>OU015527.1:16387685-16987685 GCA_907165065.1 Caprimulgus europaeus
CTTCCTTTTCAAACTTAATATTCCAACAGCAAGCAGGAATGTATTGATTTAAACATAATAAAATTATATTTATGTAATTTTAACTTACTTTTAATTCAGCCTTCAGAATACTGCCAGACCTAATTCTTGCCTGTGTCCATCTTTCAGACGAGGCCAGGACCCATCAAGGCAGCCAGTTCTCACTCGGAGCGCTCTGCTTTGGCGTACTGCTACAACTGCTCCCGGAAAGGACACTTTGGCTATGTAAGTCTCAGCAGCCTCTGCTTCAGTGTTGAGTATATCCTTGGGGTTGGAATTCATCTCTGCTGTGGGGTGTGGCTGGAGAAAAGAGCTGGGAGAGTCAAGCCAACGCTGTACGAAGGGCTGTTCTGAGGAAATATTTGTGACTTCACAGCACTGGGGCAGTCAGTGCAGGCCAGAGCATAAAGTGATCTCATCCATCTCTTTGAAAGATACAGAGGAGAAGAAGAGTTACTGTCTCTTCTTGGCAGCTTTATTGCTTTGTTTTTTAAATCCTAAGTCAAAATGAGACTGCCTGGGAGAGAGAATATTACTGGAAAACAGGCAGGTGCTGAACTGAGCTTTTATTTTTTTTCTTTCTTCCTTTTTTCTTCTTGTGGTTCATGTGATGAAACATTAGGGCCTTACTGCCATGTTCAACATCATTTAAGGTTTTTCATCACAATCAGCCCAACAATTTGAATGTCCATTTTAGGAATTTTACATTTCTACCTGCTTTTGATGATCCCTATTTGTAGTTTCTTAGTTTAATTCAACATCTGAGTTAAGTTTAGCATCATCCTTCTGTAAGGTCCACAGCCTGGGGAAGGAGAACATCATAAGCCTTAAGTGGCTTCAGTGGAAAGTGGAGATGTGCTACATCTTCTAGGACTGCTTGCTGATTTTTATCACCTTTTTCAGCCCCTTGTCATGATCAGTGCAGCTCTCTACCTGCAAATATCAACACCAAACAAATATTAGTTCTTTTCCTTTATGAATAAGTCCAGGAGCCACAAGTGTTCTAGAAAATGAATGTTACTCATGGGTTGGATGGGTTAAGTTTATAGTTTCCTACAGCTTAGAGATAGCAACTTCCTTCCTTCTTTCCTGTGTGCTCTGTGTGTCAACTCCTACAACTGCTGATGATATATTGTTAAAAGCTTGCTGCTGTTTTCAGTTAAACAGTTCATCCCTGTGGGGAATAGTGGGACAGGGAGGGCAGGTTTTCTTGGACCTCCTCATGCAGAGCTGAAAGATAAACAAAAGGGTTTCCATGCTGAGCTGTCTTTGGAGGGAAGGGAAGATGTTCCTCTTTGCGTGGTGCACTGCAGCCATCCAGGAGTGCTCCTGCCTGCACAGCCAGGTTGGAAAGGGTGGGGAATAAGCAGCTGGTGCAATCCAAGCTCAGGGAGAGACAAGGGTGTGCCAGCAGCCTGGTGTCACCCCTGGCACAGCAGGACTGCAGGCACTGCCTTGGCTGTGATACAGGAGTCCAGATCCTTGGCTTCACCTGCAAGACATCTACTCAAGATGTAGACACACATCTGGCAGCAGTGTGAGACCTCAGTGACAGAATCCCAGACTGGTTTGGGTTGGAAGGGAGCTTGAAGCTCATCCAGTTCCAACCCCCTGCCAGCAGCAGGGACACCTTCCACTAGACCAGGTTGCTCAATGCCGCATCCAACCTGGCCGAGAACACTTCCAGGGAGGAGCAGCCACAGCTTCTCTGGCCAACCAGGGCCAGTGTCTCATCAGCCTCTGGATGAAAAATTTCCTATAATATCTGACCTAAATCTCCCCTCTCTTAGTTTAAAACCATTTCCCCTTGTCCTGTCATGTGCAAACTAGCGTGTTCTGCCTGTTGTTTGGGACTAGAGCTGATAAAACCCATGAAAACAGCCCTGAAACTGATCCTGCTAAGCAAAACCAGAATAAAGCCCCTGGCAGCAACACAGACACTAAAATGAGCATGTACGATAAAAACTGAAGTGAGAGGATTGAAGAAGGAGTGAGACTGACTGCTGTCAACAGTTAAGGAACATTTTACTAAACTGTAAAAAAATGGTATTTGAAGAAGGCAGCCATACATGGGTACAAATAAGGCTGCTGTAGAAATAATTAGTAAATATGTGGGAGAAGCTGATAGTAATTACGTGGATAGAAAATAATAGAAACTGTATAAAATCTGACAGGGAATAATGTGACTCAAGGACAATACTTTATGGATACCAAAGTTAAAGAAGGTAAGATAGTATTTTTACTAACATATGAGGAACAGAAATAGCCTGAGCAATGACTGAATGAAAATGGAGAGGGCAGTAATACCGAAGGGCAGAAGTAGCAGCTTTTTCTTTATGCACACATAAAAACGTCCAGAACACACACTGGATTATGTCATGTTAACTGATAAATCACTAAACCTTCTGTCCAAGAACAGCTGAGGAAATTGGAGGGGCAGCCTGTGTGTGCATTGGTACTGCAACCAGCTTGGACAGGCAGCAGTCTGAGATTCGTGGCTCTCACTGGCTAGGAAAGCTGAGGTCATAACCAGTGCTGAGTTAATGCAGTGAGCAGCTCTGTCAGACCTTGAAAGATCTGCCTATCATTTAAGGAGGGAAAAAGTTTAATTTTTTGTTGTTTTTTTACATATATATAAGTATTTTTAAGAAGGTAAAAATTACTTGTGATGACAAGCATCTCTTCACATTTTTCCTGTTTCTGTACCTCAGGAACCCTGCTCTGTTGTCTTTTTTGAGCAGTTAAAGCAGAGGGATAACAAACTAACCCAGAAGAAAAGGCTGGGGTTGGTTTTGTGTAGATGCACCATAATCAGTGCTTCCCACTGCAGTCCATTTCCTTTCATGTTACCATTTAACCTAATTTATGAACACTTGAAATTCTTTTTCTTTCCTCAAGGTCTAAGGAGACCTTTCCCAAAAACAGAGGCAAGAGCAAAAGATTTGCTCAATCCCAGAGTTAACTGCGCAGTCCCAGTAAGGAGGTCATTGCAGATCACTTCTTGTTGTTTGTAGAAGTGGAAATGGTTAAGACATAAACTGTCAGAAGTTCCAACACCTGGCAGTTATGTTTCCTCAATTTGCTGTATTGTTTATTAGGATAGTCATGTTTTTTATGTAAATTAAGGATTTAATAAGGACAAGAATCTTATTTTCTTTAGTAGACTTCACTTCTTTGTTCATTTCATAGCAGTCCACACATCCAAAACATTGTCTCTTACGGTCCACAACAAAGATGTGCTCATTTTAAGGGGCATCCCCATAGGAAAGTTAAGAGGGATGGCACATTAATGAGGGACATACTCTGCCTATTATTCAGGCTGCAGCAAGTTCTCAAGGCAGCAAGGGTAAGGAGCGGTGCGGTATCTGCAGATGTGCCTTGCATTAACATCCTGGGGTGCCAGTCACACAGAAATTCCTCCAGCAGGTTCTGCTCTTCTGCCTTCCATCCCCTGTATGATACCTCCAGGTCTGAAGACTGTCCCAAGAGTATTTGACAGTACACAGCGTGTGGCGGCAGGGGCAGCTTACTTTTGAGAAGGAAGGACATAACCCAGTGCCTGTTGGACATTGCTGAGGTGATTTACCAGTGCCGTGGGGATAAAGAGGAAGAGAGGAGCACCGATTTGGGTGGCATGTGTGTTTCATTCCCTAAGGCTTCTCTGCCAGCATATTAACGAAAGACAAATAATGAGCAGGCCATGTGTCTGCAGAGCAAGCCCTGGGTTTGATGCAGGATCTCAAGCAGTACACGTCACAGGTGTCACAGCAAGAGTAACGTGTCTTTGCATGCTCCGGTGTAAAGCAAATCTCTGTTGTTTTCAGTAACCTCTTTGGAAATGTTTGGGGATAATATTTTCTTTCATTTATTCCAGATAGGCAGGCAGCTTTGTGCCCTGCCTAAAGGCCATTCTTAGGTTTCACTCATGTGAAACACAGGTATTTGAAATGTTGTTTATCTGTTCTGCTTTTCTCCCCGCTTAAATCTGAGGGAGGTGGATGGGGGACCCAGGAAAGGGGAGAGAGGAGGTTTCTGTGTGGGGCAATAGCTGTCTGGTCAAGGGGTTCAGTGTGAAATCCTGTCTGGCTTCCCATATTGACTTATCTCAGGAGAACAGCTACTGAGAACGTCCTCAGGAGGTGGATGGACTTGCCTGTCCCCTCCTAGGTGCCTTTCAGCCTGATTTTGCAGTGGGGTAAGGCTGAGCCCTCGCACTGGGGTATGCTCCAGCTATGAGCTGCTGGTGCTCATCCACGCTCCTCCATGCACATGGAGACGAGCCAGTTGTCACACAACCTAGTGGTACCCTTTTGGAGGATGCCACAGAGAATAACTTGATTCTTTGTTCAGTTTCAGACAAGCAAAGATCATATAGAAGCTGAGAAATGTGAAATATGTCAGAAATGCATCTTTGATACACTCTGCCTTTAAGAAAAGAGAGGGTAGGAGGCAAGAGGACACACAGGGAAAGGGGGTGCTAGAGGTGGCACTGAGCAGGAGAAATAGCAAACCCAGGAAGGAGAGCTGCTTAGCTTCTGGTGGAGACAGCAGGGTGAGTGGAAGCTCCTGACAGTTTCTTGAGAACAGCAAAGCCCCGAGTTTGTTAGATTTGAGCAGTGTCCAACGAGCAGAAAGATGGCATTGCAAAGCACAACAGTTAACAAGCAATTTACAAAGAGAAGAAAGCATCAGTTAATACCATGTGGTACCCTGAAAAAAAGACAGAGTCATAAGAAGCATCCCAGTTAGCCTGGCTCACAAGACATTGCAAGAACTTTGTGTAGAGTGATTAAAAAATTCACCTTCCTGAATCAAGTGTTGGGGAAATAGACTGACATACACGTGATGCAAGAGCCAGCCCCTTCCCCACCACAGCTGACTGCTCGGAACTCTCTTCCTCTTCCCTGGAGCTCTGATGTGTTTGCACAGCAGAGTGTCCTGCAGGATTTGTGTTTCTTTTGTATCAGTGATAAAATTGCCTACAGTCAGACACAGGGTTGTGGCTGCAGATGGGCTGTGTGGGGAGGATGCTGTCCCAACTCCTCATTGCTGTTGCCTCCTTCCCTCAGCCCACCGCACCCTTTGCGTCAGCCACATTTCTGCACATGCTTTCCACCCCAAATGATCCAGGTTAGAAGAGGTCCCCTGCCATCAGGAGTGTGTCCTTTGAGGAGACCAGGCACATGGTTGTGCTGAGAGACTGGAGAGGGCATCAAGAAGCAGCAAAAGCAGGTGGTGGGGGGACCTGTCCCAGCCCCAGGACAGCCCTGGTCCCCAGATCCAACAGCTCCGTTTGCAATTTGCCTTGTATTTACCTAGTGCTCACCTGCTCCCCGTCCTCTGCTTCTGTCAGTGCTGCAGATGTGGAGAAATTGTGGAAAGACACAGGATTCCTCCCATTTGCTGCGAGAGGACTGCAGCTTGACTGATTTAATGCGTGTTTTTCTGTGTGCACAGGAAGGATTATTGGATGGTAATAAAATTGCCAGTGTTTAAAGATTTGCTGGCCACATCCTCCAGAGGTACAGACCAGCACCTGCAGAATCCAACCCATTTCCCTTCCAGCAAAATGGCAACTTAGACACATCTAGTGACTTGAAATGTGTTTTTGCAGGAGTGCTCAGAAAAGCGGATGCATGGGAGCATGTGTCCTGCTTCTCCCTTCGTCTACTACTACGATGATGAATATGACATCAAAAGAAGAGCGAACAGATTAAAAAAAAAGGTTGCAGGTACAGTATATTTTGGGAGATCCCTCCTGCCTTTAAGTTCTTTCAAATACTTTCTTCTGTGCTTGCTGCTTTTAGAAATATTGTGGGATTATCTTCATGTGTTGGGAAAAGCTACAGGGATTTGAACAGGTAGTCTAACAGTAGTGAAAGATTTGTGACTTTATTCATCCGTGTCTATCATGGAAATTTTTTGTGTGAAAGCCACTAGGTGGGTGTTGTCAGATGTTTTAATTCTAAAAAATCCACTGACATTAAAAATGCTATAAACTAGCAGGAGGAGGGTTAAACTGTAATTTGTTAAGTTTCTAGTCTGTTGACAGAAGAAAAAATACTATGAAAAAATCTATCAGAGAGGATAGGTTTTTTTCCTTTACTAATGTCACACATACATAAGGAAAACTGTGGTGGCTTGGGTACTAGGTTTTTGGTTTTCTGCGTGGGTATTGAAATAATGTGCTCTGTATTACAGAACTACAGGAAGCTGGCCTTCTGCCAGAACAGTCAGAGACACCATGGCAGGAGGAAAAACATGAGGGGCACAGCCATAAGAAAAAGAGCAAACCTGGGAAAGAACATGGGAAACATAACAAGGATGACGAGTGCCACAAGAAGATGAAGATGTCCTGGTCAGAGAAATCCAGACGAGAGAAAGGCAGAAGTGATGCTGAAATCAGGCACAATTTGGAGGAGGACTTCCCTAGAGGGTGTAAAAGGCAGGCGTGTAAGGGCAGCAAAATCCGTCACAAGTCCATTTTCCAAGCGTTCTCAGGCAGCAAGACTGTGTATGTGCAGGAGCCTCTGGGAGGTGCTAAAAGGAAGAAGAAATGGAAAAAGCAGAAAGATGCTAGTCCTGATATCAGTGATAATTTATTCCTCATAAAACAGAGAAGGAAGAAGTCCAAACAGAAATCCTGGTGATGAGGAAGCAGATAGGTAGCACTGGCATTTGCTGGCTCGGGCTCTGCCCTCTCTTTATTTGTATCCCTCTCTTAGCGCACTGAGTTTGAGTCCGTCCCTGAACCTGGATGGGTGTGCCCAGGCAGCAGTCCCACATCCAACATCCATCTCTGTTCCCAAAAGGGAGTGCTTGGTCTGTCACCAGCAGTCCAGGTGACAGGCAGGACTTAGTGCTCGTGCCTAGAATGGCTGTTCTTTCCAGCAGTCCCTGAATAGGCTGCAAGTTTATTTTCTTTGCTTGGGGATATAGCGGGGGGAGAAAGGGGCCATGTGGGGTTTGGTAGATTTTGTTTGTTCACTGGTGAGATGTTGCTCTGCCTGCCAGAGCAGGGTCTGCTGCAAGGGAGCACGATGCCCTTGGAGCTGTTGCTGGAGAGACTCTCTCACATGAGGAGGAGCTGGCACAGAGACCAGGGACCTGCATGTAAAGCACATTCCCTGTGGCCACTTGGTCCCCTCTGGAGTGCAGCCAGGCACTGTGTCACTTGTGTCCCTCCTGGAAGGTGCTGTGAACTCCTTGCCTTGCACTTTGGGACACGACAGTCTCCCTCCTCGCACTCCAATGTGGTGTTGTGGATCTGTCACCTGCAGTGCCACAGCTTTTGGTGCTGAGCACAGGTGAGCTCTGTGTGAGCCTGTGCCCTGTCTGTGCTGACTTGTCAGGGCAGCAGGAGAAAGCAGCTAAGAGACAGAACAGAGTTTGCATCTTGAATTAAATATGTCCTTGTTCCCCTTGATGTGGAAGTTGTTTTTAGAGAAAAGATTGTGCAGAGTATGAAAAATGTACTTGATTCCAGACATACTGTGCTACCATTTAGTATGTTTTTTTAAAGACCGCTATTTTTTTACACTGGAATTAAACAAGTGTGTTGTTTAAAGCTTTGTAAGAATAAATGCTTCATCAGAGGAACAACCCAAATAAAACTTTACATGAGGGATATAAAAAAAAGGAATTTGTTCTCCATTGTCTGGCGTTACTAAGCATAAATAAAACCAGCATCTGCTTCTCTTTCCTGAGCTGAAACTACATCACCTCTGGCAATAGATTTTCTGGGTTTGAAAAGGAAATTATCTGTGCTGTACTAATTCATGACCTACTCTGTACTATACCACTCCTTTTGCTAAGCAACTGGTAGCAACTAACAGCACTATTTCATAAAGGTGCGAGTCCTCTCTTAATTCTAACTAACAAACAGGTCTTTGACTACAGTTGTGTTTTAAAATCAGAAGGTATTTGCAACCTGTGCTAATGCAAGGGTGTCTGAGGAAGGGAGATGGGTACACTAGAAAAAATTCAGGACTATCATTCTGCCAGTAGTACTCCATGCTGGTACTCCCTAAATTCATCAGCTTTTTGGTTGGCAAGGTCACCAGTGAGAACGCTGGTGTTTTAGTGACTGCATCACCTCATCTCAGAGGTGTTTGGAGAAGAGCTACACCTACAGAATACTAATGCCCAGCTTTGCTTAAGGGTGTCCCTGCTGGCAACTGAAATTTATTTTTGTTTAACTTCATGGATTACTTGATTGAAAAGTTCCTGGCCATATTGAAAAAGTAAATAACTTTTAGCCCTAATTAAAAAAAAAAAATCATTCCACTCCTGAAAAGACTTGCCTCTAACATTGAAACTCATCTTTTCCCACATGTTGTGTTTTACAAGCTTTTTTGCTTTTCAGTACCTCGTTGTATTTGAATAAACATCTCCAGTAGTCTTTTGCTGAACCAGCATGTAGACTGGTAGACAGGGAAGGAGGGTTGGTTTAAACTAAATATTGAGATCAACTCCAGCTTTTCTGATGCATCACTCTGGTTGTGTTGTCATAAGTTAAGTAAATCTTCTCCAGGAGCTGCATCCTTCCTTAAGGAGCCACCAAGAGCTCAGGAGACCCTGTTCTTGGTCCCCTGTCCCCTGACACTTCCTTGGACAGAAGTGTTACGATGAAGGGTATTCCCAAAGGGACCAGATTCTCCACCTGAAGAGGTGGATGGCTCAGACATCAGGAGTTGCCAGTGTCCGGGGGTACATAATAATCCTGTACTTGCTGTACATGCTCAGTGTGCAGGGATGAAAAACCTCTGCCCTCATTAAGGGTGACAGTGTGACTGCTTTCAGAGGGTAGCATCCTAGAGGCTGTTCTGCCTCCAGGGACAGCTGAAAAAGCACATAACACAAAAATAGGGAATGGACAACACCCCTAACCTATGTTAGACAGATTTTAGGGAATCTTGCCTCCCAGAACTGTTTTCTCTGTTGTTTTTCAAGCTAATATTCAGTAAGCTTGGGGGGTTTTTTAAGGGAAAAATGGCTCCATGAAATTACGGCCTCAGCATTCTCTTCACTGTACAATAGTGGGGTAAGGACTGGTCCACACTCTGGAGCATTTTCACATCCTCCATGCCTCTCGTTTACTAAAGAACACCAAGAGCAGGTAGTTTTCTGCTTCATTCCCCCACTGCTGCTTTCAACAGTGTCCAGGAGGCCAAGGAGAAAACTGTGAACTGCAATTGCATCTCATGAGAGACCTCTCTGAGCCGTCAGTCTGTTTGTGAGGTGTTTTATGGGTGCTGTGTGGTGTGCCATAAAAGAAACAAGACGGTCGCTCTCAGACGTGAAGACCAGAAGAGCATTATTCTGATGGCCACCAGGGTAGGGTGCTCTGGAGAGGTTCCCCACGGGGACCTTCTCTGAGTCTCTGCCTTTAACTGCCCTTGTTCCACCATTCTCGCCCTCATTTTCAAAGGAACGTGCAAGGAAGTAAAAAGTGCAGTTTACTTCTCCTCCAGGCATTATGCAATGGCTTCATGTGGTGATTCATTACTGAGCAGCCAAGCCAACGTGAGAGGTGACATCAGGAGTGGGAATATTAGATGCACTGAAGTCACTCACCACAAGAAAGTCTATCAATATTAGTAGGGCTGTACCAGTAAGGCTGCTGTAGGGAGACTGATGCACCAGCTCAGGGGTAGCCCCTGTGCACAAGTGGTGCAGATGCCTTTACGTTGTCCGTGTGCAATGTCACATGGTGGTCAGATGTGGAGCAAGTCATAGTTTTTCCTAACTCTTCCTCTAAAGATAAGGTGCTTGGCCACTGTGTCAGGAATTAACCCAGCCAGGAGTCCTCAGTGGCTTCAGCCAACAATGTTTCACCTTGGACTCTTCTATGGAACTTTTCAAAACCAGTTATGTGCTGGTGGGCAGAAGCCCACCTTGTCTTGGGAAGCTGATGGTGGAACCTGTAGGCAAGGTAACCTACAAAACTGCTTGGGTGAAACTCACATAAGCCTGGCTGTAGATTGTGGGTTCCATCACTGGCAGTGACTGCTGCAAGCACCAGATGATGTGTTTGTGGTGAAATCACCTCTGGCTTTCCCTCTGAGTACTGCAGCCACCCAGTCCTGCAGATTTCTATCTAACCTGGCTTTGGATGTCTGTTGTTTATGGTTGCTATCATTCTATGAGGCAGCAAAGCTGTGGTAAAACACAGTAGATGTTGCAGCAATATACACAAGCTGGAGCATTAACCACGAGTCCACTTGGGTCATGTCAGGTGAAGACATCAGCTCAAATACTGACTTCTGTCAGGCTTTGTGCACCAGGACAGAGCAAATCTGCTCAGAGGGCCCACCAGTGAATTAATTCAGAGAAGAATCAGAGGGTCCTGATAATGCAGTTAGCAAGGAAAGACTGACATGAATGAGGCTGTTATTTCTAGAGAAAAGCAGCTGGATAAATGAGGTGCGAAGGAAAATGGCTGTTCTTAACATGGGGGTGAGTAGGACAACAAAGCATGTGCTTGCGGAACAGAAAGAAGGGAGTAGCTGAGACACGAAGAAAAAAAGACCTTAAAGTGGGGAAGATGACGGACAACCACAGCACGTTGTCTGGGGATGGCATGCAGTCTCACTGGTGGGTTTCAGGGAAGAGTTGAAGAAACATCTGCTGGAGATGACAGAGATGTTTGAGCAAGCTGATGAGTGGATGGACTGCTGAGGTCCCTTTCTTCAGTGGTCTCTCAGTAGCCTGCTTCTGCTCTGCCTTTCATGGAACCCTGCGCTGCTGTTGGGCAGAGTGAGGTCCAGCCTGCTCATGGCCAGGTGCTGCTGGAACCCACAGCAGGAGAACCAAGACTCTTACATCCCACCAGGCTGTGTGGGACTGCCCTGTCTTCAGCAATAGTTCCCCAGCCCAGAGTAGTGCTGGGATGCCTGAAGCTCAGTGCTCAGTACATCTCAGAAGCCGTGTGCTGCACTCCAGCTTCAAAACCTTCCCTCAGGCAGGTGCTGGAGCTTCCTTGCACCTGGCACCAGAGAGGTGCAATGAGACAAGGTTTTCTCTGTTGCCAGCTGGCAGAGCTGAGGCTGTAGCTGCCTCATTTGCAGACACGTTTCCAGCCCCAGAGGTGGAGTCCCACAGTGTATGCCCAGTCAGTGAACCTTCCCTCCCCCAGATCTTAAAACTCTGCATGGACCAGTTAGGAAATTTCCGCTCACCTGCTGGAGAAGCTCAGCCAAGTCTGATCTGTGCACCCATGTCATGGGCTCCTCTCCCAGGTCTCAGTTCACCTGAAACAGAAGGGGTTGCATCCAGCACCAGCAGGTTCTCACCAGTAACCTGTGTCTCCCAGCACTACCAGTAAGGGTTCTGATGAATTTTACAGAACTTTTAGTGCAAAAGTAATACAGTTGAAGATGGTTTTGCATTAGATGAGAAGAAAGGGATAAGGAAAATGGCAAAAAGAGGTGACACATTTCCTACTGGCAAAAAACATCACCACATTAGGTACTAGTTAAAGGAAAGCATGACGTCAACATCCTGTTCTGGACTAGGTGATTTGCAGACTGAGTTACTTTCATCAAGATCCATTTTATCCTATTGAACAAAAATGTACTTCAGCCTGTCATTCCTCCCACCTGCTTTTTTCCCCTCCTTTAAAGAACTGTCAGTGTTTACTCCAGAGATGCCTGGGTCTGAAAAACATGCTCATCCCAGGAGAGGGTAGTGTCTCAAGGTCACAGTTGATGTGCACTGGTGAAGCAGCATGAGGAAACCTACATTGCGTGAATAAATAAAGGGCCGCAGCTCAGCCCAGGCTCTATGGAGGAGACAAGATGGGTGGATCAAAAGGTCAGAGTCTTGTTTGATAATGGGGGCAGTTGTCCCAGGAGTGAAGAGTGGAGAAGAGAGTATTTGGTCTATCATTTGTTGCAGCCACTACACAGCAAGGTTGAGGAAGAAAAGAATCCTGTGATTTGAGGTGTACATCTCTGCAGCGTACCAGTGTGCGCTGGAGAGGAATTAAGCATGTCTTTGTAACGTGGTGGAACAGAGAGCTGGCTCCTCCCTGAAGCGTTCTTTTCCCTGAAGTCTACCTAAAAATACCAATATACCTCCCTCTCTCTCAAGGCATGAGCTATCGTAGAATCTTCTGGGGAAGTCGTTTACCCAAGCGTGTCTGAGCTACAGGGCCACGCTGCACCACGCCGCTGGGAGCAGCGACCGGCGCTCCAGGCACTGAGAGCCGCCCTGTGGCCCACGCAGCCGGCGATGCCCGGGGCACTGCAGCTCTGTCCCGGCCTGGACACCTCGCTCACAGCCCCAGAGAAGAGCTGTGAAACCCACAGCAGAAAGGTGATCTGCTCCCATGTCACCAGCACCAGCCAGATCACTGGGGAACCACCAGGTGTGGGCAGCATCCTGCTGATAGCAGGGCCAAAATTCAGGGCTTCCCTCATCAGACAGGACTGAGACTGAGGTGCAGGGTCCTGTGCTGGTCTGACCGGAGTGTGCTACCTCCTCCAGGCTGGCACCATTCATCCAGCAGCAACACCGGGTAGTCTGCCTTGGACACCACAGCTCTCCTGACTGACTCCCAGTTTGTCAGCAAGCCAGTGAAGGTGTTTGCCCCAGGGGGTCCCTGCAGAAAAATATTGGCTCCTGAGCTCCCTGTGGTATCAGGGCACACCATTACAGAGCCGTGTCCCTGCCCTGCCCAGACAGGATGTGGTGGGAGCAGGTGGGGTGTCCTGGTGCTGAGGCCATAAAGGCTGGTGGACTGAGGAGGGAGCAGTGATCACCCCATTTTGTTAGTGTGGAGCCAAAGCCCAGACACACGTGCCCAAGAGCTGCTGCACGGGAATGGCCCCCCCTCGCCCATGAAACCATCCTCCTTCCCTCGGGCAAGGAGCTGCAGCTACACTGCTGACTTGGCAGAGCATGGGGAGCTTTCAGCCCTTGATCGAGCCAAGAAGTTGTCACTTGCTGTGAGTCATTTGCTGAGCATGGCTGGGATTTGATTTGCAACGGACCTCACTGGCTTTGGCCTCCTTCCTTAACTACCTCCCTACTCTGAAAATCCCAAGGCCAATTTATCTGATGAATGCTTTGTTTTGTTTTAAGGCAGCAGCTGTGGTCTCAGTTAGGAAGAGGAGAACCACCTCTGGTCTCTGCTGGACATGCAGGACCCCATGTATCCCCCGTGGCCAGCCCCTCCTCAGCAGGAGACCCACGTGCTCCCACCCCGCATGTTGCCAGCGTGGAAGTGTGGGCTCAGCCCCAGCACCTGTGTTTGCCACCGCAGATGGGTGTTGTCTGTCCTGGCAGAGGTGATGTCAGGGAAGGAACCATGTCAAGCGGATGGGCAGAGCTAGTGGGGTGTCATTGTGCCACCAAGCTGGGCTGCAGGAGGGCACGTGCTGGCAGCTGTGGTTAATTCCCACCAGAGCACAGCAGAAGGGGTGGAAGCCATGGTGCTTTGGGACTGCATTCTCCCTTTGGGGCAAGAAGTGGATTTGCTGTGGTGGGTTTGTCCCATTAGGGGACAGATCCCTGCTCCTCCCCCAGAGGCAGCACAGTTGGGGTCAAGATTCCCCGGACGAGCTGTTGAGCTGATCCCAGCAAGCGGTGGGTGTAATCGCAGCTGCAGTGCCTGTGAGAGCAGGACAAAATAGCTGTAGGTATCTCCTGTCATTTTGCTTCCCCAGCAGCTCTGGACCAGACCCAGCCCTGAGAAGTCCTGCCTGTGGTGATGCTGCAGACCCACAAGCCTCAGGACCATCTCACTCTTACCAACAGATCTGTTCTACCCTCATGTCACTGAACGACTCTTCCAAGAGTGCCAAGTTTTTGTCCTGTGAGCAAACCAGTGCAAAGCCAATACAAGGTTCAGTTTGCCTGAACTGGTGGACAGGGACACCTCAACATCTCAGGCTTTCACAGGCCAACTGGCAAGGACAGGTGCCCAAACAGTGCCCTGCTTCAGAAGCACCTTTTAGACAGAAACACATCCTTCTGCCAGTGACTCAGCAGCCGCCACCAGAGACTGGCCCCTTCCCAGAGCTGTGTTTGCTCCTTGTGTAAAGGGATTTCTTCTTCCTCATCTGCCCCTCGCAGGTGCTCTCATGAACACCCTGCTCACTATCAGGGGTGCAAAGCACACAATCCAGCATCCACAAAAAGACTGCTTCTGGTGGAAATCACATTGAATTCAGCTCACAGTGTGTTCACCAGTTTGGAAGATGATTTGAGCAGGGCATTGAAATGCTAAGTCTGGAGTAAACCCTCTTCTCTTTCTCAGTGCTGTGGCACAAGCCATTTCAGGTGTTCTCCAGAAGGGAATCTCCTGCTCTGCAAGAGTTATTACAGAATCCCAGAATGGCCACAATTGGAAAAGCCCTTTAAGATCATCAAGTCCAATCATGAACCCAACACTGACCAGTCCCCAACTAATCCATGTCCCTCAGCACTGTGTCTACACGACTCCAATCCCTCCAGGGATGGGGACTCCACCACTGCCCTGGGCAACCCCTTCCAATGCCTCAGAACCCTTTCAGCAAAGAAATTCTTCCTCACATCCCATCTCAACTGCCCTGGGCACAGCTTGAGGCCATTTCCTCTTGTCCTGTCCCTTGGTCCTTGGCACAATTAAGGCACAAAGCACATCAGGCTAATGAAGCCTGAGCGAGGGAAGCTGCCCACATGGATGAGGCTCTCGGTGGGTTGCTGCTACCAAAACATAAGCAGGTGCACTTTCTACAGCAATGCTGGACTAACATCACCATGAAAGTGTGTCTCCAGCATTATGACTTCCTAATCATTGGGTCCTGCAGAAATTCATTTTTTTCCTGTTCTTTAGGGCTTGGGCAGAACATAAGCTCTAAGAGCCCCACTGTATGGGAAAGTCACCACACACTGGAGCAGACCAAGCAAAGGTTTATCCTCCTCCTCCTCTTAGCTTGTCTGTTAAGAGGTTTCTGTTGAACTCCTGGTGGATTTTCTATGCACCATGGCTTTTAATTTTGTCTTCTAATTTTTCCTTTAATGATTTACTTTCAACAAAAGAACAAAGTCAACACCAAGCTATAAAATAGTACATTTTTAAAAATACACACACTCACACATACTGAGCTTTTTTTAACTTTCAAAATATATTAGCTTAACCACCTCAGTTAAAGGTAGGAAGCACTACCTAAAGTGGATGTTGTGTGTAGATTGTACTCCTCCTCCTTGTCTTTAGAGAGCTGATTTGGTACCTGAAGCCCTCTGCTTTTCTGTCTTCTACACAGGTGAAGACTGGCCAGCTGTGCCAGCAATGGGGACCCACCAAGCGCTCAGAGCCCCACGGCACTGCTCTGCTCTCCAGCTGGTCCAGGTTTTGCCTCTGCAACCCTGAGTAACTCTAGGCTGTCTTCACTGTGTTCACTGGTACTGACACAGACTTCCAGACTGTTACAACTGGCTGTGTCACTGCACGGCACAGCAGCCAGTAATTGCACTTTTTTGCATTGCAAAATGATTATTAGCACCTCAGTTCATTATCAAAGCAAATTTAATTTTTCAGTGTAAAGGAGCCAGTTGTATTTGTAAAGGAAACGCTGTTGATACAGCCAGAAAAAATTAATTCATGACAAATGTAAGGAAAATTAATAGTCTTTAACCAGGACAATATTTGACTGTGTCTAATTGTGCTTTGCCAGGTAAAGTACACTATCTTTGAAAAGTCCTGACAGAGATTCTTGCAGAAGCATTTTACACTTCTGATGAAACTGCATTTATACATTAGGGTTTTTTTTTTTAATTAACCTTGTACCAGTCTGGTCAAATCATATAAAAACTGTTGTGGAAACTCAGTATTCTCTGGTGTATTTGTGCACTGGCAGAGGCATTGTGTACATTCAGGAAGGTCTCATCTAATCCAAACCTGTTCAGGCAGAAAAGGGAAAAGGGAGAGGAGAAAAACAAGGGCAGAAAGGCTGTGGGGAACCCCTGGACTGTGGGTCGGTGTCCTCGCTGGCAGGACAGTGGCATAGACATGCAGACACTGCGGGACGGAACGGGAAGCTGACAAGGTGGGGTGATCCTGCATTTCTCTTTGAAGGGGAAGCCAAAGATCCAAGCTCTGCCCCAGGGGGGTTGCCCCGGTGGTGCAGATGGCCTCAGACAAGCGGAGTCCCTCAGCCTTTCCGTGGGCTCTGGCTGGTCCTGCTGGCTTTCCCTGTGGTCGACAGACAGGGAGAGCATCACTTAGTCATAACAAAAGCCCAAAGGTTCCTCACCAGACATGCACCCAGGGCAGGACAAGTCCCCAGGTGATCTTCACTGGACAGGGTCTTCCCTGGCAGATCCCCCTCCTCAGGCTGACTATGGCCCATGGAGCCTGCAGACAAGAGTGGCCACCGGGACCCAAAAATGGAAGGTTCAGCAAGTGTTGAGGGGTTGGGGTGGAAGAAATTGCACAGGCATGTAGGAATCTCTGTTTCTCATTAGAATAAGTTTTCTGGGAAAAAAACATGCCGATGCAGGTGATGCTTTGAAAGATGGGCTGCTTGTGCATAGCAAGACCAAATTCAGTAAGAGAGGCACAAGCCTCTTGGGTCAGACCACCAGAGGTACTGTTTCTGCCTGCTTCTTCAGGGATTTCCATGTCCTGGTTGTGGCCCAGCCCCTCTGCAGCACCAGCTGCTTCCATCCCTTGGACACGACTGCAGCTATCCTGACCAACAGCAGCAGGAGAGCTGCATCCTTCGTGTGAAGAAATCCCAGGTACAGACCCCCCAGGATGGGCTATGGACTCATTAACATCTTCCCCATTACGTTTGAGCAGAAGTCTCTCGAGAAGCTGGTTCCAGTGCCAACTCTCCCACTGCCTTCACAGGGCTGTGTAAGCACCATGGCCTTCCCCAGTGCTCCTTCACCAAATGACGTGTCAGACTCCTGTGGGGCCCAGTGGGTTGATGATGGTGCAAAATTCTGAGCCAGCCCTGGGCCAAAGTTGCATCTCATCTTGTTTGCACCCATGTTCTCTGCTGGCTGCAGCTGATGCCAGAGACAGGAGCAGGGAGGTGCTGGCTAGGGCTCCCCACTGATAGATTGATGCTTCCTGCTCTCATAGAGTTAATTTTCTTCTTAATAGCTAGAAAGTGCTGTGTTTTGGTTTCAGTGTGGGATTTGTTATGAGAAAAATGTTGAGAAGTTACAAGGACATCGTGTTTGGGTAGTTTGCAAGTGCAAAGGATGGGGAGGGTGGAATCATCATAATTAGCAAAACCCAAAATTGGCATTTGGATATGCCAATCCAATGAGATATTCCATGTTATATCACGTCATGTTCAGTATATTAATGAGGATTAGAGGGGGGATTATCTCAGGAAGAGCTCAGGCTCGCTCTTCCAGGATTGCAGTTTCAGGTTCGGGGTTCCTTTTCACTCCTCTGGGATCACTATCAGTGGATAGTGAGCAATTCTACTGTTCATCACTCATATATATATATGTGTGTGTATTATATGGGTATATATATATATATATGTGTGTGTATGTATATATATATATATATATATATATATATATATATACACACACACATACAATTGTAATCACTATTATTACTATTTTAATTTTATTTTACTCCAATTACTAAATTGGTCTTATCTCAGCCTACAAATCTCCTCACCTTTACCACTCCAGTTCTCTCCCCTATTCCCTTGAGGTGAGTCTGGAGTGGGGAAAGCGGGGAAAGGAGCGGCTGTGTGGTGTTTGGCTGCCAGCCAAGCTAAACTATCACACCAAGCTTGTCCAAGCTTTGGAAAGGCAAATTGGAGGGCCTGAGTGCATGAAAGCACCAGGTGGGCAGGATGGGGCCCCTGATTTTCCCTGTGGGGTGTGGGCACTGCAGAGGGAACATCAGCCCCCTCAGTGTCCTTCCCCAGCCCTGCGGGCAGGCCCAGCTCTCGCCCTGCACTCCGCTCTCCCCAGGACAGCTTGGAAATGCGCCATCTTCTCAACTCAGCCTGCCAACTTGAAGCCAATTTGCATTGGATAATTATTTTCAATTAAGTGATAACAATCCTGTTCTGAACAGAAATAATCTTGTCCAAAGGCCAAACAGTTTATCCTGTCTTGGAGATGAGGCTGCAGCTTTGTGCAGGCGCACATCAGCGTCAGCCCCGTTATCGGCTCCGCGGCGCTGAAGGGTACGGCTCCTGGCCAGGCAGGGTCGTGCATGGTCCCATGTGCTGACTAACTCAGCCCTCTTAAAGCAGCCCACCTCAGCCACCAGCATGTTCTCCAGGTCCTCACCAGCACCTGCTTCTCCTGTGCAGACCCACCAGCACACCCTTCTGCTCCCCACAACAAGCTAAGGGGGTTTGCAACCCTGGCAGATTTATTCTGGTCCCCAGGTGAGAGCGGAGCTATTTTTTATCTGCAGAGCTCACCTGCCCACGAGCTATCTTCCTCCTGCAACACCACAGGGAGAGGGCATGTGCTCTGCACAGCGAGGTACAGCTGGAACAAAGGTGCACACCCAAGCGGCCCAAATTCCCCCAGACAGCCACCCCTGAGGGTCACAAAACTGGTGAAGGGTTTAGAGGAGAAGCTGTACAAGGAGAAGCTGAAGTCACTTGGTTTGTTCAGCCTGGAGAGGAGGAGACTGAGAGGAGATCTCATGGTGGTCTGGAACTTCCTCCCAAGGGGAAGAGGAGAGGCAGACGCTGATCTCTTCTCTCTGGCCACCAACACCAGGAGCAGAGGCCATGGCAGGAAGATGTGGCAGGGGAGGGGGAGGTTGGCCATGAGGAAAAGGTTCTTGAGGCAGAGGGTGGTGGAGCACTGGCACAGGCTCCCCAGGGAGGTGCTGGTGGCACCAAGCCTGACAAGATTCCAGCAGCATTTGGCCAAGGCCCTCAGGGACATGGTCTGAATGTTGGGGTTGTCCTGTGCAGGGACAGGAGTTGGATTTGGTGGTCCTTGTGGGTCCCTTCCAGCTCACACCATTCTGTGATTCAATGACTCAGTCATGTTTTTTATGAAGTTTGTGCCTTTCTGCTCATCATCCTCCTGCTGAGGACGTGTGTCCTCTGCAGGAGCTGGCAGCAGGAGCTGTCCGGGCGCCCTTGTGAACCTTGGTGCTGGTTGTGTGCAAGCGTCCTCCAGCCACCAAGGGTCCCTCACACAGAGAGGGTGGTGAGTGAGGGTTGGTGACATTACCCCCAAAGGAGCGTTGCCCATGGGCTGTCCTTCTTTAACTCAACTGTCATAAGAAAAGACAATGGGCATTGCTGCCACCAAAGACAGAGTTGGCTGGGCCCCATCCCCAAACCATCTGCCCATGTGACAGAAGATACAGGAATTTGATGATGAAATTTGAAGGCTCTAGACAACTCCAGTATAGAAAGGGGGAAAAACAGCAGCAATGCCAGAGGTGGTCACCATCTCCAGCAGCTCCAACAGCCACAGGCGAGTGGGTCCATGCCAGGGCTGGGGACAGCCAGCTCAGTAGATCTGCCTCCAGACACAACTCCCTGGCCACGGCCACGGCCCACCCCGGGTGGCTGCCCTGTGGGTTCCTCCCCATTGTCCCTCTGTGCCTGGTGCCATAGCTGGCCAGGGGCAGGCAGTGGCCACATCCACAGCAGAGGGCTGTGCAGGGCTCGTCACTGGGCCCGGGACTCGGCCGGGAGCCGCGCTGGACCGGCTGGGGTGACAGCAGTTGTACGCACACAGATTTCGACACCACGCTCTGATAGATGGAAGTTGGAGGGGTTTTGTTGGGGTTTTTTTTTTAATTCACCAAAGCCCAGTCAGTTGGGAAGATTGGACTCCGGAGCTCCTGCAAGTGAAAAATAGCAAATCCAATATCTTTTTAGTGGTGTTTTTATATTCAAATTAGACATAATCTCCATGAATAAAATTACTGTTCCCAAAGGGATCATGCCCAATTTAAATGTATAAAATGTCATTAAAAGGGCGCTGGCTTGCTATTAAAATTTAACTCCAGCAAACCCCCAATGTCATTTGTATTATAGTTTTACAATTAAGCCAGAGATGTTGGAAATAATAGTTTTGATGTACAATCTGGTACCATACAGTAGGAGTGCATTGTTCCAGGAAGACTGCAGCCGGACCCGTTGCTGGAAACACAGCCAGATGAGAGCGGCAATGCCGCTGGGGCCAGCAGCAGCTCCCGGGGAGTGGGGCACAGCCACAGCACTGCCAAGGGGTGGCCAGTCTGGAACAGGTCAGCTGCCAAACTGCACCCTCGACTCCTGCTCACAGGCTGGTCCCGCCTGAGACCAACGGCTGCGGCAAGGACGTGCCCAGCTCAAGCTGATGTCCCACTGGAAAAACCCAGTGCACGGAGCTGGGATCCCTTTTGGGCCCATGAAAGCTGGCCCAGGACCATGCCAGGCAAAGGACACAGATCGTCATTCTTGCTGCCTTGCTGTCTCAAAAGCAACACGCTGCAGTGCGGACCGCAGCACCATCAGAGCATGGCTGCAGTGCCAGGGCCATGGGGCACGGGGGCCATGGGGCACGGGGGCCATGGGGCACAGGGGCCATGGGGGCACGGGGGCCATGGGGCACGGGGGCCATGGGGCACAGGGGCTCGTGCACTGTCCAGCAGCCGCCTGGATGGAGAGAGGCACTGCCAAGGAGGAGGCAATCGCAGGGGCAGCACTCTGAGGTCTGGGTCTCCCCAGTGGGTTGGGAGCACAAGTGTCACCCCACACAGCTCCTCTCCTGAACCTGTGGTGCCACTGAAACGTCCCGCAGGACCCATCTCTGGCTGGAGAGAGGTAAATGCCCTCCTGCCCGCCCCTGGTGCTGGGGCTCTGTTAGCACCCAGGAGGGCAGAGGCTCGTGTCCACACTGCAGAGGTGACTCGCTGCAGCCACAGTGGCCCAAGATGGGGAACAAGGCACAGTCAGCGTGGGGAGCAGCTCCGCTTTGCTCCTGGCTTTGCCCCTGGCTTTGCCCCTGCTCTGCGGCACTGGTGCTGTGTGCTGTCCGGATGCAGGCGGCTGCACCAGGAGCTCACGCTGCTCTCAAGGGCAGATCATTCCTGCAGGGACCTTCCCACACAGCTGGTGCAGCTCAGGAAGCAGCTGGAAGTGGCAGGAGGAAGGAGTTCTGCCCAGCATGATGTCTGCGCCCGAGGGGCCAGGGGCGGTGGTCCAGACTGCTCACCCGCCTCTCCCCAGCAGAAATGTAGCCTGTGCCAGGTCACTGTTTTGTCTTTAACAGAGCCATGGTTCAGCTGCTGGGAGCTGCTGGCCATTTTCCCCCAACACAGGGGCAGGAGATCATTGTCCAGTTACAGGAGACAAGATCTGGGTGTACTTGAGAAAGGCAGGTGAGCTTTCAGACATACAGGGAGCCCCTCAGCTATCAAGTGACCTAACAAAAGCTGTTTTCACTCCCCTAACAGATAGTGACTCTGCTGAGTCCTTGCTCTCAGGTACTACAGTTCAAGAGCCAAATCAGGTAATCCCAAGAGGTGACAGCAACTGTGGGAATGGCCTGTCCTGTCCCAGACACTGGTGGTCCTGCTCCCCTCAACTGGGCAGCATTAAGAATCATAGGATCATAGAATGATTTGGGTTAGATCTTAAAGCTCATCCAGTCCTAACTCCCTGCCAGCACTAGACCAGGTTGCTCAACGCCTCATCCAACCTGGCCTTGAACGCTTCCAGGAAGGAGCAGCCACAGCTTCTCTGGACAACCTGTTTCGGTGCCTCATCATTCTCTGGGTGAAAAATTTCCTCTTAATATCTGACCTAAATCTCCCCTCTCTTAGTTTAAAACCATTTCTCCTTGTCCTATCACTATCTGCCCACGTAAAAAGTCTCTCTCCCTCCTGTTTATAAGCTCCTTCAAGTACTGGAAGGCCACAGTAAGGTCTCCCTGGAGCCTTCTCTAAGCTAGACAAGTGCAGCTCTCTCAGCCTTTAACCTTTATTGAACACCCATCAGCATCACCAAAGCCGCTTCTGACTCAGCACGCCAGCCAACTGTGGCCGCTGCAAGGACGCAACCAGTGTCACCTAGAACATCCAACAACACAGAATGCCCAGTTTCCAGGAGCCACCCCTTTGGTAAGCCAGTTACCGGATCTGGAGCCTACAATGAATTTGGGCATCTGAAACTGGGGCCTCTTTGCCAAGATCTGAAGGAGAAAAAGGAATCCAAGCAAGATGTCTGGACCCTCCCCAGCTGACACGTCTGTCACAGAGCGTGCCCATGTTCCCGCATGAAATGGAGCTGCTGCCCTGCCCGCCAAAGCATCCACCACCCGCCCCAGGCATCACCTGGCAGGGCTGCAGGCGGAGGCCAGACCAGAGCACTGACACCAGTCCTTCCTCTTCCTCTCACCCCCAAAGCCCAGCCCTCTGCAAAAGCCAGGGTGATTGCCCTGTGAGCACCTGCCCTGAGTGTCAGAAGGCAAAGTGGCTACTGCAGGGTGAAGGCTGCTGGCCATGGGCACAAGCCCCAGCTCGCCGTGTCCGGGCCAGCAGCACGCCGAGCACATCCCGGGGTGCGGCAGGGCACCGTGAGCCCAGGCAGCGCAGGCAGCCCCGCCGTGCCCCGTCACCTCGGCACACCTGATGCAGTTTGCCTCCCAGAGTCACCACGAGACTGCACACACAAACACCTACTCCCTTGAAAGGGACTAGTCTTCGCTCTCTCACAAATAATTACTATGCATTAAAGGGTATAATGCATATATAAATATGCATTTAACTATCAGAGTAAGCAGGTGAGTGAATACACGTTATAAAAAAATACGTATTTAACTAATATGCAATTAATGGGGCAAAACATTCAAAACTATTTATTACTTTTGGGAACAGAACACCTTCCCAAGCATTTTAATTACTGCAGTCATATTCTGAAAAAAAAGATCACATTCAATCTTTCTTACTCTCTCTTCTTTCTCCCCGAAGAACAGAAAAACTATGATAAAACCCAGCAATCCTACATCTAGGAGAGAGCCATTAAGCAAAACAGAGTACCCAGGTTTTGACTGAACAAAAGGCCACAACAGGATAAAAGTAAATACCCTGGTGTGGGGTTTGCAAAAACCAACCCAGCTTCTGGTCTCCACCCTGGCAAGGCAAAGCTGCAGCTCTGGGGACACACACAGGCAGTGACACGAGGGGACCCACACAGGCAGTGACACGAGGGGACACACACAGGCAGTGACACGAGGGGACACAGAGGTGTGGCAGCGCAGGCAGCCAGCAGCTGCTGCCAAAGTCGCCTTCCCAATCAGGCTGCTGGCCAACCCTGGGGACTGAGGGGTCCCAGGCAGCCACCCTCGGCATCACCCGCGGCAGCCAGCAACACGGCGTCCTCTGTCCGGCTCCGTTCCTGTCACCTGTCTGGCAGTTGCCTGGATCACTGCTGGAGCTCATCAAGCACATGCAAGCAGCCTGCAAAATGGGAAGCATTCATCTGAGACTTGCAGCCCAAACGCCCCGCTCACACTGCAGACGGATCACTTAGCCTTGTCACTGTGTTTATGAGGGTGAGAGAATTTTTCACTGCCACGATATTTCCCATTAGCCATTACAAGGAGATGCTGCTGGAGGGAGCAAGGGAAAGGCTTCTCCTATGCATGACTGAGCCGCAAAGGCCAAATCAAAGGGACAGATTGCGCCCTGGGTAATTCCTACCTTGATTTCCATGTTGAAACACAGTAAGACCTGTGGTAAAAACCCTGTTTCCTTCCCGCGCCCTCGTGTCCTCACTACTGGAGCCCTTCCCGAGCCCAACCCCGCAGCCACCACCACCACTGCTGACATTTCAGTGGCTTCTCCCCTCCGCAGGGGACACGTGGCTCCACTGGCAGCAGCAGAAACTCCCCATGAGGACCACCAGGAACCAAAGTACAGGTAGCAGCGACTGCAGAGCAAAGCCCTATCACTACAGGCTTCTCCTTGTGTGCAGGGCTGCACTGAACCCCTTGCTCCTGCCTGCACCCAGAGACCAAGAACCGCCGGCGCTCTTCAGACCCCCATTGTTCATGCTGAGCGACCTCCCCCAGCGCTTTCCGTGCACCCTGCCCAAGGGAGGGAGTTTTGCTTTTATTGCCAGAAAGAAGCAGTAGCTTAATGAAAAATACATTTTTTTTTTCTTTTAAAGGAAGTTTCCAAATTTATGTTAATGACAGAATGCTTCTGAGTCATTAGGTGGCTGACAACACACCAGGTCATAATTTACATTAAAATACATAAATGCAAAATGAAAATAGTGGTAGATTTAGCATCCAGTGGTTCAGTGGGGAAATGCCCCCATCCGGGTATTTCCAACAATAGATTGCATCTCAAACAGTTCTGAGTTTGGTCCTGAACACTAATGCTCTGCACAATCGCATGAAAAAAGTCCCTTTTAATTCTTAAAAGAAAAACAGTTTAATCATTGTAAGAAACTATACCTTCAGGGTATAGTTTCAAAAATACAGGGAGAGATTAGAAGGGATTTGCGAGATTGTGTTTATTCCCAATTTAGGTGCTTTCCATAAATTAATTATAAAAGCAAGCCCAAACCAGTCAGAAGTACGCTGGGAAATTCTCAGAGTGTTAGTCATTTTCATGCACTAATATTCATGCCATCTGCCTGCCTTTTTTTTTCCTTTTCTCTAAATGCTCCATTGTTAACCGTAGCCTGCTCTCTTTTGCTGCATTTAGTCCCTCTCCCCCTCACTCTGCTGCAGGTAGGTACCCTCAGCACGTTGTTCTATTTTTATTGAAAGAGCATTAAAAGGAGGAAGGCTGGTTTTGGTAATTGGCGCTGATGCACGGCAAACAGCGCCTCATCACGATGCAGACACGAGCCGCTCGTTCTGTTCTCGTTTAGAGGATTTGCTCCCATCTGGTCCTTGTTGCCTTTCGGAGTTCCTCACCAGGGCTGTTTGCAGAGGGACACAGGCTGGAGGCCTCCTCCTGGTATCTCCAGTGGGATGGAGAGCATGGGACAGGGCTGTGCTTGCCCATGGCCCTTCCAGCAGCTCAGCTTGAGGTCCTGGGAGAGCCTCAGAGCCGCTGGTGTGGGGTGACCCAGGGATGCTGCTCCAGAGGTGAGACCCACACGGTGCAGCCAAGGACTGACTTCTGAGTCGGTCTGTAGCGGTAACAGTGCAATGCAGGTGCCGAGCGTCCCCCGGACGAGTTTCCTCCAGCAGCTGCTGCATCTCTGGAAAGCAACGTCAGTGATGCAGATCCAGCAGCACTGTCCGGGACAAAGCTCTTCTGGTAAGTCTGTGGAAGGGATCTGCCAAAAAATGGACTCAGTGCCACCAGCACCTCCACAGCCTGCTCAGGAGAAGTCTGTGGATTAACAAACCTTCCCTTGCTTTGGGATCCATAGTTCCAATTTAACCAACCTGTCCTCGCCTGGCAGCTTTTGGCCAGGAAAGGGGACAGGGTGAGCAGAAGGGAGGATGCAGGAAGGGGTGAGCTCCAGGGCCAGGGCTGCAGGCTGGGTGTCTGGGTGGCCCGATGCCCTCCCTGTGTGCTGGGCAGGCACTGGGCAGGGGGAGCCATTCCAGGCAGAGCCAGCGCTGCTGGCCAGGACACCCCGTGCTCTCACTGGACTGGCAGAATCGGCTCGGGCAGACACTGCTCCCCATGTGTGTCTGGGGACAGCTGCTCACATAGCCACTGCTATGCTCCTCCCTGTGGAGGGGTTCTCCCCAGTCCCCCCAACAGCAGCTGCTTGCTGTGAAAATCCAGCAGCCCCATCTCTGCGGCTTCTTCTGGCCAGCCCAGCAGGGAAGCAGCTGGTGCTGGTTTGGCTTTGTCCATGGAGCCACCCGGTTAGCCAGCTGAACATGAGTCAGCAGAGTGCCCAGGTGGCCAAGAAAGCCAAGGGCATCCCGGCCTGGATCAGCACCAGTGTGGCCAGTAAGACCAGGGAAGTTCTCTTCCCCTGCACTGGGCACTGGTGAGGCCACAGCTCGAGTGCTGGGTTCAGTGTTGGGCCCCTGACTCCAAGAAGGACCTGGAGGTGCTGGAGCGTGTCCAGAGAAGGGAACGGAGCTGGGGAAGGGTCTGGAGCACAAGTGTGCTGAGTTCCCGGCTGAGGGAACTGGGGGTGTTGAGCCTGGAGAAAAGGAGGCTGAGGGGAGACCTTCTGGCTCTGTCCAAGTCCCTTGGAGGAGGGTGCAGAGAGGTGGGGGTGGGTCTGTTCAACCAAGGACCAAGGGACAGGACAAGAGGAAATGGCCTCAAGTTGTGCCCAGGGCAGTTGAGATGGGATGTGAGGAAGAATTTCTTTGCTGAAAGGGTTCTGAGGCATTGGAAGGGGTTGCCCAGGGCAGTGGTGGAGTCCCCATCCCTGGAGGGATTGAAGAGTTGTGTAGACACAGTGCTGAGGGACATGGGTCAGTCGGGGACTGGTCAGTGATGGGTTCATGGTTGGACTTGATGAGCTTAAAGGGCTTTTCCAATCGAGGCCATTCAGGGATTCTGTGAAGTGGGAAGGAAGGGCAGGAGTCAGCATGGGGAGGTCCCCAGGAATTGCCCTGGCTCAAGGGTCAAGTGGCTGCTCCTCCAGTCCCTGGCTGGCAGACACCCAGCACTGTGGTCCAGGCCCACCCAGGCAACTGCATGAAAGCAACTGGTGCTGAATTCTATCTGTCTGCCATGAACTCTTTCCAGGTAGAGCTTTAAGCCTTCTTTGAAAGATGGAAGTTGTCTGTTTTAAGAAAGGAAAATTAAAATATTGCTCCTCAGAACAGCACCATCTAAAGATTTTGGTTGCTCCTAAATACAAAATCCTAGCTCTCCCTTAAGAAGAATTAAAGAAGCTGGTGTGGTTGAAATCCCTAACGGAGATGATACAGTTTTTTTCCCTACAAGAAACCTCTGAAAATGCTTTGAGAATAATTTTGTGGTAATAATCTAACAGCCTTAGTACACATTTGCTCTCCAGTAAAGGCAGACTTTCATCTGGCTAATAGACTTTTGAATGTCACAGAGCCTGAAACAGCAGTGCCCTGCATGTTGTGTCCCATGTGCAAAACCCCTGTCCCTACAAACTGCATGAAGGAGAAGAGTCACCTCTGCTGCAGGCACAGCGAGGCAAGCAGGGATGTGAGCACACAGCTGGACAAGCAGGAGCAGCAGCAGAAGGAAGCTCAGATCAGGACAGGACAGGAAGATCCACTCCTCCTGGGTGGGCAGTATGATCCTACATAGAGCTCTGGGTCCATCTGCTCCCACGTACAGCTCCAGGTCCGTCTGTCCCAGGAGGGAGTTGTGCAGATCTAGGGGAGGTGAGGAGGAGGGTCAGAAGTGAATGCACTTGGAGGAGCAGCCCTGAAGGGCTCTGGCTCTTCATGGGACAGGGCAGTCCCACCTCCATGCACGCAGGTGCCAAGATGCAGCACAGAGCAGAGCTTGGAGCTTCAGGCTGCAGGGAAGGAGAGATGAGCACTAGTGCCTCAGGAGACCATAGGACCACAGCAGGAAGCACTTCCATGGATCAGAATCTTCCCATCACCAGAGATGGTAGCAATGACAGGAAGAATGATTGATGGAGCAAAAAGCCCCTTCTCCCAGCAGGCCCCTGTGGGTCCTTGCCTCTGTGCTGCCTCTTCACTGCTCTTAAAAGGCCTGTAACACCTCCAGGCAGCTTTGCCAAGCCCTCACCCTTCCCTGTAATCCAGCATTTATGGCTTAAAAGGGATAGAGGTGCTTGCTCAGCAAATTAACCCATGGGTTTGTGAGTCTGAACTTCTCCACTATCTCACCTCCACAGCTGCCACACTGAGCAATAGGACTCTGATGACTCTGGTCCTGCTCAGGACTCCCAGAGAGTGTCCAAGATCCCAGGGCTGGCTGGCTGCTGCTGGAGCTGATGCAGCCCCAGAGGCAGCAGCATGGCCAGCAAGGGTGGCAGGCGGCCACCAGCCCTGCTGATGGAGGAATGTGCAGCACAGCAGCTGCCATGTCCCAGATTCCTGCACATAAGGTTTTCCCGTAGCAGGAGAGAGGGAAATGTGACTCTGATTCACTGATTCTCTTGGTCAGAATAAGGTGTGCACAACACAAGGGGTCCATGGGCAAACAGAGACTTTTATTTCACAACTAGGCTCATCGATAAGTAGTTAGGTAGCAGAAATGTTTAATATTTTCCAAGTGTATGAGATCTGGAAGAAAGTAAAAGACTGAGAGAGAGGGAGAGAGAGAGAAAGAGAAAGAGAATATGACAGAGATCACTATTGGTCCAGCCAAAGGGAGTTCTCTGGTCTGCAGGAGCACCTGTCCAGAAGTGGTTTCTTCTTCTTTTCCTTCTTTTTTCTCCCTCTTTCTGGAACTTGCCTTCTCCTTTGATATCCGATGTTCTTGCAAGTGTTTGAGACATTTCTCAGAAAGGCTCAGGGGGTCTCCACCCCCTGTTCCCTTATCAAGTTTCATCTCCTGCCATTGTTTGCATCTTTGAGTGAACAGCCCTTTACAAGATAGCTACAGCACCAGAACTGTTTGCTCAGATGGTTTATTCTTCCAGTTGGTCTCCACCCAGCCTTGGGTTGCCTTCAGGCCCCGTCTCTGCAGAGATGACTCATGGGGAGCTGTGGACATGGCTCAGCTTTGGGTTGTCTGATAAGCCCCAAACTAAACAGGGCAGTGGCTGCACCCTTCAAAGAATCCAAACCTGAGCTTAGCTCTGAAATCCCATAAAGTCCTGAGTCTCAACCCAACCAGTGCTCAGTTCCCTGAGGAAGCAAGGGAAAGAAAAGCTGCAGGGTTTCAGCCCCAGTTTCAAAGGACAACCCTGTGTACTCCAACAGTCCCAGACCAGCAAAAGAACTGTCAGTGAGGGAAACTCCACCACACTGCCAAAGATAACGGTATAATCCACCCAGGCATAGTCATGCACACTGTTGCACACATCACGGGATAAACCCCCCCAAGACTCAGGCTGGAGCTGGGGGGAGTTATTTCTCCAACTCTACAGACGCCTTGTGAAGGAGACCCTTCGCCCCTTGATAGGAACAGTGGTCGAGGTAGCTTCCCTGGGACTGACATCCCTTACCTGGAGGGGTCAGTGGACACTGGGTGTGCTTTAAATTTGTAAACACGTGTGATGTTCAGTGTGCTTGGGGCTGTCTGTGAATCGCTGGTGGCTGCAGCGGTGCCCTACGCTTGCTTTTCCAATTGCAGTAGTGCATCCCTCCATTGTACCTGTGAAACCTGCAACAGTGGCCTGTTAAATCTGTGAGTGAAGTTCAAATGAATTGTTTGCTTGAACCCTGCAGTTAAATCTGCAAGTGAAGTTCAAGTTGTTTGCTTGGACCTTGCAGTTAAGTCTCTTTCTGCCACAGCCTCCAGCCTTGGGGACCCTGTGGCTCTGAGCTACACCCCGCCACAGAGGACACCTGTGAGATGCCATGCAAGAGCACAGCACTGACAGCACCCTTGCCTCCCGAGGGACCAAGGAGACAGCACCTTTCCAAGAGGAAGCAAATTTCTCGCCCAAGTGGACTGTGACCTGTGAAGCAAACAGGCGCGTAGAGCTAGGCTGCCACTGACTCGTGTGATGCAAAAGGATTTTGTCACCTACTGTGTGATGATATGATCCAAAGGAGCAGGTCTGAGTCCGTGAGCAAAATATTGTCAGGTCTAGTGTGAGAGGCTGACCTCATCTCGCTGGAGCTGATGATCAGCTGCACACAGGGACGTACATGGTCCCTTGTCGCGTCCTTGCCTGTGTGACATTGTCACAAGCTCTCACCCCTGAGCAGTGATTTTCTGACACACCCCAGACCACGCACAGGGTTCACTTACTGAACAGCTCCCACAGACCACGGTGTGCTTGTGGCTGGAGTTGGTGGCCTGGGAAGGTGGTGACAAGCCAAGGCACTTGAGGAAAGAGTTTCTGCACGTTCTTAGTGAGGACTTTCAATCTGAAGCCACAGAACTAAGGAGACGGTTTATAGATGCTCTATGCATTTAAGTGTATTGACAAAGCCACACTTTTGCCAGCATTGTATGTTTTGTTTTGTAAATAAATGCTCTCTGGGGGTCTCTGTTTTGCTCATACTGGTGCCACTGGAGGAACTGTGCAGATGTTGCCACTGCTCACAGTGCACTGGCTGAGGCAACACGAGGCACCGGCAGCTGCAGCGTGCTGTCCCAAACCAGTGACACCACCACATTCACCTGGACAAGCAGGGGAGGGCAGTGAGAAGGGGAAAAGGAAAACCTTGCAGCCACTGTGCTGCAAGATTAGCACAGAGATGTCATGCTGGAGAGCACATTCTCCTGACACAAATCCTTACATGATTAGGGAGGGAGATAAGATGTCAGGTCTAATGATAACCCAGCTCAATAAAATAAAATAAACTTTCAAGCAATTATTGAAAAATAAAGTGGATTCTGCTGGCATAATCTGACAACATATTGATGGTGGGAGTAGACGTTCATCACGATAAAGGAAAATCCCACCAGGAGAGTACAGTCTCATTAGATAAGGTGATACTTCATATAGAGCAGATGATTCACAACTAAGTACTGTGAGTCCCTGGACTCTGATTTTGCTATAAAACTCCCATTAAGCTCAGAGAGTTGTGCACCCCAGCTCTCTTCAGTCCTCTTGTTAAAGCTTCCATCTGATAACGAAGGCTCCTCTGTCCCAGGGCAATGACAAGCCCCATAGCAGATCAACCCTTTGTTTTCCCAACAGAGCCAGCACAGCACCATGGTGACCCAGCCAGGCTCTGCCTCGTGGCCGCATCAGAGCCAGAGCCTCTGCCTGCAGCTCACCCCTCTTTAAACTCAAAACCTGTGTGGTGTGTGTGCTGCAAGCCATCTCCTGCGTGACACAAGCTTGTGGATCACCTGCTGTGGAGCAGCAGAAGAATCCCAGACAGATAGTCTGGGACATTAAACTCCACTTTTGCTGTGTCCAGGGATGTGTTTTGTTAACTGGTACGACTCTGTGCTCATTCGCAGAGATAATACACCTGTTTTATCCGACCTTCTTATAGGATCCCTTGTCTTGGTTTTGTGTCAGTCTTTTTTTTTCCCCCCAATTCTGTACGTAGCTGTGTTCATTTTGTGATGGTAAAGCAGATTCAGATCAGGTCTCCAGAAAATTTAAATCTGGCTATTAACAAGAAAAGTCTATTCAGCACTGGAAGAGGCTTTACTCTGCATATCTCTGGCTTTTGGAAACCTCCCAAAGTAGTCACCAGAGGCTCTGAAGTGGAAACTCTGACCCTAAAACACTACCCAATAACTGTAGCATGAGTTGCCAGCTACAGGTGGCCATCCTTCTCCATCAGTGAAACTTAAGCAACCAGCTCAGCTTAGATCCTTGCTGCAGGGGTGATGTTTCAGAACAGGGCTGCTCTGTAGTGTCTCTTCATGTAGCTGAACAAAAGGACCTTTGGGAGATGAATGCCGCTCCTGGAGAAGCAAGTTAGGGGGCTTGTTCCTCTTGGCTGGCACGGTCTCGCTCTTGCTTTGGAGTAGGTATATGCTGCTCAGAGACACAGGTTGGGTTCTAGCAGGGTGCATCACAGAATCATTAAGGTTGGAAAAGACAAAAGGGCCCAAAGCCCCATGTCTACACGTCTTTTTAATACCTCCAGAGATGGTGACTCAATCACTTCCCTGGGCAGCCTGTTCCAATGCTTGACAAGCCTTTCAGTGAAGAAATTCTTCCCCATATCCAATCTAACCCTCCCTTGGTGCCACTTGAGGCCATTTCCTCTCATTCTAGCACTTCTTACTTGGGAGAAAAGACCAACCCCCATCTCTCTACACCCTCCTTTCAGGTAGTTGTAGAGAGCAATGTGCCTCCTTGGCCAGCAGAGAGAGACGTGCTTAAATGATGCCTCAGGAGACAGAATTGAAAGAGATCAGAGCTCAGAAAACAGTTCTGATCAGGGACCAGGTTGGGTGACCATGGCAAAGCAGAATGTGGGAGGACCCATCACTCTGTATGCCAGTCCAGAAACCCAGTATGTCCCAGCAAAAGGGGTACAGTTCATCACCAGCCCAACTTCAACAACTCTGTCAGAAAGCCATGGCTAAAAGCTGGTTGATGTAGTTCCCACCCCACTTTGCTTGTTTAGATTACCAGTCCCTTGGCTGATTGGTGATAATATTGTATAGCATTACACATCTTAGACAATACATAAATTCTTGTTTTCAGTTGTAAGAAGACATCTGTAGTTCAGCCCTAGGTGCCAAGGGGTCCATAGTCTTCAGCCTGTGCAAGTCCAGCGACTTTGGATAAACCATTCAGGACTTCCTAACAACTGTGCCCTTGAAAAGGAGAGCAAAGACTGACAAAAGGAGAACATCCTGCCCTGGAAGGCACTGGAAGCTGGAGAACTGCCTGAGAGAACGATGAAGTCAGCCAGAATCTGCAGAGACTGCGGGAAAGGTAAATGCAGCCGGGGGAGAGGGTGGCCACCAACTCTGTTAGAGACTGAAGAGACTGACACCCCTGTCCCGTGTTAGAGCCTGGGCTGTGCAATTGTTGTGTGCTGGACTTCTAAAAGGTAAACAAGAGGAGTTTAAGCCAACCCTAAAGTAGAACAGCAATGCATATGGATAGTGGGTGGAACAAGCTCATGAGTTATGTATAAATGTGTAAAGCTTTGCAAAGTTGATGTGCCTGCTTTGTGGTGATACAGCCCCAGCACCCAGCGCTGAATAAAGAATGCCTGCCTCTTAGGGCTACATTGGTGTTAAGAAGTTTATTCCCAAATCAGTGACACAGGAGTGTGATGGGATTTTACGAGTGTATGTCAGGGCAGGAAAAAAAGAACCACTGGCTTTCACTGTATGAAGATGATGTCCTTTGAAATATAAGTCACCCCAGCAAAGCTCGCAGCTCTCCAGGGGACACATGAGTGTGGAGGCTCCTTGTAAAAGAACAGCAGAACAGTTGGGTCTCTGTCTGTCTGCCCATCCCATCCTATCCCATCCTGGCCATGCCTCGTGGGTTTTTAGGGAGGAGCCATGGCTCTCCAGGGAGCACTGGAGTTTATTCCCGATTTTGGTGACACACATTACAGCATTACAGTGGTACTTCTTGTACAAAGGTATGAGATTAACACCATGATGATGGACAGTTTAGTGTCATAGTTTGCAATATCTGGTAGTAGCCCTTCTGCTAGTTCTTACCCTGATGTTGCAAGGAATTTGAAAAAAGTCAAAAGGAATCCTGATAAATGTGTGCAAACATGTATACACACATACATGTGTGTGCTTATATACCTTGTCCGTACCAGGGTCCCTCCTGGAACCAAAGGCTGCTTGGCCCTCCACATGGACATGCACACCTGAGGTGTGAATGATGGGCAGCGGGATGCACCCAAACAGCTCGTTCTGTCTGTCCTCCCATTTGCCTGCTCTGCTCGTGTGAGCCACCAGCGCATGGACATCTGTAAGAATCCAGCTAGATTTATTGAAACACCATCCTAGGTTTAAAAAAATCTTTTAAAAGCCCTGCAGGACTCTTGTAAATTCCAGTCGCCTGCCAACTGGCAGGAGTGGAGCAGGTAGGCAGGTGTGCTCCAAATGCAGACGTCTGCAAGCTGTGGCACAGCGGGTGGGTCTCCTCTGCCATCAACCAGTACCCCATGTCTTGGGATGTGCAGCCTCCACACCAAGTCCAGTGGAGCTGGTGGACTGCAAAGGGCTTATGGAAAGGTCCAATCTCCCGCTCCATGATGCAGTCTGCCCTTGCCCTCTCCCATCCTAAATGTTCCCCTTCACCATCGCAGCCAGGCTGCTGCTCCCATGCTGCAGGATGCCCACCTCCAGATTAGGCAGCTCAGGAATCCACAGACCCTCGCTTCCCCAGCAGCTCGAAAGGCCAAGAGCCTTTCACTCTTGCAGCCAGCACCAGGGCTTGAGGACACTTGTCCTGTGCAAATCAGGGGGTGGCAGGCTGCACACAGAGGGGCTTCTTTGAGGGACACCCACCAGCAGACCTGCAGGACTTGGCACAGGGTAGAGATGTTGCTGGCTTCTCCTGTCTCTGGGGTCCTCCCACCCACACAAGCACTGACAGCAGCACAACGGGTGCTGCCAGGGTGGCTGTGCTGCAGGAAGGCTCCTCTGGGGCAGAGGTGGTGGCACAGTGCAGTGTGCCAGCTCTCACCCAGGCCTCCAAGCCAGCTTGTGCCTCAGGCAAAGATGCACTGCTGTTTGCAGGGGGCCCAGCAAAGCTCTCTGCAAGGAGCAGCCCATGCCTGAAACGTTCACCACCTGTTCTCCTGAGAAGCTGCTGGTCCACACATAGCCTGAAGGCACATCTTAATCCAGAGAAAGAAAAGGCGATGGCAGGAGCCGCAGAGGCCATAGGGTCTCCATGGTGGGTTAGCAGCCAGGTCTGGCATCCTCTCTCCACACATGTACTGCACGTGTGCATTGCGTGTGTGCATTGTGGAGGTGGTCCTTGCACATACACTACACCTGTGCACTATGCAAGTGCTCCAGGTGCACATCACATGTGTGCACTGCCCAGGTGCTCCATGCACGCACCACTGTGACGGTGTGCTCCTCCACCTGATCTTTATTTCCCATAACCCCGTTCAAGTGATCACCACCAGTGGTGACCATCATGGGTGCTCTGGTCATGATAGCTGGATCCAGCTCGGGGGAGACAGATAATGACACCATAGCCAAGGGCTGTCTTGGGCACCTGGCTCCAACAGCGAGGGGCTTGCTGAGCAGGCACCCACCGACACATGGCTGGGGTGCCAATATGACTGTAGGTCACTCATCTCACCCCACCAGGAGTGGCCAGCCCAGGCCCATGGAGCTCCCCTGAAATGACAGTGGCTGCACGCTGGGATCTCCCCTTGAGTAGGGACACCACTCAAGGTTATTCTTCAAGGCTGAGAGATTCCTTGCAGCAACAGATCCTCGGTAAGTGACTAACAGCATGCCAAATTGCAAAATCATAGCTGAGTGATATAAAGGATTGATATCACATAGATATAATCCTTTAGACCACAAAATTGGTGAACAGTTTAGAGGGGAAGCCATACAAGAAGAGGCTGAAGTCACTTTGTTCAGGCTGGAGAGGAGGAGACTGAGAGGAGATCTCATCACGGTCTAGAACTTCCTCCCAAGGGGAAGAGGAGGGGCAGGCGCTGAGCTCTTCTGTCTGGCCACCAACACCAGGAGCAGAGGCCATGGCAGGAAGATGTGGCAGGGGAGGGTGAGGTTGGCCATGAAGAAAAGGTTCTTGAGGCAGAGGGTGCTGGAGCACTGGCACAGGCTCCCCAGGGAGGTGCTCATGGCACCAAGCCTGACAAGATTCCAGCAGCATTTGTCCAAGGCCCTCAGGGACATGGTGTGAATGTTGGGGTTGTCTTGTGCAGGGACAGGAGTTGGACTCAATGATCCTTGTGGGTCCTTTCCAACTCACAACATTCGATGCGTCTATGATTCTATAAACTGTTGATCACGCCTGGGACCAGGATCAGCTCCAGCCACACCTGGACTCCTCTCTGAGGAGTTTAAAGAGCAAGGGGGTTCTTTCTGAACCTCCTGACCCAACGGGAGGGTCTCCCTGACCCTGTCCTCTCTACAGTCAACCCTCCAGTGACCCTCGCCAGGAATCCTGTTCAGTGAATGTCACATTGACCTTTGAACTGTGTTACTTCACTATTTCATCTCAATAAATATATAATTACAGCTCTCCTACGAGTGAACAGCACAGCTCACTGTGACTCTCTACCCGTGACCATCACAAGACACCACCAGCACCGGGGCCGGACCGGGGAGGAGCTGCGCGGGGCGGGAGCGGGGCGGGAGCGGGGCGGGAGCGGGGCGGGAGCGAGGAGGGGCGGGACGGGCCGGGGCGGTTGGTGCGGTCGGTGCGGCCATGTCGGTGTTCGTGACGCGGCGGATCCCGGCCGAGGGGCTGCGGGTCCTGTCTCAGGCCAGCGGGTGAGTGCGGGGCCGGTTCCGTTCCCGGGGCCATTCCCGGTGCTGGTGCCGGTTCCCTTCCCGGGGCCGTTCCCGGTGCTGGTGCCGGTTCCCTTCCCGGGGCCGTTCCCGGTGCTGGTGCCGCGCTGACGGCCCGCGCTCCCGCCGCAGGTGCCGCATTCATCAGTGGGACTCGGAGGAGCCGGTGCCGCGGGCCGAGCTGCTGTCGGGCGTGGCGGGGAAGCACGGGCTGCTCTGCCTCCTCTCCGACCGCATCGACCGCGAGGTGCTGGAGGCCGCCGGTGGGTGCGAGCTGCGGCCCCGGGCTCTCCCCGCGCCCCCGTCCCAGTCCCGGGGCGGCTCGGGCAGCAGCCGGCGCTGTCGCTGGTGTCTTGCAGGACCCGGCCTGAAAGTCATCAGCACCATGTCCGTGGGGTTCGACCACCTGGCCCTGGAGGAGATCAAGAAGCGGTAACAACCCCTTCCCCGCCCCGCTTCCCGACCCCCGACCCTGCCTCGCCTGGCACAGGGCCCAGCCGGGGAGGAGGCCGAGGCTCGGAGCTCGTCCTGCTCCTGCCATGGCCGAGCTGCAGGTCGCTTTGTCCCAGGCCTGGCGAGTGGGCTTCCACGGGGTGAGGGACAGGATGGGGTTTGGAGCCTCCACCTCCATCTTGCGGGGTACAACCAGGGCCACCCCCAAACCTCTGGCTGCTGGCGTGGGGCTGGGATAACCCCCAGCCACAGTGGGGCCAGAAGAGAGCTGGGATGCTGGGTAAGGATCACACCCCACCCCAGCTGCAGTGGAGAAGATCCTTCAGAGGAAGGGCTGAGGAGCCAAAAGTCCTTTTCCACATGGTACCACAGATACCTAGAAGAGGTGTAGCATCAGCAACTTGACCAGAATTTTTGAGGTTGTGCCCCAAGGCCGGCAGCCTTGCCCCAGAGACCTGTGCTTGCCTTGCAGAGGGATCCGTGTGGGGTACACCCCCGACGTCCTGACCGATGCCACTGCAGAGCTCTCTGTAGCATTGCTCCTGGCTGCGTGCCGCCGGCTGCCAGAGGCCGTGGAGCAGGTGAAGAGGTGAGTATACAGCTGGAGTGAGGGCTTCTGAGCTCCCAGGTCGAGAGCCACAGGAGAAAACGTGCAACACTGGACAGATGAAACAGGGCTGAAGACAGAGCTTCACCCAGCTTGCACCAAACATCTCGCAGGCCAAGGTGGATCCCCTGCAGTTCTGTGACTGGAGATGTGCTGCTCAGGGGCTGTGAGAGAAGCAGAGCTCCTCTCCATATGCCAGGTCATGGACCTGCAGGACAGGGCACCCAAGGCCACCTCAGGCCCCTCCAGGAGGACACATGTGGAAGGTCTGGGCAGAGCTCTCTGCTGGGCAGTTGCTCCAGGGCTGTGGTTAGCGGTTCCTAAATTAAGTCAGTCCCAAGGCTGCTGCTGCTGTGGACCCAAGGTCCAAGCAGATTCCTGCTGGAGACCACTGAGGTCACTTGAAGCAGGAACCTCAGAGAGGCTGTTTGTAGAGTCATCTCTGGCTGCCCACTGCATTGTACACTGATGCACTTGCTCAAATGCTGGGCTGGGCTCTGAGTGAGCAGGCTCTCCCCTGCTGCTCTCTGACATCTGTTTCTATCTTGCTCTCTCTGCTAGTGGTGGCTGGACAACGTGGAAGCCCTTGTGGATGTGTGGCTATGGTCTGTCTGATAGTACGGTGGGCATCATAGGTCTGGGGAGAATAGGTAAGTGCAGGCCAGGCTCAAGGAACCCAGCTCTGTTTGAACTAAAAACCAGGACAGTCCCCACTGGAGGTTCAGCCAAGGTGGTGTCCCTGATGCTCACCTCTTTAAAATCTCTGAGGACAACAAGGAGAGCTGGGTAGAGCCTCTCTGAACAGCAATCTTGATTCATCAGGCCTAAACCTTAAAGTTTAAACATTCAAATGCATCTACTACATCTGAATGCTACAGCAAACTGGACATCGTCCTCTTGATTTTTAAGTTAAACAAATGCCCTGGCAAAGTCCAAGATGACATGCTTGTTATCTCTTCAGTTGTGGACTTAGTCAGCAGGCGGCTGTTTCTTTCCTCACTTTTCAGTTCAGGTAGCTTGAGGTTTAACGTCCCGCAGCTCCCTTTCCACAGTTTCACTCTGGTGGGGAGTTTATTCCTGCTTGCATGAGGAGCAGAAGACATCCACCCCATATCCCATGCCTGCCACACTCCAGGCACGGAAGCAGCTTTGCAGGAGCAATCCCACCGCAGCCGCCCTTTAGCGAGCGATGTGTTCTGCTGGCTGCTGCACTGTCAGCCACACCAAGTGCAAGCTTGCCAAAGGATGGGCCACCTGGAGGAGCCTGACGGAGCCCTGCAGCCCGCCGTTACGGCATGCCTTGTGCAGGTGCTGGCACAGCAACTGGATGGTCTCTCTTGCTCCTAGGACAGGCAGTTGCCCGCCGCCTCAAGCCATTTGGGGTCAAGAAGTTTTTATACACCGGCAGTCGCCCGAAACCAGAGAGTGCTGCAGAGTTTGAAGCTGAATTCGGTAAGAAAGGCGCCAGGAGCAGGGACGGTGGTCAGTCATGCAGTGCAGGGCAGGATGGAGCACTGTGGCTGGGATGGCTCTGTGGATGTGTCACCCTGCAGGGGTGGGTCAGTGGAAGGGGAATGCAAGCTTGAGGCTCTGGGCATCTCGGTGTAGTGGGTGGAACTGCTGCAGGGGCACCAAAGGAAGGAATGGTGAATCCCAAACCCTTCCCATGTGGTGGTGGTGGCAGGGAGGGAAACCTGCCTCCAGAAGTCTGGATACACCTGGGCTCTACCTGACCACCCACCATAATCGTGGACTGTGGCTGTTCCTGCTGCTTTTTGCCTTTCCTCATCCCCCTGTGTCCGTCCATTTGTGATTTCCAGTTAGTTTCATTCCCACAAGTAAGTGGAACACAAGCGACAGAGAGGGGAAAGTGGCGGCTGCCCCTGGGAGGAGGGGCAGGTTCTTGTCGGCCACCCTTCATGTGATGAGTACTGAGACATCCTACCGGGAGGAGGGGATGGGCTGGTTGCTGGAAACAGCAGCTTTAACCTCCTGCTTTAAAATGAATATCAGCCCAGCCTGGGCTCTCTTAGCTGCTGAATGGGCCTGTGGGAGTCCTGAGACTTGCATCAAGTGCCAGTTTTTCAATCCAAAGCCACACACATTTCCAGTTGGTACTTTTTTGTACAAAGCCATTAGCAGACCTTGTCTTGCTCTTTGTGCTTTCTTTCCTCACCTGCAGGAGTGGAAGTGGCACAAGTTGTTATCTGGAAGTAACATACGGAGAGATTTACTGCTGGTATAAACTGCTGCTGCCATATTTTGGTGTCTAAATGTCAAATACATAACAGAGCCTCCTTTGGGCCAGGTGGCTGAAGCATCGCTAAGTTGCCCTTTGACTTGATTTTAATTTAAAAGTGAAACAAAACACTGCAGTAGTGTCTAAAGGAATGTGTGTGGTTTCTGTTTGGGATTTGCTTGTCCTTGTGTCCCCATCTGTGGAGAAGTGTCACCCAGATCTCTCCAGAACAGCACTCACTAGGGGAGCCTGGGGATAAGAGGGTTGCTGAGCTGTGTTGGCGAGGTCCCTGAGCAGAGCCCTGACCTGTGTTTCTCCACTCAGTCCCACTCAGAAGGCTGGCTGAAGAGTCCGACTTTGTTGTGGTGACATGTGCTTTGACTCCAGCCACCCAGGAGATGTGCAACAAGGATTTCTTCAGCAGAATGAAGAAGACTTCTGTGTTCATCAACACGAGCAGGTAGTTGCAGCCCCGTTTCCTGCACAGCTGTGGTTTTGGGGGGGTTGCAGTGGGCTGTGAGGTGCTTCCCCTGGGAGTCCAGGCAGCACATGCAGCCTTCACGACTGCAGCTGCCATGGCTGTTTGCTCAGCGTGTGTCCTGCTCCCTCCAGCCTCAGGTGTCTGGGGATCCAGTGAAAGGCAGGATAAGTTGTTCGGGGGGCTACAGCCTCTGTCTTGTCTTGGGGGCCTGTGTCCCGCCCCGGTGGGGTGGATGGACGGGCAACCATTGGGTGAAGGGAGGGTGAGGCTGAGGGATTGCCCAGGAGAGACTGTCACTGCCAGAAGCCTGGCTCCTGGGACAGAGGCAGCTGTGACAGGGCTGTTTTCCTGAGTCCAGTGGAAGCCTCGCATTCCCGCTGCCTTCTGGCAGTGGTGGGGCAGAACTGGGGCAGCCCCACACACTGCATTTGTCCAGCCACCCAGGATGCCTCGGGCTGCCTGCACATCCCTCCATGACTGCCTGCAATCGGGCACCCCGCTCTTCTCCATGCTGGCACGTGGCCTGGAACAGGAGCAGCTTGTCACGGTGGGAGGTTCAGGCACATCCAGAGGGGTTCTGATCTTTGCTCAGGGGACCCAGCTGCCACCACCCAGGCTGTCCTGCATGGCCCATGCCTTGGCCACATGTCCCTGGGAGCCAGCGGGACCCCTTGGCAGCAGCACAAGCCTTTCCCTCTGTGTGTGCCAGGGGGGCTGTGGTGAACCAGGAGGACCTGTACGACGCGCTGGCCCACGGCCAGATCGCAGCAGCAGGCTTGGACGTCACGACGCCGGAGCCGCTGCCCACTGACCACCCCCTGCTCTCCCTCAAGAACTGCGGTGAGTGAGCGGCCGGGTCCTGCTCTGCTCCGGCAGCCTGTGCTTTGTGTGCCTCTTGTATGCACAGCTGAGGACCTGCCAGCTGCTGTGGTGAGGATTCCCCATCCCTGTGAGCCTGCTGGTGTGAAGGAGCATTGAAACATGGAAGGACAGGAGGGTCAGATGCTTTTGAGTAGACTGTAGGTAGCCACTGTACAATGCGGGGAACTGCTACAAGAGAAGGCTTCATCAGCATGATGTAAAACAAAAGTGGGAGGTATTTTAATTCTCCAGAAAGCAGTTGCAATCAGCTCATTTTTTAATACATTTCTGATGGATCTCCATTCAATAGGCCAAGGCATGTGGTGAAATTCATGGGGGAGTCTCATACCAGCAGGTGTCTGAATGAGAAACCAAATCCCTGTTCATGCCTTGCCAAACTCTGCTGTTCTGTAACCTCCTGGGCATGTATTCTGCTATAAAAGCTTATCATGTGGCTAAGAAGCTGGGTGCTGAATCTGCCTAGAGGAATCTTAGCCTCAGGAGTACTGCAGCCGCTGCAGGACTTGCCAGCTAGGCCATCCGCCTGGGCTGCCAGGTGCAGAGTCAGCACGCCTGCTCAGAAGCAGAGTTCATTAAAGTGCTGTCCCTGTCCTGACATCCACGTTCCCCAGCGGATGTCAGTAGATAGCCGTGAGCTGCAGAGCCCAACAAGTGCTCATGCTATGGGATGAGCAGGGTTTTCTTTGCAGATGGTCTGGCTGTGTCCCCTGAATGGCCCATGGCAACTTTCACAGGGAAAGTGGAGCCCAGTGAGCTCAGGCAGCCTGTTTTCTGGATAGTGATTGGCATCAGGCAGGTAGGAAGGTGCTGGTCCCAGGACCAGTGCATGTCATCTCTGGCAGAGGTTATGAATGAGGAGGACTGGTTAGAAAGGGGCTTGCTCAGCCACTCTTGGGCTGCTGGAGTGGAGGCAGGAGTGCCTGCAACCAGGGACAGTAGCTGATCACTGTTAGTTTCACTGGTGCTTTCCCAAGAGCTTGGTGGGAGCTGCCCCGTGGGGCAGGACGATGTTTTAGCGCAGGACACCAGCAGCCCTCCGTGTTTTCCTGGGATCCTTGTTGCAGACTGACGGGGCTGTGCAGGGGCTGTTTCCCATGGCCTTACCAAGCACCATTGCTGCTCCATCCTCGCAAGCACCATAGGCTGGCTGGTGGCCTGGGACAAGTTAGGGACAGCTGCTGGTGTGGTCATTGCCTTCCCTCATGTGGCTTTCAGTGGGTCACTTGGCCCATTCCCTTTAAAGCAGGGCCAGGAGCTTTCCCGTCCTGCTCCAGGCAGGGATCGTGTGGGTCAGGTCGGTTACTGAGCAGGACTGACTCCAAGGCAGAAGAGACAGAAATGCAACACGGAGAAGGGTCTGCTTTCTAGTTAGAAATAAAACACCTGTGACCCTGTCACCGGTGCAGTGGCAGGCTGCCTGTTCCTACCTGAACGCTTGGCTTTGCCAGGCTGACCAGCCCTGCTCAGAGCTGATGGCACAAGCCAGGCCAGAGCAGCTTCCTTTCTCATCATCACATGCCCTGGCTGCTCAAGCCATACCCTGAGCACGAGATCTGGTGTGTTCATCCTCACTTGCATGGGCAAAGTAGTGGAGCGGTTGCACAGGCAGCAGTAGGATGTCCTCTCTCATGGAAGGAGGTTTTTGGAGTAGGAAAAGGCTCTTCCAAAAAAAAAAACAAAACAAAACAAAAAAATACTTTTTTGAAAATCTGGATCTGCCCATGACTGGGTTTCTGAAATACAAGTTCATAGCTGTTGCCTTTATTATCTTTTTGCTAAAAACTATTTTTTATTTATTTACTTTGGTTCCCATAGTAGGCAGTGTGAGAATTGACAAAAGCAGACTTTTGGAAACATTTGCAGGACTTGAGAGGTCTTAGAGTTCTGGAACAACACTAAGCAAGACAAAAATAAATGCCTGTGTGTTTATTTTTGCAGAAATGAGGCTTCGATGGTTCTGAAACTATTCACAGATTTCACCCAAAACTGCCAAACAGTTTCAGCAGCTAGAGGAACATGGCATAAGTAGAGAAGGAAGAAGTGTTGACATTACTTTCACAGTGAACAAGGAACCCAGGATGGTTCTCAGCTGGGGGAGAAAGGACCCACATGGTCCCACAGTCCTGGGGAGAGCTTTCTTCCCCTGGGCAGCTACGTGTCGGGTGTTCAGGCTTGTGCATGGCCTGTAGGTGCTCTCTGTTATAAAGCACAGATGGCAGTACAGGCTTCTATCCAAACCTTGGGCAAGTACTCTCCACTACTAATGTTACAATAATTTACCATTAGAGCAGCTTTGGCTCGTTCCTTTGCATAGCATGAAAAGAGCCTTTTCACGTAGGTGGATAAAAGTCCCTGCCCTGACTGTGCTACAGCATGCCAGCTCTCTTTGGCAGGGGCTGTTTGCCTCTGTACTTGCCTTTCCAGTGCACCCAGGGATCTGTAAACCGTGATGTTTCACAACAGTCTTCAGGCTCTTGCCCCTTTATGTGTTGGTTCACACTCGTTGGTGAGCAGAACCTCCTAAAGCTGTGTGGCAATCAGGCAGCAGTGTGTGAATTCCATTGTGTGTTTGTCTGCTGCAGGGATAATATTTTACATCTACCACCAACTCTTGAGTTCGTGCAGGAAGGTGAGTATCAAGCTTGAATGCTGAAAGGAGGATCCACTCTTGGCTGACTGTCTGTGGCCTGGAGGACTATTTTTTTAATAGCTCATTTAGCCATTTATCAGATGTCTTTTCCAGTCCTCAGTGGCTAATGATTTTGTTTCATGCTGCACGTCCAGTGTGAGCTCCTGGAGGAGTGGCAGCTAGTGCAGGACCTGGGTTGGCCCCCTGTGGGAGGACCCCTGAAAGAGGCTGTAAGATGTCAGCAAAGGTAAGAAACAAGCGAGTAACCCTCCTGTCCCCCGCAGTGATTCTGCCGCACATCGGGAGCGCCACGTACGCCACGAGGAGCACCATGGCGGTGCTGGCGGCCAACAACCTGCTGGCCGGGCTGCGGGGGGAGCCCATGCCCCATGAACTGCTGCTGTGACACCGGAGCCCCACTCCTGCAGGGCAGCAGGACTTGGTGTTCCCATCCCTGGAGAAGCCTCGCAGACCTGTGCCTCATCGCCTGTGCAGCCGCAGTGCCTGTGGTGCCGGAACTGCACCACAGCCATTAAAGAGAAGCAGTGAATCTGTCATGCTCATTTCATTTGAGAACGGGGTGCCCTGGACATGTGGCAGAGCACACAGTGCTACAGTGGGGCTGGGGGCTGCAGGTCCTGCTGTCAATCACTGCAGCACTTGGCAGGCAGTGGATGGTGTTTGGTCCCTGGTCAGAAAATACGTGCAGTGTCAGGACTGTCGTGTATTTTGCTAGCCAGCACGTGTGATAAGGGAGCTGCTGCTACAGCAGCACCTGTCCTTGAAGCCTGGCTCCTGGGATGGCAGCAAGAGGCCAGGCAGTTTGGTAGTTGAGCTCCCAGCTCAGAGCCAGGAAGGGAAGAGGGGTAATTGTGCAATCGGCAGAGGCCCAGCACTGCCAAGGGGACTGCTGCCAGCCCATGGCCGAGCACGTTAAAAGGTCATGTTGAATTGGTGCCAAGGCATGATGTTTCAGTTCTTCCAATGTCTAAAGAAAAGCAAAAAACCCTTGCATGGCTCCCTTGGCATCTCCAGCTTTGCCTTTTGTTATCTGTCACTAATCCTGGGTGCAGCTCTGAAATGGGTTGCAAACTGGAATTCATGCTGGGAGGTTCTGTAACCCCACCATCATTTCCAGCCTCAGCTCCCCTCCTGGTTCTTTTTTTTTCCCCAGACACATGCAATGACACATGTTAGTGCAAAGGGAGTCCTAAGCAGATACCAAGCCTCTAGCTGCCAGCAGAGGCTGGATGAATGCATTTCAGTGGCTTTAGGGGTTCCATCTCCTGCAGCAATTGTCCCACTTCTGTAAATGGGAACTGGAACCCACATCAACCTCCCAATCCATCCCAGCCCAGCAAGCTTCTGCCCAGTGGGTGACACAGTCAGTGACCTTGTCCTCCTTGGATTGCTCCTGTGTCCTGCTTACCATGCGCTGTTTGAGTGCAGTGTGTTCCAATGACATTGTGTGCTGGTTTCACTCCTTTGGCTGCAGCCAGACATAGTCGCTCTCTCACTGTCCTGCCCTGCCCAGGGAGAGGGGGAGAGAACTGGAAAGAAAAGGGCAAGGAGACTCACAGGTTGAGATAAAAACAATTTACTAATTAAAATGAAATTATAGTAACAGAATATACTAATGAGTGAAGCACAGTGTAATTGCTCACCACCCCTTCTCCAATGCCCAGCCCGTGCCAGCTGGCAACCCCAGAGCAGAGACAGTCCCCAAAACTGCAATCCTGGAAGAGGAAGCCTGAAGTGATACCTAAGAGAATACCCCTCTTCTCTGGTCAGCTCTGCACCCATGGCTCCCAACCAAAGAAGACTCCCCCGGGTCCCCAAAGGGCTCAGTTCCCACCTGAGGAAGAGCAGGCCCATCACCTGCTTGCTCACAGCAGACTGGGAAGGATTGCTGCAGCTGCACGGGACTCTGAGGAAAGCTGCTCCTTTCAACCAAGCTCCTCCAGGTAAGCAGGGTGATGCTGGCAAGGAGCTTTATTCTTGGGAAGAAAACTTTGCAAGCCCACAGCCCCTCACCGAAGACAGCAGGGAACAAGGTGCTCCTGTCCTCAAGAGCGTGGCTGGATAGTGCAGTGCTGGGCTCTGACTGTTTAGGATGCAGACAACTCATGAGCATGCCTGCTATTAAACTAGAAAACAGCCTTCTCAACCCTGTCCACCCTTGCAGCAGGAAGGTGCTCAGGGATCACATCTAACATGCATGCATCCCAATGGGATTGGAATGGGATTTCTGAGAAGCTTTAAGTGTGTTACATTCCTCCGGCCACTGCAACACAATGTCACAGCCACCTTTCTCTTTTCCTTAAGGAAACCATGTGTCCTGGTTTTGCTAGGATAGAGTTAATTTTCTTCTTAGTAGCTAGAAAGCATTGGGTTTTAGTTTCAGTATGGAATTTGTTATGAGAAGAATGTTGGTAAGGTACTAATGCTATTAGTTGGTGCTGGAGCCCAAGGCCATCGTGTTTAGCTGGTTTACAGCTGCATTAGGACTGGGAGGGGGGAAGCGCAGCAATTAGCACAACCCAGAACTGGCAATTGGATGTGCCAATGAGATATTCCATTTCATATCACATCATGTTCATGATCACCCACCCACCTCTCCCAGCCTCATCACTCCTCTCTCCAGATTTTGGCATTCAGAGCAGCATATGAAAGAAGTGACAGACTTGTTTCCAAGGCTGTGGGAGGTGTGGAGATGAGGAGCTGAGTGAACATCTCAGCTTGCTCAACCCCAGGGGAATCTCTCCTACAGACACACAACACAAAGCATGCTTGGTGCATTCAGCCAGATGGGTGCTGATGGTGCAGAGCAGCAACTAGCTCTTCCAGCAGCAAAGCAAAGCACCCAGCGGCTACCAGGTCACCTCCACCCGAAGTTACCTTCATCCTTACATCCTAAGCTAAGACTGGTGCAGCTCCGTTGGCCTTACAGGCACAGGAACTCACCGTGTGCTACAGAGCACAGCAAATAAACAACGCAGGAGCCTGTGGCTTTGAAGAAACCATCTTCAATTGGGATTAAGCATGATTAGAGATGGTAACTTGCAGTTTGAAGCAAGGTTGAAAAGCCACTCATCCCAGGGTGAAGCATTGGGATTTCTGCTCACTGCATGGGGTGGGTGGGCACAGGCACCCTGCTCCCAGCCATACGGGTGCCAGCGCAATCCCCTGACCAGAGCCCTCACTCATGCTCCCTGCCCTGACCCAGTGCCCACCAGAGCCTGGTACCCTCTGAGTGTGTTCTTTTCAATAATCCACACAAAGACGGTTTTGTGCTTAAGAGCAAGTTTACTTCTCTGTATGCACTTGATGTTACATTGGATTTTGATTTAGCAGAGTGATAAAGCAATGTATGGAAATTGCAGTACAAGCACATTATGCAATTGCAATATGTAGTGGGATTGCAGTAGAAATGTGATCTGGCCTATCACCAGTCTCCAGATGCTCCACCACCACTGTGCTGGTCATCCCCAGCAGCTGTGGGCTGGAGCCAGCTCAAGCCTGCTGCTCTCTTCAACGCGCTTTTTGCCACCATTCACTGCTCACACTCTGCGTTAGGCTGAGCCAGATCAGCCTCTCCATGAAGCTCCTGACATCCTGGCTGAGCAACAGCACATGCAGCCAATCCACCCACGTCCTTTGGCATCAAGATCAGCTCAGCTGCCACTGCAGCTGCCCGTTCCCTCTCCTCTGTGCCTTTGCCTTTGCAGGGGTTCAGCCCTGGCAGCCAGGGTGGCTGGGCTGGTGCAAGGGCAGGCATGGGCTGAGCGTGAGCCCCACTTGTGTCCCCGGCCCCACCATCAGTGTAATGCTGCAGCCAGCCAAACACTCCTGCACTACACGCACCTTGGGCTGGCTTCCACCTTGGGGCTGAGGTTTACCCCATCCCAGCAAACGCTGCCCTTTGGCAGCAAAGCAGGGTGAAGCTGCCCCTGTTTGGCAGCTCAGCTGCTGGATCTCAACCCTAGGGCTGCCTAGGGAAGTGGCTGAGTCACCATCCCTGGAGGGATTTAAAAGGTGAGGATCTCTGAGCACACTTTAAGAGGTGCTCAGAGATCTGGTTTAGCAGTGGACAGGTACGGTTGGACTCAATGATCTCAAAGGTCTTTTCCAACCAAACGATTTTATGACACCTCCCTGCTGTGGCTGTGCCTGGCCACGCTGCGTGCCCAGCCAGCAACCCTGCACACAGGGAGGAAGGAGCCTTGTCCACGGGGCCCAAAGGCTTCCACCACAATTTGTATCTTGGTGAGAGTGGCTTGTGCCCTTTGAAATTGTGCTGAAAAAAAAAAGAGAGGAGAAGTAACACAAAGCTTTGGCTGCAGGACAGACAGGAATCCTCTTCTGAAATGACAGCACATGTGGAGGGGAAGGGGGGGCTGCAATAAGCAGGAGGAAAGTGTCTGATGCACAGCTCCAGAGCTTGCTGGCAGCGCTGCCAGTGCTGCTGCCAACAGCTCCTCTCCACCAAGCTCCGGGCAGGGGCTCTTGGCACCCACAGGAGGAAGAGCCTCGTGCTTCGTTCTGCAGAGAGGCCGCAGCCTGGCCAGACTCCTCCGGGAGGGTGCCCAGCGCCTGTCACAGCTTCGCCACTTTCCTCCCACACAGGCGGGCACAGGGTGAGTGGTTGGAGCCAGGGGGCCACGCTGCCAGAGGTGGCAGAGCCTGGAGGCAGTGAGCACGGTGCTGCAGCCAGATGGACGGCGAACAACCTCTGGAGAAAAGCCCAGGACAGTAACCGGCTGCAAGGTGCCTGAACAGCTCAATTCACCGCTGCTTACTGCGCAGCACAGGAAGGTTTCTGGCAAGGGTAATAGAAAGTGAACAAGTCCACACCTCTGGAGCAGCAGTGCTCTTGTTTCCTCCAACTTGCATCCTGCACAAAAGCTGAGCAAGGTGCTGCACAGTAATCCAAAACATTTCTTAAGAGCTGAGAGGGGAGGGCAGCAGCTGGCGGCATCCTAAGCCTGGTGCAGGGAGCTAAAACACAAAGAAAAGCCTGTGCTTGGGAATTACTGTTCATCCAGTATGCCCTGTACTTCTCTTTCTGTCCCATGGCGAGTGTTCTTCGTGCTGAATTCCCTGCTTGAATGTCTTTTGTTTTTAAATGAACCATACTCTGATAGCAATAACAGCTATCAGAAGATGTTCATTAGTTACTTATTGATGCTGGCTAGTTAAAGGAAGACCTTTGATTCATGAGAGTATCTGACATGTTTATCAATACATTTTGATTCATAAGCTTTGCTGATTATTGTATGCCTGCCCATCAGAAGCAGAAAGTGTTTAGGAAGTTTCTAACAAGACCTCTGCTCGCCAAGGAAAGGTTTGTGGCCGCGTTGCTAAATAGGAAGGCAGTGGGATTCTGAACATCTCAACTGGCTGGCAAGTTTCCAGTTGAGATAACAGAAATCAGAAATATTTAGTTTGGTGTGAAAACCTTGGCTGTATTACATGGGCGTGAGTCCATCAGGTTCATTTGCAATTCTGCATGATTTTTGAGTTTTGACACTAAAGTTTCTGGTATTGGTGAAGTTACTGCACTGGTGAAGGATGTTGACTAAATATTTGAGAGGTTATTGTGACCCCCAATGATGTAAAAAGTAGTTAAGTGTAAAAGAATTGGTATCTCAACACTTGAATTGATTCCCCAAGTATATTGAGCTCATAAATAAGGTTGCTAGAGTGACCAAAGCACTTTTCGGGTGACACATCTTGGAATTTCTTTGAGACAAGTACCTTCTTCAGCTGTTAATCATTTTGCTCTGCCAGCCACAGAAATCATCAATATGCCCTTACTGAAAAGATTTTGCTTTCTAAAAACAGTCTTAAAACCGCAAATGATAAAATTTAACTTTATCTCTGCCCCTGCTTAAAGGAACCTGTAGTTTTTTGGGCCAGTCAGAGTGTGGCTGGTCAGAACTGAAGCCACTGACAGCAAAGCACAGGTAAGCCTTGCTGGGTCTGCATCTCAGACAAACAGCTCTTACAAGGATTTCTTGCTCGGTACGTTCTGCATGTACTCTGCACCAACAACCACTAGTAAAACTTTGTGTCACCAAGAGCTAAACAGCGAGACAGTGCAGTGAGCTGCAGGAGCTCCCAGGGCAGAGGAGCTGTGCTGGGCTCCCAGATCATTGCATCAATGTTTTCCCGCAAGGAATTCAGGGAGCCATGATAACAATGAATTATGGATTTTACAGGTGTCACATAGATATCAACATTATTTCAGTAACAACCATAATAATAAGTTCTCACGAAGAGTATATTCTACCAGGAAGAAAATTCTTACCAAGTACAGGCTTTTACCATCAGGTTTTGCTAAGAATAAGTATTTCTTTACAGATGGGCATAGAGTAATAATCACTTTGCAGGTGCCTATCAAGTGGCCTGTATTGGTGGTTAGTTGGCTGAAGGTGCTGATGCAGAGAGACTCACACTTGCCACACTGTGGAGGAAGCAGCATTTCACACCAGCAGAGCAATTGCTTCATTCACTGTGTGCTTGAAGAGCCCGGAGCACAGCAGGGACGAGGCACGGGAACGCTGTCCCTCTGGACAGGTGGCTGGTGGCTGCAGAGCCCAGTGTCACACTTGCTCTTTGCATCCGCTTGCAGGGGCCAGCCCCATCACATAAATGCAGCAAAACTGCCACAGAAGCGAAAGCACTCGCTGCAGCAGTTCAGCACTCAAAGAACCTACTGATGCCGGAAGCCTTGAGAGGTGGGTCTGTGCAAACCTCATGAGGTTCAACAAGGCCAAAGACAAGGTCCTGCACCCCAAGCACAAATAGAGGCTGGGCAGATAATGGATCATGAGCAGCCCTGAGGAGAAGGACTTGGGGTGCTGGGGGACGAGAAGCTCAACATGAGCTGGCACCGTGCGCTGGCAGCACAGAGCCAATAACCGTGTCCTGGGCTGCACCCAGAGCAGCGTGGGCAGCAGGGCCAGGGAGGGGATTCTGCCCCTCTGCTCCGCTCTCCTGAGACCCCACCTGCAGTGCTGCCTCCAGTGCTGGGGCCACCAACAGCACAAGGACATGGAGCTACTGGAGCCAGGCCAGAGGAGGCCATGAGGATGATGCCAGGGCTGGAGCAGCTCTGCTGTGAGGACAGGCTGAGAGAGTTGGGGCTGTTCAGCCTGCAGAAGAGAAGGCTCCAGGGAGACCTTCTGGTGGCCTCCCAGTACCTGAAGGGGCTCCAGGAAGGCTGGGGAGGGACTCTGGCCAAGGGCAGGGAGTGACAGGACAAGGGGTGATGGCTTGAAAGTGGCAGAGGGGAGATGGAACTGAGATGTGAGGAAGAAATTCTTTGGTGTGAGGGTGGTGAGACCCTGTCCCAGGTTGCCCAGAGAAGCTGTGGCTGCTCCTCCCTGGAAGTGTTCTTGGCCAGGCTGGATGAGGCTTTGAGCAACCTGGTCTAGTGGAAGGTGTCCCTGCTGCTGGCAGGGGGGTTGGGACTGGAGGATCTTGAAGGTCCCTTCCAACCCAAACCATTCTATGATTCATTCTATGTTTAAACAACCATTGCCAGGCACAGACTCCTCCCTTAGACTTCCTGAACACTGGTATTCTTCTTGTGGCTTGGCAGTGTTTTACAAGGCTGAATTATGAGCAAGAGGTACTTGAGGACTGACCTATTGAGATTTCAGGATCCTGCTGGAAGTCACTGACATGAGTGAGCTGCAGCAGCTGTCTGCAGAGACAATGGTGGAGGACAGAGCGCACAGCCCAGCCTCTGCACAAGCTTCCCAACAGGAAACTGTGCCACACTCTTTCCAAGACCATTTTCTCTGGCAGGAACAGCACACCTTTAAAAGAGATTTCATGGCATAAGTGAACACAAGGCCTTGGCTAAGCATGCACTCCTACAAACACATCGTTACACAGATGTAGTACTCATGTAGGGCTTCTACCAACTGTCATCTTACATTAGCTCAGAGTAATTCCTTTTTATAGGAAGCTCCAGATAGAACTTATTTTCACATATTAAGAAAAATAGAGCTGTATTGGGTTTGCGTGGCAAGGTTTTTGGTAGCAGTGGGGGAGGGGACATGGGGTGGCTTCTGTGAGAGAAGCTGCCAGAAGCTTCCCCCATGTCCGACCCGACACAGCCAATGCCAGCCGGCTACAAGAAGGGACCCGCCGCTGGCCAAGGCCGAGCCAATCAGTAACGCCTCTGTGATAACATAATTAAGAAAAAAAAAAAAAGGAAGGGAGAAAAAAAAGCTGCACACTTTGCAGCTGGAGAGAGGAGTGAGAAGATGTAAGAGAAACAACTCCGCAGACACCAAGGTCAGTGAAGAAGGAGGGGGAGGGAATGGGCTCCAGGCGCCGGAGCAGAGATTCCCCCCCCAAGAGGTGGTGAAAGACCAGGGTGAAGCGGGCTGTCCCCCTGCAGCCCCTGGAGGTCCATGGTGGTGCAGATGACCACCTGTAGCCCGTGGAGGACCCCACGCCGGAGCAGGTGGATGCTGAAGGAGGCTGTGACCCCGCAGGAAGCCCGCGCTGGAGCAGGTTCCTGTCAGGACCTGTAGCCCGTGGAGAGAGGAGCCCACGCCGGAGCAGGTTTGCTGGCAGGACTTGTGACCCCGTGGGGGACCCGCGCTGGAGCAGTCCCTTCCTGAAGGACTGCACACCATGGAATGGACCCAGACTGGAGCAGCTCGTGAAGAGCTGTCAGTCATGGGAAGGACTCACGTTGGAGCAGTTGGTGGAGGACTGTCTCCCGTGAGAGGGACCCCACGCTGGTGCGGGGGAAGGAGACCTCCCCCTGAGGAGGAAGCAGCGGCAGAAACACCGTGTGATGAACTGACCCTAACCCCATTCCCTGTCCCCCTGTGCTGCTGGGGGGAGGAGGTGGAAAATCGGGAAAGAGATTAAGCCCGGGAAGAAGGGAGGGATGGGGGAGGTGTTTTAAGATTCGGTTTTACTTCTCATTCTCCTCTAATTTTGATTTGTAATAAAGTAAATTTGTTTTTTCCCCCAAGTCGAGTCTGTTTTGCCCGTGCCAGTAATTGGTGAGTGATCTCTCTCTGTCCTTATCTCCACCCACGAGCTTTTCGTTATAATTTTCTCCCCCTGCCCATTTGAGGAGGGGGAGTGATAGAGTGGGCTTTGGTGGGCATCCGGTCTCTAGCCAGGGTCAACCCACCACAAGAGCGCAGTATAGCACTTAGATTACTGACTGCTGCTTTTATGACTTTTCAAAATCTATTTCCTGATGTGTATTCAAGACGTGAAGTATGTTATCATGTCACGCAATTTAGTCTCGTCAGCACTAACGCATTTTATTAAGCAAGTCATCAAAGCAGACTGTTAGTTGTCTGTGCTGCAGACCTGGAAGGTCACTGATGGGCATTCAGATGTTGTTACCAAAAATAATGGCACCATTACTCAGCCACTTATCCCTGTTCCGTGCCAGCACAAGCACCTGCACAGTCGCACAGTCAACTTCTCAGGTAACTGATGCAACAGAAAAAAACATCAATAATTTCCATGCACAAGTGGGGAATCTCCCAGAATCCCAAGGCCTTCCAGACTTCATCTGATGGGGGAGATGCAGGCAGTGTGCTCCTCCCCATCACGGCTGCTGCAGCAGAAAGAACCCCTGGCAGTAGGCCAGCCAGCTGCAGCAACTCAAATATCTGCATGAAGCATCTTTAACATCACTTCCAGAGCAGAGCACTAGCCAGAAGAGAGTCCACCATGCTGAGGCTGTGGCTTCATGAGACACTAAACCACCCTGAGCCTGATCAAAGCCACTCCCTCACAAAGCACTGATGGGACAATGCAGACATACAAAAAACCACAGAATTGCCTTGGTTGGAACAGACCTTTAAGATCATCAAATCAAATCATGAACCCAACACTGACCAGTCCCCGACTGACCCATGTCCCTCAGCACTGTGTCTACACGACTCTTCAATCCCTCCAGGGATGGGGACTCCACCACTGCCCTGGGCAACCCCTTCCAGTGCCTCAGAACCCTTTCAGCAAAGAAATTCTTCCTCACATCCAATCTCAACTTCACTCAAGACTTTATACTGGCTCAAATACAGACCCACACCTCGTTGATGAGATAGGACATGTACTCTCAGAAATGGCAAAGCCTCAGGAGGAACCAAGGGGCTGGTCACAGCCAGCATGATGGGCTTGCTCTCCATGATAAAAATGCCTACACACATTTCAATAGGATTATTTGGCACTGCCAAGTGATCTAGTAACACAAAGAGCCCCACTGGCTAACACACAAGCATTACTTGTTTAGTCAATCCATTACGTGCGGTTGGCAAAGACACCAGGATAACATAAACAAGTAAATCAAGTCAGACACAGCAGCAGCAAAATGTGTGGTTTATTTTCAGATGTTTCATAAATCTAACATGCCAACACCTTCGCGTGAGATCTCACAGTAGCGTCTGTCAAGTTAAGTTTTGAACAAGCTCTCTGATAAGCTCTGTTACCAGGCTTTGAGACCAGACACTCTCATTTTACAGTATGGGACAGCTGAGTGGAGATACCATTCTGAGATATTGCTTCATACTGGAAGACTGGGAAAGCCACAGGCCCCTGGGTTTGCAGCGTGCTCCTCCAGATGCACTAGATGTCGAGTAATGAAATTTAAAGTTGCTATTTCCAAAAATGCTCCAAGTTGCTTTTTTAAAAAGAAACAAGACAGAAGTTCTCCTGCACAAGGTCTGATATTTCATAATGACATTAAAATTTTTATTAAAACAGATCAAAAGTACAGTTAAATATGTTTATCTGCTTATATGAGTTCTTAGTTACTCTAATCTCCCTACTCACACAGATGCTTTATTCCTACGCATTGTAAGAATTCAAGGAATTCAAATGCGCTATAGGAAACAGAAAATGTAAAAAACCTCCTATTTTTAAAGCAAAACACTAGTAATGCAAGGAAGATGAAACAATCAGAATGTTACTAATAAGGCAACACAAGAAAATATTAGAGTACAAAATACTGCATTTTATTGATGTTTCTGTGAGATTGCTTGGTATAGCTCAATGCTGTTAGTCCCCTGATACAAAAATTACTATCAAACGAAATGTGGCATATCCTAATGCTTTAAAAAATGCAGCACATTTCCTTAATGCTTATAAAATCAAGAGCCAGAAATAGGACCATTAAATAAATCCTCTAACAAAATCTTAAAATTTTAATGGAATTAACCCAATTCACTATGTTTCCATGTTTCTGTTTACCTTGGATGCTCAAGGTGCCAATGACAAGTTGACAGACATTTGGCCTATTTTTCTCAGTGTGGAGCAGTGTAATTAGAAATGAAGACACATTTCTTCATTAGTGGACTACTGTTTCACATAAAGCCAAGTACAGAAAGATTTCCCTGTTTCCTCTGGTGTGACAATGACTGGTTTCTGTGCTTCAACAGTTTGTCCTGCTAAGTGACCTACAGGACTGTGGATCAGGATTCTATTTTCAGTTTATCCAAATACAAGTTTAAGAAGGCTACCTATTAGGCAGCACAAACTCCATAAAACTGCTGAATGTCATCACACAGGTTACATTTGCTATGCAGAAGAACATAAAGAGGGGAAGGTTTGCAAATTTTTTTAATAGTAACAGAAAGCTGTTGCTCTGTGACTTCGATACCAGGAAAGGCCAAATCCTCGGTCTCTCCTGAGCAGAACGGACCAGCTGTAGCCCTGACCCAGCTCCTATGGGGCAGAGCAACATTTATCAGCAGAAGTGGTCCAAAATTTTATTTAGAAGCCTGATACGCTGAACACCAGTAGTTAGTTCATGTGCATCTCTAACAAAGAAAAAAAGATACTGCAGACAGTATTAGTTACAGTGGTATCAAAGAAGAGGAAATTAAAACAAGATTTACAAGATTCACTTGAAGAATAACCATCAATGAATTTCTGCTACACAAAGTGTACAGTGCTCTTTTTTAAATTAAATTTATGCTAAACTGTTTAGATTTATGTGGAAAAGTACATTTATGACACTATTGTAAGAGGAAGGACGTGATTTGACAACTACATTTTATAGAGAGACATAAGTAAGTATGGCAAATGAGGATCATTCTTGACTGGTTTGATCTGAGGAACGATCCATAGTTGTGAAGCAAAGTAAAGAGGAGGAAATTAAAGCCTGAAGATACGAGTGTCAGAAAAGGACAAGATGCTTACGCAATAACAGGGATCAGATTTACCATCAGCATCTGGAAACAGCAAGAGACTACCTTACACAGTAAAAAAAAAGCCATCACAAATTATATCTCTCCTTCAAAATAATAAAGCAGACAAAGACAAGCTCTTTTCAGACTTCGGTGTATATAGAATTTTAACACAGGAGATATAAATTGGTTAAAATACTGCTAAGAGTAGCACGAACAAGAAACAGTACTCCACTTATCACTTAATACGAGTTTCTACAGAAAAAAAATCAAACATCCAGATCTTGCTGTATTCAAAGTATATACACATCTGGCAGTCCAAAAGTTACTTGTCTCAGATTTAATTTAAGCACCTTCATGATACAGTGTCCTTTACTTCAAAACAGCCAAACATACATTCATAACACTAGAACTGTTCTTATAATTAGCGTATTTTAAAGCATTATGTCAGACAGGTGCATCTAAAGTTGTTTTCTCTTTTAAAGATATGCAGTCTGTGTCAGTGACAGCAAACAACTCTTGCATTACTGTCCATACATAATGCAGCAACTTGTTTTACAGGTCATTTATTTAAATGCTTTCACTTTTACAAAATACTTTAGAAAAAAAAAAGAGGAAATTTGCACTTCAGTTTCTCATTCTGGAAATGTGCTACCTCATGAGATAACTACGCTCTCACTCCTCTGCCCTGCAAAGGAATCACTGAGCTTCAGGGCTTGCACGCCCGTCAGCCCAAGGCCTGAACGCACATTCCTGTAACTTCACACGTCCACAGTGCGATCCAACTCCGAGGATCTGAGCTCTTCACTCACAGCTGTTTCAGCCTCACAACACCCCTGTGAGGTAGGTACAGTAATATCCCCAATTAACAGAACCAAGACTTTTGTGTGTGTGGCACCATCACACGCTAAGTGTTCACTGACCAACAAGAGCACCCTCTGAGCCTGCAGCCTTGAAGAAAATCATGTTGATGTTCCCGCGGTGCTTCAGGGAGCCAGACATCGGCGCTGGCGTTCTCCTTCAGGCCCAGGATGGAGAAGGTTAAAGCAAAGTGCTAGGCAGGTTGCTGCTCTGCCACCTCAGGCAGGTTGTCTTGGAGTGTTTATAGAGGTGGCTGGACTGGCTGAACCGCTTGCCACACTTCAGGCAGGCGTAAGGCTTTTCTCCCGTGTGCACACGGATGTGTTTCTTGCAGTCTGTCAAGGTCAAGAACGTCTTGCAGCAGATCTTGCACGCATACTTGCGCGCTCCTTCCACAACCAAGACGTTGTGCTCAGATAAGGCCTTCTTACATTTCGAGAGGACATCTGCAGACGCCCTCGTCAGCTGTGGTGGACCAGGTTGCGACGAATGCCCGTTTTCAAAAGACGTGGCCCCATTCATGATCAGCTGGGAACTGGACGAGTTATCTTGCAGCTGGGAGCTCCTGACAGAGGTCACCACAGGCATTTTGGGGGCTATGCGGCGGTAGCCAGGAAAGCTGCTAGCTCCACCTCTAACTGAGCCCATCATTGCCCTTGACAGGGAGTGCAAGCCCAAGCCTGACCGTGGGAAATCCATGCCAAACTGTTCTGCCGCCCGGTACCCGGAAGTCTGTACACAGGGGAGACCCATCACGTCCTGCATTGGTCTAACAAAATGAGAGTCTGCAGGCTCACTGAATGGATTCTCGACGTGAGAGACGGTGGCAGATGAATGGCCACCAGCAGGCCCCGACTCTGGACTCATCAGGTAAGAGGCATCGCTGTCCATTCTGCAGTCACTGGTGGTATTTGGAATGTTGTCATCGCTGTTCTGAGTAGCACCGAAGCCACCACCTCTGCTCTTATTTAGAAAATTTGAGATACTGAAGGTAGACTTGTGTTCCAGATTATTTGACACCTCCATAATATGGATGTCTCCCACCCTATCAGTACTGGACTGTGGGTCAGAAAAGCTACGATCGCTGCTCTCAGGACTCAGTTCTATCTTCTCTGCGCTCACGACTCCTCCTTCCACTTCAACAGACTCACTGCCCTCTGCTTGGGAAGTGACATCACTCACCTCATCTTGAGGCTCTGGGGAACTCAAGGGCTCTGACTTCACCACCACCCTCATGTGCTCTTTTTCATTCAGACTGACCTCTGGATTCTCACATGGGAAGTTGTTCTTCTCAGAAGCAGCCTCCTGGTCAAAGCTGGTTTCCACCTGGGTTGCCTGGGATGCCATAGACATCTGTGAAATGTTTCCTCCGCTGTTGTCAGACTGGCTGGGCACTTGAGCATCTTCCTGAGCACTGAAGGACTGATCGAACATAATAGTATTCTCCTCCTGGTTATCAGCAACAACATCGGCCTTAGAGTTGTCCACCATCTTCAGGGAATCGGGTGAGAAGAAATCTTCCCGTGAATGAACCACTGACTGCCCACTCTCTGCAGTCACATCAGCCACAGACTCATCCAGGGCGGGCCTGATGCGCTGCCTGGCCCGATCCTCAGAAGACTGCTTGCGTTTGTGGAGGCGGCGGATAGGAAAAGCGGTGCGCTGCTCGATGTTACTTCTCATGGAGGAGCTCATGGTGTTTGGCTGTTCCTCCGTGCTCTGAGTGGAATTCAACGCAGAGCTCACGATGCTCAGCCCAAGCTGCTGGAGCATGAACGACCTCTGCATCCGTGCATTTTGCTCTTGAACTCTGTCACTGGGTGGAGACATCGGCAGCGTCCTGGTCGTAAGGTAGTGTTTGCATGCTTTGACAACAGAGTTCAAGTGTAAGTGAGAAGCAGCCAGCAAGACATCCATAACGTTGCTCTCCCCAAGCATTAGTGTGGAAGTATACATCATGTCTATCAGAGCAGCAAAAGCTTCTGCTGTCACCACTTCGCTGTCCAGCTGAATCATGTTCATAGTCTGATCCCCTTCTGCTACAGTAAACAGAGCTCGGAAATGAGTGCTACACGCTGCCAAAACGGACCGATGGGCTTTGAAATGCCTGTTTCCCACCACAATGACACAGTCACAAAGCTGGCCATGAAGACGCTGGTAGTTGAGCTGCTGAAAGATTTGCTCAAAGTGTCCTGGAAAATCCATGATCCTATAAAACAAAAAAGAAGAAACTATGATATTAAAAATGGCTGAAGTCCTATTCAGACCACAGTGAAAACGAGTTTAAAAACAAAAGGTGATGGCTGAAAGACGGGTGAACAATAACTGATCTTAATTTACAGCTGCTGCGTCGGTGCTTTATCAAAGTTGCCCATCTTGCACAGGAGGATGAGAAAGAAAATACAGGTTCTGCCACTGAGTTGACTGTCCTGGATTCAGCTGGAACAGAGCTAATTTTCTTCTTAGTAGCTAGAGTAGTGCTGTGTTTTTGATTTAGTAAGGGATCTGGTAAGATGAATAGTAGTAGTATAACAGCCACCTCAACATCAGACGTGTCACAGGCAGCTCTGCTGCAAACTGAGTAACACAGGAGCACCTCCGTTAGCTTCTGTTCAAACTAAAACACACTCTTTAGCAAAACAGTTAATCCTTTTTTTTTTAAAAAAAAAACCCCAACTAATTGTGAATAATCCACTGCAACCTTTGATAAATTATTCACATTATTAGATAACCTCCCACTGAAAAGGCTGAACTTCAATTCTCATCTCATCTAATCCAGCTTCACCTTCTGCAAATGACTTTCTGCACAGTTTTTCAGCTGCTGTACAGAACTGTCATTCAAGAATCTGCTTTTCACAGAGAAACACAGAAAAGAGAGTTAATGGAAAAGAAGGGAGACGCTTCTGCACTGGAACAAGTGGTCAATTCTTATCTCAAACTGCCACCTTTAGCTATGAGAAGTTCAATACAATTTTTTTATTCACTATAGTTTATCAGCTGGGATGCACTAAAAGTCCACAGTTTTTCCCACAAAATAAATAAAATTGTAGAAAGATAGAAAAGCTTGCCAGCATTAAGAGCCATTTCTGTACTTGCCATTCCTTATGAACCCTCTTGATCCATAAGGAAGTAACAGGAAGCTTTTGACAAAACGATGCACTACATTAAGAGAACGTAAGTCAAATCTTAGTAGAGTCACCTTAAGACCAAAGAGGTGACTTTCAGTCTCTGCTTTTTCTTATGACAAATGAACAAAGTACAAGGTTTGTGGAACAGAAAGGCTGCATGTATGGGGCATACAAACACACATTTTTGTGTTTACATTTTTTTCAACAGCAATACACAGTATCACGTGACACAAGACGACTGTAAACCAGCTAAAATAAAAGGTCACACAGAAAGAATTGCACTTTTGAAGAGGGATCAAATGTGAGTCTGGCAATTTAGAAATGCTGCCTGCAAATGCACACACATTGTGAACAAATCATATGCTGCATTTGCATGTCGGCACAGTCACAAGCTATAGGAGTGAACCGCATGCAAAGCTTCCCATAGCCACGTCTGACCAGTAAGGAAGTTTGCTCAGAAAAAATGTTTGTATTTCAAACAGTCTGTGGATGTTTTGCTTTATGCAAAGACCTTGTTCAGAAGGTACACTCAGGCCAGAAACCGGGGCTATAAACCTTGTTGGAATTAAGACATGTCTCCTCAGTGAAAGCTTGCCAGTGTCTCCAACAGCTACAGAGGGATCGGCAGAGTGATCGCTGTCTGTAACACCTCTTGTTGCCAAATAACAGCTTTTCACTGCCAGGAAGAGGAGACCACGGACAGCTACAGGGCAGGAAGGCCTCAGATGCAGATACTCTCTATTTTTAACCTGTCTTGAGGCTACTATGGACACTATGGTGCGACAAACAGCTACCATTTCCTGATTCCCAGGCCTATGAAATCCCTTAGGGGCAACCTGGACAAAGGGATCTGCTCAAGTTTGGACTAACTTTGGGCTACGTAAAATTAGGAGATCTGAATTCATGCCAGAAGAGGTGGCAAACTAATGTAAAAGCACAAAGACTAAAACCATTAGGTCACCAAAAAAATCTCACAGAACAGCCCCTGCCTGGCTCAGGTGCCAGGCTGGAGCTCATGTAAGAGCAGCTGCCGTTCCCCAGCCAAGAGGCAGCTGCAATCACCCACCTCCCCCTTCTCTAAGGCACACAACACACACCTCGCCACGTCTTTGCTGGAGAAAGATTTCACCACCAAGTCCACTGGACAAAGAACCTCACTCCTCTCCAAGACAGGCTTGCAAAGAACCAGTTCTACCTAAACACTGAAAAAGCCAAAATTTCTGCTGGGAAAAATCTGTTGTCTCCAGCTGTAACTGGTTGATGTGTATTTTATAAAGAAGAAATAAATCAATTATACTTTATGCTTTCCAGCAATGGTGAGGGTGCAGGCTTCCTGTGGCATCAAAAATCCCCTAATTTGGCAGCACTGAAACTATATGCCTGAGAAAACCACCATAACAAGATGTCATTAAGTGCTGTGTCACAGTCTCTCTTATCTCTACAAATGAAGTTATATAATAAAACAGAAGAATTTGAGTTTCCTGCTATTTTTTAATAATAGGAATAGAGGTAATAGGTGATTTTATTTATCTTTCACTACCAACATGTATTTGACAGTAAAAATAAGTTGACATTTTCAAACAAAACCAGGTTAAACAAGAGAAACTTTGGAATTCTACAGTTTTTATTTCTACATGTTTTCTTGGAAGGAAGCATAACACAAGTTAAAGTGAGGAAATGCTTCCTGGTGGTTGTAGGATAAACAAAACAGCAGATCCTGGAACTCACTGACCTCAGGCAGCGGGACAAAAGGAAGACAGAGAGCCTGTCACAAAAGCCACAAGTCCTGTCAGGAAGTGTCTGGAATGTGGCAGAGGCCAGGGCTGCTCCTGTACTCTGGTTAAACTCAGGCCCTTCTTTGTCCCAGCAAGCACTGAGCTGGGACGACCTCCTCTGCAAGGAAAGCTGCCCTCCAGAAGGCGCCTCTGGAAAGCTGATAGGGGATTGCCAAACAATTCCTCATTAATCTTCCTTTGCTGCCTGCAGGGATGGGCTAGGTGTTACCCAGAGATAACACTCTGGCTTCACTTGAGTAAAATACAGGATCTAGGGGGAATCTGGAGAGAGGAGGATATGGGAGCGGGGCGCAACAGTTGTCAGAGCAACAAAGAAACTCTACCACTCCGTTTAGAGAATCACCACTATAGCATCAGTGTGCTCTTGGGGAGGCTGGAGGTTGGTTGACCTTCTTTTCACTTCAGTCCCCAGTCAAGACTGACAGCTCCAAGGAACCCTCTCACAGTTGTACGCCTACATGCAGGGCTGATCCACACAGTGTATGATGCTACAGCCCACCAGCAGACAGCCTGGATAATGCCAGGCACCCACCACACCAGGAGAGCCACAGGATCTCACAGAATCATTGAATGTTGTGAGTTGGAAAGGACCCACAAGGATCATCAGTGCAACTCCTGTCCCTGCACAGGACAACCCCAACATTCACACCATGTCCCTGAGGGCCTTGGACAAATGCTGCTGGAATCTTGTCAGGCTTGGGGCCATCAGCACCTCCCTGGGGAGCCTGTGCCAGTGCTCCACCACCCTCTGCCTCAAGAACCTTTTCCTCATGGCCAACCTCACCCTCCCCTGCCACATCTTCCTGCCATGGCCTCTGCTCCTGGCGTTGGTGGCCAGAGAGAAGAGCTCAGCGCCTGCCCCTCCTCTTCCCCTTGGGAGGAAGTTCCAGACCGCCATGAGATCTCCTCTTAGTCTCCTCTTCTCCAGGCTGAACAAATGAAGCGACTTCAGCCCCTCCTTGTACAACTTCTCCTCTAAGCCCTTCCCCAATGTTGTGTCCCTCCTCTGGACACTCTCCAGCAGCTTTAGATCCTTTTTATCCCGTGGTGCCCAAGCTGCCCCCAGTGCTGGAGGTGAGGCCGCCCCAGTGCAGAGCAGAGCGGGACGATCCCCTCCCTGGCCCGGCTCGCAGTGCAGGGCTGGGTGCACCCCTTTCCTTAAGGACAAGGACTGCAGGACACCATGGTACTCACTACGGTGCCTTCCCGAAGTGCAGCAGTGCTGCACAACCACCACCTACAACAGGAGCAATTTGCTGTGCCCCATCTGCAACCAAGAACAAAACTGTCCCACTTGTACCTTCACTGCAGAAAGCACAGGGCCCAACAGTCTGCTCCAGCTTGAAGGGCTGTCCAAAGCAAGCTGTTCACAAGCACCGAAGCAGTTCCCAGCCTATGCACTGCTCCAGGTCACTTTAGGAAATGCCCTGTATAAGATATAAAATACCTGAGTGCTCATGCATTGCCCCTATCAAGCCAATCCCAGGAGGTAGCGTGCTTCAGAAGGCTATGTTGTAACACATGCAAATCAATGTCTAGGGAAGACTGGAGGGAGAAATGGACAAACCACAGGAGGACAGGATTTCACACTGTGTTGGGTTTGTGTGTGGTGGCGTTGTTTTCAGTAATGGGGGAAGGGGCTACAGTGATGGCCTCTGTGAGAAGCTTCCTGAAGCTTCCCTGGCTCAAGTCAGACCTACCTCCAGCCCAGGCTGAGCCAATTAGCAACAGAGAAACGCCTCTTTGAATCCATCTTTGTGAGGGGAAGGGCTGTTTCGAAAAAGAAGGTGAAGAGAACCTGGAGGAGTGGCCATTGACCTGAAAAAAAGATTGGCCTAAACAAAATGATGTTTCATCACCAGGAGGAAGGAGAAGGTGGGGGAGGACAGAGAACCTCAGACACCCAGTTCAACTGCATGGAGTAGGAGAAGGTAAATGAGGTCCCCTGCAGCCCATGGAAGTTCAACAGCAGAGCAGATCCCCCTGTGTGGGCCATGGAGGACTCCACGCTGGAGCACAAAGCCGGGCCTGAGGGCAGGTGGGACTGTACTGAGACCCCAGAGATGCTCATCACCAGAGCGTGGGTGGGACCCCCAGAGTGGGGTGAGAAGGTGTGCTGGGCCAGAGACTGCAGCCCGTGGACATCCCCATGCTGGAGCCAGGGGCTGTGCCTGAAGAGGTCTGTGATTCCATGGGGAAGTGTGTTGGAACACTCTGTTCCTGGACTCCTGTAGCCCATGGGAGGGATCTCATGCCAGGAAGAGAAGTAGAGATGAACTGACTGAACCCCCATTCCCTGCCCCCTGTTCTGCTGGGGGAGAAGGCAGAGAAATGGGAAGTAAAGTGATTTGAGCCCAGGAAGAAGGGAGGAGTGGGGAAGGGTGTCTGAAGATGTGGTTGTTGTGTCTCATTATCCTACTTGGATAATTGGTAACAAATTAAATTGATTTTTCTTCCCCAAGTGAAGTCTGTTTTGCCCATGACCATCACTGGTGAGTGAGCCCTCCCTGTCCTCATTTCAACCCACAACCCCTTTTCTGTGTTTCTCTCCCCACTGCAATGCTGGTGGGGGGTGGGGAACAGTGAGTGCAAGACTGCGTGGTCTTACCTGTGGGTGAAACCACCACACAGATCAGGAAAAAGATTGAGCTGGACTCCAGAAAGGAGGACGGGTTACAGGGATGGTCCAGTGTATTTCTGCCCATGCAGCATTATGTGTTTGAACCAGAGAAAACAGACAGGAGTAGTTGTTTTGACCAATGAGTTGGGATTTCAGAATTCAGAGAGATTCCTTGCTTACGGTCACCAAAAGTAATTGCGTTCTCTGTGCGCCTGAAACAAGACCAACCCCAGTTTTTCTTCAAATAATATTAATTTGCCTTGCAATTTAACTTTTACTACACCATAAAGGATGAAGTCCTGAAGGCAGAGCTCCTCTCCAGCAGGTCACCCCCAACCTGTCGTGGTCCATGTGGTTATTGCTCCCCAGGTGAAGGACTCTGCACTTGCTCTTGTTGAACCTCACCAGGTTCCCGTCCACCCAACTCTCCAGCCTGTCCAGGTCTCTCTGATGGCAGCACAGCCTTCTGGTGTGTCAGCCAACTCACTGAGGGTAGATGCTACCCCCACATCCAGGTCACTGATGGAGATGTTAAACAAGACCAGACCCAGAACTGACCCCTGGGGACACCACTGGTCACAGGCCTTCAACCCCTGGGGACACCACTGGTCACAGGCCTTCAACCAGGTTCTGCGCCACTGCTCACAACCTTCTGAGCTCTGCCAGGCAGCCAGTTCTCAGTGCACACCACCGTCCACTCATTGATCCCAGACCTTCTAAGCTTTGCTACAAGGATGCTGTGGGATATGGTATCAAAAGCCTTTCTGAAATCAAGGTAGACAACATCCACTGCTTTCCCCTCATCTGCCCAGCTGGTGCTAACATCACAGAAGGCACACAGATTAGTCAAGCATGATTTCCCCTTAGTGAATCCATGCTGACTGTTGACTACTCCTGATAACCTTCTCTTCTTCCAGCTGCTTAGAGATGGTATCAAGAATGAGCTGTTCCATCAGCTTCCCAGGGATGGAGGTGAGGCTGAGTGGCCTGTAGTTGCCCAGATTCCCCTTCTTGCCCTTTTTGAAGGCTGGAGTGACATTGGCCATTCTCCAGTCTTCAGGCACCCCTCCCTTTGTCCAGGACCTTTCAAAGATGATGGAGAGCAGTTTAGCGATCAAGTCTGCCAGCTCCTTCAGCACTCGTGGGTGCATCCCATCGGGGCCCATGGATTTGGGTACATTGATTTTGTTTAGGCTATCTCTGACCAGTTCTTCCCCAACCAAGGGGCAGTCTTCCTCCCTCCAGACGCTCTCTCTTCCCTCTCACATCTGGGGTTCCTGAGGGGCACTTTTAGCCGTAGAGACTGAAGCACAGGAGGCGTTCAGTGTCTGCCTTCTCAGCGTCTCCCGAAACCAGGGCACCCGGCTCGTTCAACAGCAGGCCCACGTTTTCCCTGGTCTGTCTTTTGTTACTGATGTACCTGAAAAAGCCTTTTTTGTTGTCTTTAACCTCCTTTGCCAGATTCAGCTCCAAGTGGGCCTCAGCCTTCCTAGTTGCATCCCTGCAGGCCCTGACCACATTCCTATATTTCTCCCAAGTAGCTAGACCCATTTTCCACATTTCCTAGACCTTCCTCTCCCCTTTGAGATTTTCCATGAGCTCCTTGCTCATCCATGCAGGTTTCCTGCCACTCTTGCCTGATTTGTTTCTCTTGGGGATACATCGGTCTTGAGCTTGGAGGAAGTTGTATCTGAATGTTAACCAACTCTCTTGGGTCCCCTTACCTTCCAACACTCTAGTCAATGGGATGCTCCCAGTTAGGTCCTTAAAAGAGGCTGAAGTTGGCTCTCCTAAAGTCCAGGCTTGCAACCCTACTTATTGGCTTACATCTCCCACATGACATCCTGAACTCTACCATCTCTTGGTCGCTGCAACCCAGGCTGCCCCCAACCTTCACATCCCAGACCAGCCCTTCCCTGTTAGGAAGAACAAGATCACCTCCCAGTCTCCTCTTCTCCAGGCTGAACGAACCAAGCAACTTCAGCCTCTCCTCATACGGCTTCCCCTCTAAACCCTTCACCACTCTTGTGGCCCTATCACACCCAAAGCTGCCCTCAGGGACCCATGGACCCCCCTTGCTGCCAGGCCAATTCACTGGCTCGCCCAGGCTGATCTTTGCTGGCCATCAGACACTCACATACCTGCACATGCTCCAGTCAATGCCCCACAGACACAAGGACCCTCCACCCTGGGACCTGACCCTCATGGCTCAACTCACACCAGCCAGAGAGCCCAGACTCAGGACAGAGCCAGGAAGAAATTTAATTATCATAGAATGAATCAGAGTGGTTTGGGTTGGAAGGGGCCTTCAAGATCCTCCAGTCCCAACCCCCCTGCCAGCAGCAGGGACACCTTCCACTAGACCAGGTTGCTCAAAGCCTCATCCAACCTGGCCGAGAACACTTCCAGGAAGGAGCAGCCACAGCTTCTCTGGGCAACCTGGGACAGGGTCTCACCACCCTCACACCAAAGAATTTCTTCCTCACATCTCAGCTCCATCTCCCCTCTGCCACTTTCAAGCCATCACCCCTTGTTTTGTCACTCCCTGCCCTTGGCCAAAGTCCCTCCCCAGACTTCCTGGAGCCCCTTCAGGTACTGGGAAGCCACTAGAAGGTCTCCCCGGAGCCTTCTCTTCTCCAGGCTGAACAGCCCCAACTCTCTCAGCCTGTCCTCACAGCAGAGCTGCTCCAGCCCTGGCATCATCCTCATGGCCTCCTCTGGCCTGACTCCAGTGGGTCCATGTCCTTGTGCTGTTGGTGGCCCCAGCACTGGAGGCAGCACTGCAGGGGGGGTCTCAGGAGAGCGGAGCAGAGGGGCAGAATCCCCTCCCTGGCCCTGCTGCCCACGCTGCTCTGGGTGCAGCCCAGGACACGGTTATTGGCCTCTGGGCTGCCAGTGCACGGTGCCGCCTCATGTTGAGCTTCTCGTCCCCCAGCACCCCAAGTCCTTCTCCTCAGGTTTTGCTCATCCTCTTCAGGAGCAAGACAGATGGTGCTGATCAGGTGCAGGGCATGGCCAGGCAAATGCACCGACCAGCCAACTGCTTACACATGACCGGCCCCTTTCATCCCCTTACCCCCCTGTACTTCCACACTTGTTCCTCCACAGATCCCCTAAGCCCTTTCCTGGCCCCACCTTTAGTTCCTCCCCTAAACATTCTGCAATAAGTCCTGTGAGATCTCAGACTGGTGTTCCCCACATCCCCTGTGTCCCAGCACTCAGCAGCAACCTCCCCCTTCAGCAGCGAGAGCTGCTCCGCACGCACCGTGATGGGTCGCACTGGGACGCTGGGCAGGAGCTCGGCTGTGCCCTGGCAGGTTCCCACCTGTGCCCTGCCTTCCTCTGGGCCTGCGATGGGCTGGTGCCAGGGATGGGGCTGGGAGCAGCTCTGAGGGAACTGTCTGGGCTCCCCCTCCTGCCATGGCCTCTCCAGGCTCCCCTGGAGCGGTGCAGAGGAGCTCGGTCACAGAGCTGAACAGTCATGCTGGCATGTAGTGAAATACTCCTCATACGTGTAGATGAAGATAAGGCTTAAATTTCTAAAGCTACACCTTCCACATTACAAAAGCATCTGGATTAAAAATACCTAACTGGGAAGATGATGTGCCAGTGTTCTGAAATCCTAGGAAAAAAGACCTAGAATTTATAACAGTACAGCTTGCTTACTAACCTCCCATGAGTTAACAACCTCAGAGTCTCTCTGTCAACTCCAATAAAATTTAACAAAGAGGAGATTAGATACCGAATTTCCACTTTTTTTTTTTGTTGAAGTTGGTGTCTTGTTACAGAAGAAGATGAATTTATAAGGACTACTTCCCACAGCGTCATAATTCACTCCCTTATTCTGTTAAACTCCACAAAACAACCAAAATCAAAACAGCCAGCTGGCCAGTTTGCACACACAGCTGTGAGTGAAGAACTGGCGCTGCCATCTGCCCAGCCAGGCAGGGAGGAAACACGAGGGGCAGCTGGTAACACAGTCACACAGCAGGAGAAGGGACACCACAGATTTTTCCATAGGAATTCAGGTTTTATTAGCACATATTTCTACCACTTTTAATGGTTAAAATTTCTTCATATGGTTTCTTTCTACTTCCTGAACGATTAGTTCTGATAATAATATGTACACTTCCAGCCCCCTTTTCCATCAAATCCTTCTGCTCTAACACTTAAGCTGCAGCAAGATGGGGGGAACAAGGCAATTATTTAAGTACACTTGCATTGAAACTACTGCAGAATCAAAACCTTTTATCTTGCTTCCTAAAAAAAAAGGTTAAAGTTAACTCTCTATAAAATAGTGTGAAAAATAACGACTCTGATTAATGATCTATTTAAAAATTTTATTACTATGCCCAGTAATAAAGGACAGTTTAGATTACACCACAATCCTGAGCCACTGTCAAGAAGTCAAACATACATAGTCAAACAAACTAATCAAATCAAATGCAACCTCATGTTCCCCCTAAAGAAGCTTTTAAATAATTTGCAAAGTAATTGATTTTGTGTTACTAAAACCAACCACAAAAGCTGCCTGAACTACACCACTCAGTAGAATGGTATCAGAAGAAATCTCAGATATATGACTGCACACTTGACACGAGGTTCTTGTTTTTTCCTTCCCAGACACACAAAGGACAATTTATTGTTCGCACCTCAAACCCCATTCCCAGCAATCTGTACTTAAATGCATGTTATATATTCTAGGTACCAAACCTGCAGGAATCCCTGGCGCACAGCCAAAACTTGAGAGCATGCCCATATAATATTAATAACTGTTTGCCTCTCAGCTTAACATTTTACAACACATCACAACACACTTGTACTGCGCTTAACCCTCGCGCTTGAAATAATACATCTCATAAAAAGCTCCCCTGAAGCCTGAAACACCAATATAAATCTGGATACAGCCAGTGATACAAGTGTTATTTTAGAAAACACATTCCACAATCAGTTAAGTTGTTTTTTTAACAAGACAGCGTGATGGTGAGAGGGTAGAGGCAGGAAGAAATGGATATCTTCCCTTTCTTTGCCATCACCAGCAAGTTTCGCCACTGTGAAACACACAGGGTCTGCATTCTCTTCTCTGAGAATGTTTTCAAACTGAACATATGGTGAACAGTGGCTAAAATTACTTCTGGATTTGCCCCATACAACTAAATTAGACTGCAACGTTGCACCGTTTCCGTGTAAGTGACAACCCAGTGAGTGCCAGGCACAAAGGCATTTTTGTGTGTCTGACAAGTACCTGCAACCAGTGACTTTGATGGCTGACAGCTGAGCTCACGGCATCTCATCTGAGGTGTTTCCTCAGCCAGGCTCTATATACAGCTCAACTCACAGAGTTTCTCTCCCTGTTGTTAGGGAGTTTGAGTCACAATTTATCTAAGAATCAGAAAGGATAAAATGCGTTGCAAAAGCTCATGCTGGTTGCATCATCCCTCCAGAGAAGATATTAGCATATGGTTTAATATTTGCTCATTATCTGAAAGGTACTGCAGACATATAGTCCAATCTGTGGCAACACTGACACATTAATAAACAGTAACAGTACAGCCTGCCAGCCACAAAGAGCATCTTTGAAAGGAACAACAAAAAGATTCCTTTAAAAGGCTCAATTTTTCTTAGAGGCTCTCAAGTTATCTGCAGAAATGGACAGTGACCTGGCCATCCTCCTGCTCCCTCGCATCTCCACTCAGCTCCCCCCAGCCCTGTGATGCACCTCTCAGTCTCCAGATCCTGCAGCACAGTGTGAGTTCAGAGGAAGGCACACAGGAGACAGAACGTGACACTTCTGCATCGTGATGTGCCACCTCAGCTTGTCCCCAGCGCTGTTTGTTTCTTTGCTGTAGTTCACCTGTTTAACATACCTATACTGCTCTGTATTCTGAACAGACTCAACACTATTTCCTTATAATTCCTGGCTAACTGCTTCATTGTTTGGGCTTCAAGGTCAGTACCACAGCTTTCACAGGCATCAGTGTCTCTTAGAAGAGTTGGCACATGCTTTTCTGGTCAACTTACAAAAGCACAGTACTTTCTAGGTATCAATAAGAAACAGAAAAAGAAGATTATGGATTCTATTCTTGACCTTATGAGGCTAAAAAAAAATGTAACTAGATATGAGAAAACTGCTGTTCCCAAGAGCACAGCGGGTTTTTGGGCATTGCACAGTGAAGCACCTGAAGAAAGCTGTTTGGGCAGCACCAGGGCATGAGAAGACTAACTGCCATCAGCAAGTATTGATCTGAACCCACAGTTACCTTCTTAGTTCAGAAAACCTCTTCTACAACTGCCATCTTCCTCACACAAGAACACCCAGCACTGCAACGGAAAGGTGCCAGCTCCTCCTGCCCACCACCACCCCCAGTTGGTGCATCAAACCCCAGGCACCATGCAGAGCCAAAGGTCTGTGGGCAGGGCTCCCAAAGGAAAGGACAGCAACCGCCAGCACGATGCCTCCTTGCTCAATATGGCAATCCTCCCTAAATCCAGCTCTTCAAATTCACTATTCACGAGTTTCAAGAACTCTAAGCAGCCCCATCCAACCACCTTCCTTGGCGATTCCTTTGCCCAAGCTTTTAGCCCCAGTGAAACTACAGCTAACTGAGTAATTAATTAATCTGCTTTTGCCAGTGTGTTGGGGCTAGAAGTGTTTTTGGTAGCAGGGGAAGGAGCTACAGTGATGGCCCCTGTGAGAAGCTTCCTGAAGCTCTCCTGACTCCAGGACAAACCTGCCTCCAGCCCAGGCTGAACCAGTTAGTGACAGGGAAACGCCTCTTTGAAGCCATATTTATGAGGGAAGAACTGGTTTTGAAAAGGAGGAGGAGAACCTGGAGGAGAGGCCATTGACCTGAACAAAAGATGACCACAGGCCTAAACAAAGGGGAGAGTATGGTTGCTAGGGGGAAGGAGGAGGAAGACAGAGAACCTCAGACCCCAGGATCACAGAAGTGTAGAGGGAGCAAACGAGGTCCCCTGCAGCCCATGGAAGTTCAACAGCAGAGCAGATCCCCACGTGTGGGCCATGGAGGACTCCACGCTGGAGCACAAAGCCGGGCCTGAGGGCAGGTGGGACTGTACTGAGACCCCAGAGACGCTCATCACCAGAGCGTGGGTGGGACCCCCAGAGTGGGGTGAGAAGGTGTGCTGGGCCAGAGACTGCAGCCCGTGGACATCCCCATGCTGGAGCCAGGGGCTGTGCCCACAGAGGTCCATGACTCCATGGGAAGCTGCGTTGGAACACTCTGTTCCTGGACTCCTGTAGCCCATGGGAGGGATCTCATGTGGGGAAGAGCAGCAGAGGTGACCTGACTGAACCCCCACTCCCTGTCCCCTGTGCTGCTGGGGGCAGAGAAATGGGGAGCAAAGTGACTTGAGCCCGGGAAGAAGGGAGGGGTGGGGAAGGTGCTGTCAGATGTGGCTGTGTCTCACTACCCTACTCACACTAGCTGCTCTCTCAGTACCCCTCCTCAGAAAGATGGGTGAGAAAGTAAGATTAAAAGCTTGTGGGTTGAGATAAGGACAGGGAGATCACTCACCAGTTACCATCTGAAACACTTGGCTTAGCGAAGATTAATTCAATTTATTGCAAATAAATACCAGAGCAGGATAGAAAGAAAGAAAAGTAAAACTAAAAACACCTTCTTCCCACCCTTCTTCCTTCTTCCCAGATCCACCTTCCCTCACAACTCTTCTACCTCCTCCCCCTAAGCAGAACAGGGGCACAGGCAATGGGGGCTGTGGTCACTTCATAACTCTTCATCTCTGCCACTCCTCCCTCCTCACCCTCATCCACCTGCTACACCTTGGACCTCCATGGGCCTCAGGCAGACAGCCTGGGTCACCATGGCTTCACCACAGACAGCGGGGGAATCTCTGCTCTGGGGTCTGGAGCACCTCCTTCATCACTGTCCTTGGTGTCTGCAGTTGTTTCTCTCACGTATTCCCACTCCTCTCTCAGCTGCAGTTGTGCAGCAGTTTTTACCCCTTCTGAAATACCACAGGGGCACTGCCAACACTGCTGGTGGGCTCACCTGTGGCCAGTGGTGGGTCCTTCTTGGAGCCAGATGGAATGGGCTGTCAGACACGGGGCAGCTTCTGCAGTCTTCTCACAGAAGCCGCAGCTGCAGCCCTCCCGCTCCCAAAACCTTGCCACAAAACCCAACACAAGCACATACTGATGAGGAACTGAACAGAAAACACTGTCTTTATCATGATTTAAGTCACCCTAGAGGGTAACAACTTACATTATTTGAATGGATTATGCTGAATAACTAAATTTTTTTCTGAGTAGTTTTGGGAAGGCAGAGGAAGAAATTAAGCAGCTTTTGTCAGTTCAAAGACAGTAACTTCTCTGTTCTCACACAGACACCGCTCCAGGTCCACCTCTCCTTTATAACACACAGGTTGACAGCAAAGTGCAACACGACCACCAGCTTGGACACTGCAGCTTTTGCCTTCATTAGCAGAACCGTGAGGAAAACTGGCAGTGAGATTGGTCACTGACACGGAGACAACACGTGCTGCAGAGAAGCAACTGGCACACATGCAGTCTTCATACACCAGCTGCACATGTAACACACCTCTCTACCTGTGTGCCATCCTCCACAGGATGAACTATGATTCAATAATTATACCCAGTACAAGAAAGTAAAACCTGATTTATATCAGGTCATCTAACCATATGCTACCTTTAAAATTCCAGAGCATTAAATTAACTGTCAGATAAGAAAGGCTGTTGTTCCTGTGCTCATCCCTGAGCGTACTGAAAGGCACAGTGCTGAAGAATTATGAAGAATTGAGTTATACCTTTTTCTTTTTTTTTTTTTACATCACCTAGAATAGCCAGGTTTTGTGTCCCTCTCAAGACTCAAGATAGCATCTGCAGGTCATCCTTCCATCATCAGTAGTTAAAAACACATCCCGATGTTTAATGCTTTATCTTACACAAACGTCACCGTACACACAACACAAAGGCCCTCCAAGAGGCTCCTTGTCAAACGCTGCCTCACGGTCTGCAGCGCAGGTCAGAGCCAAACACTCTTCAAGGAGTCCCGACGCAGAGGCCCAGCGCCAGCTTCGTTCCATGGGATCCTGGCAGAAGGAACGCCCGATCGTTGCAGGGGCTCTGCACTCGCCGGTGTGACCCTGCCGCCACAAGCCCACGGACCCGAGCAGGCCCCCGCAAAGGGAGCGGGGAAGTCCACGAGAAGCGAGTCCCCCACTGCCGCGAGAGGCCGCCCGGTGTCCTGCGGCCTCTCCTCCTGCAGCGCTGAACCGCGTTCCCAGCCACAGCGCCCACGGCTGCTGCCACCCGCAGCCCTGCGCTCCGCACCGCCGGCCACACGGGGCGGCCGCGACAAGCTCCGCAGCCCCGCGGGCCCATCTCCTGCGCTCCCCGCCGGGCGGGCTCCGGCGGCCGCCCCTCTCCCGCACGCACCGGCGAACCGCGGGCCCGCCCGCAGCTCCTCACCCTCCGACCTCCGCCTCCCGCGGGGCTCCCCGCCGGCCCGTTGGGGCTGGCAGGGGCGGGGGCCGGGAAGGGGCGGCCGGAGCAGGCGCTCTCTCCGCTCCGCCCGCCCGGCGCCGGCCCAGCGCCCACGTCACCCGCCGCCCGCACACTCCCCGCCGGCCGCCCCCCCACCCCGCGCCGGGCCCGCCCCCGCTCACCTGCGGTCCCCGCCCTCCCCGCTGCCGCTGCTCTCCGGGCGGGAAGGGCCGCGGCGGGGCGCCCCGGGCGGCGGGAAGGGCCGGGCGCGGCCCTTGTCCTCGGCGCTGCGGCCCCGTCCCCCGCTCCCGCGGCTCCGCCCCCACGGGCCCTGTGCTGCGGCGGCTGCGCCGGCGGCCGGAAGTGACGCCATCGCGCAGCGGCTCACTAGGCGTGCATGGGGGGGGGCAACACACCGCCGGCCTCCAACCAATCAGCGATCGCATTACTGATAAGCAACCGCGGGCCACCTCCTCCTGCGGGACTCGGCAATAAGCACAGCTGTGATTGGGTGGATTCCGCGTCCCGGCGGCAGCGGAGGGGCGCCCCCCTCCGGCTCGCTGGGCGCACGCCCGGCCTCGGTGCGGCCGGTGGCGGCGGATCGGGCCCGGCGGGTCAGGCCCGGCGGGGGCAGCGAGGCGCCTCCCGCAGTGGGCGCTGCCGCTGCCGCCGCCGCCCCGCGGGCACCGGAGCCTCACGTGCAGCCCCTCCGGGAGGCGGGCGAGGGGCGGGGCTGCCCGGTGAGGGGCCTCCCACCGCCCGTGCCCGTTACCGCCCCGCGCAATGGCCGCCGCCACCTGGCACTACCGCGGGGACCCCGAAAAGGATCAGCCGGCCGTGCTGGGTACGGTGGGGGACGGGACGGGACGGGACGGGACGGAGGGCGCGGAAGGGAGCGCAGCGGGCGGCCTCCTCCGGTGGGACCGGGACCGGGGGCGCGGGGCTGGGGGCCCCGCCCGGGCTCACGGTTTCTTCTCGCCGCTTTGCTTTGCAGTGCAGTTCTCCAACGGCAGGCTGCGGCGGTCCGACGCCATGCGGTTCACCCTCTACCGAAACAGGGACACGGCCCATCCCCAGAAGAAGCACCGGAGGATCCTGGTAAGGGCTCTCCCGGAGCCAGCTCCCCGCGCTCTCCCGCAGCCGCATGCAGCCGGACTTCGTGTCTGCAAAGGCGGCCGCGGGAGTCCGGAGCTTCCCTTTCCCCCACTGGCCTGTGGTCGTGGCAGCTCAATCAAAGTTTAGCCCCAGCCTGTGTGAGAGAGAAATTTTCCAAATTTTACGGAATCTCTGGGATTTCAGAGGAAGTTCTGGTTCTCGTGTGGGATGCTGCCGCAGTGGGGGTGAGCATGATGGGTGGGGAGTGGCAGAACAGGAGAGCACTTAATAGAATCCCAGACTGGTTTGGGTTGGAAGGGACCTTAAAGCTCCTCCAGTCCCAACCCCCCTGCCAGCAGCAGGGACACCTTCCACTAGACCAGGTTGCTCAAAGCCTCATCCAACCTGGCCGAGAACACTTCCAGGGAGGAGCAGCCACAGCTTCTCTGGGCAACCTGGGACAGGGTCTCACCACCCTCACACCAAAGAATTTCTTCCTCACATCTCAGTTCCATCTCCCCTCTGCCACTTTCAAGCCATCACCCCTTGTTCTGTCACTCCCTGCCTTTGGCCAAAGTCCCTCCCCAGACTTCCTGGAGCTCCTTCAGGTACTGGGAAGCCACCAGAAGGTCTCCCTGGAGCCTTCTCTTCTCCAGGCTGAACAGCCCCAACTCTCTCAGCCTGTCCTCACAGCAGAGCTGCTCCAGCCCTGGCATCATCCTCATGGCCTCCTCTGGCCTGGCTCCAGTGGGTCCATGTCCTTGTGCTGTTGGTGGCCCCAGCACTGGAGGCAGCACTGCAGGGGGGGTCTCAGGAGAGCGGAGCAGAGGGGCAGAATCCCCTTCCTGGCCCTGCTGCCCACACTTCTCTGGGTGCAGCCCAGGATACAGTTGGTTCCCTTCACCTTCAGGGAAGCCCTGAGCAGGGTGGGCAGGGGGAGAGCCGTTCCCATACCCTGTGGAGCACTGTGTGCTAGACAGCCAGGCTTCCCACGAGGCCACCCACACTTCAGCAGAGACCCACGAGGTGTCCTTGGACCCCAGAGGAGCGGGTGTGTGTCCTGCAACCAAGCTGAATCTCCGGGTACGATGGCTTCTGTGGAGCAGGTCAGGGTCAGACCGTGCCCTCTCAGGCTTGGCATTCCCTTGGAAGAAACCTGAGTAATGCAGCGTGGGACATTCTGGTTATTGATACCAAGAGTGACGTGTGAGAGTTAGTAACCTTCCATCACAGCTGAATACCTGCTTATTTGAAAAGGTTTGATTGATACATGGTTGTGTATTCTCAGGCAAAGGTTGATCTACTGAATTTGTTTGTGTTCATAATTGATTTTAATAACCTAGGGGAAAAGAATGTTTGAAAACTAAAAGCTGTTACTTAACAACTCTTCAGGTCGGTGTCATCACAAAACCTGTTGTGTTATGGTCACACAGTGAATTCTTTACTATTTTTTGTTGTTGTTGCTAAATTACATTATAAGGAGATGTCAGTTTCTTTCAATGAAGATAGAACCAAGCTTAAAGTCAGAAGATGCTTTCTGCTGCTGTTGTTAAGTTTTACAGCTGCTTACTTGCGTGATTCACTTTCACTCAAGGAACAAATGACTTTTCAGCCAAAAACCATAGTACAAAATTTTCAAAATGCCATTAAGTGGTTGGGCCATTTCTGGTAGTGCTAGCTATTTTTTTTAAGTCTGTGAATTGCAGTCACTTGGCAGCACTGGGGCTTCAAATGGATCATTGAAAACTGCATTTTAAACTTACAAGTTCCCCCTGCTTGTAGCAGTGGCTCTGCCCAGTGTGTTTCTTTGGCCCAGGCAGATATCTGTGAGGTTTGTCCTGGCTGGAAGCTTTGAGCAACGGTGTGAAGGACCCTAAAGCACTGGGAATAGTGTCTTAAATTGACTGGCAGAGAGGCCTGATGTCTCTTCACTAGTGAGTCTGTGAATAAACCCAGTTTCTTGTACAAGCTGTTGCTTCTGGATTAAAGTATGATGGTCAACAGGCACTTTAACTGTGGTGACACCCAAGTTTGCTACACTGATAAACTCTGAATTATGATTTCCATTGTTTTTTTGCAATGGCTCCTCATCTTCTGGCCCAGTGAAAGCTGAGGTAGAATTATGTATCATAGGTACATGATCAAGTTTCAGCTTCAAGAAATATTACCCATCTTTTAAAGATTTTGACCTGATGCAAAGCATACCCAAAATAGGCAAAATGAAGTTTGCCTGTGCATGACTTGTGTTCAGTGCCTGGGAATACAGAGCTTTGTGGCACCAAGGAAAATAAAGTTGATGCAGAGAAGGTTTTTTACAGCCCAGTGTTCAAGTAATTTTCCTTTGTTTTTCAGGTCTCAGAAACTGAAAGGCTTTCGTATGTGGGAAATAACTTTGGCAGTGGAGTTATGAAATGTAACTCCCTATGCAGGTATGCGTTGCTGGCAAAATGGGGGCAGGAACGTGGAGATGGGGGCAGAGGAATTGCTCAGATACAAAGTTCCTGGTAGCTTTTCTTCAGGCTGGCTCAGAAGTTCCCACTGAGGCTGTGATTTGAAGGATTTTGACAGGAGACTCCAGCACCTGGCAGCTTTGTTGTTTGTGCATGTTATGTACCTTTGGAAGTTGTGATGTTACATACAAATAGAGTGTATTTGAAAAGGCCTTGTGAAGGAAAGGGTGAGGACATGATTTGATGTAACTGAAACCTAGGAACAGCAGCTTTGTTATTAAGAAGCTGAGATATCAAGATTAAGAGAGTACCAAGATGATCTGCTGCCCAGGAAACCCCTGAGTCACTGAGCACCACTGAACTCCAGGGACACAGCGGAGTGCTGCTGTGTGGACTCACAAGCTGTCTGTGCCACAGGCTGCAAAAGGAAGTGGTGGTGAGACCACCAGCCTTTTTGTGTCCTGGTTTAAGAATGTGACCAGTAGGGCAGATCCCACTGGCCTCCTAAGAAGTATGTTCTGTATATGTGAGCTTTCTCATAGGAGAATCACCAAATGGGTAGAGGGCCAATGTGAAATAACCTTGCCTCGTTATACCCAGAGGTGTTTCTTTTCTCCTCTGATGCACATTACTGCTCCTGCTAGCTTACACAGCGCTGAAGTGGATGCAATGTGTGTGTCAGGCTCTTGGTACCAAGAGCTCTGTTCCACAGATCCACTCCGGTTGGTTTGCTGACAGGCTCATCTCTGCTCTAGTTGGACTGCACTGACATGACTGTGTCTGACTATTTAAAGTACAGGTGGGATGAGGGAGTGAAGAGCAAACTGAGTTGTGTAAAACTGTTAGGAAGGAGAGGTGCTTTCAGCTGTTAGTGACTTGGTGGCTCTATATTCTGAGTAAGAGACTTGACATGAGGAAGCATTTCTTTACCAAGAGGGTGGTCAAACACTGGAACAGACTTCCTAGAGGTGGTTGATGCCCCAAGCCTGTCAGTCTTAAACAGTGTTAAAGGCATTTGGACAGTGCCCTCGATAATTTGCTTTAACTTTTGGTCTGCCCTGAACTGGTCAGGCACTTGGACTAGAAGGTCATTGTAGGTTCATTCCAACTGAAATACTCTATTCTATCCTGTTCTGTAATTCTGTAAAAGGAACTGGTTTCACCTCTGCAAATAGTCTGTCAAAACATGCCAATACTAATCTTTGTTCTTCCTTCTGAGAAGTGAAACCAGCAGAGCTGGACCTTCAGATGTAACGGTGTTCAGTTTAAGATGTTGTAGCTGAAAAAAGGCACTAAGGGGCTTTTTTTTCTTGATCTGGGAGAGATACCTTTAGTTTAATGAAGATGTATGATACAGGGGTCAGTGCAGTATTATTTCTAGGCAGATTTAGTGCTGTTATCTCTGAACACTTCACATTGCTGATTGAAAGATGGTTTTAGTAGCTTAAGTGGTTCTTGCCTGCAGTTCTGGAGATCCTGAGCTATGGAAACTAACAAGGCAAGCTAACTGCTGATACACATTCAGCTTCAGGTGTTAGCTTTGCATAAGGTCTGCACATGCATCAGGATCTCCAGAGATGCAGGCAAGAATCAATGAAGTAATTTCTTGCTTTTCTTTCAATTTTACCCACTCCATCCTTCTGTCCCTTTCCTCCCATATCTGCATGCATGAGGATTTCCTCCAGTGGATCTGTTCCTGTAGCTCTTGGCAGCTGTCAGCCTAAAACTGTGCACTCACAGCTGCTAATGTGGGTTCAGCAGGGACCAGAAACCACCTCTGAACAAACAGCACAGTTTATTCTGAGTGAAAGTCAATGAGTCTGCCCAACCTCTGGGCTTCCTGGGACAGCAGGCACTACGCAGAGATCCTTTCTGGCCCATGGGGTGCTGTGATTCCCATCACACTTGGGCAGCAACTCTGAGAGCAGTTGCATAGAGCATTGCTCCCACTGCAGCAAGCAGCCTGTTGTGCAAGTGGGATGTCCTGAGTTTTAGGAAAATGTGTTCTGGAGCAGAGCAAGTTCAGGCACCTGCCAGAAGGGACCACATGGAATCAACTCTTCTGGCTGGAGAGGAAACTGGTGCAGTGGATACCCTGTTCAGCTTCAGCCAAAGGTGATAAACAGCCTGTTCCTGGTGGGTCATGCAGCCTGGTGAGGAGCAGCACAAATCCTTTGGGCTTGCTTGCCCCTCTGAAATGTGGGATGACAAGGAATTTACCTCAGAGAACTTACCCTGTTTTAGACACAGCAAAGTCACATGTCTCAGAAGCTCTGAGAAGTTAAAGTGACTTGTACTAAGCAGAGAACTGGCCACAGGGAACCCAAGTTTTAAAAAACTGGGAAACTGCATAGAAGGACTGAGAAATCAAAGGTCTTGACATGTAAAAAAAGACAGAATAGCAGCTTGTACTCTGGCACCTGGACTTTGTCTGTGCATTTTGGAGCTGATGTAGTTGTTTCAAGATTTCAACATTTACTTAGCGGAACACTATGTGTATGTATATGTGTGTGTGTGTGTGTGTGTGTGTGTGTATATATACATATTATATATAGTGCATGCCTTGGAGGTAACTTGCTTCATTGTGACATTCTGAATGTGCTTGGAAAACTTGTATTTGCAAGGCAAAAGAATTGGGGATGAGGAGTACACATGTCTCTGTACCATGTATTTTAAAATGTCACTTCCACTGGACTGTTTCTTACTAATCACTTGCCTCTGTTCTTCCCAGGTATTTTGTTGGTGTGTTAGACAAGGACTCTGGGCAAATGCAAGTCTATAATGCTGAAATATTCAACATGCAGCCCTTGCTGTCAGGTAGGAAGATACTGTGTTTAACCCCAGCACCAGAGTCACAGCATGCAAGGCCTACGCAGGCATTCAGCTATTGACAGCTTGGTTCCTGACAGCAACAACAGCTGTCTGCTGACAGCTCTCTCTCTCCCTGGCTGCTCTTTCTTCCTCATTTCTGTCTTCTTCCCTCAGCATGAAGGAAGGAGGATACAATATACTGTCCTTCTAAGGCACTGCATGATGTAAAAAAACAGAGAGAGAAGGAAGCAAGGTGAAATTTAGGGTAGGGAGCATTACAGGTGGGAGGGTGGAAGTGCTGGAATCGGTGACAAAGCTGTTGCTGTTCAGAATAAGTGCAGCCTTATCTCTGTATGCTCTGCTGAGGGAAGCCTGGAAGTTGTCAGGTCAAGAGACTGGATCACTGAAAAGCAAAAGAGTTTTCTTTAGTAGGACTGCTTTTTGTTACTGAACCTAGGAGGATAGCCCAAAGAATATGGTCTTTTGGGAGCTTATTTTTCCCCTGTGCAGCAGGACCTGGGTGTTGCTGCAATCTCTGCATTACACTCATTGGTGCTACAGCAGAAGTCGGCCTGCTTTTCTTTCTAGGTACATGGAGGAGATATTGAAGTGTTCTGCCAAGTCTTTCATGGGTTAGAGCTAAAGGAATACCAAATATGTATGTTGTCCTGGCTGCTGCAAGCCAAGCATACTAACTTTTATTCTTTTATAGATAACTTAATACCCGATGACACGAAGGATTATCAGAATAAATCCTACAGGGAGAAGGTAAAGTTTAAACCCCATATCAAATTCTACTGTCATGATCCATCTAACAGTGGCAGATGATACTTGTTTGAGACTGGGATGTTGGACTTACTGCTGGGTAAACCTGTGCAGGTTCAGCACTCTCACTGCCTTGGGGGTCTGAGACAGCACATTATTAGTGCCTAACTTGGCAGTACTTTCAGAATTATTTCAGACTTGGTTACAATCCCATTTACTTCACTTGCAGGTCAGTGCTTGTCATATCGTTGGGTCTTGTCCAGGGAAATGTTTGAAATTTTCTTAGAGAATGTTGATGTGGAACAAGTGGTTAGCTATGTTTTCCTCTTAAGTGCAAAGTATCTTTAGTTCAGCAGTGTGTTTTAATTTCCTTCTCTCTTGCACAGATGGATTTGTGCATTGAGGCCTTTGGTACCAGCAAGCAGAAGCGAGCTCTGAACTCTCGGCGAATGAATGCAGTGGGCAATGACATTCTGAATAGTGCTGTGACAAAAGCAGCCGCAAATGTTATAGATGCAAAGGGAGTAACAGGTAAGAGTATTGTCTCAGCGTGTAATTAAGGCAATCAGAAGTGCCTTTTGCTGTCTGTTCCTTGCCAGGCATGGTAGGAAGAAGAAAGGGGTTTTTTTTCAAGTGACTAAGGAAGCAGCTGGTCTAACAGCTGAGACGGGCACATGTGGAGGAACTTGCAGGTATTCCTGATGGAAAAGGAGCTGCATCCTTCTGATCCTGCTAGACTTAGTGTGGGAGTTGTGTCACTGCCCTGTCTTCTATCCTTGCTCATTGTTGGGAGCTCTTTTGGGGGTCCCTGGATATCAGTTTACTGGTAAAGGCAGTACATTCCCCTATCCTGAACTGAGACACTGACCATTCATTAAGGTGAACTGTACCATGGCTTCACAGTGTCGTGTCTAGGGAAAGTGGTCCGTGCCTTAAAGCAGGTCACAGCCCCATCAAGTGCCACCCACAGTGCTGTTGTAAGCCAGGCTGATGGACTTGGGTCTCTGCTATGGAGGAGCCTGCAGCGAAGAGGAGTCTGCTGTGGCTTTAATTATTGCCACTGCTGCAGGGAAAGTTCACTCTCCAAAGCATCATACTGAGGTGATGTTTCAAGGAGAGTTGATAACCCCACTGCTGAGTGCTGGTGAGGCTGTTCCTGTATTATGTTGTCCAGCCTATGCCACCTCCCTGTGCCTCTGCCCTGGTCAAAAAGGAGGTGGAGTAAATGACAGAGGAGTCCTGCCAGGGCAACAAGAACAGGCAGGGGCTGGAGCACCCAACTGACAAGGAGAGGCAGAGGGAGCTGGGCTTGGTTAGTCCTGGCAAACAGGAGGCCAAGGAGGATCTCACAGCAGCCCACAGCTACCAGAAAGGCAGTCAGAGCCAAACCCTTCTCAGCAGTGCCAACAAGGGCTGATAGAACAAGATGCAGTGGTCCCTGGACCTTGGGAGGTCCACGTGGGAAACCTTGCTTTGGAGGGTGGTGCAGCACTAGAACAGGTCACAGAAAGGTATGGAGTCACCATCCTTGGGGAGGGTTCCAAGCTTTGGCAGGACAAAGCCACAGCTGCCCTGATCCAGTGCTGTAGACACTCCTAGTCCGAGCAGGAGGTTGGACAGACCTCCAGAGCTCCTTTCCACCGGCACCTCTGGGATTCTGAGTTTCACTGGCTATGAATGGGAGGGATGTCTGTTGACAGTAGAACCTGTCTGCTCTCATCCCTTGTGTTCCAGGTTGGATATTGACTGTGCTCTCAGAGCTGCTGTGTGCCAAATGGATGTCCAGTGGAACCCAGGGTGCCAAAACCATATTCTGCCCACTTTGCAGGCAAGAGGTGCAGCAGCAGCAACCAGTTTGTCTCGGTGCACTTCTTTCCTAGATTTTTCTCTAGACTGGAGTGGCTTTTTTTAATTTTAAGGAGGAGAAAGTTGTTGGTAGGAATGATGACACCAGTCTAAAACCGCTCATATTCAACACACAGCAGGCATATCAGAAGCTCTTGGCCTTTCTTTGCCTACTGGAACGCTTTCTGTACAGTCAGCACCTTTGTATGGCAGTAACAAAACAAAATAGAGACGAGCTGTAGCCTTTTCCTTACTGCTGTCCCAGGTGAGATAAACTCCACCTGTGACTAAACTGCTGTTGACCCAAGAATCAACACTGAGTAGACTTGTGTTTAGAAGAAGGATTTGGATTGTGGTCATGTTCTCTCTGGTTTTGTTTGCATGGTCCAAATACTGTCTTCTTTCCTGCTTCCCTCCAAAGCTTTGATCCAGGATGTGGCCCAAGATGATGTACAGAACGTCTCCATCTTCCTCCCACCGTGTAATGAGGATGCTGACAAACCAGAAAACGTTTACAAGTTTGAGGACAGTATCTTTTTTTCTGTGGCAGAGCAGTTTCTCACACCTGTAAGCCTTAATATCATTGGTCTGGCACGTGACAGTGAGTGCTGCCAGGCATGTGAATGAGCCAAGCCTTCTCCCCTCACAAGCCAAAAGCTGAGAGCAGAGACATGCTGTGTTGAGGTTTTTGGGCCTGCAAATCCCATACCCTGCCTCTTTCCTACGGAGAGCATGATGCTGTGTGTCCCTCTTGGCAGGCACACATTACTTGTCCCTCTGGGAATAGTAATGAGGTCAGCCATGCAGGAGAAGTGACTTCTGGCTGAGCCACAGTCCTATAGAGACCTTAAGAGGCCACCTTCCTAGTCTTGTCATTATGCCCTGCTTATTTATAATTCCCTTCCCTCCTTCCCTGCCCCACACCTCCTAAAGCAAGAGTGGGTAGAGCTTGTCTCACTGTGGGCTGTTCAGACCAGGAGGGAGAGCAAAGGCATGCCTGTTCTTTTCTTTAAAATCCTTCCAGTTCTGTCCCCAGCAGAGTATGAAGCATTGAGGGTTCCAGCAGCAGTCTTTGTTAACATCACCCCAGAAGAAATCACCAAGAAGACTGAAGATAAAAGGTAACGCTGCTGGAAACAGCCCTGTAATAGTTGAGGTGGGCCCTGTGAAAGTGTAGTTTTTCTGTGGGGCAGGATGGATGCTGCTGCCAGCTCCATAATACCCTGACTGATCTTTTCAGTGCTGAGGGAGGATATTTGATCCAAGCATGGCTGAGCCCCACCTACCTTGGGAAACGCGGGGAGTAGCTTTGTAGATGAGGAAGTTGTGTGCACAGCAGCGTGGCTGCCGTGTGCGGAATTGATCGCAGAGGAAGAGTGGAGAAATCCAGGTGGGGTCTGAAGGAAGGTGCCTAGAAGAAAGACCACAGAGCTGTGCTGAGCACAGTGGGCATGTGGCTGGGCACTGTCCCAGCCAAGTACTGACTTGCTGTGGAAGTTTCTGTGGCTTTGCAAGCTGACATGGACATACACTTAGAGCTGTTAAGCCCTTGTGCTGAGAGGCTGAAGTTGGCAGAAAAAGCACAAACTGCACCTCACTCACTGTGCTTCCTGTCTGTCTGTGCCAGAGAAGTGTGACTGTGTGCTATGTTGAGAGCCTGCAGTTTCTGCAGTGCAGGGACCTTCTCAGTAGCTGCACATTGAAAGGGACTGCCTGAACATGGTGGGCATTGGCAGGAAAGTGTGCTCACAGCAGCCTCCTGGGCTGTCCTTCATAGGTGTACAGGGAACTCTTCTGAAACAGATGGATGTTGAAATTACAGGCCTGGCCTGTCCTCCTGATGATGCAAACTGGTTTGTGGTTCTTTGAGTCTCATCTTCTCCCTCTTTCTCCTTCAGCCATTGCTCCTTTGTTTTAGAGGAGCTGAAGTTCCTGCCTGCTGATGAGAAGAGGAGAGATCACAAAGCCCGATGTCTCTGGTTCCTGGACACCCTGATTAAGTTCAGCTACCTGAAAGTGATCAAGAAGAAGCGTAAGAGTTTTCAGCTCCTCCCCTTTTAAGCTACCTGTTGAATCTTGGTTTGTAATTACCACAGCAGAACACAGTAAAGCTGCCCAGAACGAGCTGTGATCAAACAGCTGGCTGCAGCAGTTGCTTTCATTCTGTTCCATGCTGAGGTTGAAGATCTCAGTGTTGTTGAGGGTTGCTAGATCTGCTGTCAGGTGTATGTCTAATCCTTTTCAGACCCTTTGTAACTGCATCAGGATAGCACTCCTCTTGGTAGGAGACAAAGCAGCTTAGATTGGAAATTTTGAGATTCTTTCTAGTTTTTCAGTAGTTCTTTACTTACAAACATGTTTTATATTTTCACACTTTAGTCCTAAGCCAAGAGGCTGGAAACTACCAGCTCTTTCCCTCATCCAGCCTCCACATTCCATGTGGAAGATGCATACATTACACAATGCATCCTTTATATCTCCTTTTGTGCATTTGAGAACGTTTTCATCGCCCACTGCTTGTTAGCTCAGTGTGTGGATCATACCTCTGTTGTGTTCAGGGAACTGCTGTTTTCAAAAGCAGTGCACAAAATATTTTGGTTGAGACTTTCAAGACTTTCCATCTTCCATAGGACTTGTGCATCCAAGTCTTTTTGTCAATGCTGAAAATGTCATTGTTAGAGTTTTTAATGGCAGGGATGTGATGGATGAGGAAGTGGCAAGCCTGTCTGTGAATATCTTCCTGCCTTGCTGGAGACAGAGGAGTCACCGTGTAGGACTGAAGTCAATGAGGATGTGGAAATGACCAGTCTTGGTGCTAACAGGAATTAGTGAGGTTTCAGTTTTAATAATATTTTGTGACAGGACTGTCTATTAAAAGGCAGGAATCTATTAAAAGAAATATATGTGTAGGCATACATGCATGTATTTTAGATTGTGTAGTATTGAAGTGGGAGATCCCATTTGTAAAGAAAATAAAAGCTGTTAGGAGCCTCTCTGTGACCTGAAAAATTATGAGACCTAGAAATCAAGTGCCCAAGTTTCTTTTAGGTTCTCTCTGTTCCTGGGAAGAGGGGATAAATGTCACGGTAATAAATGTGCTTTTAGGACAGCTGGAGATGGACAGTACAAGGAAGAGTATGTGTTTCTTATTCCACTGCAAAACCCCTTTCTGTCCTAGATCCAATGGATCCTGAATGTCCACACATTATTAGCAGGAAACTCATGAAGGATTTCACTTCACTGACCTACAACAATGGCAGGTATGGAACTATGTTTGCTTTGATCTTCTTGAGGCAGAGGTATGGCAGAGTTCAGCTAGAAGGGCCATGGGCACCTTAACAGGAAGCCTCCTACCAAAATGGAAGATGACAGTAGCTTCTCTTGCTTCACATCCCTGGCCCTGTAGAACATTGGGTCATGGCTGGTGGTAGTTCATTTTAGACAGTACAAGTCTAAAACATGACTGGGAGAAGTAGGGTCATGTGTCTGCATGTACATTTTCATTGTGAACCAAGGCAGGTGACAGATGAATGTGTCAGCTCTTCCACCATCCTGGAGTGGGTCAGGACAGTGGCTAAATAATGGTGCTTTTTTTTTTTTTTACACTCACATATTTTAATTAGTGTAACAGGGGCACTTTTACATGAACCTAGACCTCACAGCTTACTTGGATTCTCCATTGATACCTACATGTAAAAATTTGCACCCATGCTGGGCTGACACCCACACCACTGCACCCATATGTATACAGGCCAAAGAGTTCTGCCTGAGCTTTGCCCAGGCATTATCCTTCCAGCAGTGACAAAGTTTTGTATAGTAAGGCAGGGCCTGGTCCTGCTGTGGAGGTCAGGCAGGGGAAGCCACCACTGCAGGACTGCAGGAGAGGCTGGGAAGCTACTGCAAGGTACTCCTTTCCAGCAGTGTCAGAGCCACTTGTGTGGTGCCAAGTGCTGTCTCACTGCAGGGAGGGCTTCAGGCAGCTGTTGGAGGCTGCCTTTGACCAGCTGGCCCTTGGCTGCAGCCTTAAGAAGGATGGCACCTAAAACTACGCAGTTATAAATCTGAATAAACATTTTCAGCAGTCCTGTTGAGTGGAAGCACTAAAATGCAGGCAAGAGTAAACAGTACCCTCGCTCTTGCCACATCCCCACACTTGGAGAGCCAACAGCCTCTATGTGAAGGGGTGTAATGCCAACACTCAGCTATTGCACAGCTCTGCTGCCACTGTTAATCTGACATGAGGAGAGAATTTGAGTCCAAATGGGACAGCTTTTGTCTGAAGGCTCAAACCAGTGAGGAGCAGTCAAATGCTCCCAGAGGACTGCCAGCCAGGGATCTGCTTTGTGTGGATTGTGTCTTTAAGGTGTCATTAGTAGTTACACTGAATGCCCTCAGAACAGCTTCCCTTTGGCAGGCTGGTCCCTTGCAAGAGGAAAGCAAAGAGACTGAAGTGCCATTTGTTAGTGATTTTGCCAAGGCTGTGTGGTGATAAGCAACCCCAGGGGCCTGCACTTGTGAACAGAAACAGAGCCAAGTGAGGAGAACAAAGCAGCCTGTTAACCACCTGCGACCAGAGGTCTCTGCTTTGAGGTCTTTTTTGGTCTCTAGGAAAAGTTAGTCATGTCCATTTCTGTCTGCACTACGTGGGGGTTGTGTTTTGAGTTCACTGACAGTCCACATCTCAGGTGTTCACCTTCTCGTCATGCAGGGTCCAGAATTTAATCTCTGCGTCAATGAAGGCTAAAATTACAGCATATGCAATTGCACTGGCTCTGCACATTAACAACTTCCAAACAAACCTCACCATCCTCCAGAATGACATGAAGCTCCAAGAAAGCAGGTAAGTCAATGTGTTTGCTCATGTCTGCTGAGATACGCTGTGATCTTCCTCAGGGAGCCCCTGGGGAGGGAGCTCTGGAGCCCCTGGGTAGTGCAGTGATACCTGCTAGCAAGTCCCTTTAGTTGTAATTGGACTCTGTCTTTTATAACTGTGTTGAAGCTGTATTTTGAAGCCCTGATGGTTATATGTCTCAAACTTCAACAGGGCACTTGTTCAGAGGGGTCTTCCAGGTGCATCAGGAGGCTCTTGAGCTATTCTGCAGGGAAGGAAACTGAGGCAGGCAGCACCAAAATAGGAAGCCTGGGCAGATTCCAGGACTAAGATCTATCCACTGCCACCCAGCCGCGCTTCTTGCCTAACAAACCACATCACTCTTCACCTTCCTGTCCTCTGTTCCTCTTCCCACAGAGCTCTGGTCCCTGTTAGGTACCAGTCTGGGTGTAAGAGCAGGTTTGCAGCTGACTGCAACAGGAAAACTAGAAACAGGGATTTTTTTTTCTCAGAATTGCACTGTGAGCATGTAGTTGATGTTTACATGGAGGAATGCCAGGCCTCTGAAGTTCACCCACTCTGGGCTTTGCACTGAGGAGGTTGGTTTGGTTTCTGAAGTACTGATGGACTTCAGGACTTTGCAGCAAGGCATCACAGGGAGAGGCTGTGGGTAGAACTGTTGGCCATAGTATTTGAAATAAGGATTTGCCAAATCGAGGTTAGTGGAGTCGAATGGGTAGAAAACAGCTTGCAGAATAAGGTTCAGGGCAAACAACCCTTGCTGTGTTAGATTTTGGGGGCAGTTGTTCTCTGGATTTTAATTTTCCATGGAAGAATGCATAACTATCATGCCCCTGCTGTGAGCTGCAGGAGCTGCTTCTCCCAGCAGGTGTCAGCCGGAGCCTGCTGCCGGCTGCTCCAGCTCTGGGAGCTGTTTGAGCTCTGCTGACTCTGGCCCCTGCAGAGTAAATCAGGAACTGAGCAGTTCCAATCAGCCAGACATCAGCTCCATAGGCAGCTTGTTTACATAGCCTGGGGAGGGGTCAGGTGGCCTCGTTGGTGACTATTCAGCCATGCTGATTGGCATCTCCCACCCTGTCCTGTTTGGTGGGCAGTGGTGGTGCCGAGGGCTTGTGCTTCTGAACTCGGTCACGTTGGTCTTTCTGAACGAGATTGCTCAGAGGTTGTGCAGCTGTGTGGGAACTGCAGAAGGGGAAAGCCTTCACTGCAACAGAGAAGAACATTGTGGCCTGTCCTGGGGTTTCTGTCTGAGGCATGAAATGTCAAGCTCTGGTAATGACTGAAGTTACCAGAGCCCTTAGCCACTGGGGAGGTTTTGCAAGCTCCCTAGTCAGCCTCGATGCAAGGTCTTCTGATTTTGCCCCCAGTTATGCTTTTTATTCTTTGATGGGTAGTAGCAGGTTTAACAGCAGTGTTTGTTGTTGGTTTCCAACCATTCTTTTTCTTTTTTTCTATATTTTTTTTATTTCTCTTTTTGGAATAAAGCTTTTTAAGGAAGCCTTGTTGTTTTTCACAGTTGACACCCAGGTTTTGTTTTTAACTGCTATACTGGAGCTGGGAACACAGAGCATAGGATGCTGTTGAGTAAAGGGTGGAAAAGGGTGGGATCTGTTGGGAAAATTGAGCAGAAACACATAGCCCTGAGCCACCTGATGGGGTGACACTTGCTTGGGTGGGAGGTTTGACTGAAGAACCTTCTCAATTGAATCTGTTTGTGTTTCAAAGATAATAAAGTCAGCTGGGAGGATTCTGGGACTTGTGTGTTCTCAGGACCCTTGCTGAGGCTGGGACATCTTTTTTCCTGGTAGATTTTCTTCAGATGCATTTTCTCTCTGTTTGAGAAGCCTCCAGATGTGTTGTGTCTTGTGTAGGGTGAAGATCATGGTCAAGAAGCACATCTCAAACAAGCCCCTCCTCTTACAGCTGAGGATGCTGAATTTTAGTGGCTGCAAGGAGATGATGTTGCTGTGCTACTTTCCATTCCTTGTACCACGCACGGGAGATGAGTGTGCTGGGAAACAAACGTGGGCTGCCAGCTGAACACAGACAGTGCCTGTTCTCTTTGTCAGGGAGAGGAGAGCAGCATTATACTTTCTCAAGTCAGCTGGCCATTGAGTAAGGCATCGTAGGTTTATAATATTCTCTGAGGTGGTGCTGCACAGCTCAGTAGCATTCTAGCCTCCCCAGGTAGACTGACATGTAGGCTTTAAATACTTCCAGCTTCTGTCTCCATGGTGTCCTTGAGGTGCAGAGAACATCCTGCTGACTGGTGCCTCCTGGCTCCTCCCCCGAGGCAAAAGGCTGTTGATTTTGTGCAGTGTCATGCTGCAGGAGACCTGTGTGCCCCACTCACACAATATTTCTCTGGTGTTTTCCAGGATGATGGACATCGCAAAGGCCATGCGGTTGAAAATCTCCAAGGCAAAGGGGCTGCCAGGGCTTGAGAATTTTCAGCACCACAAGCTGGGCACTCTCTCTCTCCCTTTGCCTGTGCAGAAGCCATCAGGGAACCAACGGAAGCGCAAGAAAGTGAACTAAAATGTCTGGGAGGTCTGAGCAGGGGCAAAACGATTCCTTTCTCAACTGCTCTTCTGCACACAGAGCCCTGGGGATGCTTCTGTCTGTTGGATTTGTCTGTCTGGTATCAGCACGTGACCCTGCTGAAACTGTTGTTCATCTCCTTTAAACTGCTGGGTTTTTTCTGTTTATGTAGAAAAAGCTGTAATAAAACATGTCTTTTTTTCCTGTCTGTGTGAGGGGAGAAGGATGTAGGTTGGGCTGGAGCAAGAAAACATGGTTTGAAACTACAGCTCATCTGCTGTCTGGTTGGTTCTGGCAGTGACCTGGTGGCTCGTGGCCCGTTTTACCCCTTTTTCACACGTTCAGAGTACAAAGCATAGAAGGAGACAGACTAAGCAAAGCATTACTTACACACAAGTTTGGCTCTGTGTATGTTTCTCTAGAGTTTTTCAGCCTAATTCTGTGTTGAAAAAAGTGTAAAGATGCAGCACAGACAATATATTTCTGCCACTTTCCTTATCCTGGCTTCTTGCCTTGAGGAGGGAGAACTCTGCTGATACAGAGCTGGTGTCATCTTCAGAAAGGGTGAGTAGTTTGAATCCATAGCTGTAGATTCCCAGTTCTTGGGAGAGAGACTTTTGTGCTAGTTTCTGCATTTTTGCTCTGGTCCTGAGCTGCAGGTCTCATTGCATGTATTTACTAAGCAAGGTTGTAGGAATCTGGGACTGTGAAAAGCTGAGTATCATCTCAAAGAGAAAAAGCTTATGTGAAACAGGATGAGCATGGGGTGTCAAGAGCAGTCTTCTCTTTGAGGAGTCTTTGCTTCAGGCAGTAGCTTGCATTTAGGACACAGTTTTGGGGTGTAAGGGTAACTCCTTACAATGCCCTATTGACTCACTCTTGACAACTCTCATTAGAAGTGACACAAAGTTCCAGTTTTCTGGGTGGAGGATAATTAATGCCATGGGAATTACAGGCTGCAGATAACTGATAGGAATGTTCTTATCACAAAATGGTTGAGGTTGCAAGGGACCAATGGAGGTCATCTTGTCCAATCCACTTGCTCAAGCAGGGCCACCCAGAGACGAGTGCCCAGGACTGTGTCCAGATTATTTTTAAATAACTTAAGTGATGGAAATTCCACAGCCTCCCTGGGCAACCTGTGCCAGTGCTTGGTCACCCTCACAGTAAAAAAGTGTTTCCTGATGTTCAGAGGGAGCCTCCTGAGTTTCAGTGTGTGCCCATTGCCTCTGGTCCTGGGCACTGCTGGAAAGAGCCTGGCTCGTCCTCTTTGCACCCTCCCTTTGTGTATTTATAGACATGGATGAGATCTGCCTGCGCCTTCTCTGCTCCAGGCTGCTCATAGGTGTGACACTCCAGTCCCTTCAGCATGTTAGTTGCCCTTCATTGGACTCTCTCCAGTATGTCCATGTCTCTCTTGTACTGGGGAGCCCAGAACAGGACAGGGTACTCATCAGTGCTGAGCAGAAGGTAAGGATCACATCTCTTAATCTGCTGGAGATGGTCTTCTAATGCTGCTCAGGACACTGTTATCCTTTACTGCAACCCCAGGGCCCTTTCTGCCACACTGCTCTCTGGCTGGGCAGCCCCCAGCATGTCCTGGTGCCTGGAGTTGCTCCTCCCCAGGTGCAGGACTCCGTGCTTCCCTGGGTTGAGCTATAGAAGCCTCTGACTTAACCTGGGCCTCCTTCTCAAGTCTTCAGAAGAGTGAATGTGCTCAGGGAGCTGATCTGGCTGCTTTTTGTCATTTTTTTAAATTCTCATTAGGATCTGGTCTTCTGCATATCAGAGCCAGCAGCTTTGATTTAGACTGGTATGAAACACTATTCTGAGATTCATTTATCTTGTTGTGCTTTAACCCTAACCAGCAATTAAGCACCACACAGCTGATCACTTACTTCCCCACTCCCAGTGGGAAGGGAGAGAGAATAGGAAAAAAAAAGTAACACTTGTGAGTTGAGATAAAGACAGTTTAAGAGGACAGAAAAGGAAGAGGAAATAATAATAATAATAATAATAATAATAGAATATACTAAACAATGCTGCACAATAGCACCCATTGACCAGTGCCCAGCCAATGTGGTGTCCCTTGGCCAACTGCCCCCAGTTTGTATACTGGCATGACGTCATGTGGTATGGAATACCCTCTTGGCTTGTTTGGGTCAGCTGTCCTTGCTGTGTCCCCTCCCAGCTTCTCTCCATGCCCAGCCTTATCTGGCAGGGTAGTGTGAGAAGCTGAAAGTCCTTGATTTAGTCTAAACAGGGCTTAGCAACAACTGAAACATCTCTGTGTCAATCAACATTATTCTCATCTTAAATCCAAACCGCAGCACTATACTAGCTACTAGGAAGAAAAATAGAATCAGAATAATTTTGGTTGAAAAAAACCTTTTAAGATCATTATGTCCAACCATTGACCATTGAGTCTGCTTTGTTGACCTTCTTCCTGATTCTTACCCATACATTTGACTGTTTCATCACTATCATGAAGTTCTTTACAATCAAAACACCCCCTAACGCACGAGGCTACCCCACTGCCTCTCCTTCCTTGCCTGTCCCTTCTGAAGGGTCACCCACAGCCATCCACTGCAGCCCTCCAGTTGTGCGAGTTACCCCACCATCCTTCCATGGTGGCAACTGTGTCACAGTTTCCCTGCTGCACAGTGGCCTCCAGTAACTCCTGTTTGTTGCTCACGCTGTGTGTGTCGGTGTAGATGCACTTCAGCTGGGCTACTGACCCTGCCACCTTTGAGGAGGAGAAGATCCAACTCCTACGTGACCACAGTCAGGCGCTCCCCTGGTTTCTAACGCATCAACCACTCTTGTGTCTTTGCTGTCGCACGGCTCTCCATCCCCTGCCTCCACGGAGGTGGCAGAACAAAGGACCTTGCTAGCACACTGTTCCTCAAACACTGGCATGCCACCTCCAGGCTTATCTCTAGTGAGCCTGGTTTCATCCCTTTCTCCCTCAAATCTGGTTTAAAGCTCTTTCAGTGAGCCCTGGTACCTGCCCTATGCAAGGATCTCTTTCCCCCTCTGAGTCAGGTGTACCCCTTCTGTTGTGAGCAGGCCTGGAGTCATGTAATTAATTAACTTTATTCCAGCCCAAACCAGGACACCTTTATCTAATTCTAGCTCATTGCTGCCATGTTTCAGATGGTTGATGTCAGGGTGAGGACTGAAGCAGACACACATCACCCTGACAGTGCAATTTGGTTTTGGATTAGAAACTGCCTGCTGTTGCAAAGCTGCTTCTGCGTGCCAAGGTGAGCAGAGAAGCAGAAAGCAAAGGTGGTTGCCTGACCAACTGAGCAAGAAGTGATGGTCTTTTCCATGATTTGGAGCCAGTTGCAGCAGAGATTAGGATGTTAATAGCCTCTCTTGACATCACTGCTGTCTGCAGTGGAGCCTGTTCTGATCACATCTGAAAGTAGCACCCCTGATTAATGAAAAATGAGTGCTAATTTAGTGTGATTGGGAGAATGACTCATCTGCAGTGTGTCGCACTCTTAGCTACTGCACTTTGGAAAGCAGCTGTTCCTGATAACACAATGGAGTTCTTCACTACACAGAAAGAAGTGCCAAGGCAGGGATGTGGCGGTGGGGGAAGGGGACCTGAGATCCTGTCTTGGGGCCAGAGAGATGCCCGCAGCACTGGGCAGCCCCCACTGAAGCAGAACAGGGCTGCAGGCAGGTCCCACAGAGGGGATTCTCGTCAGGTGTGAACCACAGCAAGATGCAGGTAGCCTAGAGGGAGTTGGAGCCCCCAGTCAAGTACTCTCACCCCTGTACCCACTGTGGAGAAGGGAGCTCTGGGAGAGAAGAGGAAAAGTTGAAAGGAGAAATCCAGTAGCAGTGAGGAAAGATGCTTTGCTGGAAGTAAGGAGAGGTTTTCTAACACTCTGCTGAACTTCCTGGGGTCACCTTGTCACCGAAATTGGGAATAAACTTCTTAACACCAATGTAGCCTTAAGAAGCAGACATTCTTTATTATGGTGCTGGATGCACTGGGGATCATTCTACCTATTGTGCATGCCCTATAGCACATGAAGTAAAGTTTATATTACACAAAACCATACATATTCATTATATTTCCCTGAATAATCATGCATATTTAAAGCAATTCTCAGAAATTATTATCATAAAAGTCCACCTCACTGTACATGCTCATTAAGCCTTGAAATGAGCTGGAGGGTTGCTTTTGCGACCACCATGGACCACCGACCCAAAAGAAAAGACCTTCTAATGACCTTGTCTCAAGGACTTGGCTCAGCACCTTCCCTGTCACATCCCAGTGATCAGTAAAAAAAAAAAAAAAGTCTTAAAGCTTCTATAAACATTAAGGTCATAAATTAACTCTAAAACACTAAAACAGAGATGATACATTATTTTTAACTCTAATACTGAGTTTATTAGAACAGTCTTGGGACTTTACAGAGATTATTTAGCAGCTTTAACAATTTTCTCTTGATTATCTATTTTATATATATGATTTTATTCTAAGTCTAAAATTTAAACTTCTACCATAACAACCTTACTTGAGAGCACATTGTGGACACTGAGAGTGCAAGAGAAACTGGGAGAGGGGCCATGCACTTCCCTCCAGTGTCCAGGCTGCTGTAGGGGACAAAAAGAACAAATGGTTTGTCTCAAACATTTCTGTTGTACCAGACTGCAGTTGTTCTGTGGAATCCATTACAAGAAGCTGTGAGTTACTCCCTTGCTGATAAGAGTTAATGTCTCAGTGTCTCAGGCATTGTGATGGAGGCTTTTGCCCAATGGGACAGGACATGCAAGGCAGGTTCTGCACAGTAACAAGGGCTGCAAATGAGGGGCTCACTACCCACCCCCATCCCCACCCCAGCACCTGTGTGTAGCTGGTACGGGGACTAGACTACATGAAGCACAAAGGACCAGTGTGCACCCATCACTGGAGGATCTGGATGAAACATTGCTGGATCCAAGAGTGGTGATAACCTTTCCTTTCTCCTTCTCTCTCATTCCCTTTCCTTTTCTCTCATTCCCTTTCCTTCGATTATTGTTCTCTGAGAATACAGGTGCAGTTATCGCATTTAAGGTTGCATGGGTACGGTTGTTGTTGTTTATAACATTATAAATTGCAAGTGCCAAGTAGACCTTTGTTCAAATAAAAGCCATTAATTGTACCTCCGTGTATCATCTCGCTCTAACCGTGCTGAGTAGCACATTTCCAGGTGCTTCTGCAGGCATGCCAATCTGCTGGCAACTTCCAGTTTGAACACACCACCAGGATCTTTCTGCCTGAGCCAGCAGCCTGGCTCTGTCCTGACCCATGCACAGCCCACCCTTCCTCTCCTAGTCCTCCCATCTCTAAAGGTTCTCCAAGGTCATGCACCCCCACTCATCGAGGCTGTGAATCCTTTGTACATGAGGCAGGCAACACTCCAGACACAGCTACAGGGAGTCTGGACTTCAGGTTCCTGCCCTGCAGCATGAATTTGGGTTCTTGCATCCTTCCCACACACCCATCCCTGCTACCAGCCTGTGCATTCGTTCCTCTCCTGTTGCTGACCAAGTGATTCATACAGGCATAATATGTACTGGCACCTCTCCTGCTTTGACTGCTGGCTTCTTCTTCTGCTTGACTCTACCCCTGCTCCAGGACCATCTGCCAAGCAAACCAAGTCTCTTACCAGTGGGAGGATAGGTCTCAGATAGGAGCTACAAGTCTGCCTTCCCTGAAGTTCGTCTCCTCCCGAGTAGCACCACTGTTAGACAATACATAAATTCTTGTTTTCAGTTGTAAGAAGACATCTGTAGTTCAGCCCTAGGTGCCAAGGGGTCCATAGTCTTCAGCCTGTGCAAGTCCAGTGACTTTGTATAAACCATTCAGGACTTGCTAACAACTGTGCCCTTGAAAAGGAGAGCAAAGACTGACAAAAGGAGAACATCCTGCCCTGGAAGGCACTGAAACCTGGAGAACTGCCTGAGAGAACGATGAAGTAAGCCAGAATCTGCAGAGACTGCGGGAAAGGTAAATGCGGCCGGGGGAGATGGTGGCCACCAACTCTGTTAGAGACTGAAGAGACTGACACCCCTGTCCCGTGTTAGAGCCTGGGCTGTGCAATTGCTGTGTGCTGGACTTCTAAAAGGTAAACAAGAGGAGTTTAAGCCAACCCTAAAGTAGAACAGCAATGCATATGGATAGTGGGTGGAACAAGCTCATGAGTTATGTATAAATGTGTAAAGCTTTGCAAAGTTGATGTGCCTGCTTTGTGGTGATACAGCCCCAGCACCCAGTGCTGAATAAAGAATGCCTGCCTCTTAGGGCTACATTGGTGTTCATTCCAGATTTCTGACTGCCCCACAATGCCCCAGGAGGTCTCATCTTCACTTCTGAGGTGAAGTCTACTTCACCTCAGACACACTGATCTCAAAAGACTCCCACGCTTGGCTCTTCTGGTGCTGTAAGTGTCTCCCACTCTGCCCAGGGAACAGCGACCAACAGTTTGTGCTTCGGCGGCGCTGGTCTCTGAAGGCCTGTGCTAGGTCAGCTTTGCCTTTATCCTGAGGCAAACCGGGCCTTTGACCAATTCACTGACCCGACAGCACCAAAATAAAACGGGCAATCTTTTACTGGTAAAAGGTTTTCTTTGGAGGTGGTGGTTCAAGATGATGCTGGGTGACTAGTTCCCTCAACCGGCTGGACACACTTCTAATGTCGCCTGGAAATTACACTCCCTCTATCGCAGCGGAAGTCAGCAAAGAACAAGGTAAATTTTGCAGTCAAACAAACAGACAGAGCTTAAAGAAAGAAACAAACTAGGTATAACACCACCATTTTCACCCCCATACCTGTGATTTGGCCTCTCCCATTCCCATTCACTGCTATTCCAGCAGCCAGTCCTTGGAAAATATGGTTCCCACTGAGGAAGGAGAAGAAAATGAAGTTACCAGCAGCAGCGTTGCCTGCTCACGGTTTGCACCAATGCCAGCACAGCAGGTCTCTGCACAGGCACCAGTGTCCCTGCCTGGCTATCCATCACAGCCTGTTGCCCCTGCCTGGCAGTAAGAGCTGGGGATGGAACGACTTATCCTTGGTGCCATCTCAAGGCATATCAAGGACAAGAGGGTCATTAGGGGCAGTCAGCACGGCTTCACCAAGGGGAAGTTGTGCTTGACCAACCTTCTAGACTTTTATGAAAACACGACCAGGTGGCTGGATGATGGCAGAGCAGTGGACGTGGTCTATCTTGATTTCAGCAAAGCATTTGACACGGTCTCCCACAGCACCTCGCTGATAAATTGAGGAAGTGTGGATTAGATGAGCAGGTAGTGAGATGGACTGTGAACTGGCTGGTGGGAAGAAGCCAGAGAGTGGTGGTCAATGGGGCAGAGTCTCGTTGGAGACCTGTGTCTAGTGGAGTCCCTCAGGGGTCGGTACTAGGACCAGTATTATTCAATATATTCATATCTTATGAGTGCTAAGAAATTATCTACAAATTGCCTTTGCATATCCCACTTCAATGAGCAACACAGATCAGAAAGTAATTAAATTATACTTCTTTTTATTTGCTCATTCCAGAAAGGTGCTTCATTCAATCTCTGGGTCAAGGAGGCCTTGAGCACCTGCAGCAGAGAGGAAGCTGCTTCGTTCTTCCCCTGTGACACTACTGCATGTTCTCACTGGCTCCAGCAGCGATTGTCCCCAGCTATCCCGCTCGGCCACAGGAGAGCTGGCTGGCTGGCAGAATCCTGCACAGACACTGCACAGGACTTGGCCAGCGCAGCCAGGTGCTTGCAGGCCCAGTTATGGTCAGAGCTTGGGCAGCCCTCCACAGTCACAGAAGCATTCTCACTGCCAGTGAACTCGCAGTTCTCCAGGATGCAGGTAGCCACGCTGTGGAGGTGGATGCTGGACTGGCTGAAGGTGCAGAACTTCACCTGGCACGTCCCCGGCCCCATAACCGTCAGCACCACCTGGCCCTGCTCCTCGTGCACACCAGGCAGCAGCACCAGACAGTCATAGGGGCTGGCGGCGGCCAGGGCAGCCTTTAGGCTGCCAAACTCGCCCCCCACACCAATGCGGAGCTGGCGCCGGCCCTTCCTCCTCCGGTCCTGCGTGTTTGTGGTCCAGGTTTTGGAGGCCAGGAAGTGCTGTTTGAAGGCTTCTCTCCAGGATGGTGGCTCCACATGGGGCTGGTTGGGCCAGTTGGGGTGTCTGTGCTCCAGGAAGCCCAGGCAGAGCTGCCGCCAGCGCGTTTTGTCCAGGCTGAGGACGAGGTGGGACCAGGCCCTGCAGACCAAGCTGCAGCGGCCCAAGTCCGGGAGGCGCAGGTAGGACAAGATGAGCTGCCACAGCTCCACTGGCAGCGTGCCGACCTCCATGGGCACCTGCAAGGGACGAGACACAGAGTCAGCAGTGAGCCCTGAGCGCATGTGGGGCACAGAGGCTCTCCCAGGGCAGGGACCCCGTGTTAACAGGGGCCTCCCGCCGGCGGTGGACGCGCTTCCTCCGCCTGCCCCCGCCCTGCGGGACCCTGCGGCGCGCAGGACCCGCACGGGGCGGCCCGGGCGCGCTGCGGGGCTCGGCTGCGGCTCGGCGCCCTGCCCGACGAGGCGGGGCGGGGCGGGGAGGGGCGGAGGAGCTGCGGAAGAGGCCGGGCCCGGCGCTCTCACTACGTTGCCGGCGGGGCGCGGGAGACGCGCGGGGCGCGAAACCAACCGGGACGCTGCAGCTTGACCCGGCGCGGCCGCCGCGGCACCGGGCAGCGCTGGAGGGAGGTGACGCTCCAGCCCCACGGCAGAGCCCATTCCCCGCGGCCGCAGCCGGCCCGGCCCGGCCCGGCCCGGCGCTCACCTCCGCTCCGCCCCGGTGGGACCCGCGCGACACGCAAGGGCGCGGGGATCGGGGCGGGGCTTTGTGGGGACTGCCCCGCCCCCGGCTTGCGCGCGCGTGTGTGCTTCGCACCGCTGCCTGATTGGCTGAGGAGGGGAGGGGGCGGTGCCGCCACCGCTCTTCCTCTGGGTCACGTGAAGGGGGAGGTGCATCGCGTTTCGTCGCCCTCGCAACGCGTCATCAACTGCGTCCAGCCGCGCGGCTGTGTCAGACGGCGGCGCGCGCACGGCAGAGGCCGCGGGGCCGGGCCGCCGGTGGAGGCTCCCGCCCGTTCCCGCCCCCCACACCCCCCGCCGCCATGGCAACGGTCGCAGGGGCGTCCCCAGGCGGGGCCCAAGGCCCGCACCGCGGCGGGGAGCGGCCCAGCCCAGCCCAGCTCGGCGGGGTTCGGCGCGGCGGCCGCGCAGGCGCAGCGGGGCGGGGGAGAGAGTACGCGCGGTTCTGGGATCGGGCCGCAGCCGCCGCCCCGCGCTCCGCCTTCCCCCGGCCTGACCTTGACCGCGATCCCGGTCCGCGGGTACCCGCCCGCCTGCTGGGGCCGAGGGCCGCCGGGAAGCGGTGCGGCGCTCCAGGCCCCGCTCCCTGCCCTGTCCCAGAGGGCGTCGCGCCGGTGGCCGCGCGTGAGGGTTGGTTGCTCTCTCGTGCCGCCGGGAAGCGGTGCGGCGCTCCAGGCCCCGCTCCCTGCCCTGTCCCAGAGGGCGTCGCGCCGGTGGCCGCGCGTGAGGGGTGGTTGCTCTCTCGTGCCGCCGGGAAGCGGTGCGGCGCTCCAGGCCCCGCTCCCTGCCCTGTCCCAGAGGGCGTCGCGCCGGTGGCCGCGCGTGAGGGGTGGTTGCTGTCTCGTGCCGCCGTGGCCTCCCCGCCTGCGCCGTTGCCGTGCCCTTGACGCGTGCTCCTTTCCCTCTTTGCTTCCAGGTCGCCCGGCGCCGAGCCCCGGCGGGGCGGCGATCGCTCCCGAGCGTCCCCGGCACACTGGCAGCGCGGCCGGGCCCGGCCAACGCCGTGGGGAGCACTGAGGTCTCCGCAGCAGCAGAGCAGATGCACGGCGGGAGGCCCCGCGCCGGGGATACAGTGAGTGCGGACGCGCGCTGCCTGCTTCGGGAAGGGCTCGGTGCTTGCAGCGGGCTGGCGGTGGCCGGGAGCCGCGAGCTGGTGAGCCCCGAGTCGGTAATCCGGTGTGTGTTGTAGGGGCGGGTGATTGCGCGGAGGAACCACCGAATCCACAAACCTTGTGTGTGAACTGACACAGCTGCCCTCTGCAGGACTTGGCTGATTGCTTCGGAGGAATATTTCTCGTGGTTGATTGCGAGAGAGTGTGAGTTCATTACTCTGATTTGCTGATTTTACAAGCTTTCAGTTCCCAGAGTAACCTTAAACTGTGCCTGGTCCAGGAGGGCTTCCTGGGTAGCACGTTGTTTCCACAGGATCTCTTGCCAGCCTTACAGATACAGAGATACTCCCTTCTCCCAAGGAACAAGTGATAGGACAAGAGGGAACGGCCTCAGCTTGTGCCAGGGGAAGGTCAGATTGGATATCAGGAAAAAAATTTTAATTAAAGGGATTTGCAGGCACTGGAACAGGCTGCCCAGGGCAGGGGTGGAGTCCCCATCCCTGGAGAGATTTAACAGGTGGGTAGACGAGGTGCTCAGAGATCTGGTTTAGCAGTGGACAGGTACGGTTGGAACCGATCTCAAAGGTCTTTTCCATCCAAACAGTTCTGTGATTCTATATAATGCAGTATCAGATAACAAATGTCCTTTTCTTTATTCTTTCCCTTGTGTTTTTCTGGCCTAGTGGGTCATATGCCAGCATTTTGAAGGCCATGGTTGTTCAGGCAGGTAAATGGGTTGAAATCCTTCTGTAGAAGCACTAGGTGTTCATACCACAGGATGGGGACCGTGGCAGGCACAAGATGTACAGACCTTGGATCAGGAAACATGTTGTCAAAAAGGATCATGTGTGGCCCCTTGCTCAGAGCGCGCTGAAATCAGCTCCTTGGTTGAGAGGAACTTGTGTGTATAAATGGGGTGTTGCAGCAGCCTCGGGGGTTTGGATGTTGATCCAAAACCTACTCTTTTTTGAAGAACAGTTTCTTTTATGTTAAATTCTAAAAAAGTGGCTGCTGTGCTCTAGCACTTGTAGGTGGCACAGGCCTTACAAATGATGTGTGGAACGAGGGTTCTGTCATAAACCCTTTCTGGGAGGACTTGCTGTGCTTGGGTTTTGCAAGCTCTCGGCTCAGAAGTGTGACAGCAGCCTTACGTGAGGATTGCTGCAGTCTTTAACACCTCCCTGTGGGACAAATCCAGCAGTTACATCAAAAAAGGCCTGTGCTAGGTCAGCTTTGCCTTTATCCTGAGGCAAACCGGGCCTTTGACCAATTCACTGACCCGACAGCACCAAAATAAAACGGGCAGTCTTTTACTGGTAAAAGGTTTCCTTTGGAGGTGGTGGTTCAAGATGGTGCTGGACTGCACACCCACAAGTCATATACACACAGCTAGGGGCAGAGATTTGCCAGCTTATAATGGTCGATGCTCACTGTTGCTCATCTCTGGTTCTAAACCTACTTCTGAGCATAAGAAACTCTCCAGAGTTTGGCACATGCTGTGTTTTTGCCAAGTGCCCATCCCTGCTGGGTGGGCAGGGACTACATCCCACAGCCTTGCAGTACAATGAGCCTCTTCTGAAAGGGTTGCCCCAAAAGTTGCTCTGCACTCTAGTTTGGAAAGCAACTCAGTTACTAAAATGTAGACAACTCTTAAAATATAACATTTTATTTGTGGCAGACAGTTTTCCTGAAATTATAGGAAATAGTACTTACCCTTTTTAAAAAGAAAAAAAAAGTTGGTTGAATCTTCTTTCAACATCAATTTGCAGAGAAGCAGCAGAGAAGAGAAACCTGTCTGCAGAGCTTATGTGCATGAGGGAGAGAAAAAGCAGCTGGAAACCAACTGCCATTTTCAGGAGGGAGGATGACAAAGCAGAAAGTATCTGCTCCTGCGAGGTTATGGCGTGCAAGCCTCTGTGTGCCTCACAGCAAGAGCCCCAGGGGACAGCAGGGGATCACCGGTGACGTCCTGAGCGTAAGAGCTCAGCCCCATGGGCTGGGGGAAACCCACCTTCTCCCGAGCACTTCACAGACCCAGGGGTCACTGCCAGGGGTACAGCCAACACCACAGGGTGCAGGGAAAGAGCATTCCAGGATTGCACAAGGCTTATTGCAGGGTGCCCATGGCAGGAGCCAAATGTGGGGAAACACGGGGATCAAGGTGGTTTGGGAAGAACCATGTGGGAAAAGAGAGGGATAACGGGATAAAAAGCAGCCGATTGTGTGTAAACAGGTGGCTGGTGGCCAAGGACCAACACTGGTCTGTGGTGCCTGACGAGACCAGTCTGGAGCTCAGCCCTGTCTGCTCACCAAAGGCTGTGTCTAACTCCTCCCAGGGTGAGGGCTCTCCCTTTGGTGTGCAGGGAGCTGCATTTGCATGGGGCTGCTACCAACAAGGAGGGGAAGTGGCTGGGGAGTCCAGGCACTCCATCTTCTGTCTCGCTCTGGTCTGTGTCTGTCAAGGGGAGCCTGCAGCCTCTGGGGGGGTCCTGTGTCCCTGGCCCCAGAAACTGGAGAGACTGGGACCCAGGGGAAGGTACTGGGCAGGCAGCCTCTGAGCCTGGCTGCTGGAGGGACCCGCTCCACCACACACACATCTGTTTGCATTGACCTGTGTACCCCGTCTGGGTCAGTGAGCAAGACCACAGAGTACACGGCATCAGCCTCTGAGTCTTGGAGCGCAAATGCAGACAGTCACTGGCAAAGCAACTTCAAAGCAAGTGCTTCCCAAATAAGTAATGCTGCAGGCCCCATGGGAAGAGGCTTCTGTCCAGAACTCAGGCTGGGGATGCCCAGCCAGGGGCACTGGTGGTCCTGTCAGGAGCACATTTCATCTAAGGAACTGCCTGCTTGTACATTACCCCAGCAGCAGTCTCGGTGGGCAGAGAGGAAGAACTTAATGTCTGTTTTCCCAGCTATTTTTTATTTCATGAGGTGTCACTGAAGTTGCAAAATCCTTCATGAAAAAGGCAGTATGGTGCCAGGGGGTTCCCCATCCCTGAGCTGTGAGAGCTTCCCAGCAGCATCTCTGGAGAAAAGACAGGTAGATAGACTGGTGAAGAAACCTCCTCTCTGGTCAAAGAACGGTGCAGGAGATGGTCCTGTGATTGTGGCTGCCCCCATCCATCCTGGGGGTCATGCTAGAAACCCGCTGACCACCAGCCACTGTGCAGGACCCTGGGGCACCTCCTTCGGTGTGAGGCCGTGCTGGGGGGTTGGTCAGCACGCACTCCATATCAAACCTGTGAAGAGGAGAGATGCCCCATGTGTGGCCATGAGCAGGGTGGAATGGCACTTCCAGAGCAGCCTCAGAAACACTCTCTTGAGGTTCACCCTTCAAGGAGGAAAAGGGAAGAGCGGTGCTGGCAGGGACACAATGCTCACCATGCAACATCTGTTCTAAAACCCAGGTGAGAGAGAAATGGTTGGAGGATTGAGACAGAACATCTTGCTTTACTGCAACAACTACTTTCTGTGATTTCACAGACAAGACCTCTAAGTGCCTGCAAGTGCTGGGCAATGGGGCAAGAGCCTGCAGAGGGAGAGTCAGTGCTGGGACCCCTGAGGGATTGATTAAAGGGGCCTAGATTTGAAAACCTAATGGAGGAATAGTAGGGCTAAGGGCACTGGAGGAGGTGCTGAGAGTCCTCTCTAGTGCACCTGACTTTCCTGCTGTGGGAGTCTGGAGGACCAGGTGAAAGCATCACCACCCTGGGAGACTCCATGGCCTAACCTCCCTCCAGTAATGCCAGTCTTCCAATGTCACTGTGTCCCCTCCCACACCCTATACCAAGATTTGTGACACAGAGAGAAGAGGCAAGGTCAAAAAGGTCTTTTTTTCTAGCTAAAAAGAACAACCCACTGAATACCCGGCCCCTGTATGAGTGACAGGGCTCCAGCTTTCCCTCCGCAGGCGTCGGCTGCAGAGTCCAGGTCTAAAGTGACCTGCTTTGAACAAGGCCTATAGTGTGGAGAATCTCTGAGATGTGGGTGACAGCCGACAGCTAAGGAAGGCTTTGCAATACCCATTGGAGGTCTGCAGCTAGAGTGGTACCTCTGGAGACCACCAGAAGACATGTTCTCACACTAGCACAAAGACCAGGGTAGCTAAATCTCACCTGGGAAAAACAAGCACTCCGAGATCAATTTTCCCTTCACTATTCATGTTGCTCTGGTAGCAAAAGCCTGGAGGTGAAATCTGGTGCCTGAAGCCACCTTTCTCCTCACCAGCACAGAAGCACAATGCAGACTGGGGGTGGCTCTGGCCGCTGTTCCTTCCTCCAACTCCCAACCCAGACTACAAACACCCTGGGGAGCTGTCCATGCAGCAGAGACAGCGGTGCAGTACACAAACGTAGCAGCCACACTTCAAAGGCAGCACTTCACAGCAGAATGAGCTGGCCAGGGCACAGGGGGCATGACCCACACTGGCCTTTCATGGAATAATCCAAGCCCCCACCAGCTTTAGAGGTATCTCATTAAGAACCTCTTGGCTCAGCTTGATCTACCGTCCTTATCTGCTGTGGGTCACCATGCCCGTGGGGCTGGTGCTGGGGGTCAGCAGGTGTGGGAAGCTGAGAAGAGGAGCTACAAAGCAGAGCCCTCCAGGGCTCACCTTACACGGGAGAACAAGGGTGGCTCCAAGCTCACAACTGCACCCCATGGTGGCATGGGCCTCACCTTTTCCTGAAGCTGAGCAGCGTGTTGTGTTGGACCACACAATCCTCTGCATTTGACGTTGGTCGCAAAATGGATTTCTTGGATCTCCCTTGGAAAATGAGGTTTTCCTGCACCAGGCCTTTGGCTTCATCAAAGAGGGCAATCCCATCGTCCTGAAAGGATTGAATCCTGTTCTTGGTAACCTGCAAAATAAGCTGTAGACAGGGTGGCCCAAGCAGAAGGACACTGTTCATACGGCTCTTTGGTCAACGTAAAAGCAAGCCCCAAAGCTCTTCCGCAGGGTCACTAACACTGCCTGACAGTTTGGGAGCACACCAAGGGTTCAGACTGGATGCTTTGCAGCCAGGTACACACAAGCTTTCCCAAAGCCTTCCACATGTTACTGGTGGCCCCATCTGGTAGCAGAGTTGCTGTCAATGCTAGATGCCACGAGCTTCACTGCGGCTGGCACCCAACCCCTTGGTGAAACACAAGCACAGATGCTGCTGAGTATGGACCTACCACTGCCTCTTGCCCCCCAGGTTTCCAATGGCTGTACTGACAGTCTGCCACTTCTTTGGATACAAGAAAACAGCACTTAGGAGTCTCCTCTTGCCAAGAAAGACAAGGCCACAGCTCTTGCTGTGCCATCATCGGGAAGATCAGTTTGGGCCCTTCTCCTCCCTGGCTCCACAGCAACAGCTGCTGCAATGCTCCTTGCCCAGCACTCCTCCCCACCCAGCACCACAAACCACCTCACCTGCTCTCAGGCACCTCTTGGGCAAGTGTGTGCTTTCCTGCTGCATGTCAGCATGGACCCAACAATGCTGCGGCTAGGGAAGATCCCACCTCCTCCCTCTGGGTCCTACAGAGCCCTTCTAAACTTCTCTTGACAGATGTTAGGATGTGACACACTTCAAACCTACTACTGGGGGAAATACCACTTTCTTCTGAGCAGTGAACTCTAGTTTTGCACTGCTGGCCCAACTAAAAGCAAAGACTTACTTAATTCTCACTTACAGCTTCCCTCAAACAATTTCTGCCAACTTTCCTCCACTCTATTCCCAATGCCTGCCCACAAAAAACCTGGAGTTCAAAAAAACCGGGAGTTAAGGAGTGCTGGTGGAAGGGAGCTCTGGAGTAGGACTGTCTGCAGCACCAGATCAGGGCAGCCCTGGCTTTGTCCTGCCAAGGCTTGGAAACTCCCAAGGCTGGTGACCCCACACTGCTCTGTGACCTGTCCCAGCGATGCACCACGCTCCAAAGCAAGAGACCCTCAGTGTCCCGTCTGGACCTCCCAAAGCCCAGGAACCACTGCAACTGGTGCAAGACCTGTGACAGACCCCTGCTGTACTGCCTGGTGCTGCCAAGAAGGGCTGGGTTCTGACTGCCCTTCAGGTAGCTGGGGGCTGCTGTTAGACCCCCCTTGGCCTCTTCTTTGCCAGACTAACCAAGCCCAATTTCCTCTGCGTCATCTCATCAGTCGTGTCCCAGCACGTGCCTGTCCCGATGGCTCTGCACTGGACCCTCTCCCTTTTCTCCACCTCTGTCTTGACCTTGAGATCCCAAACTGGACACAACACTTCAGATGCAGTCTCCTGATGGCAAAGGAAATGGGTGACAAGTTCCCTCAGCCGGCTGGACACACTTCTAATGTCGCCTGGAAATTACACTCCCTCTATCACAGGGCCAAGGATGCAATCCCGCTTGTACGCTTGTCCTGCTGGCAATGCCAGGGCAGTTCCTCCTGTCCCCCTCACCACCCAGGGGCCTGCTGGCTTCCCCCTCGCCCAGGGACGAAGGGCAGCAGCAGCAGCAACAGGCTCCGTCTCGCCCCTGCACAAGTTGGTGCCCCCTCAGCTCTCTGCAAGACGTACCTTCATGTCTGCTGCCCGGAGCAGCTGAAGGCCACCCCTGTGGTTGCCAGCGATGTCATTCTCCACGATGACGCCCTCTCCCTTGGAGATGATGCCATGGCTGCCGTTCTCATAGATGCCATTGCCACGCAGCTCCACCTGGCGCTTGGCCCCGACCAGCACGCCTGCCCGGCTGTTGCGGGAGATGCGGTTGTTTGCAACGCGCGTCAGCCGGCTGCTCTGCGGCACCGCCACCCCGCTGTCCCCGTTGGCCTGAATTACGTTGGCAGCGATGTTGAGGGCTTCACTGCTCTTTACATGCAACCCAGCAGCTGCCAACCAAAGAGAAGAGCTCTTGGTTAAGAGCTGGCAGCCTCAGTCACAACTACCACAGATTTATTTCTGTTTCTAAAAGCTACTTCATTTCTTCTCTCACAATACAACTTTCTGATTGGGAGCTGAAGGACAAGAACCTACCCACGCTCAGGTCTTGGCTCACCGCTTCTGCAGGGCACTCCTGGCCTGGTGGTAGCCAAGGAAGACCCTGGCAGACCCCAGTGCTGGTGGGCCATGACTACACACCGTTCTGCACACCACCCCTCCCAGAACCCTCAGAAGGGCCCCAGGCTCCAAGCTCACCTCCGTTGTGGCTGATGGTGTTCAACTCCACCAGCGCCGCGCTGACGACACGTCGGGCAGGTGGGCACTCCTCCTCGCTGTCAGGGTCGTTCTCCCCACCAGCACCTTCCCTCTCCTCCTGGAAGCTCTCGTTGCCTCCCTGGCTAGGGGGGTAGTCACCAGTGTTGTCTTTGCAGCAGAACACTGCCACCCCGCAGGAGCTGTTGCGGCTGATCTGGTTGTTGATGAGCTGTGGGCGGCTGGAGGACGTCATCCACACACCGCAGCCGTTGTTGCCTGCAGTGCAGGGTGGCACAGCCCACTGACACTCGGCAGAGCTTGGAGACCCCCAGCCCTGCCCCCCACGTGGCTGGCAGTCCATGGGTGGTGCAGGTGGCCCAGAGCTGATCCTCCTCTTTTAGCCCACTCATGAAAGCTAACCCTACACGTCCGGGGCTCACAGTGATCCTCTGGCCCTGAATTGTTCCCGGAGTTTGTGAGCTCCGTGCATTTCCCTCCCCACCTTGGTCCCTCCTGCCCATGCTCTGATCCCAGCTGAAGTCCCCAAGTTTAACTCATGCCACCAGGAGGTAAACCCCTGGGCCCTCTGACCACCCTCCTCCTGCCCCACCACTGCAGTTCCAGAAACCTCTGGGAGGTCCCTATCTGTGTACCTTGCCCTCACGGTGAGGGGGTGACACTGGCCACCAGCACTACTGGCCTACCACTGTCTCCAGTGTTACCAGCGGGACAGATGGACAGGCAGATGCACACAAAGCCGTGCTACGTGACTGCCTGCATCCTGTTCCCTCATAGACAAGGCTGGAGAGGAGCACAGCCCCTCCAGGACTCAGACCTGCACCCTGGCAGCAGTGGGCTCTCTGCAGCACATGTCTCTCTGCAGCCACTTTACAACCCCTTTAAGAAACTATTTCCAGTCTCCTAAGAAAATAACCTGAGGAGCTTACTCCTTGTCAGGCATTAGCCCAGTTGTTAGATTACAGACCCTGCCAGACTCCTCTGGCCCTGGGTTAGCAGGATGCAGGACACCAGCAGACATGGCTCCCCTTGTCCCATGGGCTGGAGACTGCAAATCTGCTCCTGTAGCCCTGTCCTGCACCAGGGCAAGGGTGCAAAGCTGGCTTCCCTCTCAGGGCTCAGAGAGAAGCTCCTGCCCTCCACTGGAGACAAAACAGTGATTTCCTCAGTGGGGAGAGGGCCCCTTGTGTGCCACAGCCTGACAGCACAGGCGGCACAACCTCTGGAGTGCTTGAGCTGCACTTGGCCTGGTGCCGTTCCCAGCCAAGCCTCCTGGGCCCCCACTTGCTGCGGGCAGTTCTGGGTGAGCGGGAAATGAGTGACTCCCACATCCACGGGATGCAACTCAATCCGCTTTACTATCAGAAAGCTGCGTGTTTGATACCCTTTGAGTTCCGCATACGTGTCCACACGCTACGAAGCTAATTACTACTGGTTAATAGCACTGTTCACACGCTGACCTCTCAGCCTCACTGGTTCGCTCTTCTCTCGGTTCAGGTTCACTTCCTCGTCGTATTGTCCTGTTTTTCCAGCCAGCGTCCATTTTCTTCGAAGGATGTTTATTACTCTTCCACGTAGCCACGTTCCTTTCCCTCAGCTTCTCTTTTCTGGCACGCAGTTGAAAGCGGCCTAGCTGGGGCCTAGCTGGGGCCTAGCTGAGGCCTAGCTGAGGCCTAGCTAGTATTACAGTCCTGTAATATGGCTAGGGCCCCAACACCCACTGCAGCTCCATCCTGGGCACCCACCACCAGCTTCCCTCCTGGGCACCCATCACCAGCCTCCACCTAGGCACCCTCCACCAGTCCCCTCCTGGGCACCCACCACAGCTTCAGAGCGCACCAGAGGTAAAGGGGAGCCCAGCAAGCCGAAGAGCAAAGGGGGAAGGGGAAAAGGCAAGAGCAGGTCTCCACCCAAGCTTGCTTCCTTACCACAGATAGCATTTCCTTCAATAAGGCCCTTCCCATGCTCGCCCACCACCACACCATCTGAGTAGCCACAGGAAATGAGGTTGTTCCTGAGGATGGGGTCACCCCCATGGCGGATGTCCACTCCAGCCCGTTGGTTCTTGCCGATGACATTCCCTAGGGACAGGCAGGGAGGATGAGGTGACCACACGAGCCTCCTGCCCACGGGAGAGCAAGGAGACCTGGCAAGAAGAGACCTGGCCCCACCAAAAAGCTCCCATCGCCTGCAGCAGAGCCCAAGCCTCGGGAGCTTTCCCATTCCCTCATTCCCCTGGCAATGCCCTCCTGCACAGGACACTGGTCATTAGCAGTTCCAGTAACCATAGGTCATATCCCTGAAGATGTTTCCTTCCAGCTTTGCTTGCCCTCGTGAATAAATGAATATTCCTCCTCTCCCGTCCCTGAAAAGGCACTGTCGGACGATGCAGCCTTGCAGAGAGTTGGCCAAAGACTGGGCCTCCTTGTCCTGCTGCAGCTCCTGCTCCAGAGACTTCAGCTTAAGGTCCTGAAGGGCAGGCAGTCTGTTGCTTTCAAGTCTGCTATGTGTCACGTCAGCAAGCATGTGACTCGGGCTGTGGGCTTGCTAGGGCAGTTTGTACGCAGCCTGAGTACCCTTTTCATCATTGCTGTCACTGTCACTGGAGTTTGAGTCAAGGGCTGGGTGCTCCTCCTCCTTTGCTGCCCGCAGGTTCTCTCCAAATTCAGTGTCCTCCTGGGCTGGGTCAAGGAGGCCTTGAGCAGACCTGCAGCAGAGAGGAAGCTGCTTCGTTCTTCCCCTGTGACAATACTGCATGTTCTCACTGGCTCCAGCAGTGATTCTACCCAGCTATCCCGCTCGGCCACAGGAGAGCTGGCTGGCGTAGAATCCTGCACAGACACTGCACAGGACTTGGCCAGCACAGCCAGGTGCTTGCAGGCCCAGTTATGGTCAGAGCTTGGGCAGCCCTCCACAGCCACAGAAGCATTCTCACTGCCAGTGAACTCACAGTTCTGTGTGGGCGGCGACGGGAGAAATGCCCATTCTGTAATGTCAGCGAGTCTCTCTCTCTTATGATCAGAACGCTGCGTGTTTTATACACTTCCGCATACGTATTCACACACTACGAAGCTAATTACCATTGGCTTACAGCACTAATCACACATGACCTCTCAGTCTTAGTGGTTTGCTTTTATCTCAGTTTAGGTTCACTTCCTCACCGCAATGTCCTGTTCTTCCCAGCCAGGATCCATCTTCTTTAATTGATGTTTACCATTCCTCCACGCAGACACATTCCTTTCTTATCTTCCCTAGCAACGCAGCTGAAAGGGGCCTAGCTAGTATTACAGTCCTGACTTTAAGAACACAGACATTCAGAGATTCTGTTTTTCCTTATATTCTAACTTAGCTAGATTTTCTCATGACCCTTGTTTTATAGCCAGTTTTCAATAATGCTGCCCACAGTTCTCCAGGATGCAGGTGGCCGCGCTGTGGAGGTGGATGCTGGACTGCCTGAAGGTGCAGAACTTTTAATTTTAAGGGCCTGTCACTATTTTCAATGTGAGCCTTTATTTTTAAGGTGTATAACATGACTATAAAGATACTGTAAGCATGAAACTTGGTTTTGAAAAACAATCTCAATTAGCAGGGACTTCTCCTGGGGAGAGATTAAATAGTTCTGTTTTAAGGTGATGTAAAGAATGAAAACTCTGAACTAAGTCTTATTTTGAAAACTGAAGCAGCAGAGACAGAGATTTTAAATTGGCCACTATAAATGTACATTTAGTACTTTGGGTAAGGATATTAGTGTTTGGAATACACAAAACTGTGGCTTGTCATGGAATAAAGGCAGGTTTTAAAATACCAATTTTTCGAAACACATCCACAATGATAACTACATTCTGCTACACCAACAATTCAGCGATTAATAAGCCACTTATATTGTACCATGACACAGTAGCTCCTAAAGCAGAATATTGCATCTAAGATAGGGATTTTAGTAGTATTTTTACAATTTCATTATGAATTCCTAAAAAGACATTAGGATGGTATAACTTGAATGTTCTGACGTAAGGCCACAACAGCAGGGAAATTCAGAGTTGATTCCATTTCAGTTGTCTTCCATGGTTGTATCCAGGTATCGTAGCACATACGATGCGCTGAGTGCAATCTCCTGACATGCTGTACCTTGCTACAACAGGGGTGAGTACAGAACAAATTTTCTTTCCTTGCTTTTGTGTGTTTGTCATGGCTTTAATATTTGAATGTTTTCTTCTCATTGTAGAAACACTAAATGGCTTATACTGTATTTGGGTAGCACTGATTAGGGTAGATACTGACAAACTGGGAATCCTTGAACTGCTCTAACTTGCAATCAACATTAATTTGGATTTTTCTGTAATTCTGCAGATGCATTTTTGTTGACATGGTTAAAATTGTTTGAAATGTGAAAGTGTTTTGGGTAGTATTTTAGGTTGATGTATATATTGAAACAGAAATCATTGTAATAATTGTAATAGTTTTTAGGTATAAGTACACTACATGCAGATAGATGGGGCTATACAGTACTGTGCTGTTCAACACCTGGGCAGGGCTGCTGTTTGGAATCAGGTGCTTGGAAACAGGTTGCAGTGTCAGTAAACCGTACGGATCAAGTACTGTACCATTCAGTGTTGGCGCTCACCAATGCAAGAGGAGAAGAGAAGATTTCAACATGAGTAGCACTATATAGCATTCACACTTCTGGTAAATTAGTGCTTAAAAAAGAAAAAAAAAAAAAGGAGAAAAAAGTCTTAAGTTTATAGTTATTACTGCATTGAGATTTTTGTTAATTAGCACTGTTTTAAGACCTTAAGTTGCAGTACCTAGGTAAAACATGTGGGTAACTTTGGCTAATGTAAGGAAGTAAGAATCACTATGGTTTTCACTGGCTACGCCCAGGGATCCTTTTAGAACCTGTCTTCTAAGAGTGCCTTTGTATAACTTTGCTCACATAGATGTTAGTAGATATTGATAGCATTAGACATGCAGTACTACAGAATAGAGCAGCAGCTGATTCTTATTTGTTACCACAAGCGACATGTTTGTGAGGAATCTGAAGGCACGTGCCCCAGAGTCAATTCATATGGCCATTGGAAGGTTAAAGGAAAATGTCAAACACTTGAGGGTGAAAAATGATGATTGGTTAAGCGAGTAGTTTTTACAAGAATGGGTCTCCTGACTATTAAAGTCAGGATTTAAAGACACAAGATGAGAAAATTCTAATAGTGTTGCAGCATCGAAGAGGATCAGACCTGATGTTTTTACAGCAAGGGGGTGTGCACCGCAATAGGAGAAGGTTGCGTGTATGCGAACCACACCGGAGTAGTGAGAGACACCGTGGCCAAACTGCGAGAAGGATTGGAAAAAAGCAAAAGGGAACGAGAGGCACAACAGAATTGGTTTGCATCGTGGTTTGGTCATTCGCCATGGCTGACCGCTTTAGTGTCTACCCTGGCGGGGCCGATCGCAATGATCGTGATGGCACTGATCTGTGGACCCTGTGTACTGGATAGGCTGGCGTCGTTTGCTAAGAGCCGGCTGGAGAAGGTTAACATCATGCTGGTAGAACGCCAACAGCTGCTCTAAGAGCGCTTCTGCCCAGAATTCCCTCTTTCTATCCCTAGTTATATCTCGTTACTCCTAGTTACCCTCTAACTACCTCACTTAGTGTGCCTTGTGTTTTTTACCTAAGTCTGTGGTACGTTTTCACAGCGTTGTAAAACATAGATTCAGAACATGCTGCGTTTAATATGTTTTTCACCTATAGTTAGGACGTCTGTGTTCTTCAAAACCTCATATATCTTAGCCAATGTAGTAATGCATAGGGAGGGGGGAAATGGCGGTAGTTAGGGTCTGGCGACCGGAAGATATCGCGCTGTACGGAAAGATAAGATCTCTCTCCCGTGAGCAGACGGCAGTGACGTTGTAAATCCAGGGTATATAACGCCGTGCTACGCACTAATAAAACGCCATTTGCCGTCCACCACATCGGTGTCTGTGAGCTGATGGCCCGAGCGGCCTGGGGGTGGTGGCCGTGCCGTTCCTGAGCCAGGTCGTCACGCCTCTGAGAGGCAACAGCCATGCTCCAAAAAGACTTGCTCCCTCTGTCAAGGGCAGAAATGCCAACTAGAAAATGCAAACCAGAGGATTATCGCAGCGGAAGTCAGCAAAGAACAAGGTAAATTTTGCAGTCAAACAAACAGACAGAGCTTAAAGAAAGAAACAAACTAGGTATAACACCACCATTTTCACCCCCATACCTGTGATTTGGCCTCTCCCATTCCCATTCACTGCTATTCCAGCAGCCAGTCCTTGGAAAATATGGTTCCCACTGAGGAAGGAGAAGAAAATGAAGTTACCAGCAGCAGCGTTGCCTGCTCACGGTTTGCACCAATGCCAGCACAGCAGGTCTCTGCACAGGCACCAGTGTCCCTGCCTGGCTATCCATCACAGCCTGTTGCCCCTGCCTGGCAGTAAGAGCTGGGGATGGAACGACTTATCCTTGGTGCCATCTCAAGGCATATCAAGGACAAGAGGGTCATTAGGGGCAGTCAGCACGGCTTCACCAAGGGGAAGTTGTGCTTGACCAACCTTCTAGACTTTTATGAAAACACGACCAGGTGGCTGGATGATGGCAGAGCAGTGGACGTGGTCTATCTTGATTTCAGCAAAGCATTTGACACGGTCTCCCACAGCACCTCGCTGATAAATTGAGGAAGTGTGGATTAGATGAGCAGGTAGTGAGATGGACTGTGAACTGGCTGGTGGGAAGAAGCCAGAGAGTGGTGGTCAATGGGGCAGAGTCTCGTTGGAGACCTGTGTCTAGTGGAGTCCCTCAGGGGTCGGTACTAGGACCAGTATTATTCAATATATTCATATCTTATGAGTGCTAAGAAATTATCTACAAATTGCCTTTGCATATCCCACTTCAATGAGCAACACAGATCAGAAAGTAATTAAATTATACTTCTTTTTATTTGCTCATTCCAGAAAGGTGCTTCATTCAATCTCTGGGTCAAGGAGGCCTTGAGCACCTGCAGCAGAGAGGAAGCTGCTTCGTTCTTCCCCTGTGACACTACTGCATGTTCTCACTGGCTCCAGCAGCGATTGTCCCCAGCTATCCCGCTCGGCCACAGGAGAGCTGGCTGGCTGGCAGAATCCTGCACAGACACTGCACAGGACTTGGCCAGCGCAGCCAGGTGCTTGCAGGCCCAGTTATGGTCAGAGCTTGGGCAGCCCTCCACAGTCACAGAAGCATTCTCACTGCCAGTGAACTCGCAGTTCTCCAGGATGCAGGTAGCCACGCTGTGGAGGTGGATGCTGGACTGGCTGAAGGTGCAGAACTTCACCTGGCACGTCCCCGGCCCCATAACCGTCAGCACCACCTGGCCCTGCTCCTCGTGCACACCAGGCAGCAGCACCAGACAGTCATAGGGGCTGGCGGCGGCCAGGGCAGCCTTTAGGCTGCCAAACTCGCCCCCCACACCAATGCGGAGCTGGCGCCGGCCCTTCCTCCTCCGGTCCTGCGTGTTTGTGGTCCAGGTTTTGGAGGCCAGGAAGTGCTGTTTGAAGGCTTCTCTCCAGGATGGTGGCTCCACATGGGGCTGGTTGGGCCAGTTGGGGTGTCTGTGCTCCAGGAAGCCCAGGCAGAGCTGCCGCCAGCGCGTTTTGTCCAGGCTGAGGACGAGGTGGGACCAGGCCCTGCAGACCAAGCTGCAGCGGCCCAAGTCCGGGAGGCGCAGGTAGGACAAGATGAGCTGCCACAGCTCCACTGGCAGCGTGCCGACCTCCATGGGCACCTGCAAGGGACGAGACACAGAGTCAGCAGTGAGCCCTGAGCGCATGTGGGGCACAGAGGCTCTCCCAGGGCAGGGACCCCGTGTTAACAGGGGCCTCCCGCCGGCGGTGGACGCGCTTCCTCCGCCTGCCCCCGCCCTGCGGGACCCTGCGGCGCGCAGGACCCGCACGGGGCGGCCCGGGCGCGCTGCGGGGCTCGGCTGCGGCTCGGCGCCCTGCCCGACGAGGCGGGGCGGGGCGGGGAGGGGCGGAGGAGCTGCGGAAGAGGCCGGGCCCGGCGCTCTCACTACGTTGCCGGCGGGGCGCGGGAGACGCGCGGGGCGCGAAACCAACCGGGACGCTGCAGCTTGACCCGGCGCGGCCGCCGCGGCACCGGGCAGCGCTGGAGGGAGGTGACGCTCCAGCCCCACGGCAGAGCCCATTCCCCGCGGCCGCAGCCGGCCCGGCCCGGCCCGGCGCTCACCTCCGCTCCGCCCCGGTGGGACCCGCGCGACACGCAAGGGCGCGGGGATCGGGGCGGGGCTTTGTGGGGACTGCCCCGCCCCCGGCTTGCGCGCGCGTGTGTGCTTCGCACCGCTGCCTGATTGGCTGAGGAGGGGAGGGGGCGGTGCCGCCACCGCTCTTCCTCTGGGTCACGTGAAGGGGGAGGTGCATCGCGTTTCGTCGCCCTCGCAACGCGTCATCAACTGCGTCCAGCCGCGCGGCTGTGTCAGACGGCGGCGCGCGCACGGCAGAGGCCGCGGGGCCGGGCCGCCGGTGGAGGCTCCCGCCCGTTCCCGCCCCCCACACCCCCCGCCGCCATGGCAACGGTCGCAGGGGCGTCCCCAGGCGGGGCCCAAGGCCCGCACCGCGGCGGGGAGCGGCCCAGCCCAGCCCAGCTCGGCGGGGTTCGGCGCGGCGGCCGCGCAGGCGCAGCGGGGCGGGGGAGAGAGTACGCGCGGTTCTGGGATCGGGCCGCAGCCGCCGCCCCGCGCTCCGCCTTCCCCCGGCCTGACCTTGACCGCGATCCCGGTCCGCGGGTACCCGCCCGCCTGCTGGGGCCGAGGGCCGCCGGGAAGCGGTGCGGCGCTCCAGGCCCCGCTCCCTGCCCTGTCCCAGAGGGCGTCGCGCCGGTGGCCGCGCGTGAGGGTTGGTTGCTCTCTCGTGCCGCCGGGAAGCGGTGCGGCGCTCCAGGCCCCGCTCCCTGCCCTGTCCCAGAGGGCGTCGCGCCGGTGGCCGCGCGTGAGGGGTGGTTGCTCTCTCGTGCCGCCGGGAAGCGGTGCGGCGCTCCAGGCCCCGCTCCCTGCCCTGTCCCAGAGGGCGTCGCGCCGGTGGCCGCGCGTGAGGGGTGGTTGCTGTCTCGTGCCGCCGTGGCCTCCCCGCCTGCGCCGTTGCCGTGCCCTTGACGCGTGCTCCTTTCCCTCTTTGCTTCCAGGTCGCCCGGCGCCGAGCCCCGGCGGGGCGGCGATCGCTCCCGAGCGTCCCCGGCACACTGGCAGCGCGGCCGGGCCCGGCCAACGCCGTGGGGAGCACTGAGGTCTCCGCAGCAGCAGAGCAGATGCACGGCGGGAGGCCCCGCGCCGGGGATACAGTGAGTGCGGACGCGCGCTGCCTGCTTCGGGAAGGGCTCGGTGCTTGCAGCGGGCTGGCGGTGGCCGGGAGCCGCGAGCTGGTGAGCCCCGAGTCGGTAATCCGGTGTGTGTTGTAGGGGCGGGTGATTGCGCGGAGGAACCACCGAATCCACAAACCTTGTGTGTGAACTGACACAGCTGCCCTCTGCAGGACTTGGCTGATTGCTTCGGAGGAATATTTCTCGTGGTTGATTGCGAGAGAGTGTGAGTTCATTACTCTGATTTGCTGATTTTACAAGCTTTCAGTTCCCAGAGTAACCTTAAACTGTGCCTGGTCCAGGAGGGCTTCCTGGGTAGCACGTTGTTTCCACAGGATCTCTTGCCAGCCTTACAGATACAGAGATACTCCCTTCTCCCAAGGAACAAGTGATAGGACAAGAGGGAACGGCCTCAGCTTGTGCCAGGGGAAGGTCAGATTGGATATCAGGAAAAAAATTTTAATTAAAGGGATTTGCAGGCACTGGAACAGGCTGCCCAGGGCAGGGGTGGAGTCCCCATCCCTGGAGAGATTTAACAGGTGGGTAGACGAGGTGCTCAGAGATCTGGTTTAGCAGTGGACAGGTACGGTTGGAACCGATCTCAAAGGTCTTTTCCATCCAAACAGTTCTGTGATTCTATATAATGCAGTATCAGATAACAAATGTCCTTTTCTTTATTCTTTCCCTTGTGTTTTTCTGGCCTAGTGGGTCATATGCCAGCATTTTGAAGGCCATGGTTGTTCAGGCAGGTAAATGGGTTGAAATCCTTCTGTAGAAGCACTAGGTGTTCATACCACAGGATGGGGACCGTGGCAGGCACAAGATGTACAGACCTTGGATCAGGAAACATGTTGTCAAAAAGGATCATGTGTGGCCCCTTGCTCAGAGCGCGCTGAAATCAGCTCCTTGGTTGAGAGGAACTTGTGTGTATAAATGGGGTGTTGCAGCAGCCTCGGGGGTTTGGATGTTGATCCAAAACCTACTCTTTTTTGAAGAACAGTTTCTTTTATGTTAAATTCTAAAAAAGTGGCTGCTGTGCTCTAGCACTTGTAGGTGGCACAGGCCTTACAAATGATGTGTGGAACGAGGGTTCTGTCATAAACCCTTTCTGGGAGGACTTGCTGTGCTTGGGTTTTGCAAGCTCTCGGCTCAGAAGTGTGACAGCAGCCTTACGTGAGGATTGCTGTAGTCTTAACACCTCCCTGTGGGACAAATCCAGCAGTTAGATCAAAAAAGACCATGTAGCTTCGAAAACTAAATTAAAAGTCTTCTAAAAAAATAAAAAAAATTACAAGTTTCTTCTGAGGGAAAAATCAGTTTTGGGCACAGGCAGCTATCGCCCATATAAATGGCCAGAGGCCTCTGAGTCATCTCCTTCAGGTCTTGTGTCTGGTGGGACTCTTCTGCACTGTGGTAGTTGGATTAGTGTGACCCACTCTCCCCTGTCTAGGACTGCCAGTGTAGGTTTTTTAATACATACAAGTAGAACTGCAGTAATCTGAATACTCTGAACTGGTGCAGATATGAAGTGGTGTGTAATATAAATATATATTATAATAATATAGTATATTATATAGTGTAATATGCCATCTAATATAAATCCCTGTCTCTGATGTTACTTCTTACACTGACAGCAACACTTAATCTTTACAAACTGTTTAGATGGCATTTTGACTTGCCAGACCATAAAGTATTAAATAGCCTGTAACTGCAGGGCAAATCCAGGTATATACACGTTTGGTTTTAAAAATAAATTGTGTATTTGGTCAAAATAGTCCATCAGGTTGCTGTAAGTAATCCAGGTCGTTCTGGTACAGCCTTTGCCACGCATCCTTCGCACAACAGCCTGTAGTGGCTGCATCTGGAGTAGTTCTGCCTCATGCTAATCAAGGGTATGAGCCCCCAATTCCATTTTGAAACCATGGAGTATCTGAAATTCACACACTGCTACCAGCCTCACTTGATTGTTGGGGACTTAACCTGTGCTGTAATGGAAGTTAGGATTTGGATCAGCTGCAAAACCAGCTTTTTGTAATTGTTGAATAAGTAATCCCATTTTTAATGGTGAACAAGTGTTGCCTGCTAATGATTTCTTCAGTGCTTCCCTGCTTTATTTGGCAAAACTGTGTATTTATGTGTCCTTCATCATCTAGCCAAGCTCAAGGTCTCAAACTTCTCAATAGGACGTGACAATCAAGTGTGGGTTCAAGAGGCTGTCTGTCTCTGCAGGTGAGGCTGCAGGTTAATTAACTGCAGCTTTCAGGAGGTTTCAGAACGGTGTTAAAAGTATTCTTGTAGTTTAAACCTGTGATTACAGTTGTGTGCTAGTTTTGGCTGGGACAGAGTTAATTTTCCTCACAGTAGCTGGTACGGGGCTGTGTTTTGGCTTTGTGCTGGAAACAATGTTGGTAGCACAGAGATGTTTTTGTTATTGCTGAGCGGTGCTCACAGGGTGCCAGGGTCTGTTCTGCTCCTCACGCTGCCCTGCCCGTGAGCAGGCTGGGGGCTGACAGAGGGTGGGGAGGGGACGCAGCCAGGACAGCTGCCCCGGACTGCCCAAAGGGGTGTTCCAGACCCTGTGATGTTGTGCCCAGCAAGGAAACTCGGGAGGGAACCACTGCTCAGGGAGTGGCTGGGCATCTGCCAGTTGTTTGTGAGCTGTACTTGGGCTTTTATTTTCCTCTCTCTCTTTGTTGTTTTTTTTTTTCCCTTTACAAAATATTTTTTAACATTTTTTTTTAGTTATTAAACTGTTGTTATCTCAGCCAACAAGTTTCTTTCTCACTTTTACTTTTCTGATTCTCCCTGCCATCCCACCAGGGTGAGGGGCAGAGTGAATGAGTGGCTGTGTGGTCCTTAGTTGCTGGCTTGGTTAAACCACAATTGTTATTTAAATTATCTGTTGTTTTCTGCCACAGGGAAAGGTAGAGTGGAGCCATCAGAATTTGTGAGGCTGCTGCATTACGTTTTATTTATTTTTTTCCTAGACTCTCACCTGTCTCCAACACCACTGTCCCAGTGATGTGTATTCTATAGTGTGAGGGCAGACCTTTCTCAGTTTGAATTCCTTGGCACAGTGAGTGGGGAGATCTAATGTGTAAGCTTCCTCTTGTCAGCTGTAATACAGCACTTGAGGAGTTAATATCCAGCTTTCCTTCCCAATTTATTTCTAGTTTAATGTGAAAGTGCACAGAAAGGAAACACTGACGCTTTTTCAGGTCTTGAGTCTTGAGCCAAAACCAACTCAGCATTGTCAGGTCTGGCATTTGTTGCTTTCCTTCTCCAAGTGTTCTGGGCTTTCCTCGGGTGTGAGATACCGGGTGCTGTGGGAATGATCCAGTGGTGTGAAGAAAGCCACAGGGTCACCTGCAGCTCTGCTCACGTTAATCCTTTTCTTTTTTGCTGTAGGGAAGGAGGACTGAGAACAGAAAGAAAAACAGTATGATGGATTCAGAAGGTTCTGCCCCAAGGAACTCAAAGGAATATCTCAGCAGTGACATAAAGGCTACCTCTGGTAAACATTATCTGTGTGGCTACTGTGCAGCCTTCACAAACATAGCCGTTACTTTTCCCATCCAGAAGGTCCTCTTTCGACAGCAGCTGTATGGCTTGAAAACAAAGGATGCAGTGCACCAGCTGCAGAAGGATGGAATTAGAAACCTCTATCGTGGCATCCTTCCTCCGTTAATGCAGAAAACAACGACGCTGGCCCTGATGTTTGGCTTGTACGAAGATTTCTCCTCCCTGCTCCACAGCCACACAAGTGCTCCTGAGCTCCTCACTCGCAGCATGGCAGCGGTGCTTGCAGGGACCACAGAAGCTGTTCTTACACCTTTTGAGCGAGTTCAGACTTTGCTTCAGGACTACAAACACCATGATAAATTTACAAACACTTACCAGGCTTTCAAGGTACTGAGAGCCTATGGGATGAGAGAATATTACCGGGGATTGGTGCCTATTCTGCTCCGAAACGGACCCAGTAACGCACTTTTCTTTGGCCTACGGGGACCTATTAAACAGTGTCTGCCTGAAGCAACTTCCTACAGCACTCATTTGGTCAATGACTTTATCTGTGGAGGGCTCTTGGGTGCCATGCTGGGATTCTTGTTTTTCCCAGTGAATGTTGTAAAAACTCGCATGCAAGCTCAGATTGGGGGTGAATTTCAGTCCTTCTCAAAAGTCTTCGTGAAGATCTGGCTGGAACGTGACAGAAAACTGATCCACCTTTTCAGAGGAGCCCATCTGAATTACCATCGTTCTGTCCTGTCCTGGGGCATAATCAATGCAACCTACGAATTCTTGCTGAAGTTGTTGTGAAAACCACTGTCTTCCTTCAGCTCTTCATGTAGGTATTGGCACATGTGATGTCACTTGATGCCAGGGAACAGTGCCTGCGTAGTGCGAAGGTAATTAGTCTTGGCCTTCAATATTTATGGAGTGAATGGTGATGCATCTAAACCTTGGTGCAATTCAGATGAACTTTTTAAAGTATTTATTTACTGGCACGTGAGTTTTCCCATAATGGAGCTACTAGACAAAAACAAGATTTAAAAAAAAAAAAAAAAGACTTGTATTAGTCCAGCAGTTTATTCTGTATCACTCCCAAAATTTGTTAACGCTCCATGATGGAATATGCTCCACTGTCCATGTTGTAGAGCATGAAAATCGAGGAGGGGCTGATGAAAATTGGTTCCCCTGCCTGATAAACTTCAAAAATCTCAGTTTAAGAACTGCATTTTCAAATGTTTTAGGGTCCTAAGTACTCCTTATTGTTTAAAGCTGAAGGGACAGGTACAGATGGGGATAACTGAAGTTTAGAACTTCAAGCTTAAGCTAAGCCTGCACAAACTTCCTCCAGCCGTTTTGATTCCTGGCTTTACGATGAACCTTTCATTCAGCAGCATAAGGGTGGTTCCTGAATGTTTAACTTCAGTGTGAGCTGACTCCAGGTCAGAGTGGGAGCTCTGTGTGTGTGTGTGTGTGTACATGTGTGTGTATATGTGCACGTGTGCCTTCATGTGAAAAAGGGAAAAGTGGAAGGAATGAAACAGCAAATTTACTAAAGCTTTAAAGTGTCCTTCCTTGTTAAAAAAACATCTACGTGTAAACATGGAGTTTGTTCTGCTTTTTTTGCATTGCTGCTTTTTCTGTTGCTTACAGCTGTGGGGCCACGAAGGTGGCTCTTTTTGTAACCCTCATCACATAGTTCTGCTTCCTGCAGTTGTGACAGTACTTCACTAACGCACTGTTTTGTACTGAGATATCTTGTCTTCTGCAAAATACTTCTGTTCCCTTTGGGCTGTGAAATAAGGGGTCACAAGAAGATACTTTCACCTGAAACTTGGAGTTCTTCCTCCTGGATGTGTACTCTTAACAGTTCTGTAACACAGAATTGTACAGCAGCACTGCCCAGATGGGGTTTCTGAGTATTACCCACTTCAGTGGAGGTCTGCAAGTGTAGCAGAGAGGACAGCCAAAGATGACCTTAAAAGCAGAGAGGTGGAAAAGATACAGTGTCTGGAGACATGTTTCAGGACTTCTGTAGGTGACTGTTGAAGAAGACTTGCAGAAATAGGAAGTGTTGTGTGTCTTCAAGACTTGGGCGTTGGTAAGACTTCAAGCCTTGGAGAAAGGGACAGAAGAGCCAGCATGACCATAATCTAGGTGAGGGTCTTGACAAAAAGCATTTGATTCTCCTGAGGGACTTAGGAAGCTATATATATATCAGAGGAAATATTTTGGATGATGGGGGCCAGGAAAGCTTTCAGAAACTGGTCAGAATGGGTCTTTTTGTAAGTTTTGGAGTGGTTATTACTTTTTTTGAGTTTTCCACTTGCTGAACTGTGCTCAAATATTGATTCTAATCAGTGTGTTATGATCATAATATAGTCCCTAGCTTCACAGCCAAAAATGGCCAGGCGAGAGTGAGCATTCTTGTACCCAAGTGTTGTGATTATCTGCATTTAAATAAAATGTTTACTGAATGTTTGTTACTGGCAGAATCTGATTTTTACCAGTGTACTCTTTTTTTTGTAATCACTCCTTGATGGAATAAAAAAAATCGCATCTTGTTTCTCCACGGAAGATGCTGTCTACTTCTGCAGTGTTCCAGAACTGAAGCACTGAGGGTGAGAGTTTTAATGACCTCATGCCTGCTGCTGATTGGTGATTGGCATTACTGTAGCAAAAAGAAAAAAGGGCAGTCTGGGTCTGTTGCTGTCTCTGTGTGTGTGGCAGGGTTAGGTGGAGCACACTGCCAGTTGGTTGTGACAGAACTACGCTCAAGTATGGTCTTTGCTTTATAACCACTGACAGCTTTACAACACAATCAAAGGAACTGTACCTTTCACAAATTACAGATGTGTTATGTGTTACAGGACAGAAACCTGTAATCAGTGAAGAGAGGTGTCCAGTGAGTTTGGCACGCAAGTTACTGTGAAGTGGAATGTGTAGTACATACAGTAGAACAGGATGTGTTGCCAGTCTGGGAGGAGAGCGCAGAAGGAGTTGAGATGCTTCTACTAAAACAAAACCAGCTCTGTTCAGGCAAGTTTCAGGATTGTTTCCTGTCTTAACAAACTGATGATAACCAGGCTGCCTCCAGTCAACGTCCTTGGTACGGTTGCAGGTGAAGAATTCGGGTGATAGTTGGCCAGTTTGACACCGTCCTGCAGGGCATCCTTGTCTCTACACTGGAAACATGTGGGTGTGAGGGATGGACCACTCGGTGGGTAAGGAACTGGCTGGATGGTGGCACTCCAAGAGTTGTGGTCAGCAGCTCAAAGTCCGAGTGCAAACCAGTGATGAGTCCCTCAAGGGTCATATTGGGACCGGTGCTGTTCAGCACCTTTGTCAGTGACATGGGCAGGGGGACTGAGTCACCCTCAGCAAGTTTGCCAGTGACACCAAGCTGAGTGGTGTGGCTGACACGCTGGAGGGACGGGATGCCATCCAGAGGGACCTTGACAGGCTGGAGAGGTGGGACCATGCAAACCTCATGGAGTTCAACAAGGCCAAATGCAAGGTCCTGCATCTGGGTCGGGGCAACCCCAAGCACAAGTACAGGCTGGGCCATGAGTGGCTTGAGGCCAGCCCTGAGGAGAAGGACTTGGGGTGGTGGTAGGCAAGAAGCTGAACATGAGCCAGGAACGTGCGCTTGCAGCCCAGAAGGCCAACTGGAGCCCCCAACACAAGAGAGACATGGACCAGTTAGAACGAGTCCAGAGGAGGCCACGAGGATGATGCAAGGGCTGGAGCAGCTCTGCTGTGAGGACAGGCTGAGAGAGTTGGGGCTGTTCAGCCTGGAGAAGAGAAGGATCTGGGGAGACCTTCCAGTGGCCTCCCAGCACCTGAAGGTACCTACAGGAAAGCTGGGGAGGGACTTTGGCCAAGGGCAGGTAGTGACAGAACAAAAGGAAGTCGCTTTAAGCTGAAAGAGGGGAGGTTTAGATGAGATATTAGGAAGAAATTCTTCACTGTGAGGGTGGTCAGACATTGGAACAGGCTGCCCAAGGGAGTTGTGGATGCCCCCTCCCTGAAAGCATTTAAGGCCAGGTGGGATGAGGCTTTGAGCAACCTGGTCTAGTGGAAGGTGTCCCTGCTGCTGGCAGGGGGGTTGGGACTGGAGGAGCTTTAAGGTCCCTTCCAACCCAAACCAGTCTGGGATTTTATGGTTCTAAGAATCAGGAAAGAATAGCTCTTCAAACCAAGCCTGGCTAGCAGTGTTCCTGAGTGTGTCATGTGTGCAGGGCAGGGTTACTGCTGGTAGTCTGGAGGAGAAAGGGTATGGGAGTGGCTTTGGCCTAAGTTATCTTCCCTAGTGGGTTAGCACCCCTTTCGTGGGACACCTCAGGGGTGGGATCCTCGGTCTCCTGTTGCCTTGTCTCATCATGGTGTTGCTACAGCTGCAAAGGGAACTAAAGCAGGATGTTGCCTGAGCAGCTGGAGGGGCCAGGCCTGGTTCTGTCTTCTCTAAAAACATGCAGCTGGGACTCATGGTGAGGTCTGATGAACTTCTAGAGCAAAGTTTTTAAAATGATTGCTGCGGCCTCAGTTGATTCTCTTGGTGGACTGCAACAATCATTTCCATCTGAAGAAGGGAAGGGGAATTCCACTGACAATGATAACTGGAATACTGCCAAGAGAAGAATAAAGCTAGACTTTGGACAATAGCTCCTTTGAGCAAAGGAGGCCAATATTGCAAAATAGTGCTCTCTCTCTTTTGAAGCAGATTCCAAAGACCTTGCATACCTGCTGTCTGCTAATCAGGTAATCAAATTTGGACAGTCCTTAGCTGTTTGCCAGGGAAGTGGGCTGGGGGGGGGGATGTGGGTGGGAAGAACACAGGCTTTTGTGTGGAGAAGTGAACTGCTACGAAGGCAACAGCTCACAGCAGCGTGGCTGGAAAAGCCTCGAGGCTCCAGTAGCAGCCATGAGAAACAAACATCAGGCACTGGTTGGGCTGTGATAGTCCAGTTAGACTTTTTTCTCGTAGAGACTAATGCCATCACATCTCCAACCACCAGAGAGATGGCTTTCCCCTCATTTATTATTGCAGCATATAATGAGGGGACAAGAGAAAGCCACGTGCTGACAAGCCCAAAGAGCATTTTTGTTTCAGCATCGGAGTAGGTGACCTGGATATTGCATAGTATTTTAGGCAGGGTACAGACTGTTTACTGCTGCCTGCTCTGGTGCTCTGCATCAAGCAGGCCTGCTTCAGGGAGAAGAGGTTCAGAGTCAAATTTTGACTCTTACTGTCTCGTTTTCAGGAAAACTTGATGGAAAAGTAGTACTGCGGGGTCTGGGACACACAGGCTTGAGATCTGCAGTAGCTTAGTATGACCCCACTCTTACAGCAAAGCCAGGGAAACCAGGTATGCTCATTTCCTCATCTGCTCTGCTTGTGTTCCTTTGCCCCAGCTCAAATGCACCCTCTGATTTAAACCCAGAGGCCACGTTGCTCCTGCGTGTGTTGAGGCCTCATTTACAGGGAACACAGCAGCAGATAACCAAGTGACATGCACAACATGTCCCGAGCGCGCTGTGCCACGTGCGCCCCGTCAGTCCTGCGTGACGCTGTGACATTCACCTGCTCCTCAGCTGATGGCTGAGGAAGATTTTGGTTTTCTGCAGGTGCTGCTTACACAGCGGCCTCACTGGAGCTCAAACCTTTGCAAGTGGAAGTGCGCCGGGCAGAGCATCGCCCTTGGCACGTGCGGCCGACCACCCTGTGCCTCAGACACGGGGATCCCGTGTTTCCCTGTGGGCAGGCAGTTGCCTGCTCACCACTGCAAGGCTCCTTCAGCAAAACTTTACAAGAACAGAAATGCTGCCTTCAAGGATTTGCCATTTGAACAAAAAGAGCTCTCTGCCCCACAGGTACTGTCTCAGGCAATGGAATGGTTAATTACACTTAGTTTGTAATTAGCATACTTAGCCCAAACATGTCCTGCTTTCTGGGCTTCATGAGTGAGCTGTTCCTTCTCACCAGCATAGCAAACAAACCCTGGAGGGAAAGAGAGCTGGGTTCACAGAGGTTGTTTTGCTCTTAAGCACTGTTTTTTTTCCTCTTGGTTGCAGAGTAGCCAAGAAACAATGAGCACTACAGAATAAGCTCAGTGTAAGAGAAATACATTAAAATCGATTTTAATTAACTGAATTATTAAATGTTTAATTTATTATGCAAGCAAGAGAAACTGTCCACAAATAGTAAGTTACTGCACAGCTGTAAGTACAATATTTTCAGAGCAGTTCTGATACTTTCTATACTGTATTAAAAGGCTACAATTTTTACTATGAAATCTCAGGTATTTCAAAATAGTCTACATGCACAATTTGTTCTTGTATTAAAAACCTTATACTTAACTGAAGATACTTAGTGCTTAAGAAAATGCACCATTGACTAAGATCAGGAAATGTGAAGTTTCTTTTTCCTGCCAGACAAAAATATTATGGGCTGCTGACGTCTTCCTTTCACCCCAACTTTTCACAATCTCGTAAACTAGATTTTTTTTAAAAGCTTTCATTTGGCAAGTATATTTATTTTTTCTAAAAGTTCACATTTCATAGAGCAAGACCCATGTTTTATGGTACCAGAACTTTTTCCCTATCAGTGTTACCCAAATTTAAAAAACAAGCAAACAAAACAAAACATCGCCAACAAACAAACAGAAAAAACCCACCAAAATCAACCAATCCCACCCATCCCCCCAAAGCCCCAGAAAAACCTGATGTTTACATTCTAATTCTGGTAGTAGGCAATTAAATTGTCCTTACCAAGACTCCAAGAGTGCAAACAAATGCCTGTGTGTGTCTGTCTAGATCACTGTGCTTGTCTTCCTATCCCAAATAGTTCTGTTTGGAGGTTACGTTTTTCCCTGAACTGCCCATGTTTGACGAGTGGACTCGCGCCCCGTGGCTGTGTATATGCACACACACCCCCCTCATACAGAGAAATGCACACACATGAATGTCACTGTACAGTCCCATCAAGAGTTCCTCTCCCCCTCCCCACGGATGTCTGACAGTGCTGCAGCGAGTTAAAGCCTGACATCGAAGGGAATACTCAGAAAATGCATTTACTCCCACAACATACAGTCACTGGGCTGTTACAAAGGATTACCAGCTTCAGGCAGTAGTTTGGTTCCTGTAGACGCTGCTAGACGCTGACATTCCTACAGAGCTCTCAATTATGCAGTTTATCTCCTGCTGCTGATCAGCCATGCTGCGAATGGAGGAATTCTTTTACTAGGGAGTGATGGATATGAACCATGCATTTAAGAAGCATACTGCACGCTTTACAACCACACAGTGCGCTCTGTCCTCAGTAGAAATAAATACTGGAAAATTTATCAGGTGATGTAACACTCCAGTGGTCACAAGCAAACCAGTTTAAAGAAGCCTCTGGTATAAGCCATGACCATACTTTGCTGTTACTGCAGCAGTTTCAAACCTACCCTTTGAAACATTTTCTTCTCTTTTTGTTTCAGTTTTATATAGCTCTGCCAGGTTAATTCACCTTTTGAAACATTAGCAGCAAGATAAATCTTTTCTTTGACTATCTAGAAATAATCCAAAGCTCACCAACAAATTACTTCATTAATGCAATAAGGCAAGGCAATATTATTCAGAAAGACAACTGAAAATCACTGTCTACCAAGATGCAACTGCGAGGCGTACCGGTTATAGACTGTTGAGTAGTGTTCCAATGAGCGTTACGTGAACTTCACAGGTCAAACAGGTTAACTCTGAAAACTTCCACGTCTTGTTGCAAAGGAGTAATCACATTATCAAAATCTAAGATTACCTACTTATTCAAACTTACTACAAATGTAATCAGAAGAACTAGGTAACATTTCTACAGCACACATGGACAGAATCCATCTTAATGCACCTCTGCTGGACACACTACAAAAGCGTCAACGTCTCATCCAAACCGTTAACCACATCGACTTTTAGCATCAGTCCTACACTCCTGCTCAGTCTCCACAGCTGGGCAGGGCTGGCCAATCCACTGCTCCTAGTGCTGTGTGCTGCAGGTCACATCCAGATGTGATGGCATGTGTCACTCTGGAGTCACAGTTCTTCACACAGAAAAGTTAGCGTCCGATGTTTTAGCACAATACTCTTGTAAAAAACAGTGTATCATGAGGTAGAATTTAAAAGGTAACACTCAGTGCATATTAACAGGCATAGAATTCAAGTCACAAGCAATCTACCAGTTCAAGGAATTTCTGATAGAAAAAACCAAAACCAGCTATGAAAACAAACAGACCCCAGAAGTGCTTTGATTTCATGGGTGCTTCTTTGCCTCCAAAACGAACACAGTTCAAGCCTCTGAGAACAGTATTTAAGATTTCTTCAAAAATGTTACCTGTAGTCCCTTTAATGATGTTTAGCAAAACATTAAGTGAGAAAACAGCAGCCTAGAAGCAGGGAGAGCGAGTGCTTAGGGAAAAAGCCATGAGGGTCCCATGCCAGGACACAGGGAGAATCTGTTTGTTTGTTACTAACAGGCCACAACTTGAAATGCAGGGGAGTGCAGAGAAATGCAAGTGTTCACATAGTCACACCGCACTTCTGGAGCAGGGAACTTTGTACTTCCACTGAAATAATGTGAAGAACACAGTATCCAGAAGTTTTGCCACATGCTGCTACCGGGTTTGGGTTGGGTTTTTTTGTGTTCCCCCTCCAAATGGCTTGGCCAACTAAAAATTCCTTGTAGCTTAGCTCCTCCTTTTTGCATAAAAATCTCGCATTCCACAACTGTCCTCAAGTTTTCTGCATACTTCACTTCCATTGCTTTAAGTCACAGACAAGGGAACTGTTTCTGACAAACCAACAAATTCAAGCAGACCCAGATGTAGGCTCAGGTTCACAGGCCGTTATACACATACGAAAGGAGCTGGGTGCAAATGGAAGCGAGGTATTTCTAACTAATCTCAGGTACACTTGCATATTTTATTTGTTCAGTCACTAGGGCCCATTTTCCACGGCTCAGCCAATTACTTAACGTGAAAAAATACATTTCTATTAATTGTGTTTCTTGTGCACAGCTGCAAAAGCATTCAGAAGGTAGAGGTGTTTGAAGGTGAGTCTGTTTCAGAAAACAGGGCACCTCTCTTCATTTGTGATTTCATCAGTCTGCCTTTGAGTTCAAGATGATGGTTTCAGCAACAACACAGTTGCTCAGATGGTATGCTACAGAACATATCCACCTGTGAGTTGCTGTCTGAGGAGACTATGGGCATTTACTTGCCTTTTAAGTTAACTGAGTGTATTTACTTAAAAAATTGCCCTTCCTCCCCCAGCTGGGACGATAATCTACTGAGACACCATCACCAAATAGTTCTGTTAAAAACCCATGAGAATAGAAAGTTTAGGACTTTCATCAAACATTAGGAACTGCATCAGCTGCACGTACTCGACTGTTTGAATGTAGTCCTTCAGCAGTGAGTTGCCAGAGGATAAAAACCCAATGCAGGAGTAATTAACTAGTCCTCAGATGACCAAATACACAATACTGAAGGCCTTGTATTAGTAAAGAAATCGTCCCAAAGAAGAAATGTAAGGTTTCTTTCTCATAATGCAGAGGAGTCTTTAAGTTTCAATGACTTCTCCACCAACACTCAAAGAGTATGCTACCTACACAAATTCAGAACTACAACAGCATCATTAGGCTTAGGTAATTAATTCCAGCTATCTCATCTTCACAGATAACATCTTTTTCCCCCAACACATATTTTGCCAAAGGCTTTATCAACTTTTAAAAAGCATGCTCTGTTGAGCCACAGATAGAGAATCTGAACACCAAAACATTGTCAGTCCCTTCTAGGTAAAGTCTGCTGCTGAACTGAGGGTCTGAATGGTCAGCAAAACTTTAGTGAAATAAGAATAATAATTAAAAAAAAAGATCTTGTGACATGTAAGTGATGAGAATATTATAAACGGATACGGACATAGGAGGCTGGAGGAACTGTGCATTTACAAGGTTAGCTAGAGCAACTTGAGGGCTAAAACATGGCATTTGCACTTAATATGTGATTTAATGGTGAACATTAATGTTTTTCACATCTTGAAGATAAGCATGGTTAAATCCAGGTAGATCTGACTGTCGACAGGCATGCTTTTAATCCGTTCCCAAAGTGACAGTACATCTGAAGAAAGGCTTATCTGGTGATGCTACGGACACGTCCTAGAGGAATCCCTCTCACAGCAATGGTGCAGGTGAGGTGCGGAAGAACATTCAGGTGGGGCGTAGTTTTAACACCAGCAGAAAATCCTGCAGTGTTAGGTTTCAAACATGGGATGAAGGTTCATGTTACTGATGTGGAAAGCTCCTTACAAAAGAAACCCTGGTGGCCAAGGAGTTAAAGTTGCCCAAGAGAGGCCGACCGAGGACATCCCCATGGTGTAAAACATCCCAACAGTTTGTCTGCAGTGGTTGCAGGGCAGGGTGTTCACTCATTCAACTCCTGCTTCCCTGCCCCAGTCTTTTCCTACTAAATTCTCTGTGATAAAAATACAGCTACATCTCCATCCAGAACCTATTCCTTCTGGCAATAAACAAAATATATACAATTACAGAAAACCAAATGTTTTAAGTACGGCAAAACATTACAGAAACGTTGACTCATTTTTCTAGCCAATCACAACCAACCAAATTAATATATAAATGAAAACAGAATTTTCTCTTCTGTGATGGTAACCAGTTGTGTTAGTTACATAGAAAAGCAGCTGATTATCTAATAATCACTGTATAGTAGCTGCAGCAACAGAAAAGGACGAGAAAGTGTACGTGAGGAAGCCCAGGTCTTTTGGAACAAGGAGGTGTCGTACCTGGGGAAACTGGGCGAGTTTGGTCTGAACTGCGACCCCTGCCCCCTCCACATTTGTTTCAAATAGCCCACTTCAGGTGCCCTTGAAGGAAATTATCAACAAGTATCATGGTGCAAACAAACCAGAAAAATGACTCAGTGGCACAGGATCAGCAGGAGCAGAGGTCTGCTTGGAAGGCTGAAAACACAGCGCATGGAAGCAGACTCGTGGGTGCAGTACAAGAATGCATACAGGGCTGGGCTGGAAACTCGTTCCCCTGTTGTCTTCAGAGATCATAGTAACTATGATCTTCTCTGGATTTAGAGATCTCAGAAAGAACACACTTCAACTAAACTGAAGTAAAAACCACGAACACCTGAAGGTCCTGTTGATGCAAGATGTGCCTAGAACTTTGGCTGGTACAGAGAAACACGTCCACTAAGGCACCCCGAGGCAATCTGACAGTGGGTTGGAGAAAACTTGGTTGTCAGTACCACATCATTGTGAGAGTAGAGGGAACGTATTTCTTTCAAGGGACTGGCTTCTTTGGGCAAACAGTCAACAAGTTCACTGCAGTGTGCATCAAAGCCCAACAAGCGGATCCCAAAGCCATGTGGGGACGAAATCATCCGGCCATCGGGACTGAAACAAAGTTCTTTGATGTAACCCCGGCCCACGTTGGCTTCTTCAATGCAATGAGTCAATCGCAGGGAGCAGCGAGGCGAGACGGGGCGTACGGGGGCTCCTTCCTGGAACTCGTAGACACAAGTCCACTAAAGAGAGAGGCAGAGAAAGCAACACTGAAAGAGAAGTAAAGCACTGCAGGTATTCATTCCCTCCCCCTGCAGGTTAAGTCAGTAACACAGGCATGACCAGGCCATTGCCTATCTACTCTTCAATAAGCACCTACTATGAAACACTGAAAACAGGCCAGTTCATGGGCATCTCCTCCGCTTTCAACTGTCTAAACAAAGCAGCTGTCTAGTATCACAGCTGCTTTCTAAATTAAATGTGATGCTAGATATAATCTTCTAAATCTAGCTTTTCTCTGGAAAGAGAAAAACCTAATCCTCTATCCAGGCATCTGCTCTAATCTAGTAAATCTGTAATTTATGACCGACCACTGGCATTTTGTTCCTTTAACTTCAAAAGGAAAGAAATCTTGAAACAAGTGGGAAATAGATTATTGAAGCAATGTTATGAACAGCTCTACAGCCAGCTTGTTACTTGTGAGGCAGCAAGGGATTTTAATGTGCAATCTAATTATCTACCCTCAAACCAAATGCAAAACCATCTCTATTTAAAAGTTTGTCATGTTGACAGATTCCATTTCAGCTGCAAGACAAAAGAAGTGTTCGAAGCTGTGTTCCATATATTCTACTGAAATAAACACAAAGGGGACAATACTTATAATTAACAGAAGAGAGTAAGGCAGATACTAGGACTATGGCAAGTTATAACTAGGTCAATTGTCACTATCGACTAACCCAATATAGTATTTGCATTCTCAAACAGATTCTGTTGTACAGCAGTTTGATCATAAGTTTACAGAATCAGCATCCAAATTTGTAACAAATCTGCTAAGCTTCCATTCAGTCCTCTACATGTCTGTAAAAGGTTATCATTACAAAGAGTGGCTTTCTTCAAAAAAACAAACAAACCCCAAACAAACCCAAAACCAAACCATCCCCAATTTACATCAGCTATCAAATTAACTAAACTGTTTATTACTGGTCAAGTATTCAAACAATACTTTGTGGTTTTGGGAAACAAATATAAAACCTCTGTGTCTCGAGAACAGAGTGATCTACAAAACTGTCACAGCAATAATTTGAAATAACCCTAGGAAAAAAAAAAAAAAGCTGTTTGGTAGAGGAGCATCTGGTGGAATCCAGGGGTTCTGAAGGCTCTGGCTGATCTTTAAGTCAAATTGAGTTAACCTGGAAGTTACTTCTTCAAAAGCAGGTGCTCCCAAACACAACCTGCAGGCTTTTGCCTTTTGTATACAGTCCATGAAGAAGTTTTTTCATTATTTCTGAGTGCATCACAGACTGCTTCTTTGTCTTAAAACAGGGTCCCAGTGCCATATAGCAGCTATTATACAACACTTCACAAACAGCATCTGGGGAAACAATCCAACACTGGCCTTGAAGTTTGCCATTACTTCTTCAAAGCAGTATTCAAGGGAGTGAAATCTGCAAGTTGAAGTGCTCTTATGACTCTTATTACTTCAAGTAAAGGCTTGAAACAGATTCTGCCAGGAAGATCACCGATATGCCCCTTATATTTAAGCTGCAGAGTTTTAGAATGAGAGTTGAGACCAAGGTGCTTTGATATTCATAAGCATCATACTCAGACCCACAGCGTGGCATCTCTAAGTAGATGTAGAATTATGCCATAAGGTTTTTTCACAAAAGTGTAGGAGCATCCTCTGGAAACCATTCATCAGCACAAGCACAACAGAAGCACTTCATCCCTGAAGCACCAATGGAAGTTGAACACATACCAAAGGCACTTGAGGAATTCAGAGGAGCTCCTCTGCTCAACTTTAACTATGTCCATCAGCACACAATGCTCTGATCATCTGTATTTTCCAAGTTCAAGCATCTTATATTTTGTCAGGTACCTATTTTTAAGTCATGTATTTGGCAGCACAGCTACTGTTTGAAAGCTTTTAACAGAGCTGTGAACTGTACAGTGTATTATGTGAAAAAGCTAGGCAACAGGAGTTCTGAATGCAGGATACAAAGTTATACGAGTTAATTAAAAAAAAATTCATAATCTTGGTGTAAAATTAATTCACTTGTAAGTAGAAGTAACTAATTTATTCAAGTGTAAATTTACCCCAAAACAAGATATGATTTATATTATCTTACTTAATGTATTTTTTAAAAAAATGTTTGTTTTACCTCCTGGTCATCTGTATTACTTGAGCACCGAAGAAGCGTCGCCCACCCTTTTGGATGTAGCTGCAGTGATGTAATGCAATTGCCCCGATCTCTTTCTCCAGGAACTTCTGGTGTTAAGACCTCCAAACTATTTCTAGGTGATCCACCTAGAAGGGAAAGTCAACCATAAGTCTCAATGAAGTCTATATGCTGATCTTCACCTCTGTCATCAGTCTACTGCTGCAGCTAGGTCAAAGAGGTGACACTTGCATCTGTCTGCTAGAAAAGACCGCACCTTTGTGAAAGTGTAACAGAAGAGAGGTTATACAACTGAAACTGATACCAGTGGGCTCAGTCCTGATTTCAAACAGCTTCTTTTTTGAAATTTTCCTTCCAAGACCTGCATTAAATCACCTCATATCATGAACTAAGTCAGAGTTAACTTTCTATACATAAGCTCTGCACTATCATTAAAAATAGTCTAAAGAGTGGGGGTTTTTTTAAGAACTACTGGTTCTCAAACTTGTACAATGTTCTTTCCAAATTCCTTCCAAAGTCTGCTGAGCTGGGTGCAGTTTGCCTCCCTTCTTCTACTTACCCCTAGAAAGCTTTTCACAGGTATATCATGCTCTGGCATCCAGATAAGCTTCCTCCTTTCACAAATATGTTTCAGGATCTCACAACCATGAGTTGTTAAAACCTGACATTATACTTACTTAACTGCATGTGATTCACAAAGTTTTTACCAATTTGCCAAGCTCATGCTGACTCTCTGGAAGTGTATCCTTGATTCAGAGGAAGCCTGCTAACAGCATCATCAGTTTTCACATCTCTGTACTTAGCTAGGACTTGCTTTGTAATTAGAACTTCACAAAACACTCTGTTCACCCTTTAAGACCTGTTTGCATACTCTTTTTCCAAGCTACTGACTCCTCAGGAAGAAACTGCAGATACCTGTTCCCACCATTAAGGAAAACAAAAAGCAAAATATAGTTATGAACTGCTCTGTTGTTTGTTTGGGGGTTTTTTTTATCCTAAAGGTCACTCACACAAACTGTTTTCAAGAAAAAAATACAAAGAATAGGGAGCATCTCTACATAGCAACAATAATGTACTAATATAAAATAAAGATCTCGTTGCTGTTATCAGATTCCTTGGGGAAAAAAATTTATGAGATCCCCAGACTTTGGTGTGCAATTATATTTTATTGGTTTAATATCAGTCATAATAACATTACTCTTTTGAAAGTCACAGAGACAAAAATGCATTGTTCCATTATTATACTCTGTCCTCTTCTGGATACTATGAGTCAAAGTCCACTATTTCATTTTTTTAAATCTTTTCCTACCTTCTCTCTGGGAGGATCGTGACATGTGTTTCTCAGGCAGCGGACCCAAGTCATTCTGGTGACATGGTGAGCCAACAGCTCGAGGACCAGATGAACCCGACGATGTTATGTCTGCAAACAGCATCAGCCATGTGAACACCACAGCTAAGCACAGCTCACTTACCACGCACGTCCCTTGCTTAACCCTCCTTAGAAATCTCTTATCTTGCTAAGAAAATACTTTTCAAAGTTTAGTTTATAGTCTAAAAGAACTATTCTTTTTGTGCCTCATACAAATAAACTGCCAGCACAATAAACTCTACTGGAAACAAGATGCGAGCTGCATCCCTTCCTTCTTATGCACTATCACCCTTTCTACTGTGACAGCCCAGGCAGTGGAATTTCCGTCAGTGTTTTACTCTGTTACTGCCACAGAGCAGTGGGAAGCAAACAGTGACATTTCAGAGCATGTGATTCTTCCAAGTCTGCTGTCAAGAGCACACACACCACTAGACAACAGTCATGAGCAGTTGCTGGAGCTCACACACAATCAACCCACTCAGTATGAGTTGAGTTTCTTGTATTACAGGATCAAGGATAGATAAATCCTTGATAAATAAAGCTAGAGACTGCCAGCTTGAGACAACAAAATTGCACAGGTGCTATATCCTGTAGTGCTGAAGTCCTGATACCAAAAATCACCCTAGACAGTCTATCTATCCAAGTCAGAACATACCACTCAACAGTACAGATGTGTGTGAGCCCTGTGCAGCAGAGCAGCTACCATGCTGAAGAGTTAGTTCCTCGGCAGAATCCTTTCAACTCCACCTCTGCCTTCTCTTGCCAGCCAAGAGTATCCCATAAAACACCTCTAACAAAAGCTGCCACAGACTTTTCCACAAGCATTCACCTGAACTTGATGTAGTCCTCCTAGCTCTTAAAATCGGGTAGCTGCCAACCTCTAAAGATTTGTTGAGGTCAAGGTCATGCAAAATCAGAAGATATCCAGAGGAGGTCGAGATCAACATTTTGGAACAGTCTGGCGTCAGCCTCATTCGCATGAGAAAACGGGTGTGAAAAAACTTCTTGTGGGGACACCCATCCTCTGTGCACCTGGAAAGCACAAAAGCACAAGAAATGGCTGCAATTAGCTTCGACTCAAGTCCCTAATAATGTCCAGAAGAGCTCAAGATGTGCTAAGCATCCGTTAATCCAAAAACTTTTTTTGAGTACTGTCTTTATCCTACTTAAATCAGATTTTAATGAAATGGCAGAAGTCACATTTGCATAGTACCACAACAATGAAGACAGAACCTTTTCAAAAAGGAAGAACTTGACATGTCAGCAAGGAAAGATTTGTTTTTAGCTGCTGGACTATTACCATATAGAAGTGATGCACGTTCTTGACAAAGACTATAAACTAATCACAGTATTTAAGCATGCATTAGAGCACCACTCAAGGAAGCAGATTTTCATTCTTGTACAGAAGAACCCTATCCTTGTGTGTTTTAGAAATGGAACAGCACAAAGAGAGCCACACACCTGTTTGTGTCCCAGATGATCACATTTCCATCAAACCCTGACGTTACCAGTAATCTTGTATTGGTATCATACTCGATGTTCTTCACCCAGCTGGTATGACCATGTAAAGTGCACACTTTTGTGTTCAGCTTCCTCAAATCCCAAAGTGCTATTGTAGTGTCATCAGAACAAGTCGCAAACAGTCGATTATCTAGAAACCTGAAAATGGGAGAGAAATACTGTGGTTGCTTAGTACCTTTTCCAATTTAAATAGTCTTAAGCAGGAGTTAAAGCTAACACAGAAATAAACAGAGTGGCCACACAAAAAAAATTAACATACAACAGAATATTTGTCAATAAAACAGTTCCACTTAAAAATGGTACTGCTGGGATATGAACCAGCAGTGCATCTGCAGCAGCAAACCAGTAAAACCGCAAAAGCATAGCAGAAGGTTTGGTTCTGGTTTGGTGGTTTGATTTTTTTGTGTTTGTTTTGTTTTGGGTTTTTGTGTGTTTGTTTATTTAAGGAATCCCCTGAAGATCACATAACCACCAAGGCATCAGTGGAACAAATGCTCACAAAGAACCCCTGTGGTAACTAGATCAGTTACCCATCCGGACCATACTCAGCTTTCAACTTACCAAGTCTTTATAGGACACAAATGTGCTGGCACTGGTCAGCTTTTAGACCACTGGCAAGACAGACCTATTGAGTAGACTGGCAGACACTGCAACAGCAGTTTGCTAGCCTAGATTGTTTGTAACTTATGCCTTTCATCTTCCCCATTTTTGCCAGGTCCTTTCGCTACTACAGACGAGCAGCACCAGAAGACATAGCAATTCTACCTTCATTTCAGAGTATACAAGATTCTATCAGCTTGTCATTAAACCCATGCTCTTCTTTACTCTCTTCATTTCTACCCACACATCCACCCTCGTTCTCCTCCCACTATTCTGTAAATTGTCCTCTCTTCCCCACGGCAGACACAAGCTCCCAGCACTCATAGGTGGTTTTTAAAATAAAATTACCTTTTGTTATTCCTACTGGAAGCCCCTTACAGCTTTTAAACCTTGCTGCTCTGTATGGCACACATCCCTCCACCTTAGCCAAAAGACGTGGTGCCCAAGTCTCCTTTAGCTGACCCCTTCACAAGGCCTGATGCTGCTCTGCACCAAATGTGGTTGCTCAGCATCCAATGTAGTCAGTCCCGAACGAAAACTCGTCACAAAGTCTGTGACAGGAGTAGGTCACCAGGGACCTGCTTTCAGAAATGCCCTGCCCAGCCAGTCCAGCATGGAGAGCAGTGGAACCGCCCATGCTAGAAATGTTCACTGCCAGGCTCATCAGGGTGCTGGTGGGGCAATGTGAAGCCCTGCTCTTACCAGAAGGCCGTTACAGATGATAGATCTGCATAGGCCCTTTCCAACCAGACCTCCTGCCACTCTGTGATGTAGCCACAGCTCTCCACAGACACCTGAGTCACACAGCATCTGCATGCTGAAAAGCTGGCCCTGTGGTTTCAGACAGGACATCCAACGGTGCTTTTTCAAGAGATTTAACCCAGAAGATTAACTCTCCCATGCATGGCTTGCTGTACTAACTACACAGCTTACACTACACACGGTACTGCTATCTTGGAAACGTGTACTAGATTTAAATCTGAACACTGCCACTGTTTGCACATATCCCAAGACCCTTAATTTCATCACACCTTCACCCTATTTTTGCTTCAGAGCCCATCTAGATCCACAGTGTCCCAGGAGCAGTGCTTGCTGCAGCTGCAAGCCAGGAGAAGCCACGCAGACCTCCTGCATCAAGAAAGGTTCTGTACCACCTGGACAGTCCCAACAGTCTCCATCAAAAAGCAAGGAGCTTTTGCTCACATCTTTCTGCCTTTCCACACAGTACAGGTGTGTGTTTGAAGCAGGCACACGAAGTTGGGCTTTTCAAATGTACAAAAGCAAGTACATGTACCAAAGTGCAAATGCAGAGCACTGTTTAGAATGAGCATTTCAGATCATTTTTGGAAGTAGCAGCTGCACAAGTGGCAAAGGCTACTCAAATTTATGGGCTCCTTCAATTCAGATGCACATTTAAGGATGTGAGTGGTTTCAGCTTCCATCACAGGATAATATGAAACTCTGTTTAACTCACTTCTGCAAGAAGAGCAAGCCTACCGCTCTGTATTTCACAAGGTATTTGCAGACCTTCAGTTCTACAGCGTACTTGCATGCAGCAGTGAATTTGTATCACATGTGTAGTGCTCCATATGCACTGTTCATATTCTGCTCTTAGCAGATCTTGAGTTCCTGCTTTCTTAACAGATGACAGGCTCATCACTAATGTCATATCAGGAGAAGATGATAAAGTGGAGAAGAATATGGGTCATACTAGTTGGATTACTACACTGATCAGGTTAAGTACTTAGCCTGTTCAGGTGGTAATTCCTTATCATGATAATCTCTGGTCTTCAGCCAAAATTCAATATATATCACTCTTGCCTGAAGTAGTATGAGGCAGCTCAACCACCTTCAAGTGATTACAGCAGGAAAGAATATCTGATGTAAAAACACTCCATCAGACAGAAGGGGATAGAAGGGCTGGAATCAGCACTAAAAAGCCATAGCTAGGTAGGAAATTGAGTAAATTGAGTCTAGAGGTTACTTAAGCAAATGCAAGACTTCAAAAACACAAAGTGAAGATAAGACTTTGAACAAGTACTTAGATGAGTTACTTGTTCACTAAGAAAATCAATGGATAAAATTATTTAGTTGGCATTACACAGACCAAAGTTTACCATACTCCATTCCCACTGCGATCTATGCATGTCCTTGTGTTCAGAACGGCAAAGCATACTATTTTATCTTTGGAATTCATGTCTGATGAAGGTGTTTGGAAAAAAAGCCATACCTGACATAAAAGCAAAAACAAAACCTATCCAAAACCCACCAGAAACAGCTGCACATAAATACTAAGGCAAGAACAATCTACACAGAGGTATGTGGTAAGTTACCCCTAGAAACAGCATTTTATCTTTTAGGCTTAGAACCAGGCTATATCATGCAAAAGTAGCAACAACTCCAACGAAAAATAACCAACTACAATGTGAAGAATCCAACATTTCAAATTTTCAGGGTTAAAGTAAAATAGAGTACACCTCTTGCTTGTATAAATTCATAATTTGTCTTTATCTTAGATGCTACAGGCAACTCTGTTTCACCCACCACAAAACAATTTTCAAAAGAAAAAGACATGGAGATACAAATGGTACCAAGCTTTCACGTAAGGAATGATCAAACAGACGAGGATTCACTTGAAAACTGGCTAACTGAAAGTGCACATGACTCAGGTATATAAAAATGACTGACACAGAGAAAGTAAAGAGACGTTAGTTGTTCCTTGTCTTCCAACTTCAGAAAACAAAAAAATAGAGGGCCTCAAACTAAGCTAACAAGTTTTAAAAACAGTAGAAAATACTTATTGAATCATACCTGTGCCATGGAGCTCTGCCATGGTGAGTATTAAGTAAACTCAAAACCTGACCAAAGTCAGGAAGAAAAAAAGTCTGCTTCAGATGATCGTAAACCACAAATCCCCAGTGACTGGGAGACTACTGGAAGAGGAGCATTACATGCTTCCTTGTTCATACACACCTGTGAGGCACCTGCCACGGGGCTCAGCAGCAATGGTATTATTTTTTTCTGCTTATTATAGTTAAGTTCTGTAGTAGTATAGAGCCTGGAGTCCTGCTCATCAAGCAGAAACAATACTCCAGGTAATGCTGTACTAACCATGTATTACAGAATATAATGAAGTTCCTTATAACTAAGTTTGTAACAACAAATGGGGACATACAGGAAAACACAGAAAAAGATGCCACTATCCTACAAAGACAAAATAAAGCTTTAAGAAGCATTTCGAAGGAGAGTGGAAAGTTTACTGCATGTTGCTAGGAAGGACTTCAGTCTGGTGACAGACAGTAAGTCTGAGAGTTATCTGCGTGGAAGTAGGGCTGGTATTTTTATGTAAATCACACTACACAGAGAAAAGACATTGAAGGACCAAGAGCAGACTTACAAAGACTCACAGACAGCCCAAGTGGAAAGAAAGGACATCCTCTGAGTAAGAGAAGATAGTGGCAGGAAGTTTCAATGCTGTTCTCAACCAAGGAATGAGATAAATTTTCAAGATCAGCACAGCTGACTGAAACAGAGACAGCCAACCGGTCAAGCAGCCTGCAACAGAACAGTCTTTGAAACACGCGATCCAGACTTACTCCCTTGAAACCCTACCAAGAGCAGTTTGAATGTAAGGATTTAGAGATGTATAAAAATGCAAATAAATCCAGTTTGCCTGTGCCTTCTGATAGCTGGATAACACGGCTTCATTTCCCAACTAGCTTTATCTAGAAAACCAAGCACGCTCAGAGTACAACCACTGGCAGGCGAGACGTGAAAAGCTGTACTTCCCTACAGAAAAGCATCTTCTCCACATCTCTTCTCTTCGTGCCAGCTTTTATTTTAGCTGTTCTGAAAGACATCCAACTGATGTAAAACTGTAGTCTCCTCTAAAAAGCCCAAATAGCTTGCTGAAAAACAAATTTATCTGAAGAATGTGCAAAGACACTGGCACCCCATTTGTTTTCAGCTCTTCTGAGTGGCAATGCTCAGATTGCTTCTACAATTTTCTTGTTGGTTTTTTTTTTGTGTTGTTGTTTGGGTTTGGTTTCTGGGTTGTTTTTTTTTGCTTTGAGAATCTGAGTGAAGAGAGGCTATAATATTGTCCATATGGTTAAAAAGTGTCTTCAGCTCACGTGTGAAAGTCTATCCTCAGATCCAGAACAGCTATAAATAACAGAAATTAAAATTAAAAACATTGCATGACAAAAATACTGATGATTTAGGTTCCTGTGCTCACTGTTTCCGACTTCATCCTGAGAAACAGGCAAAGGATTTAAACCATAAAGACTGAGTTTAAGTTGAATTGTGGAAGCCATTTCACTTTCCCAGCTCTTCTATATCATACCTGTATTTAAAGCAGCCAATCTTTGTTTGGAAATTTCTGTGCAACTATGGCAAATACTCTTATGATTCAAAATACCAGCCATATTCATATAAATATAAGATCTTGCTACTGCCTCCGACTTGCACTTGAAACACAAATCACATGCTACTTCTTACACTCTGATTTACTGCATTCATTTAGGGCATTCTAAAGGCCAGTTAAAACAGGTGATAATCCTTAACACTCTTCTGCTCCCATAAACTGCAGCTCCTCCATCAACAAAACCACCACACCACCACTTCCAGATTCCTCCTCTTCCCCTTTCCAGCCTTTCCAAACCTCCAATACTAAAGAAAAGGAAAATGGCACAAAGCAAACTGCAGCCTAATGGCTTCACAAAACCCACTCTCCCCAAGAAACTGCATAACACAAACTTGTCATGCTGTTGTAAGAAAAGCATCTATGGTAAGGCAAAATATGAGGTCTTTTATTCCTTCTGGCCTACCTGATATTATTTACACAGTCTTCATGAGCTTCAGAGAGAGTTTTGATGTGCTTTGAAGATATGGGGTCAAAAAGCAGTACTTCAGTCTGTTCACAAGCAACAGTCAACACTGACCTGCAGGGGAATAGAGCAAAGCAGAAACATTTGTATTCAGCAAAATAAATGATATCTGTGTGCATCCAGCTAAGCTCCAATCTCTATCCTCACAGAAACACAGCTTTGCCATTGCTCAGCTTGGCTTTCTGTCTACACAGAATCTGCATAAGTATTTGTGTTTTTCTGCTGCCTTCTTGCAGATGCCTATTCTCAGGCACCTAATACACAAAAAATATAGAAGAAAATAGCATGTTGTTTTATTCTGGAGAAGTTAACTTCTCCAGCTTCTTTTTGAGACACAACGACTCCTGCCTGCCTGTTGTCATAATTAACATGCAGCTCGTACATTCACTAGAGAGACCACATGCTCTTTTAATTACCTTTTTTTTAACATGCAAAGCAGTGGTTTTATAATGGCTACGTACTTCATAAATGCAGTGATGGCATTATTTAAATCACATAGCTAAATGCATGTACACCAGTGTTTTTTATAGAAGTTACTTGAGGGTGATTTGTCCCATCACTGCAGTGCAAGGCACGAACTCAGTGGTTCCTGTCTAAGAAAAAAGAAGATTCAAGATATGGCATGAAACCTGCTGCTTTGCTCATGTGAGGATAATTGCTCAGTGCTGCAGGAAAGAGAAAAAAAAAGAAAAAAAAAGACAAGAGCACCCAAGAATAAGTGGAAAGGCATCTACTCTGAAATTCTACTGCAGATTTCCCATACAACTGTACCCACGTTGTGGTTTCCCTCTAGCAACACGGTTCATTCACTGGCAACCGCTTGCCACGGGGTTCTGAGACACCGTAGTTCACTTTTCAGGGTGTCAGACAATCAGCTGCAGAGCTCTGTAAAACACAAGGATCTGACAAAAGCTGTACTGAGCAAGGAAGCACAGCACGCACCGAGTGCCAGCAGCCCACACACGCCTGTCAACCAGCCAGCTGCGAGCCACCTTTTACACTGTCACTGCATTAACCCTCATTAAAGGGGACAACGTATGGTTACAGCCTCCTCTAACCTCCCTCCCTTACCAAGTATGACAACATACCCCTCAGACTGTTAGAGATGTTACCCCAGCTACACCATCACTTTGTAACAGGCAGTCAGCACTGCAGTTTCCTCCTCTCCTTCCGTGACACTGACTTCAGTGGCTACTCGGTTGGGCATCCACTCAGAAGCAGCATGAAGATGACATTCAGGCTGTGTATTCAGAAGCAGAATTTTTAAACCAAACTCTAAAAGAGAGCACCCCTTCCTAATAATCTGACTACTCAAGCAGCTCGCTGACTGCCTGCACTTTCCTACATCAGCACAGCATGAAGCCAATAAATGCTAAAGGCAGAAAGGTTCAAAGCCTTATTTAAAATCTCTAGCCTTTCTGCAGCTGAGTCATTTTTTTTCACTAAAAGCTTATATTTTAAAGTTTAGATTTAACAGTTTTACTTTTGAAAATAGCAAGAAGTCAAGTGCATCACATGCTACCAGACATCACATGCTATTAACTACAAAGAAAGAGTTCTCTGACAAAAGGTGTTGTTTTCTAAATGCAGTAGTGTTGTTATGGAAGCGACGGCCAAAGGCACCAATAGCAAGGCACTGGCACCAGTCTAAACTGTGCATCAGCAGAGACTCACACTGAGAACATGGCTAATTGTTATCCACATTTTTTGAGATTAATTTTGCAACAGACATTAAACCACACTACCATGACTACTCTAGGACACAGAAAAGTCTATAGCAAGATTTAGTATCTTACTCTATCACCTAATTCACTTGCCAAAACCAGAACAACTAACAGAAACTACAATTTCAAGGATGTTACCTCCTTTAAAAAGGCACCTTTTTTTCCCCACACAAAGACCTCTGTGTACCCCTATACAGCTTTTCTTGGAGAAAAATAATCAAAGACTCTGCCCAGGACACGTGTTATTTGTAAATGAGACCAAAGAGATTTCTGCAGAGGTCCCATCAGGCACAGAAAACAACAACTGCCCACAGCTTGGGCAGGCTGTCTAGCTCTGCACCCGCCTCTCCTAGGCTATCAACATTTACTGGGTGCATATACGTTGAAAAGGTCTGACTAAGTGCAATGACACAACAGTGAAGTCTGGCCAGCTACATTAGTGAAGCCAACCTCCAGGAAAGCTCAGAAGTTCCTCAACACTGTGACAACTCTGACCAGTACAGCAGTGTTATGACAAGAGGGCAGCACGCTCCAACGACCCTCAGTCCACAAAGTGAGCCCTTGAGGAGCAGTTCCCCACAGGCAGGCCAGACCTAACCAGCAGCACACACAGCCCAAAGGCAAGATAGCCAACGAGTCTTTGAGGAGCCAGAAGCTGACAGCAAGGGCAAGGAACAGCAATGCAGCACTCCTGACCACAGTTGGTTCCCTAGAGAGAAGCTACCAGAAGTCTCCACTAGAGGATGGGTCTTGCCAGCACGGAATAGGGCAAGTCTGCAACTGCTCTAAGCTGAGCCTGACCAGCAGAGAATAATACAGAAGTGAGAGCAAAGTCTGGGTTACAGAATCATAGATTCATAGAATGTCGTGAGTTGGAAGGGACTCACAAGGATCATCGAGCCCAACTCTTGCCCTAATATAGGACAACCCCAACATTCACACCATGTCCCTGAGGGCCTTGGCCAAATGCTGCTGGAATCTTGTCAGGCTTGGTGCCATCAGCACCTCCCTGGGGAGCCTGTTCCAGTGCTCCACCACCCTCTGCCTCAAGAACCTTTTCTTCATGGCCAACCTCCCCCTCCCCTGCCACATCTTCCTGCCATGGCCTCTGCTCCTGGCGTTGGTGGCCAGAGAGAAGAGCTCAGCGCCTGCCCCTCCTCTTCCCCTTGGGAGGAAGTTCCAGACCGCCATGAGATCTCCTCTCAGTCTCCTCTTCTCCAGGCTGAACAAACCAAGTGACTTCAGCCTCTCCTCATACAGTTTCCCTTCTAAACCCTTCACCAGTTTTGTGGGCCACTCTGCACACTCTCCAGCAGTTTTAGATCCTTTATACTGTGGTGCCCAAAACTGCCCCCACTACTTGAAGTGAGGCTGCACCAGTGCAGAGCAGAGTGGGACGATCCCCTCCCTCACCATGGTCCTAACCTACGCCCAACATCACTTGTAGTCCACTGGGCCAAGCACTGTCGCTGCACGAAACACCAGGACCATGGATGCATCCCTTTGACACAAGAACCTTTTTGCTGGGTTTGTTTCTGGAAAGAGAAGGTCCCTGGTTTAGCTCACCATGCAGCCTCACAAGCACAGGGTGGGCAGGAGGAATACAGAAATACAACTTTTGCCAGAAACTTGCACAGACAGTCTTAAACTACTGCCCAGTTGTGTTGCTACTGCAGCTGATGCTTTCTACACCAGAACATAACACCCATGTGTGGCTATTTTTCAAATTTAGTCACTGCAGCTAAGCCAGCAGAGCAGTCCCCCCTGGCCTCTTCACACCACAAACAGCAGGGAGGACCACGTGCCTCAGGAATTTTAAGCACACCTGGCTGGGGATCTACAAAATAAATTACTTTCTAGCAACCATCAACTGAGAATGGTTTTGATAGTTTCTGCAGCTTAATTTTGTCTTCTTAAAAAAATGGAAGAACAAGTAAGGAGTTGAAACTTGGCTCTACAGCACAACCATGGCAAAATCGTCATGAGTTTAGATGTTCGTGGAAACCAAAACTCTGTTCTGATGAAAACTCACTGAAAACAGGAAATCTGACTAGTCATCCAGGCTAACGAAGATTTCAACTCCGACTATCCGAACTTGCAAGGTCTTCCTGCCAAGGAAACTTCACACACAAGCATACTGCAAGATAGAAGAATGCAGATCTCTGAACTGAACTTGCTCAGCTTTGAGCTGGTGTGCCAGGACGTCTTGCCTTCCAAGTGAGCCCAACTGTCACCTGCTTTTGTACCCACTGTCACACAAGTGTACAGCAGGACACCTCTGAACTCATTTGTCAGTGCAGATCCACAAAATTCACGGAACCCGAGATGAACAATACCCAAGTATTGCATTTTAAACAGGAGCTGAGCTCCCTGCGGACATCTGACATGGTCCCTTTGTGAGTTAAAGAACAGTCCCACTGCTCTGGAACTGTCCACTATCTGTTCCTCCCATTCTCTTGCAGGAAGGACCGGAAACGCGCCGGTAACTCCAGCGGGAAGGGCTCCCGCCCCGCCCGGAGCGGCCCGCGCCGTCACCGCTCCCTGCTCCGCCCGCGCCGCTCTGTGACAGCTGCCGGCAACGAGGCTGCCGGCCTGAGGCGAAGGGACAGCGGACGGCTCAGAACGCGCGGGCGCACGGCGAGGCAGCCGCGGCCCTCATAGAGCAGGAGCCGCCGAGCCGGGCTGGAGCCCCGGAGCGCCGGGGCCTCGGGCCTGAGGAGAGGAGCCCGGTCTGCTGCTGGCGGCGTCTCGATGCTCCCGCAGCGGAACCACCCCAGACCTGGCGGTGCTCCCGTCGCGGGCACGGCGGGTCACGGCAAAAGCGGTTCCCCCGGGGCGGGGGGTCACTAGCCCTTGTCCAGCACCCGGGGTGACTTCCGCGGCGCGCACAGCCGTGACACCGCCCGGGCCCGCCCCGGCTCCTGCCCACCGGGTCAACCCGCGCACTCCCGCAGCCAGCTCAGCCGAGGTGGATGCTCCGCAGCGAGCAGGCCAGCGCAGAGCGGCGGGGACGGCGGCAGGCAGCCGTGGGGCTGGCCCGGCGCAGGGGTCGGCGGCGCCCGCGGGGGAGTCGGGGAGCCGCGCGCGGCCCCTACCCGTCGGGCGAGTACTCGAGGTTGAAGACGGCGCCGTGCGTGCGGGTGCTGAGGTACACGGAGTCGGCGGGCTGGATGGAGCCGTACAGCCCGGTCATGGCGCGGAACGTGTCCCGCGCCGGGTCCACTGCGGCGCTGCGGCCCAGGCAGCGCCCGCGCAGCCACTGGAACAGGCCGCCACCAGGCGCCGCCCGCGGGGAGGCTGGCGGCAGCGCCGGCTCCATGCCGGGGGGCGAGCTGGGTGCCGGGGCCGCCAGGCCGCCGCTCCCCACCCGGGTGGCCTCCGCCTTGGCGCTCATCGCGCCGGGCGCTGGCACCGCCGGGCCGCGCCTCCGTCCGACCTCCGGCGGCGGCACTGCGCCTGCGCGGCCCCGCCCCCTGTGCACAGGCCTCTCGCGTGACCGCCCCTCGCGGCACATGTCACGTGACCGACCCCCCTGGCCCTGGAACCGCAGTGACCCGCCCGCCGCAGAGTGCGCGCAGAGCACGCGCCCGCGCGCACCGCGGAAGGGTTTGTGTAAGCGGGCGAGCTGGTGCCCTGCGTGGCCAGCGCCGGGACCTGAGCTGCCGTGCGCTGAGGCAAGGGAAGCCACCATCTGGCATTAACTTTTGAACCCTCTCACGCATTCAGAAATGAAGCACGCTAGCCTGAGAATTGCGAGCTGGATCGATCTTTCAGATGCACGGGCACCAGAGAGCTGTAGCTGTGTCAGGCAGGCCCAGCTCCCTCCTTCCCTCCACGGGGCATCCTGCCCATGGTGTAGAACTCCTCGTTTGGGCGCAAGTCGATGTAATGAGCGATGCGATTAGACATGGCAAAAAAAGCAGAAATCATGCCTATGTCCCAGGCATCTTCACGGTCAAAGCCGTGCCTCTCCAGCTTCTGGAAATGCTCCTCTGTGATGTTATCAGCTCGACAGACTGCCAGAGCAAACTCCAGCATTGCCAGGTCCCGGTCACTCAGGTCGGCCAGTTTCCAGTTCACAATGACCTGTGTGAAGGCAGAAACCAGAAGTAGCACAGATGGACCCAGCAAAGTCTTAACTGGCTGACCACCTTCTTTGCACCACAAAGGCTCATACAGGCTCTTACTCAGCACCTGAAGCAGATGTCCTGGCTGCCATAAGTCAAAAGACTCATCTATTTTACCACCCTTCTGTATTGGGTTTGCATGGCAAGGTTTTGGTAGCGAGGGGGGCATGGGGGTGGCTTCTGTGAGAAGCTGCCAGAAGCTTCCCCCATGTCCGACACAGCCAGTGCCAGCGGCTACAAGAACGGAGCCGCCACTGGCCAAGGCCGAGCCCATCAGTGACGCCTCTGTGATAACAGAATTAAGAAAAAAAAAGGGAAGAGAAAAAAAAGCTGCACACTTTGCAGCTGGAGAGAGGAGCGAGATGTGGGAGAAACAACTCTGCAGACACAAAGGTCAGTGAAGAAGGAGGGGGAGGAGGTGCTCCAGGCGCCGGAGCAGAGATTCCCCTGCAGCCTGTGGTGAAGACCAGGGTGAGGCAGCTGTCCCCCTGCAGCCCATGGAGGTCCATGGTGGAGCAGATGTCCCCCTGCAGCCCATGGAGGTCCATGGTGGAGCAGATGACCACCTGTAGCCCGTGGACGACCCCACGCCGGAGCAGATGGATGCCCGAAGGAGGCTGTGACCCCGTGGGAAGCCCGCGCTGGAGCAGGTTCCTGTCAGGACCTGTAGCCCGTGGAGAGAGGAGCCCACGCTGGAGCAGGTTTGCTGGCAGGACTTGTGACCCCGTGGGGGACCCGCGCTGGAGCAGTCCCTTCCTGAAGGACTGCACCCCATGGAATGGACCCAGGCTAAAGCAGCTCGTGAAGAGCTGTCAGTCATGGGAAGGACTCACGTTGGAGAAGTTGGTGGAGGACTGTCTCCCGTGAGAGGGACCCCACGCTGGTGCGGGGGAAGGAGTCCTCCCCCTGAGGAGGAAGGAACGGCAGAAACAACGTATGATGAACTGACCCCAACCCCATTCCCTGTTCCTCTGTGCTGCTGGAGGGGAGGGGGTGGAAATCAGGAGAGAAGTTAAGCCCAGGAAGCAGGGAGGGTTGGGAGGAGGTGTTTTAAGATTTGGTTTTACTTCTCATTCTCCTCTTGTCTGATTGGTAATAAATTAACATTTGTTTTTTCCGCCACGTCTAGTCTGTATTGCCCGTGCCAGCAACTGGTGAGTGATCTCTCTCTGTCCTTATCTCCACCCACGAGCCTTTCATTATATTTTTTTCTCTCTCCTGCCCATTTGAGGAGGGGGAGTGATAGAGTGGGCTTTGGTGGGCATCTGGCATCCAGCCAGGGTCAACCCACCACACCTTCTCATCTCAGGGACTCTGGTAGTTTTGCTGACCAGGCCATGGAGGAGTTCTCAAAACAGGACCAAACACCACCAGGATGCTGCAGCTCCCCATTGTCAGGAAGTTCCTCCACAGACCAAATTAAAACAGCAAAGATTGCAGGCAGCAGGATGAATGCTCTGCAGGTCAGCTGTTCCTCCCCGCATCTTGCTTGGAAGGTGGATACGGACACACAGACCCCCACCTCGAGCTCCTGCTCCCACGGGCTACTGGTCTGACTGCTCACCAATAAACCTAGTAAACCAGCTACTGAATTAGAGCCCCAGACATCTCAATAGCTCAAGACTGCTGGGAATCAGAGGTTAGAAATACAGGTTAAGGACTTCAGGGGAGAAAGCAGACACATGAGAGGGCCATTCCCACCTCCCAGAGGACCATGCAAATTGGGTGGGGTGCACGCTGCTGTATCCCACTGACCTGGTCAGCCAGGGATGGCTGCTTGGAATATATCCGATGAAGCGCTCCATGGGCAACCACACAGTAGGGACATCTGTTCACAACACTTGTAGCCACAATTATGAGCTCTTTGTCTGCCTTGCTGAGTCGTCCTACAGAGACAGTGAAAGATTGGCACACTTTGCTGTTAAAAATGTCTACTACAGCAAGTATCGCTGGGGAAACAGAGGAGGGCTCTGGGTACCACCTGCCTGCAGTACAGCCCAAGAGAGCTCCAAGAGCATGCAGAGGGACACTACAACTAAACCTCACAGATGACAGGACAAGGGGCAATGGTTTTAAACTGAAAAACAGTAGGTTTATATTGACCATGTTTTATTCTGAAGGTGGTGAGATACTGGGACAGGTTGTCCATAGAAGTTGTGTGTGTCCCACCCCTGAAGTGTTCAAGGTCAGGTTGGATGGGGCTCTGAGCATCCTGAACTAGTGAAAGATGTCTCCACCCATAGCAGGGGATATGCTGGACTACATGACCTTTAAAGGTCCCTTCCAACCCATTCTATGATTTTATGATCACCCATGCAACCAATTTACCTGGTGTCTTGGTTTAGTCAGTTTTCTATCACTCAGTGACCCCTCCCCACCCTGGGACAGGGGAACTGGGAAAAGGAAAGGAGACCTATGGCTTGAAATGAGAAGAGATTTAATGAAATCATAATAAGAACTAATATTAAAATATAAAACACACAAAGTTATACTCAGCTGACAAAAGCACGATGATCACAACAAGCAGGAGAGTGTGCCTCAGGAGCAGAATGACATGTGAGACCCTCTAGGGATGATGGCCATTGAGGAAGAAGATGGCTGTACCTTGCAAACTTTCCAATTTATATTGAGCTTGACATTCGTGGTATGGAATACTTCTGTTGGCCAGCTTGGATCAGCTGCCCTGGCTTTTGCTCCTCCTGGCCTTAGTATCTGGCTAACTCTAAACTGCTAAAGACTTTGATCACTGTGGAAACCTGCATACCATGGTTGGCCACAAACTAAACTGAAGTGTCTTACCAGCTTTGTTCTCACCAAATTGGGTGCCGCATTCTTAAAATGCAGCTTTTCTGACTGAGAATTAATTATCTTATTCTATCTTAGAGAAACTAGGACACTGAGATAGTTGCTCGTGAGGCACCTAATTAGTATGAGGGACATGAGATTTGGTTAAGAGGGAAACAACAATTCTACGTAACGAGAAAACTCAGAGCAGCAAAATTACTTGCGTGCAGAGTAAGAAGTTCAGTTGGTGCTTCTCCATGTACATCTCAGAAGCAAAAGGCTAGGCAGGGTGTTGTCTGTTCTTCCTTCGGTGCTTTATTGTTGCTTCTATAGAAAAGTGCAGTGCTCTAAAACCTGCTAAACAGGTTTCAGCAAGTAAGCACTACTGGCAGCTTTTGAAGACAGAAAGGGAAAACCAAAACCCAACAAAGAAATAAGGTACCCTAGGACTGGGGCTTTGAGAGCAACTGACCACCAGACAAACCACAACTTCTACGGAGTGTCTAGCCCTGTGACTGCTCTAAAGAAGCTGTGGAGAAGGTGCTTTGTTATATTCAGAATCAATCCAGTTTTCATGAACAGCTTCACACCAGGACTGTGCACAGGCTCTGAGGAACTTACCTGGCTGTCTATCAGCACTCATGCTCTGCCTTTTCTAAGATGATTAGCAGCCGGGCTTTTTCAAAACCACACTTCACAGATGTATTGGGTCTGTCTGAGATGGAGTTAATTTTCCCTGCAGCAGCCCTCAGAGTGGTGTGGGGTTTTTTAGTAGCTGGAAAGGTGTTGGTAACATACCAGTGTCTTGGTTACTGCCAAGCAGTGCTAGCACAGCACCAAGGCTGTCTCTCCAACATTTTCACCCCCAGTAGGCTTGGGGTGGGGAAGGTCTTGGGAGAGGACGTAGCCAAGACAGCTGATGCAAACTGACCAAAGGGATATTCCATACCATAAGATGTCTGCTCAGAAATAAAAGCAAGGAGAATGGAGGGGGAAGGGAGAACATTCTTTATTTACATATGTGCTCCGGGGTAACCGCTACACATACAAAGCTCTTCTTCTCCGTGGCCAAACATCGCTTACTGATGGGAAGTAGAGAATAAATATTTTGTTCTTTGCTTCTGCATGCACAGCTTTGTTTTGTTTCTATTAAACTGCTTTTGTCTCAACCCAGAAGTACCCTGTACCATGGAAAGTATGAGGAACGAACGAGCAACCACCAAACTGCGTTTCCTCAGAGGCTGGAGAGCTGTGCAGAGTTCCCTACAACCCTGCCCAGTGGTACTACTGCAGCCAGCCCTCCCTCCTCTCTGCACCGGGGCTGCCCGCTGCACAGGCATCCCAGCGCGCAGCAAATGCCTCCGTCCTCTCCCTGCTGCTGCCACGTACAGACACCCCTGGGTTCAAAGTCCCCAGCACAGCATGTCAGGGCCCAAAGGGCACAGCCTCCCTCACACAGATTTTGCATACTGCCTGTGGGCAGCTCACTGCCAAGAACTGTTGTCAAAGAAGAGCTGCAGGCAGACTGAGCAAGGACCTGATCCTCACCTGGGAGCTGTTTTATGCTGGACCCTTGGCTGTGATCCCACCTGAGCCATGCTGCAGCTGCAATGCCTGGCTGTTTAACCCTGCTGGTCTAGAACCTGAGTGACCCCCAGGACAACTTTCTGGGTTGATCTTGGATCTGCCTCATCCTCATGGACTTGCTTAAGAAATCTAGACTCCTGGCTGGCCCTGGTCACCTCTGCCAGACCTACCCCACTCGCCATGCTCTGGTAGTGTGGGGCTGTAGCCCTGCCCATGAAACCACTGTCTCTGCCTGTGCCCTTCCAGCACACTCTGCTCCCAGCTCATCTTCCCTTAGGCAGCAGCCCATCCTTTCTGTGTTGTGACACAGAGCACAGGACAGCAAGGCAGCGGAGCTTGGCTTGTGAGGTGCTTTTTCACCACAAGCAGCTGTGCAGTTCCAGCCTCTGCCATCTGTTTTTATGGGCTGGGTGAAGGCACAGTGAGGCAAGACATCTGAGGCTGTCAGATATGTCACTTCAAGTGACTTTTAGCATCTACAAAGAGAAGAGCAGTTTTGAGATGGTTGTATGGTTTACCTGTGTCTTTGTTCATAATGGCATTGTAATAAGCAAAAAAAGCTCTGAATTCAGCGGGTCGGTGAGACATGGCTTTGAAGACATTGGGCAGAAATCCACTCTGTTCAAGGAAAAAATAAACCAAGAACTGTAACTTAAACACAGAGCACAAAGGGCAGCATTAATGCACTAGGCTTAGAGAACAATTGTTAACACAGCAGTGCTGTGGAATGTCTGCAGACCCATTCTCTTGCCCTTTGAGCCCATTTATACATATGGCTGAACACGTAATGGTGTGGTTCTTAAGTAGGTGTTGCTGCAGTTTCATAGGCTGATTGCCCTGCAGGATGGCTGACTGCCCTGCTCACTTCAGCCACAGCAGTAATGACCACAGTCATATCAGCAAGCTCCTTTCCAACCTGAGAGGCTGTCTCCACTTGGTCTCCCTGCACAGATGCTGCTATGCCCACTTGACCACCCTAAACCTTCTATAACTTTTTCCTTCCCTCTGAACTCACCAGACACAAGACAGGGCCAGCCCAACCTGAACAGCACACCACCTGAGGTGCCAGCACACAGTGGATATATATGCAGTCACAACAATGCTGTCTAATTCTCTCCCCTTCCTGCCTCCAGTAACTGCCAGTGCCCAGTCCATCTCTGCAGAGCTGCCTTTCCCAGAGAAGCACTTGCTGCCTCTCGTGCAGGATTAGCTGATGCAGCACCCACCCGTGCCTGGGTCCCACCAGTGGGCATTTATCAGCAGGGGTTCAGCCTCAGCACCTGGCTGCCCACTGCAGATCTGAACAGTCTGAGCTCCCTGTGATTGTGCTAACTGGCTGCAGGCTCTCCATCCATTTACTAGCTGGTGTTCTTCATGTTGTTAATGGAAAAGCAGAGTAGCCCAGGCGTCACAGACTCCTCTGGCAACCTCCCTCTACTGCCACACAATTGCCCCTGCCTTCCTCCAGTCTCACCCACCTGTTTACTGTTAGTTAACCAAGGGGAGGCTCTTCCCTCTTCATCCACAACCCATTAGTTTACTTAGGAACCTCTGGCAATAGAGGCTGGCAGCACTGTTTGGATATCCAGGCCTGCTAGGTTGATTGGAGACTCTACATAGGTCTGACCCCTCCACTGCACAGGCATTCAGTGGTTTGCATCACAGTATCTGAAGTTTGGGCTAACTCTTCCTCTGCACATCATATTTACCCTCAAGTCTGCTGACTGCTTTTGCTATTACACAAACTTCACTGGGGCCACTGCAGTGATAGCAGAGCACAGATTCAACGGGCTGACAGGGAGGATAGGAAGGGATGGACCAGCACTCCCCTAAGAAGAAACTCTTGGAAGAGAGAAGTCTCCACAGAGCCGTGGCTGGTGGAGTGTTTTAGCCATCAGGAAGGACTGTGAGGCATTCCTTCTCCAAAACAGCAGGGAAGGAAACTCTTTTTCATCTCTCTCTTTTTTCCCCTTATACACAGTTCTGCATCAGGCTTACTTTTCTGCCACTGTGCTCATTTAGCTGTGGAGAAAAAAGTCAAAGCTAAAAAGCACAAATACCCCAAGCATTAATACTGTCGTCAAAACAGCACCTCCCCTGTTTCTTCTCAATTAAAAGCGTTAAAAACACTCCTAATAGTTCCTCAAGTAAACACAGATGCTCTCCTAGAAAAAATTTATATCAGTGTTCCAGCTAACCCTGTGCATGAGATATCATCTGAAACAACCCACTAGTCCCATGGAACCAGGGAGACTTACACTCCCGACAACACACTACAGGATTTCCAGTAAAATCCCCATCCTGTAGACTGGGAGGAGCTTTGCAAGTGCTGCTCACCTCTGTCCCCTGTCAAGTTAGTGTTTGACCTAAGTGGACCAAAAGTGCTTTCCTAGGGTGTATGGCCTACTCAGAATTTGGACCTTTTCCAGCAGATCTCCTTTACCTTAATTTCTACTTCCTCCATGAGCTCCACGATGTCATATGGCAAGTCCTTCTTATTGGGTACTGGGTACCGCCCAACAGGTCTTGCAGCACTTTCATCCTTGTTGCTGTATGCCACTTGGGGCTGCCTCCACAGTCCCCCTGAGGCTAGCACAGGCAGAAGCTGGGGAGAAAGGAGGGAAGAAAGTTTGTTATTTGGAAGTACACGTATTACCTTGGCAGCCTGGGGAGGGAAGACTTTTCCTTAGCTACTCCTGCTTTTCTGACAGGACTCAAGCACATCTGTCACTGTAAAACACTTGCTGCTCCATTAGCAGGGCAGTTGGAACTCTGGGAAAGGATACCTAAGTCCCATTCCTGCCTGCAGCCCTAACCTGTTGTGTGAGTATCCAGCAAGCATCACCTGCCCTTGCCCCTCTCCTCTGCACCATCTCAGCTGCAGGCAATGGCTGCTGCTCCTTGCAGTCCTCACCAGCCACAGATCAGCCCATCTGCACCAATGCTGAACCTGCAGCATCTCTCAAGCTCAAAAGGTGTTTCTTGTCAATTTGCAAGCAGCGGCGTCACAGAGACATTTGGCAGTGGTCCTAACAGATGTCCTTCAACAAAAGAGCAAGAAGAATAAATTCAAGGCCTTTTTTTTCTGTCAATCAGCCTTCCTCCAGGCAAAGCCACCTTCCCTCAAGCAGAACCATCAGTGGCACCAGAATCAGGCCTTCTGGAGGCCAGAAGCAAACAGCATCGTTACACCAGAACCACTGGAAAGGGTTTGGCACTGACAGGATTGTATCACCCTTTGTAATGCTCCATTACTGTAAGAAATTGTGGCCATGCAGCATTTAGCTCTTCACCTGTGTTGCAAAGGGCTTTACAAAAGCAGCTGCATCCTACAGACAGGCAGGCTGGGCCAGAGAGTGGAGCGACTCAGTGTTGGGCAGTCAGTGCAGGCGTGGGAACAGAGCCTAGGTGTGCACCCTGCTCAGAGGGCACTTCAAGCATCTTCCCAGCTCTCCAGAATGCACCACAGCAGTTTTGAGTGTTCCCAGGAACGCTGCATGACCCACAGCCACCCCCACCACTGCATGGCGTCCCCCACAATTTTGGGGTGAAAACTAAACCTGTTAGATCACACATTCTCCGAGTGTTCTTGCTTGGCATATACTCGAGTTCTGGCCTAAAACACCAACTCACTACTGCAGTATAGAGTAACTGATAACTGGGTCAGAGAATCTTCCTCAGAGGGCATCTTCATCAGCTTTGGGCTATGAGGAAGATGCTGAAACAGCTGTATATGCTCTACTAGAATGGATCCAGTTACCACCTACAAAAATGAGTAGAAAAACACCAAAGCAAATATAAATAGGAAAACCAAATCAGAAACAAAACTTCTGAGAGTAAGTGCAATACACTGGGGTGCAACAAGTAGCTTTAGGGCCATGGAAAGCAAGATTCCCATCATATAAAGGTTAGCCATGCACCCGGTTTCAAGCCAGGACACACCTGTACCCATCAATACAACGGTCTGGCGGGTTTTCCTCTCTATTACTAGGAGAAAAAGCATTGGGGATCGGAGGACACAGGGTGTGCAACACGGGCAGCAGCTTCACAGGGACGGTGCATAAGTGCCTGACTGATTCACCCTCCGTTTGCGACGGTGTGTGACACGCCAAGAGAAAAGGAAGAATCAACAAGGGGAAGGGGTCGGTGGCCGCGATGAGCACCGACGGCTGCGCGAAGTCCACAAGAGCTGCAACCGGCGAGCCCTTTCCGCTCCGCCGCTCCTCCCGCGGAGGGGCCGCCCGGACCCCCCGCTGCGGGCGAGTCCCTCAGCATGCACCGGGGCCAGACCCCGGCCCGGGGGGACGGGGCAGAAGCAGGCAACGCTCGGGGACCGCGGGGAGGGCGAACACCGCCCCCGCCCCCCGCGCTCGGCCCTGAGCCGCTCTCACCGCGCCGGGGCGTCCCTGCCGCCTCTCGCTGCCCCGGCCCGCGCGGAGCAACCCCTTCCCCACCGCGCCCCGCCTACTCACGGGCGGGCGGCCGGGCCGCAACCGCAGGCCGCGCAGCACGAAACCGCTCATGGCAAGTCCTCCCCTCGTGGGCCGTCGGGCACGGGCGGTGGAGCAGGCGGGGCACGGCCTGGCCCGCCTTCCTCCGGCACCGCCTCCCCGCGCCGCAGCAGCCAGGCGCTGCCGGGCTCACCGGCCCGAAGGCCCCACGGGCAGATGGAGGAATGGGACAGGTGCCCGCGGCAGCGCCCTCGTCCCCCGCCCCTCTGCGCCGCTTCCACGGCGTACGGTTCTCCGGTGGGCTGTGCGGAGCCTTCCGCGGCTCTGCCTGCTCCGCGGTTCCCGCCGGCCATGCCCAGGGCTGGCCCACACTCCTGAGGGCCCGCGCGGGCCGCTGAACCCCCGGGGAAAGCGCCTCCCGCAGTGTCCAGGAGCCCCCCTCAGCCTTGCTCCTTCGCTCGGGGGCACTCCTCGCACAGTGTTCCCCGTTCCCTACCACGCCCCGCCCCGGTCCCGCCTAGACCCGCCCCGGAGGGGAGAGCGGGGTCGATGGCGGGCGGCGGCGCTGATGCTGATGGCGAGGGCCCGTCGGCGGAGCTCGAGGGGGAGGCGGCGGTAGCTTGTGAAGCTCTCCGTCTGCTGCGGATCGAGCCCGAGCCCTCGGCCGTCGGCCCCGGCGCGGGGCGGGCGGGCTGCGCCGCGCCGTGCTCGGTAGGTGCTGTGCGGTGGGGCGGGCCAGGGCAGCGCGGCGGCCGGGCCGGGCCGGGCCGGGCGACAGGAGGCCTGTCAGGCCTGAGGCCCCGCTGCTCCCACAGAGGAACGTGCTGCGGAAGCGGAGGCGCTGGGAGCGGGTGCTAGCGGCCAGGAGGAGGAAGCGGCGGCAGGAGCGGGAGAGGAGAAGGGCCCGGCGGGCCGAGGGCGCAGGTAAGGGGCGGCGTGGAGCGGAGCGGCCTTACCGAGGGGCTCGTGGCCGGGAGCCGGGCCGTGGGTGGGCGAGGCCCAGAGGGGCCTGGGCTGCCCTGGCTCTGCTCTGCTTCTCAGGAGTTGCCGGCCGGGACGGCGGGAGGGCCCCGGCTGCGCTCGCCAAGGAGCGGCTTCTGGAGGCCAGGGTGTCGGGGCCTCGCCTCTGCGTGGACCTCGGCGTGGCCGACGGCATGTCACAGAAGGTAACAGGGGCTTCTGCAGGGATGCTGCCGGTGCCTGCCAGCCCGGTCCCTCTCCAGGGTCCCTCTCCACGACCCTGGAGACATGCCCCATCACAGCTGTGACACAGCCTGGTGTCTGCTCCTCTCCTCTCTTGTCCCTTTCTGCTCCCACTCTGGAACGCGTCCTGCCCCTGTGCTGTTTTTCAGGGAGGGAGCAGAGGGGAGCCATCGGGGGCAGGTCACTGGTTTGTTCTGGCTGTGGCAGGGCTGAGATGTGCGGGGTACACACACAGTAGCTCCCACAAGCTTTGCTCTGGGGGGGTGCTGTCACTGACTCTCTGCCTGGCTGGACAACCACCTCCCTGGGGTAGCTGAGCTGTGCTCCCCAGGAACAGCCTCTCCAAAGTCTCAACCAGCTGGTGACAGGCATGGTGGATGTCTGCAGGCCCTGAATGGAAATGTGTTACCCCCAGCCCCTAGACTTGTGGGTCACTGTGCTTGTTATTTGTCGGAAGGAAACAAGCCGCCTCGCCTCCCAGATCAGGAGACTCTACGGGGCAAACAGGCAGGCCGAGAAGCCGTTCTGGCTCTGTCTGACGGAGTTTGTGGTGGGCTCGTTGATCTACGAGGAGTGTTTTCGCATGAACGATGGCTTCTCCAATTACTTGGTAAGGGTCTTTGACCACAATGCTTTCAAGGCTTATAGCACGCTGCAGCCACAGTGCTGGCCCTCGCTCTTGACCCAAGACAGGCTGAGGTGAGCTCAGATGGTGGGACTGCAGTTCAGTGACAGTGGTTAAGGTCAGATCTTCCTGCCCTTTGGCAGGAGACAAGAAATGACATATAATGGAGTGATGTGCAAGGCCTTCCAGTTAGAGCTTATGTCCCTCCTGCCTGCAGGAGGAGAGTTCCTTCTCCAGATGCTACTTCTGCAGAGAGACCTGTGATACTGGGAACAGGCAGACACATATGCTTGATGAGGCTTTGGGCACATCACACATTCTTGTCCTGAGTTTTTGTACTGAGCATGGTGTGACTTGAGCGTGAGACCCACACATACTGGTTATGGCACTGACATTGAGCCATGTGTTCTATAGCACGTGGGGCTGCACTGGGTAACAGTGAAAGGAAAAAACCACCTGAGATCCTTGAATCTCTCAAGAATTAGAATATCATTTAAAATTAGGTAATTATTGCAGATCTCCCTTCCTCAAACCACATCTAGGGATTTTGATGAGAATAATATTTAATGGATTTTGAGATATGTATTGTTCACTGACCATATAGAAACATTTTCCAAATTTAAAAAAACCAAGTCTGTCTGTAGGAGTTTAAACACCTGAGGCAGTAGTATCAGTTCCAGTGTATTTCTGTGTCTGAGAGTGAATCTTGCTCTCACAGGTGGAGTTTGGGCTAATAGGCTGCTTCTCCTCATGTCTCACATTTTTCAGATGGATACAACTCAAGAAAGTTACCTGGACCTTTTTCCTTTAGATGCAATTGTTTATCTCACTCCTGACTCTGAGAATGGTAAATATTTTACTTGCTTTAGGCACAGGGAAATTAGAGCAAAAGGTTGCTTTGTAAACTTTTCTTTTTGAAATTATTTTGTACTTCAGATGATTTGATTCCAAGCCTTCACTGTCTCAGATTGCATGTGGTACTCTGTGCACTTCGGTCTGATGTTAAACCTATTCAAATCTCAATCCGTTTTGACAGGGAATGAGACTTTGATTCACGCCTGTGTGTGCTCTGCAGCAGACTTAACTTAAAACCTGTGTGTAGACCCTTTGCAGTCTGTAACACTACAGAGTGACAAAGTGGAGATGCTGTAGCAGTTTTCAATACAGTCTAAATTACATCCTTCTCTGAAACGACACAGGAGCTACAGCGTTCCCTTTATTGCTTAATTTGCTGCTGTGTTTATTTTCTCCTCTTCCTCCATTTCTAACTGGCCACGTGTTCCTGGGGACATAGATCCCTTTTGTGTTTTACACAAGTGCCTTCTCCTGATAAATAATCTGGTAAGGGTGGTTTGGTTTTAGTAGGTGGCTGTGACAGTAGGTGGCATCTATAGAGGAGACTGGGGTCAGAGTGACCCCATCATCAGCCACATCTCAGAACAGAGAACGGTTAAAGGGAGCAATGGACGGTATCTCTGGCACTCCACGCTTTGAGCCTGTGTCTGAATTTCCCCTTTCAGCCTGCCTGCGGGTTCAGGCAGACACTTCTGTCTCTGAAGCCTCAGCCTCCTTCATAGGTCTGAGGCTCCAGGGTGAAGGGTGACTGAGCACAGCTTTCTCGTGGCACAGAGGTCTTGGGGAATGGCATAATGTGGGATTTTACTGTTGTATGGTGGTGAGCAAGTGCTTTATCTTGTTTCTAGTCCTTGAAGATATTGATCCAAATAAAGTGTACGTCCTTGGAGGCCTGGTGGATGAAAGTATTCACAAGGTAGGTAGCAATCTGTCGGAACCTGAAGGTGCTGTCTGCCCCATTGTCTCGTGAGAGCAGAGACATCCCCCTGGTAGCACCCAGAACTGCTGCTGCGCCTGTTTGGGACATCACTGTTGTGCCATCCCCTGTTTTTCCTCAAGGTTTTGCCTGGATCCAGCACTAGGCTGAGAGAGACTGCAGCAGTCTGAGTGAAATGAGCCCCAGGACAGTTTTTTGCTTTGCAGCTGCTTGCTCCCAAAATGATGTGCATGCCATGCATGTGCAAATTTGTGCACACTGGCCATCTTGTTCTTGTTTTCCTTCCAGAAGCTGACCCTGCAGAGGGCACAGGAGCAGTCCTTGCAAACAGCCCGCCTCCCCATTCGTGAGTACATGGTGAAAACTGTTAACACTAGGAACTACCACTCAGAGACACTGGCCATCAATCAAGGTGAGGGTCTGAGCCATGTCCTGTCACTTGCCTGGGCCAGAGGAGTGGGGGAGCAGCAGAGTTTTCAAAATGGAGGCCCAGTGCTGAGTAGTCAGGGAAGCACTGGGAACAGAAGTTTCTCTTACTTGGTTTTATCCCTGCTGCCCCCATTTTAAGGCCTCGTGTGCTTCTCTGCATCAGCCCTTTCTCAGAGGGGCAGGACTCGCATCACTCTGGCTTTGCACAGAGCAATGAAGAGTTAGTGTGGGGGGATGTGAGGAAGCTGCTATTGCTACAAGTCACACAAGGTCCCAGGCAAGGGAGAAGGACAGAAGTTGTCAGGCCCTTGTCAGGCTCAGTCAAGACAAGGCTTGGGGTGGGGTGCTGGTATGCTGTACTACTGTGATGGCTCCATATTATGAACATGGACTGGGCCAACTGGTCACATCAGTAGATGTGCCCATGTTCCTCCACCTCTGCTGGCAGTCTGTAGCTTTGTAATGTGAACACCTCTCTGCTAGGCACTACAGAGTGACTCATGTCCTAAGCCATGAATCACTTGCTTCTGGCTTGAGGACTTCGTTGCCATCTCTGTCAGCACAAAGCAGAGGAGGTGGCAGAGGGCTCTGCAGAGCAGCAAGCCTGGCTGCTAGAGGCTGCTGTGTCCCCCGGGGAGCCCCGGCGTGGAGACACAGCATCTGAGAAGCGACAGGGGAAGCACAGTAGGTGTGACCTACCATGGGTGTACTGTGGTCAGCAGCACCCATGGGCAGTACAGGTCAGTCAGAATGGTGACTGGGGAACACCTTGCTTTAGTTGACACAGCCTCTGCTTTTCCTAGCCAGAGCTCCCTAAAGTCATCTTCACAATAGTCATCTCCTCCTAGATGAGCTGCCTCAAACACTTGCTCTTCAGATTCTAAATGAGAGGGGATTCAGACTGCATGCTAACCTTCTCTGGCATCAGCTGTTATAATTTCCTGATGTTTTGCAGCCAGTGGGGTGTGTGCTATAGAGCTTGCCATTGATACCAGCATCATAGCATGGTACATCTCTCTGTTCCCGACAGTCTTTGATGTCTTATCAACTTACTACGAGACCCGAAGCTGGCCAACAGCCTTGAAAGCTGGAGTTTCTGCTGGAAAAGGCTATGTGCTACCAGATGCAGTGAAATAAGTGGAAATACCTCAGCATGATGATGCAGAAGAAAACTCTTTATTTTGTGATGTTAAGGAGCTGTGCAGACAAAAGAGGCAAACTCTAAACTTCAAGGAGAGGCACCAGCAGGAATGCGCATAAAGGAAACTGCTCTGCTTAATCTTGTTTAAGGACCTTGTGGAGATCGACACATTCTACCTCAGCAGCACAATGCTGGAAATTACTTTTCCCCTTGAACAGAAAGCAAAAGCTGATGGAGCCCTGGGGTCAGATGAAAACTGACAGAACTCAGCTTTGCTTCTTTGCAGATGCTTGTTAAGAGTGTTTCTGACTCTAGCATCTGCACTTGTTCTGGGACCAGGAAGAGAGCTTTAAGGTATTTCTTTCACCTTGATTAAACAGTAAATAAGGTGAAGTTAGAATTGCAAAGCTCACTGGTGAGGAAAATTCCTTCCCATGGAAACGGACAATGCTGTTCCAGTTGGGGAGCACAAGATGGGAAGTGATTCCCCAGAGGAGAAACAGTTCCCATGTGCGACATGTCCTAACAACTTTAGACCAGTTGAATTGAACACCTGGCGAGTTGTTGAAGCCTACAGCTAATCTTGTGCATCCAAGGTAAAATAAAGTATTTATTATTAAACTCCCATTGCATTCTTACAGTTACCAATGCATGCATGGTACATTATTACACTGATGGGAAGTTCACTAACCCAGACACTCCTCCTGGAAAGATACCTGGGATTTGACTGTGCAGTGATGTACGTCACAGCCACAGCAGAAAGCATTTTTGGTGCATCTAAGTTGCTATGTTACTTCAGCCATTGTTGCTTAAAGAAAAGGACAACCAAAAAACTTTCCAGTCACTGACTATGTTTAACCACCACTGAAAGGAAGTGAAGGTCTTCTGAGGTAAATTAGTGTCTCATATGCTTATGTGTTTTTGTTTCTCCTTCACATCAAGACTTCTTTCACAACCCCTTGTCCTGGTTTTTGCAAGTTAAACTATCACACACCTGAAATTCAGTTCCTGTAAGACAGTGTCAGTAGGGCCTGCTGCAACAGAAGCTGTTGGTGGACACAGGGTGTTGCTCCCCACGTGGGCTGAATTTATGTTTGCCGGTGCCTGTTGCTTTGCTGTGCCCTGTGGGCTCTTTGGGTGTCCCATGGGCTCTTCCAGTTCTTACTCTTCACATCCCCGTGCTCATCAGCTGTTGGTGTGTTGTTACAGGTCTGGACTTGGGCTTCCAGAGACTTCACATTTCTAGGCAGCTCAGCAGCATATGCTAACCCTCCCCAGTGGCTGAAGGTACTTTGGCCACTCTGCCTGTGTGGCCAGGAAAGCAGACTGTCCTTGGTTAGCTCACTTGCCGAGAGTAGCAGCTGTAGAGGATTTGGTGTAGGGATGCTAGAAGTTGCTGAGTTCCTGTGGGTGTTTGCTTGTCTGGCTGTTATGAGTGTGTCTGGTTAGGGAGGTCTCTTGGGGGTGCTGCAGCACTCCCTTCTGCCCCATCTGCTTCCACACCAGGGTTCAGCTGCAAGGACTTGCCCTTTATGCCCCCTGGAAGCGTTAAAGAATGAGCAAAAACTGGGGGTGTCCTCCCTCGGATGCTACAGAGCCACAGGACAATCCTGTCCCCATGCTGCCCTCTTGCCTGGGGAGAGGTGTGCATGGGCAGAGCTGAGGTGGCTTGCCTGTGCTGCTCTGCTGCCTGGTGCAGATCCCTTCATCCTGAGCACACAGATGCAGCAACTGACCTGGCAGTGACACCACATCAGCTGCAGGCACCCCTCAGAGAAAGCCTGCCACTCCCAAACAAGGCCCTAAGTTACACACCAGCAGTCAGGGTCCTGCCTCTGCCTTCTTAACCAGAAAGTGCCAAGGTCATGCTTCCAGCACTAGAGTGCTGCTTCACTAGGGATGCACAGCTAGACAACCTCCAAGGGCAAACACCTCATACATCGCTAGGGATATACCACACATGATGGAAGAAAAGCTACTGCTGAGGTTGGGAGAAGGGGCTTGCTCTCTCCTAGGGAGGCCAGCAAATGGGCCATCTCCACAGGTGTGCAGGTGACATTTCAGTCTCGGGGCTTACTCGTTCCTTGTGGAAGACGCAGATCCGTAAGTAGCATAAGGGGGCATTAATCAGGGACTTTCTCAAGCATCAGCAAATGGAAATCAAGGACCTGGCTAACACACAAACTGGATCAGAAGAGCAGGATATAGCCTTGCCTCCCTCACCTGGGACAACCCTCTCTTCAGCCCTTGCAAGGAAAAGCAGTTAAATACAGCCCTGTGTTGTTCCCAGAGAGGTTTCCATTAGAAGTCCAGACACATCCTCATCCACAGAAGGTAGACAAAGCAGCTTGGGTTCTTTCATGTCAGGCCAGGGTGGGATTTGACATCAGTCTACCTCAGAGTCTGCCTGGCCAGTGAAGAGTGGAGGAAAGGCAAGCCAACAGGCTCCTATCTTTTTCCACAGGTGACAGCGGCTAGGAGACCAGCCACCTGCAAGGCCTTTGGGACATGAGGGACAAGCCTCAGCCAAGATACACAAGCCACTGAAGCACTCTACATATGTTTTACATATGGATTGCATACAAAGAATTACAGAAAGCTAGGTTGTAGGACTGTGTGTCCTGCCCCATGACACATCCTGGACAGGGCAGCTCTTGTTGGAGCTACCCAACACACATGGACAACACACAGGTCCTTCTGGAGCTGTGGGGCTAAACATCCTGTGGGGGAGAGCCTGGTAGTACACAGGGGGAACATGACTGGGCTCTTCCTCACCCAGTGCATCCGTGTGCCACCAAACAGCCCCATCACAACAATGGGGGTACCCTGAACTGCTGCAGGAGACAAAACATGGCAGCTGCAAGGGCTGTGTGTTGGCGGGTGAGGAGCTTGGCACCCAGATCCAGGCAGCCTTGCCTGTGAAGCTGCTGGTGAACAGCCTGCACGAGTTGGTGGTAGGTGCCCACCACGTCCACGAGCGCGGCCCCAAGCTCCTCCTGCCTCTGTCTGCACAGCTGGCAGTGTGTCACCTGGAAGCAGGTCACTGCCAGCTGAACCAGGTGGTCAAATGTCACCCGCAGGGCACCCTGCAGCTCTTTGAGGGGCTGCTCTGTTTTCAGGAGCTCCTGGCAACTGGACAGCAAGTCCTGGGAGGCCAAGCCAAGGGCACCCTTGCTCTCAGCACCCTGCTCTGCACATTCATCTTGCAGATGCGTTGCTTGGTTCCTGGAGAGCTTCCCAACAACCTCCTGAAGCTCTGCAGTGTAGGCTAGGAAGCAGGAGAAATCAGCAGGGCTCATCCGTGCTTGATCCTTCAGCTGGCTGAGGGCTTGGACATGAGGGTCCCACCATGCCACATCCCTAGCAATGGAGTCTGGGTAACTGCCCACAGGGGTCCCAGGAAGACTGTGGCTGCTGGATGGTGGGGTAGTGAGGGGCCCCAGAAACGTGCTGCACATGGCCATGGTGGTTTCTTGTTCCCCCTTGTCATCAGGCCTGGGGAAGCAGCTGATATAGGACAGCTGACAGCTGCACTTGTCCATCCCAAGCTGTGATGCTGGAGATGTCATCTTCACTGTGGAAAAACCCAAGGACCTGGTCATAATGGGGTCAAAAGGGGTCTGCACATCCTTCTTTTGGTTAAAGCAGAGGAAGGAGTGTTTTGAAGCCCCATGGTCTCTTCCTCTTTCCCCCAGTGAACTCGGGGAAATTGGGCCTGAGGAGATTGAAAACCCTAGAGATGGAGTCAGAGAAGAGTCTTTCCCCATCTCAGTAGCCTGTTCTGTGGGAAGAGGAGTCTGAACAGGCCATGGCTGTTGGTGAGCCACATTTCCTGCATCTTTTCTGGGCTCTCCTTCATCTGGGCCCTGGCTGCTTCCCAACTCTTTCTCAAAGGGTGATCCAGCTGAGGATGTCTGCATCTCCCTTCTGACAGCATCAGCCCCCAGGCACCCACTGGTCTCTCGAGAGGCCAAAAGCTCTAATGGGCTATCTACCCTTTCCTGAGGTGGGCTGGGTGACGTCAGGTCTGTCCTCACCCCAAATGAGAGCCAGGAGAGGCGAGTTATAACCCCTGAAGTGCTGCTGCAATCTGTTAAGAGTTGGGTTGCATCTGGAAAACCCACATGATTTTTATTGTGCACTTTCCATAAAGCTTCCTTGTTTACCACTTGTCTGCTTTTTGCCTGTGGCAAGGCGCTGTCACTGCTATTTTCAGCACAGCTTTCACAGTTAGCTTGTCTGTCTTCACAGGGAGCCAGGACTGGGAGCTCCTCACAGGCTGCTTGCCTCCCAGCAGTCGTCAGCAGTTCCTGGTCCTGGGCCACCTCCTGGGGAGGCGCCATGCTGGGGCCATAAGCTGATGGTGGCACTGTGTGTTCATTATCAGAGCAGGTCACCTCTTGGCCCAGGAGTGAGATTGCATCACCAGCCTTATGCTGGGCTGTCATCACCTCCCCCACCTCCTCTGGTGTCTCCTGGGCCAGCCAGCCTCCAGTGGCCACACAGCTCTCCTCACTTGGCCACTCGCTATTTGTATTCATGGGGGAACTTTCAGGGACAGCTGTGCTGTGTCCTCCAGGAAGGGGCTCAGCTTCATCCAGGAACAGGAAAGATGGATGTATGGCATGTGCAGTTTGGAGGCCACCATCCACAGGTATGGCACTGCCTGCACTCTCCTCCTTGTGCTGGTCACCGTGCAGGCGAACAGCTGAAATGGAAGAAACCACTGAGTCAGTCACTGATTTTGTTTCCATGGTGTCAGGCTCCATCTCCATCAGGTCAGAGGATGGGTTTGTGCTAGCAGTGTCTCTCTGGGCCATGGTGGCAGCAGGAAGTCCCAGCTCTGCATCCTTCTTGATGTTCTTTGAGGAGGGTGGAACAGGGGGCTGAGCAAGGAGTGGTGGTGGGGGTGGCCAAGAGCAGCAGCTCTGCAGAGAGCCTGGCAAAGCCAAGGGGAAAGTGACCTGTGAGGTGTAATCGGTTTTCAGGAAAGATCTCCTCTTCCTCAGGCTCTTGACATATGTCGGCTCTTTCTCCTTTCTGTGTTTCTCCCTTGCTGTATGCCTTGTCATCTGGTTTTCCCCAAAGCTGTAACACCTTGGTTTCTTTAGGATGCAGGAGGAGTTGTCTGTATCCTCCTGTGACATCATATTGTAGCCTGCTGGCAAGAAAAAACCGTGCAAGTCAGGAAATAGACCCAGGCAGGATATCTATGCAGTGGGCCAAAAAGCTTTGAACACTGTCCCTGCCATTACAGACATAAATATTTGGCAGCAAAGCCTGGCTCCCAAGTGCCGAAGGAAACTGCTGACCAAGCACCTACTTGCAATCAGCTAAGTCAAGAAAAATAGAGTCTGGGCCTGTGGCTACAAAGACTGAAGTCCAGGATTACTGATGAAGGGTGCTGGATGGTGTGTCCCCTTGTTTACTGGCGTCACTTGATCTGACTGCAAGTACAGCTACAATTCTCAAGTTAAATTTGGTGATACTAGCAGCAGCTAGAGAGAGCAGTGCCTATAGCTGTAGATTTATTAACATGGAGTAGAAACACCAGAAATTCCCAGCCTGGATACTTAGATGATAAAAATTTCCAGAGATTACAGTTTTGTGCCTGAACATGGTATTGTTACATGAATGCAAAAGCCAAAACTATCCTAACTACACTAACAAATTATAAAGAAATGCAGTTAATGTTGCAGGAGCTGATTATTTCAGAAACAAGAATCCTCTCCTTTCTGAGAAAACACAACTACCAGCTGCTCACCCACAGGATTCCTTGACACGATTACATAACATGCTCCTGATCCAAAAATTATTTTTTATCTTGGAGGCACATGGAACAATGTTTTACAACTTTTAGCTCTCCTTGGCTTGAAGGAAGATAGCACAGTGAAGGTACTGCCTGACAGTGGGAACACTTCCCATACAGCTCCCTGTCAGTGTGGGGACCTTTCACAGAATTGTTTTGGTTGGAAAAGACCTTTAAGAACATTGAGCCCAACCATACATCTAACACTGCCAAGTCCACCACTAAACCATGTCCTTAAGCACCACAGCTACACGACTCTTTAATACCACCAGGGATGGGGACTCCACCACTGCCCTGGGCAGCGTGTTCCAATGCTCAACAAGCCTTTTGGAAAATAAATTGTTCCTAATATCTGATCTAAACCTTCCCTTTCACAACGTGAGGCTGTTTCCTCTTCTCCTATCGCTTGTTACTTGGGACAAGAGACTGACCCCCAGTTCTCCACACCCTCCTTTCAGATAGCTGTAGAGAGTGAGAAGGTCTCCCCTCAGCCTCTTTTCCTCCAGGCTCAACACCCCCAGTTCCCTCAGCCGGGAACTCAGCACACTTGTGCTCCAGACCCTTCCCCAGCTCCGGTGCCCTTCTCTGGACACGCTCCAGCACCTCCAGGTCCTTCTTGGAGTCAGGTGCCCAACAATGAACACAGGACTCCAGGTGCCAAGAACAGAGGCATGATCACTGCCCTGGTTCTGCTGGCTACGCTGTTGCTGATACAAGCCAGGATGCTACTGGCCTTCTTGGCCACCTAGGGACACCTCTGGCTCATATTCAGGTGGCTGTCGTCCCACACCCCCTGGTCCTTTTCTGCCAGGCAGCTTTCCAGTCACTCTGCCCCAAGCCTGTAGCATTGCATGAGGTTGTTGTGTGACCCAAGCACAGGACCTGGCACTCAGCCTTGTTGAACCTCATACAATTGGCCCCAGCTCACTGATCCAGCCAGTCCAGATCCCTCTGCAAAGCCTCCCTACCCTCCAGCAGGTCAACGCTCCCACCCAGCTTGGTGTAGGCTTACAAACTGATTGAGGGTGCACTCGATTCTCTCGTCCAGATCACCGATGAAGGTATTAATCAGAGCTGGGGAACACCACTCGTGACTGGCCACCAACTGCTCACTAAGTTTCCACCCACATCCAATAAAGGATGGAGATGCTCCTTAGCCCTCATTTTGCTGCTAATTTATTTATAGCAACATATTTTGTTGTCTTTTGCAGTAGTAGCCAGACCAAGTTCCAGTTGGGCTTTGACCCTTCTAATTTTCTCTCTGCATACTCTCACAACATCCTTGTAGTCCTTCTGAGTTGCCTGCCCTTTCTTCCAAAAGTCATAAATTCAATTTTTTCCTAAGTTGCAGCCAAAGCTCTCTGTTCCGCCAGGCTGGTCTTCTCCCCCACCAGCTCATCTTTCGGCACACAGGGACAACACGCTCCTGTGCCTTCAAGATGTCCTTCTTGAGGAATGTCCAGCCTTCCTGGACCCCTTTTCCCTTCAGGGCTGCCTCCCAGGGGACTCTGTCAACCAGGCTCCTAAACAGGCCCAAGTCTGCAGGGCACCCTGCTGGACCTGTTGTTTGTGAACAGAGAAGGACATGTGGGTCATGTGATGGTTGAAGGCCCTCTTGGGCAGAGTTTTTGATTCTTGGAGAAGCAAGGAGGGGGGTCAGCAGAACCCAGGGTATCTCTCTCCTTCCTTGCCTGTCCCTTCTGAAGGGTCACCCACAGCCATCCACTGCAGCCCTCCAGTTGTGCGAGTTATCCCACCATCCTTCCATGGTGGCAACTGTGTCACAGTTTCCCTGCTGCACAGTGGCCTCCAGTAACTCCTGTTTGTTGCTCACGCTGTGTGTGTCGGTGTAGATGCACTTCAGCTGGGCTACTGACCCTGCCACCTTTGAGGAGGAGAAGATCCAACTCCTACGTGACCACAGTCAGGCGCTCCCCTGGTTTCTAACGCATCAACCACTCTTGTGTCTTTGCTGTCGCACGGCTCTCCATCCCCTGCCTCCACGGAGGTGGCAGAACAAAGGACCTTGCTAGCACACTGTTCCTCAAACACTGGCATGCCACCTCCAGGCTTATCTCTAGTGAGCCTGGTTTCATCCCTTTCTCCCTCAAATCTGGTTTAAAGCTCTTTCAGTGAGCCCTGGTACCTCCTGTGCAAGGATCTCTTTCCCCCTCTGAGTCAGGTGTACCCCTTCTGTTGTGAGCAGGCCTGGTATCGTGTAGATCAATCCATGATTGAAAAAAACCAAAATTCTGCATGGTATTTATCTGCTGGCTCTTCCTATTTCTTCCCTCATCATTCCCTGCAACTGGAAGGACAGAGGAGAACACTACTTGTGCTCCTGATCCCTTAACTGACTGTCCCAACCAAGGTCCTGAAGTCTCCCTTGATTGCCCTTGGACTTCTTGTAACTTCATCGCTGCCCACCTGAAAAATCAATAATGGATAACAATCTGAGGGCTGTAGCAGGGTAGGAAGCTTCTTGTTCACATCTGCCCCAGGCCCCAGGGCAGACTTCTCTAAGAAGCAGGTCTGGTTGGTATATTGGACCTTCTGTTCCCTTACTAAGGGAGTCTCCTGTGACAATGACCCATCTTTTTCTCATTTTGGAAGCAGTTTTTATGCAGGGCATAGGCTGACAACCTCTGCAACACCTCCAACCTAGATGGACCATTGTCCTCGTTATTGTTTGGTTCCACTTGCAGAGCCTCATACCTATTTTGCAAGGGCACCTGGGAAAGTGGGGTAGTAACAGAGGAGATGCACCTGCTTCACTGGGCAGGAACTTGTTGCCGTTGGCTCCTATTCCTTAAGCCACTGCATTCAGCCAGGCAGAGAGAGGACAGGGAATTCTCAGTGTCACGTGCCCTGTCTGCCTGCTGGACCTGTCCCAGGGAAGGTACAGTGCAATTCCAGTAGTCTATCTCACTCTCACACTCCCTGGATACTCCTCAACCTACCTACCTCCTCACAGAGCTCTGCCACTAAGTGGAGGGGTTCCTCTACCTAGGCACACCTCCCACAGGTGTGCTCACTACTTATCTTTCCTGTGTGCTGTTTCTGGGGCTTATCACTCTTATCACTGAAGATTCAGCATACATGGAAGGATGCACAGAACTTACTCTTGCAGCATGTTGGCTTCAGGATCAGGCAGAGCCATACATCAGAAACCTGGGGACTTCCCAGAATGCCAAACTCACTTTAAAACTGACTTTTTTGGAATCCAGTGCTTGGATGTGATGACAAATCTCCCTGCAAAGCTGCAGCTCTGACCCCTGTGTGCACATCCACTGTATTTTTGATGAAGAGTGGCTTATGAAGAATGGGTGTTCAAAGGTCCTTCAAAAATCTTGGGAAAACTATGAAAAGCTGAAAGATGAACCCTCCAGGAAGACTGACATGGGAAACAGGCAACACCCGAGCCCAGGGGGTGGAAGGAAGGTGACCTGCAGCAAGTGGATGAGGGTTTACCTGCCAGGGCATCTGTAGGGCTAAGCCTGTCTGCGGCATCAAAGAACTCCTCCTCAGAGCTGGTGTCACCAAAGCCTGGGGGCGGCTCCAAAATGAGGTTGCTCGCCTCTGCCTTCTGCTCTGCTCCACATGGTGCCTCTTCCTGAGCAGATTCACCTTTCCAAGGACATTTTTGAGGGCTGCGACTGATATTGCTCCTCTCCACAGTGCCTGCAGGGGATATGCTGTAGCACAGACTGTAATAGCCCAGGGTGTTTCTCTCAGATTGCTTGGTCTCCAACACAGACACACCAGTGTCCTCCCCTCTCTGCTCAGAGGGGCTCTCTTCACACCCAGGCTCCTCTGCATGAGGTACCTGCAAGAAACAGAAGTAGTCTTTGGTTTCTGCCCTGCTGGAGCATCCTGCAGCATGAACAGGGAAGAAGCTCTTGTCCAAGCTGCTCATCTCCTGTACTGTTGGTGTGTAGAAGTGGAAGAATTCTGGCCTGGAGGAAGAGCAAGCTTCCAACTCATCTTCCTCCAGTGCATCCATAGAGTCACTGGAGCCACTTGTCTTAAACCCTCGACTCTCAGTGTTGGCTGAATCTGAAGCCTCGGATGTGCTGTCTGTTGCATTGTCACCCCCATCGCACTGGTCACTCCTTCCAGCTTGGGGCTTGTCCTTCTCCAGGCTATGGAGCCCTACCAGCTCCTCCTTGCTGCACACAGGATGGGCACCGCCGTATGCTACAGGAGTATTCAAGCAACACTCTGAAGAGGAATCCAGTTCCCAGGAGTCTTCAGAGTCACTGCAGGTTCGAGATTCGTACCCTGGGATTTAAACACACCAATCAGCCTGACCTTTGCAGTGACAAGGGAGAACAGCCAGACAAGGGTTATGAACTTATCTACACAGCAGGGACTCAAAGCCCAGAGAGCTCTGCCCTCATTTGCTCATCAGCAAACAAGGTGAAGATGCAGTTTGACCTGCACAGCCATAACCTGTCAGTGGAGGCTTGGTCCCTCTTGCCTGCTTTGCCTGGTTTTACTGTACAGCAGTACCAGAGTGATCTGCATAGCTAACTTGTTGCCTAAAGCCTCAGTTTACAACCCTATGAGACTAGAGTTACCCTGATGAGGGTGAGGACAGCATGGTAAACAGATCCTCTCTCTCCTGGCCAAGGTACACCAGCAGAGGGGAAGTTGTTCAGGAGGCTGGTAAAAGAGCACAAGTGCTCAGTGACAGGTTTGCTATTTCAGTGACAGGCACTCAGCCTTCACTTCTTGGGAAAAGCTGACAATTACTGCTGCCCTTTCCCTGCCTGGCATGTCTGGGGTTGATAGAAACATGTCACTGCCTTCACTAAGACTGACAGTCTTAGTAATTTGCAGATACCACTGGACACCCCTGTGCTACTCTTCTAGCATGATGCTATTCTCTGGAAGGAATAACACCTCTAATGCTGGGGGATCCACCCACTTTCACCCCACCCTTTGGCAAAAAATGGCTGGGTTTTTTTTTTAAACCTTCTTCAGCTGAGACACGGTGCAATTGCTGTTTTTTCTCTCCCCACGTAAATATGGAGACATTTGCATCCACCAACAGTCTGTAATAGCCACTGATGAGGCAGACAAGATCTTTTGCACTGTTTGATTCCAGAAGCAGAGTCAGCAGCTTTTTGGGGTTTTTTTGAGAGGGGGAAGAAAACAGTAAAAAATGTTAGAATAGACAAATATTGCTTGTACCACAATCTGCAGGAACATTCTGCACACTGAAAAGACATTCCCTCTCTCCCATACCACCATCACTGCAGAGCACTCTCTTTTTGCATGAGGCACAGAGAAAGAAGATAAATTGTTTTTCTCACATTTTGCTTCCTTCATATGTCTCACTGATGGAGGACAGCAGGAAGAAATCACTTTTCTTCAGTCATTTTGTATTCTTCCTATGCCCTTTCCCTTCTGAGTCTGTTCTAAGCCTTTTGTACTAAGGACACCACCAGCTAAATGTAAAATCTTTTAAAATAGATGGTGTGAATGATTCCTCTCTTGTTCTCTAGCCCTGACACAAACACAGGTTGGCCATCATGAAAGCACCACTTACCTTCAGATCCTGCAGGTAGATTTTCACCATGCTCACTTTTTCCGACTCCTCTGTAAGCTCCACCCTGCTGATGTTTGCAAACTCGGCCAGACTTGTTATGATGCTGAGCTTATTATTGACAATCTGGCTCACCCCGTACTTGGCACCCACCAGCAAGGCAACGTATGATTCTCTGTCCTGCAGCTGTAGGGGAGAGGTTAAATCTGTAGCCAAAATCTGAGCAGCAAGCCATTCACTTGTGCTGGGCAGGGACTCCTCAGCCACCTGATCTTGTTTGCTATCTTTCAACAGTGGACTCTAAAACTGGGCTGCAACCAGCTGCAAAGGGAGCCCCTTGTTACTTACAGGCTGTCAGGTCACCTGCTCCCAGCTGTTATCATGTCTGGCTTGGGGACCACCAGTTTCCCTGGGCCACCAAGGCAGGAGGCCCCATAAATGCACCAGCCATCTAGCAGATCTAAAAAGCTGGTGAGCAGCAAGTTGCTATCAGAAGTGTCATCACCTGCCAGGCTGTGCCAGATGGATTTAGTGAGACCTGATGGAGCAGGCTAGAAACTTCAGGAAGGCATTTCTGGGTTTTAAAGAAATCTGAACACTTTCTGTTAGAGAATCAGACACTTAGAAAAAAATGAATTAACACACATATAATTTAGCAGAAATATTTCAATTTGCACACAAGCGTAAACCCAGGCAACCCATCAGTAAGGTCCTCCCCTGGTACAGACCTATCTGCACTGCTCAGCTCTCTATACAAAACAGCTTGTGGTCAATAGTTCAGTACAGATCCAAAGGGGGACAGGCAAAAAAACCCCAAGAAACTTCTTGTGAAAAGAGCAGTGTTCTTTTTTACAGTAAGGTTTAAAAGTGGCCAATCTATTTTCAAGAGTTTCTGAAAACTCCCCAGATCTCTCAAGTACTTTACAACATGCAAAATCTAGACAGAGCTCATCTGAAGAGCAAGAGTCACAACTTTCAATTAGAAAAAATATGTATAATTATTTGTAGTCTGGTACGTATTCACTTCAATGGAACTATGCTGAGTTACCCTAGCACAGTCCCTTATCAATATTTATCATGATGTCCCAGGACAGGGAAAAGCAGTATGACTGGAGCTGGCTGAAACAGCATCACCAGAGCTAATGTTCCACTTTCTATGAGCTTCAAAGCAAAGACAGGGAAGAAGACTCAGTAAGAAGTTTCTAGTCTCATATCAACAATCATTTTAGAAAGGTACTTAAATATTTTTGCTTTAGATAGGGCTTGCTTTGGGTAAGGCATGATCTTACCCATTGTTGAAGAAAAATGCTTAAAACTGCTTCTTGTGCTCTATCTTTGCAGTTATTGTTGAAGTACGCTCCCTTAAGAGATGCATAAAGCAAGGCAGTAAGACAGCATGTCAAAAATCAATTACAAAAATAAACAACACACATACCATCAGGGTGGCATTAAAGATCTTCCCATTGTACATCTTCAGGTCTCCCAGTATTTGCAGGTAGCTCAGGCGCACTTGGACTGCTGTGAGCATATGCTTAATTTTGCAAGACAAGAAATACTGTTTAGAAACATCACAGATGAGTAAGGTTTGACAGGTAGCCTCTAGGCTGGAAGATGTTATTTTCATACAGGACTTGGTATTTGACCACCACATCTAGGATGGTCTGGATAGGCAACAGATCTGTACAGGACCGTCCCACATTACCATGTCTGCCATCTGGCAAACCCACAAGCAAACTGCAACAGAAAACACTATGCAGGGAAATGAGAGTGCATGTGCAGCAGAGGAAGTTACAAGAGGAAAAGATAAGAGAAAAGCCCCAGGTGGTCCCATAGAGACAAGATCCATGGAGGAAAGACACTGCCTCTTTGGCTCTGAGATGTGCTGACGCCGTCCTGGGAGACACCTTGAACCCAGGGGATGCACATTACCTTTTGCCGAGGGTCCAGTAGCACCTGGTTCCGCTTCATGTGGTAGCTGATGGCTTTCTTGATATCTTTCCCTCTCATGTTTCGAAGTAAAGTTGGTGAGACGAAGTTTTCAATTCCCCAGTCCCTCCTGCCAGAGAGATGGGAAGGGAGCAAAGGGGGTCCCAGCTGAGCTGTCCCCCAGCAACACAGGTATGTGCAGAAAAGCAGCTGGCCAGAGGCAGAGAAGGGAAAAGGCACCATGCCAGCTCAAGATGCACTGAGCCTCAGGGTGCTGTAACGTCCACATGGCTCATGCAACATAACTACATCACTGGAGTTCACTTCTATGTGCATCTGCTACTGGGTTTGGAGGAACACATGCTTTCTTGCAGAGTGCTTGTTTTTACATAGTTATACAGGAGAAAATCTACAAGCTTAGTCAGTATAAAGGTCCCGATCCGTCCATGCCACCCAGAGGATGAAGATTCTGCCTTTGTATTTACTTTGGTTACAAAACTATGACATTTTAACATCTCCATTTCCCCAGACCCAAAAATATGGGCCACCTGTTCTGCTGAAGAGTTTATTAAGCCTAAGCATTAAATATCCAGGAAGAATACTGCAGTGGTCTGTAGTTGCTTTTCACTCTCCACATGCACGTGGGTGGGCATGTCTGGCTGTATGCAATGGAACAGTGGTGTCTGCATGGGCTGAGAGGCTTAATGGTGCAGTTACCACACAAATGTCTATTATTTAATGACTGGCCCATCACAAGTTCTTAAAACAGGGTTGTTCTTTAGGGCAAGTGTGGTCTAACAGCACTGACATGCAGCACAGCACACCTGCTGCTTGTGAAAGCATTCTGCAGTGTTTTTTTCCAGATCCCGTTACTTCACAAGACCTATAACTTATACCAAAATTAGATATTTCAGATGTAGTTCTAGTGGATGAAGAGCTGTAAAGTACTGGCTGTGCAAAGCTGATGATTATCCTCTGTGTCAACTACAGCATGGAAATCTGTATACTGGCAGGAGCAGCCACGGTAACTGTAACTAGGTGAGATTTGCAATTTCATGTCCCTGCTCTAGCTACAGATCAGAACCTCCCTCTTCTTAGGGACATGCTCAGATGTTATACTGTCCATACTATTCAACCAGCTCAGCAGGTTAAAGCTAGGGAGCTCTGTGAAGCCACCTTGCCCTAAAATGACTGGCACAATGAAGAGACTGCAGTCTCTTTGGGTCAGAGACAGTCTTCTACTGAGAGCTAAACAATGGGCAAACATAGAGCTGATGCCACTTTCATTTGGCTCCTTATTTTGCCAGGTTTAGTCACAAGAAAACACAGAAATTTTGGAACTTACTCAATGTATTTCAAGGATACTTTCTGTGGCTGAGCACAAGCATAGATCCTCTCCTGTATGTGCAGAGCAGCCAGGCGTAATGCCATACTGCATTTCATTTCCACAGCAAATCTTTCCTGAAGCACATCGCTGCAGCTCTGGAACAAATGAAGCTGAGTTACCATGATGATGGGAGCTCAAGAAGAAGTCAATATAAGACCTCTGGTATGCATAAAGGGAGCCATCCAGCTCATTTCAATCTCATTCTGTTAAAAAGCCAAGCATGTAAGTTGATTCAAGAATTTAAGGCAAGTTGAATCCAAATGCTCTGTTCTTAAATGCTCTGCATTTCACATTCATATAACTGAACTGGCCTGAAGTATGCTTCAGTTTAAAGCATAAATGGGAATTGGGTGAGAAGACATCTTGAAGCATAGAAAGCCTGAATTTCACCTGCAGGTAGAGATATTCGAAGGCAACTGGGTCTTCCTGCAGGAGGTCTAATGGGTCCTTTGGGATAAAGCAAACTCTGAAGAGGCACCGGTAGTCATGAGATTCTCTTTTTTGGACCACCTGCAACAGACAAACAGCATCATGCCACAGCTACTGCTGTAGTCCCTCCCTTCATAAATACATAGTAAGCCTCTGACTTGTATGAAGTCACAGATATCATTTAAAGATTCTGGCAAGTGGGATGGCTGCAGATTAGCCATTGTCCTTAGTAAATACAGAGACATTGCCAGTGTTTGTCATTTTATTTTCAATTCTTTTTCTGGTTTTTGCTTTTCCCTGTGACAGCTTTGAAGACCTCTGACAGCAATACTTCATTAACTATCCACTGATCTCATACACTTGCACTAGAACCAGGACGGAGGCTTCAAGGCCATATGATAATGACAGAGGAAGGGCCAAGCTTCTCTGCTTTTAAGTTCAGTCATAAGATACCGCAGCCCTAAACAGACATTTGTATCATCATCATAATGTCAATCCAATGTTAAGAGCCCTGGGTTATATATTAGCATATTTTATTCTGGGCAAATCCTATACAGGCTCAGCAACTGAAACAAAGCAGAAATTCTCAGGCACATGCACTCAGGTGTTGGACAGTGTTAGCTACCAAACCTCTGCATCACAGTGGATCACCAGCCACCAAAGTCAACAGCATGGAGATTAAACTCCCAGGTAGGCACATTCTCATAAATTAGATTAGCCTGGAATTACTGGCAGAGCAACGAAATCACTAACAGAGCTCATGTCATGTTTGCAGGGCACAAACTTCTGATTTAGAATTTAATCAAAGTGGCACCTGGCTGAGTTAACTCTTTTGACTACCCAGCTGAGTACGCAGCTATTTCAAGACTGTCTCAAATAGTCCTCTGTAGAAGGGCCTGTCTGACAGGTTGCACAAAGTATGCTCATCCCTGATTGCTCTACATGGTCCAAGCAATACCAGTCCACAGGTATTGCTCTGTGGGCTCTGTAAATGGAGTGAGACACTTCTGAAAGCGCCATTTCTCCAGGGGCTCTGGTTTATGCAGTGGTTGCACATGCAACAGACAGAAAGAAGAGAGCACCTCTGGAGATAAGGCCAAGCTCACTCCCTCTTGTGACAGCTGCAGAGCTGTGCTCTCTCTGCACCTCACTGGCCACAATTCATTGGTGCTCGTGCTCTGCCCTCCCAGCATGGTGGAGGGGGCACACAAGGAGCTCTCCTCACCTGCTCGATAAACTCCTCCTCATGCAGCAGGTGAATCTTTGCCACGTTGTACTGCTCCTCCAGAGTGAGGGCAAAGTGCATGATGCTCCGGATGGAGAGTTTCTCCTTCAAGGTGAGAACAATGTCCTGGGAAGGGAAGGCACATAGATGGTCAAACAGAATTTAGACTGAGCACTGCTAGCACACCACATGAATGTGGATGATTCTAGCCTGCCTCTGGCAACCATGTGGAGCAGCACTGAAAGGGCAGTTGCCAGACACAAAATCCTCTGCAGCCGAGAACATGTTTGGTGCTGCAACACAGCAAAAATTTTAATGCTGTTTCAGAGGAAACCAGTGCCTATATAATGTACCACCCTGCCCTCTTCACTGACAGCTTCTAAACACATTGACCTAGACAAATGACAGAGGTTGTAAGGTTAGAGAAAGCCATCAAGTTCATCAGCAGTAGAGGTACGGCGGACAGCAACCTCTCTGGGACACCAAGCACAAGCTTGGCAGTTAGCTGCTGTGCTATCCCAGCTGGGTGTCAGAGCAACAAAAGAATATGCCAGCCAGGCACTCAGCAGGATGGTGGTCAGAGCCACCCATGTCCACTAATGCCAGCCAGCTGGTAAGGAAGGGAGTCACAGGAACTGCAGAGGAAGCACAGATAAAGAGAGGAGAATGCATTTCAGTAGATCAGGAGGACAAGGTACGCTAATTGCAGCTTGCTGTGGTAGAAGTGCAGTAAGGTGCAAGCTTCAAGGTGTAATAGGGGTCAAATCCACCTCCTAGAGTTACATCTCCTGGGCTTCTTCATGCTGAAAGTTTTGGCCCTACAGTTTTTAGTTTGGTGGTGTTGAGCACTTTCTGTCACCCTTGATCCAAATGTTTGTTGTTAACCATTCTAGCTCTCTAGAACTCTGCAACACTTCTTGAAGAAACTTACAAAGAACTGGTGAAAAACACTTCTCCTCACTGATAAATAAGAATTTGAGAGCATAATCATGAAAATCTTACCACATCTGACTGAAACTGGAATTTCAGTTGTATAGAGAATTCTGTTGGAATACTAAATGTCATGGAAATAACTAGGTTTATTTTTGGCAAACAGAAAATATTACATAACGCTTGACTGAGTACAAGTTGAAGATAACTCCTTTGACTTACTCAGGCCTCTTGAGGTAAGCATAAATGTTTGAATCATTTCAGTTTTAAGCAAGAATCTCTCAAACAGCAGAGGAACTTTTGGAAACATGTAACTTAGGAAGCATTTTACCCACTTGAATGTTTCTGTGAGGACACTGGTGAGGATTGCAATCCACTCCAGTAAGGAAAAATTTGTTCCAGGTCAGAGGTGAGCATCTGAAGTCAAATATGAAAAGCTAATCCATCTTTTAGAAATTAATCCCTTGCAGGTGGGCATTCAAATCTCTCTTTAAAACTTATCTCCCCTTTCCTTACTACCTTCTTGCTTTATTTCATTATTTTATTTCTCTCTGCCCTGCAAGTCAAAAGACTTGCAGAGACTTACTTGCATGAGAGACCACAACAGTTCTGTGAAGTTTGGATGAAGCAGATAATAAACTTATTTGTAAACCAAGTTTTAAATGCATTATAAATTAAATCTCCTTGCTTTTTCCCCTTAATATTCTTTCAGCCTAGTAACTCCTGAATTTCCACTATCCATCTTTTCCACAGTAACTGCACTGCTGCAGGACATCATATATCCTTTAAAGAAATTATGGCCTCAAATCACTGTGCACAAGCAAATCTTATTAACTCCAACATAAACACCCAGCAACTCTAAAGATCAGTCCAGAAAAACTTAAAAAGTTTGCAAGCCTATGTCTAAACATGGCAATTGTGGAAAGTGCTAGATTTGCATTTTGAAGAGAATGATGGAAACTTGTCTATAATGCCCCTAAGCACAAGTGATCCTAGGGAGGTGATACTGCTTTTCAACCTCAAGGGGTTAACCAGTTTTCATGTCTCTACAGAAAAACACTTCCACCAGTGCAGATAGGAGGCTGGTACATGGACAGGCATTTATGTAGCAACTGGCACAACTGCACTTGCTGAGATCACAGGATCTCCAAACATGGACTGCACTGTCCAGGTTCCAAGCCAGGAGATTGTTCACCCTCTCAGGGACACACAGTGTCACTGCTATATTAAACAACCTCCTCTGTATTCTGCCATGTGGTTTCCAATGAAAGCAACATTTGTGTGGACAGCTGATGATTTGCAAGTCCCCCACCAACCTGTCCTCTTGCCCAACTTCAACCACACTTCACAAAGCTTGGTGAACTCATAGCAAAGTTTCTGCAAGTCCTGTGAGAACCTGTTGCTTAGAAGAAAACAGAGGTTAACCAAAGCAATGCCTTTTCTGCAGGAAGGGCATGGAAAATTCAGCATGCTTAGCAACAGCCAACAATCCATTTCCCACTAGCTGGCCAATACAACCAAGAGGCTGCAAGCTCCACTGCATGCATGTTTGCTACTGGACTGAATTCTGGTGGTGGGAACAAAGACAGATAACCAAGCATCATTACCTTCACAGTAGTGCTCGTCTCAAACCTGAAAGCCTTTGTCTGTCCATTTTCCAAGTATACCTTGAGAACATTTGGCATACAAAGGAGAGAATTCCCCTGCAGAACAAAAGCAACAGTATTAATTCTTGGACATTAAGCCTCTGGGCACCAGGTTGCTCTGCCTGACCCAGCACATCCTGGTATAAATGAAAATCTTCTTCTGTGGCACCAAGCTTTATTCCCTGGTTATGCTTCTGGCATTGAACAAGGGAAAGAAAGCATAAACAGAACTTCAGCCAGTGCAATAGCTGCACATGGCCAGATATGCCCACTGTCTGGCAGATACTGAAAGCTGAGAGCCATCCTCCCTCCTCATTACCAGAGAAACAGCGATGTCTGCCGGAAAAGACATCTTCCCATTACTGGGCACCAGGCAGCACTAACCCCCACACAGACACTTTCCCACTGGCAGCAGCCATGACTTAAACTCAAGAGCTACTCAGACCCTCCATGCCACCATGAACAAATCTTGCACACCACAGGAAGGCTGAAACATTCAGCTAAACATGTAGTGGTACTTTTATTGAGCATCCCCCTAAGATTTGTAATTCACAGGCTTCCCAAATAGGAGATGTTTGGGAACATCAAACAGGCATAATGAGTTTTTTGAGATAGGTCTCAAATGCATTAGACAAGGCAATGACTCCTATAGTAAAAGCGCTTCCACTAGGTGCTCTCAGAAGTGTCCATGAACTTGGCCTCTGTTCTTCTGGGGCTGTCTGGAGCTGCACCTTTCAGCCTTCCACCTTACTCCTTTAGCAGAACTCATTTGCACCTTCCATTTTTTTCTCAGACTTACTCTTCTGGTTGTTCAGAGCTGAGAAGGTTTACTCCTCCACCCTCAGACACCTCATTCAGCATATCTTTCTTAGCTCTTGGACCAGCACATTCCTCCAATCTTAAAGAGTTTTCCTACTTGTCATGGCAGTCTCAAGGTTGAGAATGGCACTTCTAATATGATCTCTCCTATGTTCCATTTGCTGTGCAAGCCCTTATAAATCTCACAGCCTTGGTCCCTCTTGGTCCCACATACCTGGACGTACTACCAGAACAAACACAAACCACTTCTGAATCTTGTAGCTTGTTCCCCCCCTCCCTGTTTTGTGGGGTTCAAGCTGCCTAAAGTCATCACTGAGGAAAAAGAGGGAACATTGCCACTATTTTTGAGCCCAAGCTCTAACTCCTTCATGCTAAGTAGCACAAACACATCACATCTTTGACAGGCTTTGCATCCTCCATCAATTTCAGGAAAGTGATGCCGGTTTACACCAAGTGCACATTTTCTTTGGTAGCTACTGCAGCTGCAGGTTATTGTATGAATGGGGCCTTGTACACTCAGCTGTGGAATAATTACTGGGGGTAACTCAGAAATCAAAAACCAGCCTTGTTCACACATTAAGGAAAGGTATAATGTCGAAGAAGATCCCAGAGAAGAATGCAACTGGTACGTGAAGAATCCTCTCCAAGGTTGTCTTCTGGAGAGTCTGGTCTGCGTATCAATACGGAGGGAGAAAAGGAGTGGCAATTTCTTAGCTAATCCCTGTAATCACTGCAGAAGAGACACGTGGTACCAAGAAGCTGATACACTGTTTGCAACCGTGGGCCCACAGTCTGGCACCCTTTGGACAAATGCCTTCCTTGTGTGAACCTTGAATAAACTTTGTCATGATAATACCAAAGCACACCTCTGACTCAAAGACCACTCCCCTTCCCCCCCCTTACTGAGCATACACTCTAAATTTTTGGCAACCTATACCTTAAAAGGGAAATGGAAGAGTTTTTACCAATCACAATAAAAATATGACTAGAGTCACTCAAGCTCCACCTTGAAGGTAAAAAGAGTATAAAAGTAGCCCAAAGAAAGGGGGATGTTAGGGAAGATACCATCACGGACAAGTCAGGGAAGATACCACCACAGACCCCTGACCTTTGGGATCAGTTGATGGGCTGGGGCTCTCTTCCCCCCCATAGGGACGCCTTTGGGTAAGATTTATACTTTCCCAAGGACTTTCTCAGAAACTTAGAAATCTCTATAGAATTGTTTTCTAACTTAGCACTTTTAGTAATTTGTAACCTTAATGCTTGTATATACTCCTGCAGACAGTAGATTATCACTGGCAAGCCACACAAATCTGAATTATTCCTGTTGCTTTATTAAAGTGCTTCGTTTGCTTATTGACTTGCTGCACAATTTCTCACTGGGCGCCACCTGACAGGCTGTGAAAGTCCATAAATTGCAACGGGACGGCAGGTGCGGGACACTATTGAATGGATCTGGAATTAACACACCTGGACTTGTAGTGCCAGTAAAGTGTGTCTGCCCATAACCAGCCACACCATCCCCCCACTGGACACCATTAAATTCTGCAGGTTTAGCTGTGAGAGCCCATAAATCGTGGGTACAGGAGTGCAGTGCACTATTGAGTGAGTCCGCTGTCGTCGGACTCGTAGTGCTGAATTGGGCGTCACTCAGGATCTAAGCCCAGCTGGGGCTCCTCTAGTATCTGAGGATAAGCTGCAATGCAAGGGGGTTTATTTCCTCCCAAATTGCATTACTGCCCTTTTCACGCAACACCAGCACACAGCAGAACCCGAAATCTATATAGAAATTCATATACAAATTAAATATCACCACTCTCCAGGTCAGATCCAATTAGCTGGCCAGAGCACCCAGATGGGATTTCTCTCCTTTTGTGCAGGCTCTAATAGGCTACTGTGAATTAATTATGAAAGCTTCTGCTGAGGCTTAATCAGCTGTACCCCTCCTGTTTTGTCTGGTGCAAGGTTGATTTACCCCACATTACAGCTTGGCCCATAGCTTCTACTAATACACTGATGCTGACCTAAGGATCCTGGGGGACCTGCCTCTTGCATATCATTCAGTTATATGGAAATACATAATAAGTTCATAACAGAAAATGGAGGCTGGATAGCATTGAGGGTTATTAACAATTTATGAGCCCAAACTGGAGTTTCAGGTTTCAACTGCAGAAGGCAGCCTCTGGATTCCTTCCAGTTGCCACAAAGATCATTTAGCAATGATCCATTAAGATGAAGAGTAGTATATTTACTGAAACAGGAGGCTCTGCAGTTTTTCAGGACCATAATATCCATTTTGGCTGTCCTAATACATCAGTCCACTGAAAGGAGACTAGTTCTAAAACACTCAAGCAGAGGAGCTGTTGTCTATGGTGAACAGTGGTTTTCCAGAAAGAAGAAAAAATATGGAACAAATTTATTTACTCTTTTTTTGTGCTAATATTTTACTCTTCAAAACAGGGTCCACATCCAACTCATGAAAAGGGAAGCTAACACCAGTGGGACCCCAACACCTGAATGAATTTCTGTTACACCTTTATGTTCTCATTAAATGAATCGCAAATTCTATATTGATTGTGTCTCTCCTTTGTACTTCCAAAGGTATGATTAACTTAGCTCAGCACAATATTGACAGAGGCTTTGCAGGAGTGCAGAGTACAGTGTTCCCCCTGGAGGTGCCTCCTTTGGGCCTCTTAAGACCTACACTGCAATCAGGAAGTGCATGGCAGATTGGAGACCTCCATGCACCAGAACACCAGTGCCCAACCTCTGGCTGAAACACTGCCATGGAAGCTCTCAAGCAGGTACTATTGTGAACTTCCAGCTATAAGAAAAAGCAGACTGATGGCATTTTCAGGTCTGGCTGTATCCCACGACTAGCCTTGCCCAAGGCCTCTCAGTCATGTCTGTCTGGGACCACTTCCAGAGGACATCCTCCACTAGCCTATTCCCTGCCTTGTGAGCTCTGTGGCCTGTGTGTGACACATCTCCCAACCACAAGGGTTAACTGGCTCTATGTCAGGAAGGGTGGCCCAGCTGCCATAATGCCCAAGCAGGATCTCAGACAGACAAGTCATTAAGATCTGAGAGATGTGAGCACAGCCCTTGGTAGAGCAGAGATGAGCCTTGCAGCAGCTCCAGCACATCTAGCAACACACTGGCAGGAAGGAAAGGATCCCAGAATCTAGAGAGACTTACTAGCAAATGTGTCAGGAGTCACACTAAACCCTCTCCTGCTCTGGAGACCACCAGGCCAGAGAAGGAGAAAGAGTCCTGACACACTGGGAGTCAGGCACAGTTCCCAAAGCGTTTGTACTGTGCCTGTCTGATAGGCTGGTGACATCCGTGACATCTCTGGCTGCACCTCTGCCCTGGTGCTGGGGGAGAAGAGGAAACAACTGCCACAGGGAAGGCTCTGCCCGAGCAAGGTGGGACCAGATGCCTGGATGTATATCTAGGGCAGACTAGCACAGTGAAGGAGCAGCCACTCTGTAGGTCCTGGCCATGTTAACCCAGACTGCCATCTGTGAACAGGAGTGACCCATTTCTTCCCAGCATGCAGAGCCTATGGCACCCAGCTGCAGCCATACCCCACTGACCTGTGTGTGTCCATTCACCAGCACTTCCTCTGCAAACCGTACTTTCACAGGGTTTGTTTTTAGCCTTGCCCTCTTCTCTGCAGTAAGAAATGATGACTTAGGCCCGTCCTGGAAAAATAACAGCACTCAGTTAGCAGCTCAGTCTGTTGCAGTTAACGTATGACAGGCAGAGGTGCACAGCATAGGCAGGGGTGCGATCACAGCCCACGCTGAAGCTGTTCACACCACACTGCCTTGCACTTACAGGAACAGGCGCTGTTAGGACTCTCTCAGCCTCCAGGCTTGCTACAGGCCTTTTTGACTTATCTGAGTGGTTACTGCCTTCTGAACCCAAACCTAGCTGTCCAAGAAGTGGACACGTGCAATACATGCTGTTTACACTCCTAATTTCACTGTATGTTTACCAGTTATTGTCTTTAGACATCTCCCAAACACCTGCAGTGAAGACGTATCCTGAAGAATGAGTATGAATCTACCAACAGCTGGCTTGCAGTGGGGCTGCACAGCATCATAAACCAACACCTGCAGCATGCCTTGCAGTGATGGACAAAATGCCCTGTCAGTGTTATCACAGAAACAGAGTCATCTATGCAGCACTTCCCAGGTCAGATGGGGTTGCTAGCGCATACTCTCATCGTGCAAAAGCTTAAGGAAACTGACCAAGGATAAAAAGACAACTAGACTTCATTGCCCTGTTGTCACATAACCATGCTTTCACTGTGACAGGGGCCTACCAAGCTCACAAGACACCACATGACTCTAGGAACCACTGAGTTCTTGTGCCCAAATGTCCTGCTCTTGCAAAGCACAATACTGCCTAAGACAACCAGGGACAGTATTCCTCAGTATCCTCCCAGACAACTTCGAGGTAGAGCAATTCCTACAGTCTTGCCAGAGGCGCAGGTGCCTCCCAACCTGCCGCAGCCCCATCTTGCCCTGAGGCTATTTGGCAAGGACGAGGAAGGGAGGCAGGCAGGAGTCTCTGTGCCCAGCCAGCAAGCCCTTCCAGAGTCTGCCGGGCTGTATGGAGCATGGTGCCCCGCAGCGGCCCCGAGGAGGGCCAAGGCCTCCCACATCCCTTCTAGTGTGGCCAGAGCAGCCCCGGCAGAGGGTCTGGTATCCATCAATGGGAGGCGTTACCTCTCAGCTCTAAGCACAGCTGCCTTCAGAGTGGGGCAAGAGCCAACCCCAAACCCAAGATCAGCCTTGGCTCTATTTGGAGGTATCCTTAAAGGGACCTGCAAAGGAAAACACAAAAACGGATTCGTGCCCCATTTGCTTCTCAACAATGCATGAAGGCCTGTGAAGGTGTTCCAAACTTGGTGAAGGGTTTTCCAAATTATTTTCTCTCTGAAAAGCCATTGCATTTCCCCCCTTTTGGCAGGTATTCAAGTCTGGCATAACTGACTCTCATTTTTTACCTTGACCTCCAGAACCAGATCAAGCTCTGGCAAGACTGACAGCCAATGTACTAGGCAAAGGAGATTAACAAGAGATGGAAGCCACTGTTCAATGGGTTTGCTTAAAGTTTTTCTGGTTACTTAGGCTTTGTGCACATCAGTTGAATGCCAACACCTGGAAAACTTTGGTCAGGAAAAATATATTTAAGAGATTTTTCTCTTTCATGTACCTTCACTGAATGGCCAAGAAACCTCATGACCTTAGGCCTGAGAGCTCCAGTAACTCTTCTCAAGGAATCATCATGCTTGTTTCTAGAATAAATGAAAATTAAAAAAAAAAATTCCAAACAAATGAAACAGACTCCCAAAATGCTTTCTGGGGTGGGTCAGGGGAAATCCCCCTCAGGCCACGTTCATACATCACAAGAAGCCAAAAAGCACACAAACCCAATTTTGTCCTTGCTTTGCAGCTCAAATTTTACACACATTGAAACCCACGTGGATAAACACATCATATCAGCAGTACATGCCTTCTGGGGAATTTTATGCTACAGGAAGGGTGACAGAGCACTGGAACAGGCTGCCCAGGGAGGTTGTGGAGTCTCCTTCTCTGGAGACATTCAAGACCCGCCTGGACACCTTCCTGTGTGAACTCATCTGGGTGTTCCTGCTCCAGCAGGGGGATTGGACTGGATGATCTTTCGAGGTCCCTTCCAATCCCTGACACTCTGTGATTCTGTGAATGGGCAATCAGCACCAAAGTTTCATTTTCATACTAAAACTTTGCTTCTATTCCCAAAGTATGATCCATACTCAGGTCCCAGGCCTTAACCAGATGAGTCTGGAGAAAAAGGAATAAATTTTTCCAGCACTCTGAAAGGAAAACCTCAAGCGCTTCCAAGAAGCACCCAGGGCATATGCTGGGCTTGCAGCCTTATCACCTGCCTTTTGTGTCTGGGGGGTACCTATGGCCCAGATAGCCCCAGCACATGGGGAGAACTTCAGGTTGTTCTTGGGGGGCTGGCCACAGCTTGCTGAGGAAACCTGCCTGCATCCCAGTCGTTGTGGCCTGGGCCCTATGGAGCCCACTGGGCCCTCACAGCTCCTGACGGAGCCCTGAGCTCCAGGGAAAGGGGCTCAAACCGCTCAGAGAGCATCTCCATGTGACATGCCTCACACAGCACCCTGGCCCTGCACTCTGGGGAGCTGAGAGGAGTTACCACTGATTCTCCCAAAAATCTCCTCAAAGGGCATGTGTGAAAGCAAAGGTCTCTTGCAGCTCCTTTGGTTGAGCCCTTGCATCCTGTGTGCCAGCCCAGCCACCCCCCCTACCCTGCCAGCCACACTGCTGGCCATGGCCATCTGGGGCAGTGCTGCTGGGAGTGCTGAGAGTGCTGAAGAAAGGCCATTTACCGACATGCAGCGCAGGATGGTTAGGAGGAGCTCGTCACCGGCCTCCCTGTAACAGAGACATGCAGTCAGCCAGGTTGAGCAGGTGCCTGTGCCTTCCTCCCCAGTGTTGTGGCAGCCAGCGCCAGCAAGGCCTTTGGCCCCTCCACCCCCCGTGAGAGAAGGTGCTGAGCCCGGCAGGGCGCAGCACACCAAGCACCCCACGGTACATGAAAGCGGGGGGACCCTTCAGCCACAGGCTGGACTCATCCCTGTGGGGCAGCCCCATGCCGAGCACAGCACCTCAGGAGGTGGCGAGGTCCTCCTCCACAGGTGGGCTGGCCCCACACAGCCTCGCACCTTTGCAACCCCTGGCAAGACCCAGTCCTGCACCTCTCCTCTCTGCCCTCTGGCACCTCCTCCCCACTGGCCGCACGGGACCACACCTGATAATGTCAGCTGCTTGTTCAACAGACACGTTGTCCACCGTGGTAGAGTTTATCAGGAGGATCCGGTCTCCTGGCTGCAGCTTGCCTTCGGCGGTGCTCCCTGCGGGTGACCGGCACACTGTTAGTCACGACAGCACCACACCAGCAGACCTCCTCCTGCCAGGGATGCTCACTGCAAGCTCTTCTTGCCACTTGCCACCCACTTGCCTCAGCAACTGCCTCTGGATGGCAAAATAAAAAGGAGCCAAAGGACATAGGGCCCCAATGCCAGCTGGTGTGCCACCTCACCTGGGCTGTCCTCTGGCCCCACAAGCTGCCCCTTCACCACAGAAATGTGGTGCATGCGCATGTCTTTTCCCACATCCCAGCCCATCACACAGCCCTCAGACACTGCCTGGCTGGGGCACAGCAGGGGGCTCAAAGGCTCTCAGGAAACCACAGGAGGACGAGTGGGTGAAAAAGATGGTTCCTGAGCTTTGCTTTCCAGGAGAGTAGCAGCCCCCAGATCCAAGGGGCTAAGGTGCAGGTGGACCTTTGGTCTGAGACAGAGTGTCCCTGCAGCCCCCAGCTCCACCATGGCCAGTCTGCTGGCTGAGGCACACTACTGAATTTCTCTGCCAGACAGGTTTTCCCACAAACCCAACTAGCACCTGCCACCTCTCCCTCAGGGAGACCCTGGTGTCACATAGAATACATGAAAGGCAAAACACAAAAACAATCATCTGGAATTAAACACTTGTGTTTTAGCCATGGGCTCTCACAGCAAAGGATAGGACTTGAAAGGACAGGTTTCTCTGTGCCTCAGTTTTAATAAAATGTTGATTCTTTCTGATTAGGAAAAAAGAAAAGCATAACAGAAAACCTCCTTCCCCATTTCTTAGACCCCAGGACTTTCAGCTAATTTAGGCGTATTTCACATGGGAAGAAAACTTCACTCAAAAGCAGTGTGAAAGGACAGAGACCATACCGTAGTACCTTTACACCAAACATCCCATAAGCACAAGCACTTGGGACAGGCTGCTTCCCCAGGCAGATAGGGGATGACACAGCCCACATGGGCAGCCAAAGGCAGAGCCCAGGCCAGCCCTCCAGCCACCCTCCCCACAACACCTATCTGCCTGGCTTGGGCACACTCTTTCTCTGGCTGTCACATCCACACTGACAGTAAAAAGCGGGCATTTTTGTGTATCCATTAGAAAAACAAAAGTTAAATAAAAAACAGATTCACAGTTTTTGATTCAAAATCCACAAGCCACCTTAATAGCAGAGTTATATCCCTCCCCTTTATAACTGGAAGAGTTGACTGCTTGACTTAAGCAGAATTTCACCTGGGCTGCCTGTATCTAGCAGTGATCCTCTCTCTGGGACAGGGCCATAAGCTCAGGGAGCATTTTCAACAACAGATCACTGGGGCCACTGCAGGATAAGTACTCTTAGATGAAATTCTTACATTTCAGATAAATCACCAGAAAGAACTCTGCATCCCTGAAGGTCAGCTGTGTCCAAGTGCAGGTGGAGGATTAGCAGTGAAGCTGCCATTGACTTAGATTTCTTCCATGCCATCAGAATCAGGCAGATGTTCAAGCACTCCACATGCCATAGGCACATCAGCTTTTGCCCTCAGTATTCAAGGATCACATGCCAGCCAGAGGTACCTGAGAAACTCATAAATACCTGGCAGTAGTTTATCACTAAGGCCATCAGGGACAGTCCACACTTGTCATATCTGTGATTGTAGAGAGAAGGTGACAGTACTTACCTGCAGCAACAGATGCAATTGTGAGAGGAAGGTCTGGACAAATCTCAAAGCCGTAGTGATGGAGGACCAAATCTTTGTATACTGTGACAGTAAGTTTGACACGGCTGGCAGGCTGGCCACTGCCATCACTGGTGCTGTCTGTCACAGACACTCTGCCCCTGTGAGACAAGAAGATGGTGATTAACTAGGATAGAGTCAGAAGATACTTTATCAAAGCAGGGTAGATCCACACACATACAAGACACCCCCGCTGTCAGTGGGCTGCACCAGTACACAGAGAGGCTAGCACTTCTCTGGGTACCTGTGAGTGGCTCTGCACTGTGCAGGCCAGCAGTGATGCTCCAGGCTCCACAGAAAACTGAAGGCATCAGAGCAGTGGCAGCAGCTGGTTGTAACCACAAGTCTTTCAGCCACTTCAGCCCAGTGGTCACATGGAGGGAGAACTCCAGGTGTGCCCCACAGCAATCCCTAACCTCCACAGATCACAGCAGCACCTTTACCCAGCAAGGCAGTGAGAAAATTTACAGTGCTCTGCTTCTGCCAGGGTCAAGTCGAGCTTAATTTTGATTCACAGACCTCAGGAAAGTAAAGCAGCTATGGGCCAGGATGTCTTGCAAATGCAACCCAATCTCAACCTAAATACATGGGCCAACGGCAAGACACAAAAAGTACAACTCCACCTTGAAGAAAAGCACACTTCACATTTAGCAGCACTGTATTTCTGCAGGTGTGGCTCACAAAACCAGAATGGGTGAAAGCAGGAATATGTGTCCCTGGAAAGCAAGTGTGATGCTTAAAAGCACTGTTTTTTTCTAGGGACTACTGCATGCCTGTTTCCCAAAAACAACTGAAACAATGAGTAAGATCTGCAATCCATCACTGCCCCTGTTTGTTGTGAACAAGCTTGTGCTGTCTCTGATCATGTGGTTTCAGACACAGCTCAGATCATGCGGTCTTGCACTTAACACCCCCCCACCCGATGAGATGGGGAGAGAAACACAACAAAGGGATCATGGATTGAAATGAGGACAGGGAGGGCTCACTCACCAGTTATGGTCACAGGCAAAACAGACTTGACTTGAGGAAGAAAAATCAATTTAACTCATTACCAACCAATCAAATTAGGATAGTGTAACATAACAACCACACCTTAAAACACCTTCCCCCCACTCCTCCCTTCTTCCTGGGCTCAAATTGCTTTGCTCCCCATTCCTCTACCTTCTCCCCCAGCAGCACAGGGGGCAGGGAATGGGGGTTCAGTCAGTTCACCTCTGCTGCTCTTCCCAGCATGAGAACCCTCCCATGGGCTACAAGAGTCCAGGAACAGAGTGTTCCAACGCAGCTTCCCATGGAATCACAGACCTCTTCAGGCACAGCTCCTGGCTCCAGCATGGGGATGTCCACAGGCTGCAGTCTCTGGTCCAGCACACCTTCTCACCCCACTCTGGGGGGTATCCTTGCTCATCATGAGCTATCAAAGTTATAACTGCCGTTGGCCTCAGCTTTCTGCTCCAGTGTGGAGTCCTCCATGGCCTACCTGTGGGTATCTGCTCCACTGTTGAACTTCCATGGAAAGTAGGGGACCCCATTTACTTTCTCCTACTCTTTTCACATGTTGAACTGGGTGTCTGAGGTCCTCTGTCCTCCCCCTCCTCCTCCTTCCTCAAGGCAGTGATTCCTCTTTGCTTAGGCCTATGGTCGTCTTTTGCTGAGGTCAATGGCCTCTCCTCAGGTTTTCTCCTCCTTCTTCTTTTCAAAACCAGTTCTTCCCTCATAAATATAGCTTCAAAGAGGCGTTTCTCTGTTGATAATTGGCTCAGTCTGGGTTGAAGGCAGGTCTGCCCTGGAGCCAGGGGAGCTTCATGAAGCTTCTCACAGGGGCCATCACTGTAGTCCCTTCCCCTGCTACCAAAAACGCACCCCCCAAACCCAACACATTGATCAAATGTGACCAACAGGTATTCCTTTCACAAAAAGCATGCTTACCTGGATGCACTGTCCCGAGAGCGATGAAGCCATTTTGCTACCATTTGCTCTATTCTACATGCTCTCCGTGTCTGGATTAAGTTAGCCTCCAAATCTTCCATTTACCTGAAAGTGACAAAAATCACAGGAAAACAGAATGATAAAAGATTGAGGAAATTTTCCAGACAATGTTCAGAGTTACCAAGACCAATTCACAACTCTTTTGTAATAAAGAGATCTACTGGCCCCTTGGGAAGACCATGTGCTTTAACATATCTTTAACAACACCATGATCCTTCCTGCCCATCCAGTCTCCCCTGCCTGGTGCTTTTGGTTAGTCCAGGTTGGTGGTCATAGTGCATTAGCTTCTCATGGCAGAGAATGACCCAGTAACCTCTGTATTCCTTTTTCATAGTTTCTGAATCCAGTGATCTGTTTCCTCAACGAGAGAAAGATCTCACAACTAGCCACAGGAAACCCACCATACTTAGTTATAGGAAAGCCCTTCTCTATTTTTGTCTGGGATCTCTGAATAAGTTTGGTAACACCCACCTGAACACTGATCCAAACTAGACACGCTTCTTCCATTGACCATCATTTCAGGGACAAGTACACAGCCTTCAGCTGCAGCGGGCCAAACACCTCAGGGCACAACACTGCAGCTTACAGCCAACTCCTAGCTGCCCTGAGGGGCAGAGAGTTGGTGTATTCCCTCCCTGTGACAGATTTCCTCTCCAGTTAATACAGCCACAGAAATTCTGTAGGGAGCAGTAATGAAGCAAGAAACTTGAGTGGCCAGTGCATGCTGCTGCACATCGCCATTTGTACTAGCAGAAGCAGTCTCTAAACCAAGGTCATAAACTCAAATTTGTCTCTGAGTGTACTGATGGCTACTAGTCCTGGAGCTCTGTGAACATATGTGGTTCTAGAAATCAGTAAAGTGAGTGGCTCATCCTGGATCTTCAATTTATAAGCTCTAGTTCAACAATATGAACATGGTAACTCACCCATCCTGCTCCTCACTTGTGTACCCTCTGCTGTTGACAGGATGTTTTTAGTCCCACTGAACCAAAGAACTGCAGCATTAGAAGTGTTTGGCTCAGATCTGGTTAATTCATTGTGACTTTACTTGCACCTAAAAATGTTCCTTCTTTTGAAGATGCAAAGGTTAGGTCGGCTTCTGAACCTGTCAGTCCGCGATTCCTCTAACAAACCAGGTAATTTACCACTTTAACACTGTGCTTTCCAAGATACAGAAAGCGCCTGTAGCCACATAGCATTTTCATTGTCCATTCAAACACTGGAAAGAATTGTGGGTTGCAAGTGAACCAAACGCAAAATGAAACAGAAAATACATCTGCATCTATGATAAGTCATGAAGAATATCAACTCTTTGTATTTCAGTTGTATTTCAGCAAGAAAACAGAATTACTACAGCCACCTTTCACACTGTGTCTTCTGGTCAGCTTGCAAGGTTTGTACGTTCCGAGCTCCTCTCTTCTGTCTTCTGCTGAGACAGTGAGTTCCGCACATCGGGGACACTGTCTGTTATGCTGGGACAGTGCACAGGACAGCGGGCTGCTGGGCCATAGCAGGAGCTCTGCTGGAGCAGAAATACTAGTAAGTTAACTTCAGAATAACAAGATATAAAGAGACAGTTAGAAGCTGACAGAAATGAGGCACAAAACATTTTGTCTCAGTGCGGCTCTCTTGAGCACCCTCTCAACTCACAACACATCCCCTAACGCATCTTTTTGAACAAGGATGAGAGGACAGGACCAACATCTGTTGATGTGTCTTTCCCTCCCAGGAAGCCATTCTGGCCCATTTCACTACCTGCCCATGTAGCAATGGACAGAAAAGACGACCACAAAATTTAACCCTTCGGGAGTTCTTCCACTGAGCTTTCTCTCAGCTCTTCTTTCTTACGGAACACAATTCAAAACTGCTCCTTCAGCCACACTGCTCCTATATCTGCCCTTGAGCAGCATCTCTGAACCAAAAAATGTGTACCCTTGCAATCAAGTGGTATTTTTTGAAGGGAACTAGAGCTTGTAGGATGGGACATGTGCTCCCTTTCCAGAGGGTGACTGGGAAATAACCACAGAACATGTAGAAGCATAGCAGCTTTGCAGCCTGAAAGACACACATAGGACACGTCACATCAAGCCTGGAGCAGTCATCATCAATGCTTAGCATGCTCCCTTTCAGCCTCAGTACTTCACTATTTTTGACAGTCAGCTCCATAGACACTGTAACACTCATGCAACAGTGTGGCTGCAACCACCTTCTGACTTTGACTTAATTTTTCTTCTCAGTAGCATAAAGTGCTTTGGCTTTCCTACATGCCTTCAAATGCTCTAACATTCCCCTCTGAGTCACAGGGAAAGACCTGCTTGCAGCCGGTCCTTCCTCCCAAAAAGCTCACTGTTTGGATGCCTAGAAGTCAACTGCTTCAGCTACTGATGCACTGAGATCAATTCTTCTCTGGTGTTTTCTCATTATCTCCATGTGCAGCTTCACCCTCTACCACTGCCCTCTATCTTTTACTTCTTTGCTGAAAGATCAGCCTTTCCTTCCTATGCTTCTGCTGTGCTTCACAAAACAGAATACCTGGAGAAAGTTTCTTAATCTGCAGTACAAGGAGGAAATGCTTGAAGAACAAACATAAATGCTTAAAAATCCAGATGGAATGTTAAAAGAGAAAAAAAAAACAACCTCACAATGTCCTTTCAGTAAACCAGACTATTTGAGCCAAACAAGAGGTATCTTAGAAGAGGCAGTTTTGGCAGACATTTACATATAATAGTGCAAAACACAAGGCAGCAGTCTTCTTTCTCATGGTGTCCCCAAGGCACACAGGCACCTGCAGGTGTGCTCAGTGGGACAGGATTACCCAGCCTTTTGCACAGACCTGTCATGCAGGTGCAGATGGCACCTCCTCCTTGCTTCAAAGATGTCCTACAAAAGCTCTGACCTGAGTCCTTCCCCCACCTGCCCTTTTGCAACTATTTTTGAGCCAAGCCCTTGAGCAAATCACTAAGCAGATTGAGTGGACTAGGATCCTAATACACAAAGATACTTAAACTCTGTCAGAGGAAACTAAGCTTTGACAGTTATTTTCATGGTTAATGACCCATCCAGACACGAGGCTTGATGTCTCAGAGGAAACCTGGGTGGGTGACTGTGGCTCTTCAGGAACACCACTGATTTGAAGATCAGAGCCTTGGCAAATCTCAGAGCATGCAGCCCCACAGGGCAGTACAACAAACAGCAGTGTCACGAACTGCATTGTCTCCTCCCTGGAGGAACAGAGAACTCAAGGAGAACTACCAGCCTTTACCACCTGTATGTCATGCACGCCTGTCACAGCAGAGAGAATACTGCTATCCCACCAGGATCCTTTTCCACAGCCTCCCTTTCAGACACTGCAGTGTCACAGCAGTTCATATATTCCACCCCTGCTGCAAACAAGGACAACATAGATCTGATCCTACATCACCTGGTTCTTGTCCGCTCCAAAATGGAGCAGAAAGTTGGGGGCAGTCAACCATATGAGGAGAGGAAGCTGTGAAGAAATGTGTACCTACTGCACAATCAGGCAGAAGGTGCCAAATGGAGGAGCATTCAAACAGCTAGCATAGATTTGATTGGTAGGAAAAAAAACACAAACCAAATCACAAACAAAACAACTTTCAAGGAGAATACTTCATTTTTTCTCATGTCATTACATGGCAAATATCAAACTGAAATTTGCTGGTGGACAAAAGTTCTACTGGTTTTTATGTAACTCCATCTTTGTTTTAAAGTGCTCACTACCATCAAAATGTGGTGGCAGGAGCACTACTCAGAATCAGCAGGTCTCCTCCACTCCCTGATGGCAGAGAATTGCACACACAGAAATAGTTGCAATAGCTCTCATAAAGCAGCTCTGGATGTGGTCCACCCATATTTTCATTCATTTGGGCTTTTGGTAGCATCTTTCTAAGTACTTCTTGTAATGGATGCCAGTCAGTAGTGTGCAATCTCAAGGAAGGCAATAATAAAATCCAAACAGTGTATAACGTGCCCTGTCCTCCCCCTGCTCAGTGCCCATGCAGCAAGCCTTCAACATACGGATCACTGTGCAAGTGGTAAGCAGCCCTGCAAGGCTGAAAACAATATAATGGTTTGTGGGAACACAATCCTTGCTCTTCTGATGCATTTTTTTTCCCCTAGACTTCCTCAGAGTAACCAGCAGAGACAACAAGGATAACCTAGGTTAAATGACCTCTGTCTCTCTTCAAGATATTCAGCATGGTAGCTTTTCTTATATAGCTTTTTGATTCTGCCAGAGATGTCAGGAAGGCCGCCTGAGAGCAACCAGAATGACAGGCAGCCTGAGGGGAAGCAGATTGTTGGCGGGTCTGCTCTCTACAACTACCTGAAAGGAGGCTGTAGTGAGGTGGGTGTTGGTTTCTTCTCCCAAGTAACAAGCAATAGGAAAAGAGGAAATGGCCTCAAGTTGCGCCAAAAGAGGTTTAGACTGGATATTGGGAAAAATTTCTTTACTGAAAGGGTTATCAAGCATTGGAACAGGTATTTAAAAGATGTGTAGACATGGTGCTTAGGGCCATGGCTTAGTGGACATGGTGGTGTTGATGGCTGGACCTGATAATCTCTGAGGTCTTTCCCAACCTTCCATGATTCCAGCTGCCCGTGCTAAGCTCTCAGAGGTGGCACACAGCGAGAAAGATGATCCATCTTCTGCCTTCTCCCACAGACACTGTCAGAAGTGGTCAAGCCAACTGAGGAAAACTCCTTTCTTCTACTTTTAAGGGCTCCCTTGCACCTGCACCTGTCTGCAAAGCTCCCAAAACCTCCTGTGGACACTAGTGACTCACTGGACTCAGCAGGGCAGGATACTCAGCTGCGGGTAGCACAGAGGGTGCACACACAAGATCTTTCTGCAACATTTCATCTTCACATCAGCACTAACAACTCATCACAGCTCAGCCACCTTCATACTGGTATTCCCAGAGCCTCTGCTCTACAGTTATACTGATGGCTTCAAGTTTCAGATTCAGTTTGATTTTTACCGTGAGAGGGAAGTATCTGACCATTACAGTGGCAACAAAAACATCCTTGATCAAAGAATCATAGAAAGGTTTGGGTTGGAAGGAAACTTAAAGCTCATCCAGTTCCAACCCCACTGCCATCAGCAGGGACACCTTCCACTAGACCAGGTTGCTCAAAGCCTCATCCAACCTGGCCTTCAACACTTCCAGGGAGGAGCAGCCACAGCCTCTATGGGCAACCTGGGCCAGGGTCTCACCACCCTCACACCAAAGAATTTCTTCCTCAGATCTCAGCTCCATCTCCCCTCTGCCACTTTCAAGCCATCACCCCTTGTTCTGTCACTCCCTGCCCTTGGCCAAGGTCCCTCCCCAGCCTTCCTGGAGCCCCTTCAGGTGCTGGGAGGCCACTGGAAGGTCTCCCCAGAGCCTTCTCTTCTCCAGGCTGAACAGCCCCAACTCTCTCAGCCTGTCCTCACAGCAGAGCTGCTCCAGCCCTGGCATCATCCTCGTGGCCTCCTCTGGACTCATTCCAGTAGGTCCACACCCTTCTTGTGTTGGGGGCTCCAGAACTTGACACAGCACTGCAGGTGGGGTCTCACTAGAGCAGAGGTGCAGAATCCCCTCCCTTGACCTACCAGCCACACTTCTCTTGATGCAGCCCAGGTTGGCCTGAACATATATAAGTCTATGCAACCTGATGAGATGCACCCCAGATTCCTGAGGGAATTGGCTGATGTAAGTGCCAGGCCACTCTCCATGATACTTGAAAAGTTGTGGCAGTCAGGTGAACTGGAAAAAAAGAGAAACTGCACCCATTTTTAAAAAGGGTAGAAAGGAAGACTTTGGGGACCACCAACCTGTCAGCCTCACCTCGGTGTCTGGGAAGACCATGGAACAGATCCTCCTGGAAGCTATACTAAGGCACATGGAGGAGAGGGAGTTGATTCAAGACAGCCAGCCTGGCTTCATTAAGGGCAATTCTTGCCTGACCAACCTAGTGGCCTTCTGCAATGAAGTGACTACATCAGTGGACAAGGGAAGAGCTACTGATGTTATCCATCTGGACTTCCGTAAGGCCTCTGACATGGTCCCCCACAACATCCTTCTCTCTAAATTGGAGAGAGATGGATTCGATGGGTGGACTGTTTGCTGGATAAGGAATTGGTTGCATCCAGAGGGCAGGGGTCAATGGCTCAATGTTTAGATGGAGATCAGTGAGGAATGGAGCCCCTCAGGGGTCCATATTGGGACAACTACTATTTAGCACCTTTATCAATGACAGACAGTGGGATCAAGTGCATCCTCAGCAAGTTTGCAGATGACACTAGGCTGACTGGTGCGGGTGACACACCTGACAGATGGGATGTCATCCAGAGGGAGCTGGACAAGCTCGAGAAGTGGGCCTGTGTGAACCTTGTGAAGTTCAACAAGTCAAATGCAAGGTGCTGCACCCGGTATGAATACAGGCTGGAGAATGAAGGCTTTTAGAGCAGCCCTGCAGAGAAGGACTCGGAGATCCTGATGCATGAAAAGCTGGACATGAGCTGACAATGTGCTCTCACAGCTCAGAAAGCCAACCATATCTTGGGCTGCATCAAAAGAAGCGTGGCCAGTTGGTCAAGGGAGGTGGTTCTGCCCCTCTACTGTGCTCTATGTGCTCTGATGAGACCACACCTGGAGCACTGCATTCACCTCTGAAGTCCTCTGTACAGTAAAGACATGGACCAGTTAGAGTGGGTCCAGGAGGGACACAAAAGCTACCAGAGGGATGGATCACCTCTCCTGTGAAGAAAGGCTGAGAGAACTGGGGTTGTTCAGCCTAGAGAAGGCTCCAGGAAGACCTTATTACAGCCTTACAATACTTAAAGGGGGCTTATAAAAAAGATGGGGACAGACTTCTTAATAGGACCTGTAGCAATAGGACAAGGGGTGATGGTTTTAAACTAAAAGAGGGCAGATTCAAACTAGATATAATGAAGACATTTTTTATGCTGAGGGTGGTGAAACACTGGCCCAGGTTGCCCAAAAAGGCTGTGGATGCCCCATCCCTGGAAACATTAAAGGTCAGGCTGGAGAGGGCTCTGAGCAACCTGATCTAGTTGAAGATATCCCTGCTCACCGCAGGGGAGTTCGACTAGATGAGCTTTAAATATCACTTCCAACCCAAGCCATTCTATGATTCTGTGATTTTACTTCCTGTGTAGCTGGTAACACATCCTCACACTGTGCAGCTCAGAGACAAGGCATGGCTGGTCCCTGCTGGGCTACTGCAACGCATCATGCATGATCTTCCCTAGAGATCAGTTATCTGCTACATGCTGCCCTCACAAGTTCAGGAAAGCAGAAACTGCAGCAGAAGAGTTTCCTCTTTTGCCACATGGATGGTCTCCTTGGTTTGGAGAACACACAGAGAAGCCCTTCAGCTCATACTTGCGCGCTCTGCTGCCAGAAAGCCACACTTTTTTCCATCTGAGAGATCCATTTTCCATTTCCAGAGATCAGAGAGACAGCAAAAGAAAGGTTCAGCCCAGGTTCTTGTTTAAGTCCTTCCCAGGCAACGAACACCCCTGACTCCAGAGAAAGCCTGAGCTCCTGTGGGATGAGACACCCAGTCTGTGGTCCCTCAGCCAAGGAAGGAGTCTTCACTGTCAACAGCAGAACTGGGTGTGGAGCTGCTAGGGTCAGGCAGATGCAGGTTCAGGAGAATAGGGAGGCTCTCACATAGGCAAACACGTGTCTCCTGCTGACCAGCCACAGAATCAGGGTCAACTACAGGGTAGGGAGGTATTGATACAACTGGTGATGTCTGCTCCTTCAGCTGCTGCTCTTGTCCAAGTACCACCAGAGAGTAAGCATGTTCTTCGCTTCCTAGGCAGGCAGCAGAAAATTAAGCTCATTCTTGATGAACATAGCTCATTTTGAGCCTGGGCTGCATCAGAAGACACTGTTGGAAGGACTGGGCATCTCTGCAGCAAAGCTTTTGAAGACACTGGGACAGAACAGTATTTTTCAGCTTTTCTGTGTGGTAGCTTCTAAAGATGTTCTCCCAGATACGGTCAGGGGAGATGGCTGGCCCAGAGGACCAGGATCCACAAGTGCAACTCAGCAGCCAGAACTCACTCATTACCTCCCAGCTTCCACACCCCCTGGGACTCTCCCCAGGCTCATCTCCATGCAAACACAGCAGACACGGACAGGGTGTACTTCCTTTCTCTTCCAACAACCAAGTTCTTGGGTTTTTTCCTGTCATTGGGGTGAGGGGCGGGGCATGTGTGTGTTTGTTTTTTGCTTTGGTTGTTTTTTGTTTGTTTTGGGAGGGGTTTTTTGGGGGGGTTGTTTTTTTACAGAAATTGAGGACTGATACAGGCCCTTGTCATGGCTCTGATCTCCAGCCCCTGCAGCAATGCAGGTGAACAGCTAAGGAAAAAGGAACATGAGCACATGGGCTGGGGTGAGCCACGCTGCTATCATTTGGCTGTGATGGAGCAGCTGCTGTTACAGTTTCCACAATCACACAATTAAATAACATAACCCTTGAAAAAAAAAAAAAAAAAGGGAGGGGGAGGTGGGGAGAAAAACAAATCACTATGATTATCCTGTCTCAAAAGTCAACACAATATAAGAAGTTTTACCTGAGCAAAACTGTGATGTCTCCCTGGCTTTTGCAGAGACAAAAGGCCATCCCAAACTGTCCACACACAAGTTTCTGCCATATGAGTGACATGGGCCCACCTGGGGCTCATGCTGCTGCCAAAGGAGGAGGGTCCGGAGCAAATGCTCCCCATGGCCACAAAACATCCTTGTTTGTCATTATGCCAGTCCCCTCACCCATTACAGCAGCACTGCTTCACCTCTCAAGGAAAACACTCCCATGACACCACTCAGTATTGCCAGATGTCGCTAATAGGATTGTGGTCTGTTCAGTAGAGTTTATCCTCCACACTCTTATGTCACCTGCTTGTCTGATCACCTCTGGGGCCCTGTTTATAACTGCTTGGATACCACAGGATGGCCTGCTGTCTTAACAAGGACTTCAGAGCTGAGCTGATGTCCCTCTGACCATGTGACACTCCTGAGCTCTTCAGTGCAGCCTCTCCATGTTAGGGAAGCTGAGCTGGGACCCAGAAAATAAGCAGCTTTGACTTGGCTAAAGGGGGAAGGAGCCCTACAGCACTAGCCAGTGGGTCAGCAAGCTCATGACCTAGCGCTGTGTAGAGAAGTATGGGCCACATCCCTCCAGGCTGGTGAGGAGGCAGCACAGTCCTACAGAGTCTCCTCTACATTCTCTGGTTCATTACTGCCATTGGCAGCCAGAAAAAGAACCTGCTGAGCAAGACCAGGCGAGTCCAGCACCATCAGATTACAACAGCACTGTGCACAAGCATTCTCCAGCCGTTCAAGCAAGCAGCCACCGCTTTGGACTGCCATGCTTTCAGTAAGCAGGTGACCAAATTCTGGCTTGTGAGCTGTGGTCACCAACTGCCTTAGGCAAAAGCACCAATCTGACTGACTTAGCTTTTCATCAAGCCATCAGTGTATCTTGGGTTTTAGGCTTTTGTTTCTACAGAATTAAAGTACTTTGCACCAGAGTGGCCGTGGAGAAGAGGAATGGCATGAGGACACACAGTTTACTGGTGGGAGCACAGACTCAGCACTGCTGTGCCCTGGTGCCAGCACTGCTTGCAAGGTGGCTCCACGCCCAGCCTGCCCAGCAGAACAACAGAGGAAGAGACCAGTGGCTGCTGGCCTGCTGAAGGATAAACAAAAGCTCCAAATGAGCTACCCTCTCCACAGCAATCACCTAGCACAGCCAGCTTCCAAGAGGCCCAGCAGAATCAGTCATGTGGCACCTTTAAGTAAAAGCCAAGTAACACCTGGCCAGACCTAGGGAGCCATAAGCACATCTTGTAGTTTGCCTGAGAACAGACACAAACATCAGAGGAGCAGGGTGACCAGCGCTGCCAGATCACGCCTATTGCTGCCAGATACTGGTGAAGATGGTCCCGTTGCTTCTTTTAGCTTTACTAGACATACTACTGGTGGCCAGAAGTTATTAGTGACCACAAGAAGAAGTTTGCCATTCACTGCTGCTCTCCCCAGCCAATCTGCAGGGAAGTGCCAGCTGATAACGTTCTTTCTGAAGTCATCTGCAAGTCTGGCCTGTACCATTACACCTTCATTGTGCTCTGGTTTCCTGCAGACACAAGAGGCTTCACATCTGAATTAGTTTTAAAATGGGATGCTCTGGACATAGTATGCAAAGACTTCAGGCACCAAATAAAAAACTGTTTTGTGAAAGGCCCTCCATCCTTGCCTGGCTCATATATTTAGAGCAGAAGGGGAGAAGTAAGAATGGTTTTGTATAGAGACCATTACACACAAACTGAAGAAAATTATAAACAGAATGTTCAAGGTGGAAAGGAAAAAAAAAATCAATACTTCCCCTCCTGAATAGCTTTCACTTCTAAAAATAGACTTATGTGGAAGTGTGTGAAGACTTTCATCTCTTCAGCTATATCCTTCTGGACAAGAACTGCCAGCACAGAAGGAATGTTCTCCTCTAATTTCCTGACTTAGCTTTCCAAGAGTAACTTGTTTCCACAGTCATGAAAAGTACTGCCTCCGAGTGTGTAGTCGGATCCTCTTCCCCAGCCCCTGTATGCACAGGATCATGAAATCAAGCAGCTCAGCCCGTTAGCAACACTGTCATGCCACAACAGGGCAAAAAAAAAAGAAAAAAAAAAAAAAAGATTCTGTGCAATATGTGTTGACTGCACATACTGGCACTGATCTCCATGTCCTGGTGTAGACCTTTAACCAAAAAAGATGCCTGTAAAGTTCAGCACTCTGGAATATTTCCACAGTCTTCCTGGGATTGTTTGCAGAGAAGAAAACTCACCTCAGCATATTCAAGTTCAGGGTAGGCAATGCAACAGGCTCCTCCATACCTGCTGGTAAAGGTGATCTTCACGTGTGCCTTGGATTCCATATGCTGGGAAAAAACTTCAGCATAGTCTTTGGCAAATACCAAGAAATGAGTAATAAAGGGAAAATACATGCGCTTCAAAAATATTGATTTGGGAATTTCACGCTGCATACAGAGCCATTTCACAAAAGCCTAAGAGCTTCTCTTCAGGTTTAGAAGTGCCAGGGTCTTTGCAAGCATTAGAGCCCCGATAACTAAATAGCATTAAACACACTGCTCTATTTGCTAGCAGCTTGCTTAGCAAGACCCGAGAGCATAATTTACTAAAACTGAGAGGGGCGAAACCCAAGATAAATTAGATAGCACTACACTTGGAAATGTGTGCCATATGCCTGCTACAAATAGCTATATCAGACAAACAAAGGACTCCCACCACAGCAAGCTCCACACTTGGCTGCCAGCCCAGCTGCACCCAAATGCTCCCATTTCTGCTGCCAAGCCACTCTTTCCCATAGCTGCTGCAGTTTGTACAGGATATGACCAAGAAGCTTTGGTGGAAAAGAACTTCACCTGCCATTTCCTGCAAGGCTCCACTGGCTTCTTTCAAGGCCCCTGTCAATTCAGAGCCCTCCTACCCCTCTACTCTTGTCTGAGAAAGCTCTGTTCCCACTTACTGTCTCCATTATCTCCTTAGTATCATGAGGCTGTAGAGAGAGCCACCCTCTTCCCTTGAGTTATGTTGAATCTTTAGTCATTCCAGTGCGCCCATGCTTTTGGTCTTCCCACCCAATTTGGTCCCAGAGCTCACTCATCAGTCTTGCCAGAGCTGCACAGGCTGGTTCACAAATGGAGGGATGGAACAATGGTTAGGTGCTTGTCTAGCTGATGTCAAATGGAATTTATGCAGAGAGAAGGAAATGCTGCCTTGCAGACTTCCAGAATTTTCTTCTGTTCCTGCCTGGATTTTTATCAGGTTGTGTGACAGCCCTCTAAACATTTATCTCTCTGTCTTGCTACAAACAACCCAATATGTGAGTGGGAACAGCACCACAGAAAGAGATAACACAGAGAAAATGGCTCACTGAGGGCTTCCTATCTAACATGACTCTCATTCCCATATCCAATTCTGCAGATTCTACTGGGCCAGGAGGACTGCTCCTCCAGGACAAGACTCCCATGACTAAAGGGCTTCCTAACATTTCTTGTCTTATAGCCCCTTTAGACTACTCAGCCTTATCTCTCACATCTCACTGGTGGGTTAAGTCTCAGACAGATCTGCCAGGAAGGAGAAACTTTACATAGCTCCCCACTGCTGCAATAAAGCCACCTTCAACAAGGGAGCCAAAAGCTATTGCAGAGAGTTAGCAAAAATGCAGGATGCTCAAGAGGTGGAGACCAGCACACGCATCTAGAACATTACCCAGGTGAAAGCTAGCAGCTGTGTTTTCAGTGGTTAAATAGCTATCATAAGCATGCAGAAATAGAACAAATCCAAACACTTTTGCCAGCAACACAAATCTCTAACATCTACCAGATGCACACGCACTGCCACCCTGAATTTATCTGCTGTCCTTCACAGAGTTCTGATCTCTGTGCTCCAGCTGCCTCACAGAGATCCTGCCTTTGCCCAGCGAGACCACTGCCCTTGGTGACAAAGCTCTCCACAAAGGGCTGCACCTGATACTTGCATGTTAAAGCCACTCTAACTTCTGCTCCCTGAAGCTCAGGTGAAATGTCTCTCAGAATATTTTCCCATTGTGGTTAAAAAGCCAAAATCATTGACTGTGAATTCCACAACTGAGTAATGGGGGGGTTTTTTGTTTGTTTTGTTCTGGCTTTGTTGTTGTATTTTGGGGGTTTTTTTGAGGAGTGTTGGGTTTTTTTTAGGGAGGAGCACATATAGCTTCCACCCATGAAAAATAAAATTATCTCACAGTATTTAGTGCAAGATCAAAACAGAAACTACTAAACAAGTCACCTAAATTACAAGAGAGACACAAATTCAAGGTCATGAATATTTAATTCACACAGACATAGTAGAAGCAGCTGACACTCAGCAAGGCAGGTGCTTTGGGATAAAAGATAACAGCAGGACATTAGATCAAACTTCAGAGCTGCTGACTTTTTGCTGGATCCCTGGGTTAGTATGGCACAATCTCTCCCACTGTATCAGCCTGACCACTGCCAGCTGAGCCAGTGCAGCAACATTCTTTGACGACAGCCAGCTTTGGGGCAGACATCCCTGCAGCCAGCTATAAACTCCAGTAGCACAGCAATTTTCCACGTGGCTTTTGAGAAACAGTCGATGTGAAGTGAAACCAGCAGCACTACTTACCACAACACCTCTTTCAGCCGAAACCGCCAGTTTTGACGGTCTCAGCTGAGACGCTGCTCCGCACCTCGGCGGGCACCGCCGCAAGCCGGACCCGGCGTGCGGAGAGAGCGGCCGGAGGGCGGGCCCCAGCGCGCCCGCTCCCGCAGCGGGAGAAGCTCCGCGGCCGCCCTGAGCCGTCCCGCGACGCCGCAGCCCGCTCCTGCAGCGGGGGCTCCTGCGAGGCGGACCTGTGCTCCCGCCCAGGCGGGGCACGGCAGGACCGCGGGCGCGGAGAAACCTGCCCCAGGGGCAGCCGCGGAGCGCGGCCGCTGCAAGGGGCGCAGGGCGGAGCCCGGCTGGGGCCGAACCCGGCGCTGCCTGCGCTGTCGCCAGGAGCGGGAGCCGACGGGGCCCGGCGGGAGGGTCTCCCAGCTGCGATGCTCCTGGGACAGGAAAAGACCCACACCCAACCCCGCCGCCGTTGCAGAGAAAAGCTTCCCCGTTACCTGCTGCCGGGATCGGAGCGCAAAACCGCCAGCTGCGGTGCAGCAGGTGCGGCCGCTGCCTGGGAAGGCGGGGCCGGGGCCGCGGTGCATCGCCCCCCCGCCCCCTCGGGGCCTCGCCTCCCGGCCGCGCCCCCGCCCCGCCCCGGCCTCCGGATGAGCCCTCTCCGCCCCGCTGTCTGCTGTCACCCTCGCTCTCTCGTCGCCCCCGTTTCGAGGCCCCGCAGAAGCAGCACGTCCTCAAAGAGAACCCGCGGCCGGACCTGCCGCAGTCCCGCCGATAAAAACAGCGAAGGCGGCCTCGTTTGTACCGAAATGGCGCGGTCGAGCGATCCCGCCCGGGACTACGGCTGCGGTCGGCCGGCCCGCCGCTCTCGCCCCGCAGGTCTCCTGCTGCACCCGCACTGTCCCGGGGCGGCTCGTTCGGACTCTACACCACATTTATCAGGAAGTCCCAGGTTTTCTCGGCCTCTGCGATGTTTTGGAGCGGCCAAATCCGACAGCTGGATAGAGGCGAAGCTGCTCCACCTCCTTGTCCCCAGGTCCAACCAGCTGTGAAACCGAGAATGGATTCCCCGAAGGCACATATAAAAGCACACACCTACAGCACATAGCTACTCATAGAGCAACACCAACATGCACTCGGCAACCAGACAAACAGAAACAGCACCAGCAGCTGCAGTTCTCTCTGTTTGATCAGCAGCCTGTTAAGGCCCCTTAGAAGGAAATATGTATTTATTTTATCTATCTATCTATCTATCTATCTATCTATCTATCTATCTATCTATCTATCTATCTATCTATCTATCTCCGTGTCTGTGTACAACATGGGTCCCTCCAGGAGCCAGGCACAGATACTGTCAGCCTGGTAGCTGTTCCTGGGTCCCAGTCTCCCCAGTTGCTGGCACCTACAAGCACATACAAGTCCCTGAGGCCATAGCCTTATTCCAGCAGCTGGATCATACCCTCTTGCACAAACCAGCAGACACACAGATGTACAGAGCAGCCCAGGGCTGCTCTGTTCCCTCAAATAGCCAGCCCTTCCAGTGGTCTCGCCCCTAGAGACCCACAACCCTGACTCGCCGGCCACATCATTTCCTTGCTGCTTGTCCAGCTGGATCATCAGCAGCATTTAAACACTCACATGCACACTCACACTGCGCTAGGTGCAGCACCACTGACACGTGGGCTGCTCTGACACACACATGGCCACCAGGTAAGAGCCCTTCACTCAGGAAAACGGCTCAAAGTGGAGTTGACTAAGGCAGCAGGACAGACTGTGCTGACCTGGCGCAGGGCACGGCCAGACAAGCATCCTGACCAGAAAACCATTTATACGCTGCTGACACTTTTTATCCCCTTACCTCCTTGTTTTCCCAAGTTTGTTCACCCCAAAACATGTCAATACGTGTGGTTCCTCCCCTGAGCACCCTTTAATAAGCCTTGTGCAATCCCAGAATGGCCTTCTCCTGCACCCATAGTGTCCCCCATGTTGACGGCAGGGACCTCCCATGGTCTCAAGGGTGCTCAGACATTGTCTCCTTTCGATAGGTTTCATGCCTGGACTACAGGGCTGAGCCTTTCCTGGGACAGCCCTGGGAGGGCAACGAATTCCCTTCGAGTCCCTAATTTGTGTTCTCAACTGTTTTGGGGCTCCTGTGCTCCTTGGGGCTTGTGGAACTGGGCCTCTGATAGGCTGATGACTCTTGTCTGACCTGGGAGTAGACAGGGCAGGGTATTAGTTGGATTTCCCACCCTGCCATTGCCTCTCGGTGCTCCTTTGTGGGTGTGCAGAGCTGTTTTTATCACACACCACAGCATGCAGTGCTCTTGCTTCTGGTACCCTGGGCATAAAGGGCTTGGTGGTGTTAAGGACAAAGAAAGTGGGTGTGAGGCTGCTTGGAGATTGCCTCGCACTGGCTGAATTTCATTAGGCACTGCGTGACTTTCATTAGGCACTGTGCAAATGGGGATGCAGAAACCCACATCCACTGTGTCAGCTCTTCCTTTCCTTTTCTGACACCAGCCTTTGCTGTAAAAATGCCCTACTCTGTGTTTAAACTCCTCTGTGATTGTCTGCAGCTCTTTATTTAGCACAGGGCTGGTCAGGAAACAAAGACTCACCTACTGAAAGATTGATTTTTTTCTGGTTTGTGCCTTTCTGGTTTTGCTCTTTCATACTCCTTAATTAGCCAGAATATTTCTGCACTGCGGGTCCTTCTGCCTTTACCTTTGCTGCTCTTTCTGCTCTTTTTTCAGGGTCGGATCCTTTCCCAAATCAACTCACCCACAGAAATTATGGTTATTTTTCTTTTCTGCTGATGTAAAAGCTGAGTTTGCCTGGCACCTTTCATGATCAGTACTACTTTGTGGTCACTGAACTTAACCAAAAATTAGGTTGAGGCCTGGCATCTGTAATGAATATAACATTAAACAGTGAAAAGGTTTTGTGACTATTGCTGATTCATGCAGCTTTCTTGGATAATCTACATCACATTTCCCTTCCTACCAGTGCCCCTGAATGGTGTGTTCAAAGCAATCCACATAGGAAGCAGAAGCTTAATTAAAAAAAAAATAAAATTAAGCCATAGTTCTCTTTCCAGGGAATGGAAAGGGTATCCACCAACAGGAAAAATCAGAGTTTCATGTGAAGCCACCAAATGTATTAGATTTGTACCTATGTGTGGTGGAACAGAGCATGTGGTTTTCTTCTGATTATTCTAAGTTTCAGAAGCCTGGGGAACATTTCTGCAGAAAGTTATGAGACATTTTGTCTCTCAGTAGCGTGCCTCACTGCCCATGTTTTGACCATGTCATAGCTGACCTATAAAAGCCTTCTGCCTGGGAAAACATTTCAAAACTATTTGAAAACTTCCATCTCATTGCTGTTTGTCTGCCAAGCTGTTTCTCCGAAGAATACAAGAACAGCAAACCTCTGGGTGCTCATCCTAGGCATGAGCTGAACCTGTGAACCCATCTCCATGTCCTGTGATCCAGAGAATTGCTCTGGAATTGCTGGGCTTAAGGATCCAGAAAACTGTGTCTGCTGAAGACAGATGACTAAGATTTCATGAAGAAGAAAAAACTTTCACATTTCACATATCTGAAAAATTTAACTTAGTGGATTAGTCAGCCCCTCTCTCAGAGGTCCTTAGTCTGGATGTCATGGGGTTGCCCTGCAATGTTTGAGTGCCTGTGTTCTGCAGGTTTTTGGTTCCATGAGCTGTGCAGGGAAGTTCCCTGACATTCTGCCTGCTTTTCTGCAGCATAAAGCTGCAGACAAATCAGAACTTTAATATTCAGCCCTCTGTGTGGTTGGCCATGCTTTTCTGCTGCTGCTGCCAAGCCCATTTGTCTGACCCATCAAGGGTCATTCAGCATTATGTGAGTGACCCAAACTACCTTAGAATCATAGGATCATAGAATGATTTGGGTTTTAAAGGTCATCTAGTTGAACTCCGCTGCAATGAGCAGGGACATCTTCAACTAGATCAGGTTGACCAACCTGACCTTTAATGTTTCCAGGGATGGGGCATCCACAGCCTCTCTGGGCAACCTGGGCCAGTGTTTCACCACCCTCAGCATGAAAAATATCTTCCTTATGTCTAGACTAAATCTGTCCTCTTTTAGTTTAAAACCATCACCCCTTGTCCTATTGCTACAGGTCCTATTAAGAAGTCTGTCCCCATCTTTTTTATAAGCCCCCTTTAAGTATTGTAAGGCTGCAATAAGGTCTTCCTGGAGCCTTCTCTAGGCTGAACAACCCCAGTTCTCTCAGCCTTTCTTCGTAGGAGAGCTGTTCTATCCCTCTGATCATTTTTGTGGCCCTTTTTTGGACCCACAGTAACTGGTCCATATCTTTCCTGCACTGGTGACCCAGAGCTGGATGCAGCGCTCCAGCTGGGGTCTCATCAGAGTAGAGTAGAGGGGCAGAACCCCCTCCCTCGACCTACTGGACACACTTCTTTTTATGTCTCCCTGGAGACCTTCTTAAAATACATCATGTCATGTGTGACCAGAGGAAGAGAGAACATCTCAAAAGACAGAAGAGGTGAGGAAGTTGTGTTGCAGAGGTTGTTGCACTGGAGTCCATCCAGAGAAATGGCACTCATGATGAGGGTGTGTGTCTGTAGAAGCCTTTCTGTGTGCATCAGCTCTCTCTCTGCAATGAGAAGACCCATTTGGCAGGCCAGGCTGTAGGTTGAGCCAGGACATCTCTCTGAATCTCTCCTGTAGAGTGCTTGCCTCTGTGTCCTTAAGAAGGGCATGTCCTGCTTGTTTACAGCTTACCCTTATGCTCTTACGAATAGCCAGCTTCTTAAGTGTGGACAGCAAAGCAGGGCAAGAGACAGCACGGAGAAGCTCCAAAGCCTGCTGTGCAGGCACCCCTCACCAAGCTGTCTTTGAGGAGACACTTTCAGATCCCTTAGCAAGAAATGGACAAATGCACCCATGAAGCAGAAAGTTCAAATACATGTGATCCAAACTATGCAGTCCACAATTTGCCATTGAAACTTGTCTTTCTCTTGCTTCTTTGACCATGCATTTCAATGACAGAGTGCTCAAAAAGGAACCCATATTTTTTTATCTGTGCTAGAAGGCCAAAAGGAGATAGTGTGACATGAGAAACACTTCTGTAAGTGACCAGAAAATGTTTCTCCTAAAGGTCCAAACTCACTCAAACTGTGCAGACAGGTAGCATACTATTCTGCTACGTGCTCTAATTTTGCTTAGAGTAGGAATTGCTTCTTAAAGTGATACAAACAAATGGTACTAATGATGTCCCCTTTCTGGTTCCCTTCAGCATAAAGGTCAGTGCATTAAACCTTTTGAAGACATTAGAAACCATGTTCAACCACCTGGTGCATGGGCATAATACTCTGTGGTTATGTGTCACAGTTTTTAGGGGATCACATTTCCTGTTAGCTCTGTGGGGATCGTGGGAATGTATCGTGGCCTACCCTGAGAGGGTTATGGGAACTGAGAGGGTACGTGTCTGGAGACACAAAGAGGCACAGCTGAAACTAGGGTGTCAGCAGCTGAGTCGACAAGATATGAGGAGGGAGCCTTGAAATGTATCAGAAGATGGAATCTGGCAAGCAAACAACAAAGGGTGCACGGAAATTCCATCAGCCAACCGCTGTGCAGAAAAAGGCGCGTGAACAGCTCACGAACAACTGAATTACCCAGTCCTTGTAAACTGCTTCCCATGAACATGCAATCGATAATACATAAACCTGTGCTTCTGCTTAATAAAGGGTCTTTGCTTTTAACTCTTACAGAGCTGTCTGAAGTCCACATCTTCGCTGCCGACAAGCTCTGTCTCTCCCTGTTCCAGATCACAGTTCTTTTGTGTTTTCCCACAAACTCTCAGTTCCAAATTTCTCATTCATTTAAAATTCTATAAGAGTCCACCCCTGTCTTCAAACACAGCTGATTCTTCTCGTCTTGTCTCAGTGCCTCTTCAGAAGTTGCAGTCTGCTGGTCCCACTCTGGTCACTGTATTCACTGATCTTCTTGAATCATCTTCCTGTCTGCTCACCTTTGCACTTCTAAGAAAAACTTACATAATGACATCTAACTTATGTCTATTTTAAAATATGTAGTCTTTCACAATTCGCTTACTCCAAGTTAATTACTTATCCTCTATGTCTCTAAATTCTATTATTCTTGTTGATTCAGCTGGGTTGGGTTTAAACCAACCACAGAGAAGGCTGTACAAAGGACAAAGTGAGAAGCAGCGAGGTTGCATGGTTTACAAGAATTATTATTATTCTATTATTTCATAGCACCTGTTTCTAATTTTTCATCTTAACCATAATACTTCTATTAATCAATATCATTTTACCTATAAGCATTTTTCTTACAGTCTTTCCCTTTTACAATTCCCTCCTTTTGTTTTTCCTCACATGCCTGTGACCTTATTTACTTATAACTCCACATTTCTCTCAGTTTTCTGAGCAACAAAGGAGCAACAACTTATACAACATTAAAACAGCACAAATACACAAATTATAATAATTATTACTGTTACTGCTGGTAACACAATGCAAATTTTGTCCACAAGGTGTTACTCTTAGCTAAAATACAGACATGGAGAAAAATAATACAGCAGTCCATTATTCTGCAGAATCTTTGTGGGCATTAGTATGATGCATTCAAGCCTCTTTCCCAGCAACCTTAATAGCATAAAAGATCTTAGTAAAACAGTATAAAGTCTTTCCCATTTAGGTTCAAATCTATTTTTTTAAAAAAAAATTTTTGATATATACTTTATCACCTGGTTGAATCTTATGGATTTGACTTTCAGGACTTACACCTTGATAATAACAGGCATGGTTATGCATTTGGAAAAAAAAAATGCAAATACAACAAATACTGTGTAACTTGTTCATCTCCATCCAAAAAGCTACTTTTTGCAGGTATATATGTTCTGGGAACAGCAAGTATTCTACCAAACAAAATTTCAGCTGGAGAAATTCCGACAGGCTGTCTGGGGGTGTTTCTGATATCCCATAATACCAAATTCAAAGCATCAGGCCATTTCAAACCCTGTTTACAAACCTTGACTATTTTTTTCTTGCAAAATCCTATTCACTCGTTCTATCTGTCCTGAGGATGTGGGGTGCGAAGCTGACTAAGGACACCTAAGGAGTTACATACCTGAATCAAGATAGCTTCCATAAAATGACCCCCTTGGTCCGAACCAATAATTTCAGGGACTCTATATCTTGGAACAATCTCTTTTAACAAAACCTTTACTACAGATTTTGAATCATTCTTCCTAGTCACAAATGCTTCCACCCAGCTGGACAATTGATCAACTATTACTAACATGTAAGAGTACCCCATAGTTTTTGGCATAATCAATTTGGAGCTTTTGAAAGAGAAAGGTGGCTGGTGATTTCTTCCTGATAGGGGCTTTTATTCACAAGGATGAATATTGTCTGCAAAGTCTGCAACCCTCACAAATTCTTTTTGCTGCTGTATAAATCCTGGAAGTAGCCCAGAGTGCTACTTGGAGGATTGGAGTGCTAAATTTTCCAGCCCTCCACGAGTTTTTTATGATGCCAATGTGTGACTGGGATTAAATACCTTTTTGGAAGAAGGGGCTTTGTTATTCAGCAGCCGTTTACCTCCTTGCCACTGGGCTCCAAGTTGAATCCATTGTTCCTTTTCTTCTTGAGAGAGATCCTCATACAATTTTGTGATGTTGGGAAGCTCAGAGGTTACTTCATGTTGTGCAACCAGTGCCATTATGGGCACAAACTGTCCTGCAGTGGCTTTAGCTGCTAAATCAGCTGGCGAGTTTCCTTGAGAAATCATATTCGTTTTCTGGATGTATGCTTTTATATTGTATTGGGTTTGCGTAGCAAGGTTTTGGTAGCAGCAGGTGGGGGGGACATGGGGTGGCTTCTGTGAGAAGCTGCCAGAAGCTTCCCCCATGTCCGACCCGACACAGCCAATGCCAGCGGCTACAAGAACGGACCCGCCGCTGGCCAAGGCCGAGCCCATCAGTGACGCCTCTGGGAGAACAGAACTAAGAAAAAAAAAGGAAGAGAGGGAAAAAAAGCTGCACACTTTGCAGCTGGAGAGAGGAGTGAGAAGATGTAAGAGAAAACAACTCTGCAGACACAAAGGTCAGTGAAGAAGGAGGGGGAGGAGGTGCTCCAGGTGCCGGAGCAGAGATTCCCCTGCAGCCTGTGGTGAAGACCAGGGTGAGGCAGCTGTCCCCCTGCAGCCCCTGGAGGTCCATGGTGGTGCAGATGACCACCTGTAGCCCGTGGAGGACCCCACGCCGGAGCAGGTGGATGCCGAAGGAGGCTGTGACCCCGCGGGAAGCCCGCGCTGGAGCAGGTTCCTGTCAGGACCTGTAGCCCGTGGAGAGAGGAGCCCACGCCGGAGCAGGTTTGCTGGCAGGACTTGTGACCCCGTGGGGGACCCGCGCTGGAGCAGTCCCTTCCTGAAGGACTGCACCCCATGGAATGGACCCAGACTGGAGCAGTTCGTGAAGAGCTGTCAGTCATGGGAAGGACTCACGTTGGAGCAGTTGGTGGAGGACTGTCTCCCGTGAGAGGGACCCCACGCTGGTGCGGGGGAAGGAGTCCTCCCCCCGAGGAGGAAGCAGCAGCAGAAACACCGTGTGATGAACTGACCCCAACCCCATTCCCTGTCCCCCTGTGCCGCTGGGGGGAGGAGGTGGAAAATCGGGAAAGAGATGAAGCCCGGGAAGCAGGGAGGGATGGGGGAGCTGTTTTAAGTTTTGGTTTTACTTCTCACTCTCCTCTAATTTTGATTGGTAATAAAGTAACTTTGTTTTTTCCCCCAAGTCGAGTCTGTTTTGCCTGTGCCAGTCACTGGTGAGTGATCTCTCTCCGTCCTTATCTCCACCCACGAGCTTTTTGTTATATTTTTCTCCACTTGCCCATTTGAGCAGGGGGAGTGATAGAGTGGGCTTTGGTGGCCATCCGGCCTCTAGCCAGGGTCAACCCACCACAGTAAGCAATTGCCAAAAGGATCTGCCGAAAAAAGACAGGCAAATGGGAATGCAATCAGAATACAGTAATGAAATAAATATTGCCCAGGAGGTGACCAACATGCGGGAGTTCCAGGGTCCCACGTATCCTGCCGATGCTGTTTTAAAATAAGCAAAGCACAAAGCAGGAATCAAAGGTGGTTCACTCATTGCAAACAGAGAAGAGCGGCTTTACGAGAAGACAGAACATAGCACCAGCGTCATTTGTAAACTAGAGCATCTTGAACACGCCCATCATTGAGAGAACTTTTCAAGAACTGTTTCCTTTCAACTCTGTTATCACTTACTGCTTTGCAAAAGTGTTACCTAGAATGCAAAGGAGAGATGTGGTGGTGGTGGTGGTGGTGGTGGTTTTAACCTGGCCGGCAGCCAACCACCACGAGGCCGCTCGCTCACCCTCCCCCCCTGGGAAATGGGGGAGAGACTCAGAAGGGGAAGAGTGAGAAAACTCGTAGGCTGAGATAAGAACGATCTAGTAATTGACATAAACCACAAAAATTAAAATAATGGTGGCAGCAAGAATGATAATAAGTCATAAGGGAATACAGAAATGAGGGGTGCACAGTGCAATTGCTCCCCACCCGCCAACCGATGCCCAGCCCGTTCCCCAGCCAGTGATCCCAGAGGAAAGAAAATCCCCAAACCCCGATCCCAGAAGAGTGCGAAAGAGAGCTTTCCGGCCAACACTCATTCCTGTACTGAGCATGACGTTGTATGGTACGGAATGTCCCACTGGCGTATCCAGATGTCCGTCTGGATCTGTTAATCTCCTCAGGTCCCCGACAGTTGCTCCTGTACCGGCAGACGAGCAAAATGTGGGACCTTGATTTCCCAGCAACACCTGAAACCATCAGGATCAAGATGGCCAGAGGGCTGCCTTGCACAAGACGGCCGCCATGACTCTCCACCATGCACAGGACGGCCACCATGGCGGCCCGGCCTGCCTCCCCCAAGGGCCTGCGCCTTTCTTGCACGCTCCGCAGGCCCGGCCTTCCGCGTCCTGCGGCCCTTCCCACTGCCCTGCTGCGGCCAGCGCCCAGCCCCGGCCCCGCTCCAGCCCAGAGCAGCCCGCGGCGGGTGAGGAAAGCGAACAGAAGGGCAGGGTTTGCTCTGCCAAGGCTGGGATCGACGGGCTGCCTGTGCTGCGGCCGCCATTCTCCTGCCAGGCCTTTTACCATCCTGCCTCCCAGACAGAGCTTGGCGGGACATCCTACCTCTGGGCACTGCTCTCCTTTGGAATCCTCCAGGCAGGTTAAAGCTCTCCTGAATAAAAGCCAAGACCGGCATTTCCAAGGGTGAGGTTCAGTTCTCTCCTGAAGAACCAAGAGGAAGGAGGTTTCGGGGAGGGAGAACAGGGCCATTCCTCTGGGCATGACAAACGATGTCTTCAAGATGGGGTGTCATCTTCTGTTCTTCATCAGCCAATTAACAGCACCTCCTGTCCCGAGGAATACAGGCACCCAGGGGGGCCTGGGGGACAGCAGGGCTCTCCAGGGATGCAAGCGGGACCCGACGTGGCCCCTGCAGCCGCCTGGGAGGTGGCGGGCTCTGCAGGGGCGTGCGGGGGCCCTGCAGAGCGGGTACCCTATGAGTGTCTGGGGGGCAGCAGGGCAGTGTGGGACTCCAAAGAAAAGCTCAAGTGGCTCACGAAGCTCCAGGGTTTTTGTAGGTGGCTGGGAGACACGGGCACTGGTTGTGCGAAGGCCTCTGCTCCCGGCCGGCAGTGATATGCGAACGTATAAAATACAGCTAAGATTTATTCATTCGTTTTCTGCATTAGGAATTAGATTTAGAAAAGAAGCTGAGCTTCATTTGGTGGGAAACTCGGGCATCACAGCCAGCAGTCTCCCAGGGCAGGGATCCTCCTCTTCCATGCCCTCCGCAGCTGATAGCACGAGGCTTGCAGGCGGAATCTGGGGGGAGGCTCTTTGGCGGCAGCAGCCAGGATCCGCAGGGCTTCAGTCTCCAGGGAAGAGACGGAGGCGCTGCTGTTGTGCACTTGCTCATGAAGGGCTGGGATGGAAAGGAGCAGAGCTGAGGTCAGAGCCCAGATCTGCAGGGTTGTCAGGAGACCCTCTGGTCAGGGCCACCCCTGCTCTTCCCACGGCCCGGAGGGAGGCAGGGGCATCGGCATCAGCCAGGAGGTGCTGGCCACCAATGCCCCGCATGCCCCTGAAATCTCTTTCCCCTCACCCACACAGGGAGCCGAGCCCTCCTCAGCCGGGACAGGGACTGGAGCTCCATATCCAGGGTCTTTCCTCCTCCCTGCCAGCCCCCGCGGGCACCCCCCTGCCCTCACTCACCCTCGTAAATGACCTGGAGCGTCTCCTGGCGCCCGTCCGTCAGCTTCTGCGCGGCGAGCTCTAGGCACACACAGCCCCGTCACAGATCCCGCTGGCCCGCCCGCCGCGGCGGCCCAGCTCGCCCTCACCGACCCCGGCCCCGGCCGCGGCCCTACACCCACTGCGGGCAGGGGTGGGAGAGGGTGGCAGAGAGCCCCGCGGGCACCCGGCGGGGCTGTGGGGCGGGGAGGGACCCCCGGCGGGGTTGTGTCTCACCAATGAACCTGAAGGCCGCCTCACGCAAGGGCTCCTGTGGGCTCCGCAGGTAGAACAGGCTCTGGCGCAGGTACTGCTCCACCCTGCTGCTGTTCTCCGTGAGCTGGAGAGAGCACAAGGGGCCAGGGTTGGCACAGATCCTCCTCCCCCAGAGCCCAGGACTGGCCTCCCCTGCCTTCCCCAGCCCGGGTAGCCCGGACGCCCAGGCAGCGGCTGGCTGGTGCTGGAGCGTGGAGGGAGCAGAGCCCCTTGCCACCCTGCCGCCAAGGCCTAGCTGGGCCGGGGCTCCGTCGGCACCCCTGGGCTCCGGCGGGGAAGGGGAGCCTGCGTGCGGTGCAGGCAGTGCTGGGCTGCCGCAGCGGGCAGGCGCACAACTGCTCGCCCCGCGCGCTGGGCACTGGGGGAGAGGGGCTTCTCCAGGCTGGGTGTGGGGCTTTGGGGCCATCCTTACCAGGCACTTGCACGCCCTCCATGTCTGCTCTGTCTCCAGCAGCCTCCTGAGCTGCCTCCAGTTCAGGAAGCTGACAGCTGCCAGGAGGGCTTCCCGAGAGGCCTGCAGGGCAGCAGAGAGTGGGAGATGGCACCGCCGCCCAGGGGACAGGACCTGGGGTTCCCTGGGCAGGGCGGGGGGGTGGCAAGGGTTGTGGGTCCAAGGCCTGGCCTCAGACACCTGCAGGCACCGCAGGGAAGCCCACGGGGGCTCCAGTGCTTTGGTCTTTGTGGCCGTGCACTGCTGCTGAGCTCTGCCGGGTCAGGCAGGGCAGGTGGAGGACGTGTCCCTGCCCACCTTCTCAGCTGCTGCCAGCTCTGTGGCTGCAGGCAGGTGGAGGGGCTCCGAGCCCTCCTCGGGGACTCTGCAGGTTGGGCCCCAGTTGAGGCACGTTCAAAGGGCTTAGAAATCCCCACCTGAGCCACCTTGCAGTCGTTCTCATGCAGGTGGAAGAACGGGGGCATCAGGCTCCTGTGCACGTCCTCCCACATCTGCGCTTTGTGGGTGTGGACTGCAACCTCCATCGCGTCTCTGCAGAGGAGGATGGAGAGCTCTCGCACGTGGCTGGACTCCTAGAAGGAGAGAAGGAAGAGGGGAGGACCTCAGGCCTGGCTTCTGCAAGCCCATGGTGAGGAGATGAATGCGGGCTCTCCCTCTGCAGCGAGGAGGACAACTCATGGGCCAATTGGCACGTGTGGAGAGGGATGCACCACCCCTGGGCCTCACGCACGTGCCCCCCAGGCGTGCTAGCCAAGCCCTTGCTCTCCCGCTGCTGCCTTACGTTTCTGAAGAGCGGCAGGAGCATCTTGACCAGCTGCAGGGCGATGGGGACGGCCGTCTCCCTGTCCACCCGGCGGAGTGTATTGTTGAGGACAATCAGGGCCGCTGTACTGATGTCGCCGTCCTCATCCTGCAGTCGCTGCACGACCTGTGGCAGCAGGCTTTGCAGAGTCGCTGCCTACATGAAACACACAAGTTCATTTTGTGACGCAGTCCAGGACCGCACCGGCAAGACCACTCTGCGTGTAGAGGACGCAGCGCCGGTCAGGAGAGATCTCTCCGCGTGCGGCACAGCCCAGGGCCTGGGCTGAAGCGCTCAGGGGCCGCTGAAGCGGGCAGCGGGGGCAGTGGGCCCCGTCCCGCCGCCCCTGGTTCCTGGCAAAGCCCGAGCGAGCCGCTGCGTGCAGCAGCGCCTGCAGCCCAGCCCCAGGCGGACGCCCTCGCTGTGCCCGGCTCACCTTCTCGGGTCTCCTAGACAGCGTGACGAGGCTGGAGATTGTCATCTTGCGCAGCTCCAAGCTCTCGCTCTGCAGGTGCTCCTGGAGGATGGACACCACTTGGCCGTTGACGTGCTCAAAGTCGGTGCCGTCCAGGAGCTGAAACACAGCCGGCAGCAGAGTGAGAGCCCGGCACAGCCGGCAGAGCTCCCACATGGTTCGGGACAAGGCGCCGGGACCGGTCACAGTGCCCGTGGGAGGCACCAGGGCCTGCACAGGGCCCTCCCTGCCTCCCCTCTGCCCTCTGCCTCATGCACGCAGCCCGGCTTCCCCCCGCCTGCCCTCAGAGAGGCAGCGCTTGTCACCAGGCCCACCTCAGTGAAGACGATCATGGCTGTGATGTCCAGGTGGGCCTGTCTCTGGAGGAGGCCTGTGATGGCCAGTTCAGACACGGCAGTGCAGCAGGCCGGCACTTCACGCCGCAGCATCCTGGCCGGGGGAAGAAGGCATTGGTGGCACTGAGCTGGGCAGGCAGAGCTCTCTGGGACCGCGCTGCCAGCCCAAGCCATTACCCCGCAGGCCAGGCCACAAGGCTGCGTCTGCGCCTTGCGTTGGCTGCTTGTGCCCCACCACCCACGAGGAAGGGGCCCTTCATCTCCAGGGAAGAAATGCCAGAGGAGACAAGGACGACCGAGGAGGCTCTCACCTTGTCAGCATGGTGATACCTCTGTGGTAGGTCTCGGGGCTCATCAGCATGTCCCAGATACCCTGCCCCTTGATATCTTCCACCACAGAGGTGCCGCCCAGACAATGGAACAGAGCTTGCATGGTGCTCACCACCATCCTGCACGCAGAGCAAAGCACGGTCACACGTGGAGCCCCGGCTCTGGGCCTCAGGCACAGACCAGGGAGCACGGACAGAGTACCTTTGGTCGGGGCATGAATTAAGCTTGTCCTCTGTGCTCTGACCGCCAACCTGGCAGCAGCCCTGCTGTGAGCAAATCAAGCTCAAGGAGATCATGAAGGCCAGTCCAATGAAGATCTCGTCGCAAAGCATCTGCACGTAGAGTTTGTTGCAAGGCAGCAGCATGATCTCGTGCAGTGCCAAGGCCACCTGCAGAAAACCCCCAGGGACAGCTGTCACTGCACAGATGTCCCTGCGGCACTGCCCGGGGCCGGGGGGGGCTCAGGCGCTGCGCTGAGCTGAGGGAGATGCCAGGGCAGAAGCCAGCCCGCGTGCCTGGCCTAGAGCCCACCCGTGGCGGCTCTCGGGGCTCAGCTCTCATTTGTTGCACGGGCACACAAGCCTTGATGGTCCAGAGGAGGCAGGTCTGGGTTTGGGGGTAGGTGGAGAGGGAAGCAGGGGCTGGAGAGGTGCATGCAGCCCCAGGCAGGGCGGAGCAGAGCTCATCCAGACACTCACAGCCAGGTGACGGCAGTAGTCCTCTTCTCCCTTGAACTGGTTCCGCTGGACCCACAGCAGCGTCAGCATCGCGCTGTACGCGAGGTCGGAATCGGAGGCCAACAGGCTCCACATGGCCTTGGAAGTGCTGCAGAGCCAGAGCACACTGTGAGTTGGGCCGCTTCGGCCCCCACCTCTTCTGCCTGGGCAGGCCCTGGAGGTCCTGAGATGTCCCCGAGGCTGATGGGCCACGTACCTGTCAAAGTCCAGGGTACTCTGCAGCAGGCCAGTGGTCACCTGCTTAGGGCACAAGCGGGCCACTTGGAGAAAGCTTCTCCTCAGGATGTCCTGGAGCGGCTCCCGACTGATGCACGCAAACTGCTTATGGAAGATCTCGACAATCTCCTCCACCTGGCAGAGACAGGGTGGAGCAGGGTGGAGTGCAGCTATGGCCCCAGCTGCCACCAAGAACTTCCCTCCCACCGCTCTTTGCTGGCCACCAAGGCTGCCCATTGCGTGCTCCCAAGCCGTGGCCCTGGGGTGGGGGAAGGGCCCCCGGAGGGCACGCATGCAGGGCAGTGTGGCTGCACGTCGCCTACCTGGTCCAAATCTGCCTGTGGGTGTCTCAAGACCATGTCCAGCATGTTGGCAATCGGCCGGGGGTCAAAGACTCTTGGGTGCCCCATGGTCCTCAAGATCAGGGAGACAAACCTGGTCCTCTCAGCCCTGAGGAGGTAGCAGCCATATACCTAAGGGAGAGAGGAAGAGGTGTCACACTTGAGGGCCCTGGTATGGGGCACAGCTGAGCAGCGGGGGCAGCTCTGGAGTGAGAAAGCGGGGGCAGCGCCGGCCCCCTGCCCCAGGACAAGTGCCGCAGCAGGGGCGGGTGCGGGGCGATTGCAGGGTGTGGAGAGGGATGGGGTGATTGCTGGGTTAAAGCCTTTGGCTACTCCCCAGAGAGGTGGTGGGACCCGCGGCCTGCTCATCGGGAGGCCATGCCACCCACTCCCCCCGATGGCTGATGCACTGCTTCACGAGGCTCCTGCCCGCCTCGCGGCCAAGACCCCCAGGAGGAGCTCGTTACCATCGCCGGGTGAGGGGGCTCCATGGGCCAGAATATGTTGGGGATTTGCCGGTACACATCCAGGTTTTGATCCTCCAGTGCTGCAATCCAGCCTGGGCAGGAGGAGAAACACATGGTGAGCAGCAGGAAAAACCCAGAGCTGGTGACAGCAGGTGAGGGCATGAAGGAGAGCTTTGTGCCCGGCTCTCCGTTCTGCGGGGAGCTGGAAATGTGCCAGGGAGGCAGTGGGCCTGTTTCCAGGGGGACGATGGGAAATGGCCCCTTAGGCTGCAGAAGGGCAGAGGAGTTCCGTCTGGCCTTCTGCTGGGCAGGAGGAGAGAAGCCCTGGGATGCTGCTGCCACCAGCTCTCCAGCCCAGGGGATTTCGGGACGGGCCCCCAAGCCACCGCTCCAGGGCGGGCTGCGTGGGCCCCGGGGTTGGCGCGGCACGGCAGCTCCCCTGCTCCAGCCTCGGAGGAGTTTGCTGCTCCTTCCTCTGGCAGAGGAGCGGGGGCCGAGGCGGTGCAGCGCCTTGCCAGGGCCCTTGTGGCTGGAAGGCCCCAGCTCACCCCAGCGTCTCTTACTTTGTCGCACCAAGATGAAATAGAAGAAGTCGTGCATTGCCTGCGCAGCCCCCTGGCTGATCTCCTCGTCCTCCTCGGTGCAGCACAGGGTGAGGTGCCCCATCAGTGACATCAGCAACGGCAGAGGCTCCTCAAAGATGAAGATGGGGTTGTGCGATTTGGCGGCCAAGGACTGTGGGAGAGAGGAAGGAACAGTAGGAGGGCCAAGCTGCAGTAGATAGGACGAAAGCCCGAACCTCCGAGAGCGGGCCCTGGGCCGAGTGCCGTGTGAGCCAGAGCTCAGGAGGGCTCTGCCCTGCACTGCACCCTGTGGAGACCCAGCCGGCGGCAGCCGCGTCAGGGTGAGGAGCGTGCAGCCTCCCTGTGAAGGGAGCCCTTCCCTCCCCGTGAGCCCAGGGGACCAGGGTGCCTGAAGGAGGACTGAGGCCCTGGCTCTGCTGGTCCTCCACACCCACATTCAGCTGACGGAGCCCTCCTTCCCCACCTGTGGGACTCCCACAAAAGGGTGCAGCACGGGAAGGGAGGGCCTGCGGGGCTGCAGCAGGAGCCCCGGGGCCAGTGGCCTGCACCGCAGGCCCCTTACCTTCAGCATCGCGGTGGGCATCAAGAACTCGCTCAGTGTGACAATCCTCCCCACCGCCTTCTGGCGCAGAGCCAGTTTGGGAGATACCAGGAAGGCCACCAGGATCTGAGAAGGGAAGAGCTGCTGGTCAGCCTTGGGAAACACCGGCGGCTCCTGGAGCTCCTTGGCTCTGCCAAGCGCCTGGCGCAGTTTACGCAACGTGCCGCCGAGGCTTGCCCCAGACAGCGGGGAGGCCTGGAACGGGGTCTGGCCGCCTCGTGACCTCGGGGACTGTTGCTGACAGTTGGTGACCTGCTGCAGTCAGGGAGGTAGCTGGACCCCACCCCCCACCACCAGCCACCTCTGCCCCTTTCCACATGCCACTTCAAAAACGGCCGCATGTCCCTTCTCCAGGAGGACAGGAACCTCCGGGGGGCCTGCACCCAGGAGGCTGGGCTACGGCCCACGGGGCAGTGAGAAGAAGAGAGCTTCAGGGCTGGAATTCTCTCACCCCATGGCCACGTGCCAGCAGAGCTCTGCCCTGCTGCCGTCTGGGAAGGAGGGCGGGCAGCGAGGGCAGTGGCTCAGACGTGGCAGCTGGCAGAGCCGGGGGCCTGGGAAGGACGCTCAGACTCCTTCCAGTGCTTTGGTTCTGGGCTGGGGCATGCACACTCTAGAAGGTCGCGTCTCTTTCTTCAGGGTAAGGCAAGGAAGAGAGCCCGTGAGCTCTGCTCTTGGCAAATGCCTGACCTTCAGGATTCCCCGCAATATCTGGAGGCTGGAGCTCGGCGGTTCGCAACACATCAGCACCTCCAGCACGCTGTCCAGCGTTTTCACGATCTGTACGGGGACACAGCAGGTGGCACGCTTGCCCTGGCCCTTCTTCCTTGCAGGAAGCTGGCTTGAATGCCTTCCACCCGAGGCGGGCCCAGCTGCCCTCTTCAGGGGCACTGGCAGGCTTTCCATAGCTCACCCCGCGCTTGCTTACCTGAGCATGGAGCGCAGCCTGACGGCTGTTCAACTTCCGTGTGTGAACCCGATGGAAGATACTTGTGATGCAGGGGCGAAGGTGCTGGTCCAACAGCATTTCCCTGCGCTCGCTGCAAGGAGAGAAGGTGCCGGTTGGATGCCAGGGCTTCTACAGCCCAACCCCTTTCCGTCTCCTGCCTCTCCCTTCAGGGCAAAAGCCAAGAGGCACCGGGGAGTCCTGGAGCACCCTCTGCCCCCTCATCTGGCCCACCGCTGGGCCGAGCACCAGGGAGAGCAGAGGCCCAGAGACAGTGCCGCCAGGGTCCTGCCACGTTGGGAGATGCCCGGTTCCATCAGGCCCACGCTGTGGGGAGGCCCTGGCCCGGCCGGGGTCTGGGGCAGGTACCTCATTGAAGCGAAGGCAAGCACGGCTTGGTGCCACATCATGGTGTCCAGCCTGTGAGATGACTCCTTTTTCCGTCGTTCCTGGAGAGGGAGAGCAGGGCCGCCATGGGGCACGGGAGCTGCCAGTGCCCGGCACCAGTCTGCAGGGCGGGCTGAGCCCCGCTGCCCCCAGGCCAGCACTGGCACCCAGAGCGGCCCCTCGCTCTGCAGCAGCCCTGTGGCAGGCAGGGCTGTTCCCACAGAGGCCTGCCTCCCCCCGGCCCTGTGCCCAGACGCCCGAGTGCTGTCCTCACCGCTGGGCCGGTGCTCGGCCAGCTGTACCCCTCTCCCTTCCTCCCTCCCTCCCTCCCTCAGCCCCGCTGGCGGTCCTCTCACCTCCATTTCCTCTATCAGTTCAAACGACCATTTGAAATCAGGCAGGTACCTGCCCTGCAGCCGGGCTTGGCAGAGGATGCAGATGGAGCCCAGAAACATCAGCTTCAAGTCCACATGCTGACAGGCGGGGAGAAGAGAGACCGAGAGGGAGGGTGAGGGGGCAGAGGCACAGCCAGCGGAGCAAGGGCTCGAGGGGCTGCAGTGATGGCGCAGGGGCCCGGGAGGGGAGCAGCTCTGCATGGCCACCAGCCCTCCAAGAGCCTGCACGCAGGCAGCAGCCACGGCAGCAGCAGCAGAGCCTCGCTGACAGTCTGCAGTTACCCTTTTGGTGCTGTTGAGAAAGGCCAAGACGTTTTTGTGGGCTTCCTTCTCCCGGGTCTCCAGCTGGCATGTGGAGGAAGCACGAGCTTCACCTGATTAAGAACAAGAGCAGGGTGAGCTGTAGGCAGGAGCAGGAGGTGGAGGGAAGAGAAGAGCCCTCTCTCCAGCCCTGCGCCCAATGCCCTGCACGCAGCAAGCCTTGGGCCAGGCTGCTGATGTCCGGTCTCCCCCAGGATGCCGCTGGCAGCAGGCTGGGAAAGGTCCCAGCCCTGCAGCACCGCTGCCTCCTGCCAGCCCAGCTGCCTCTCTCTGCCCTGCTCCTCTGTGCCCCGAGGCAGGAGGAGGTTGCCGAGGGTCCTGTCAATACTCACCCATGGCGGGGATGCTGGGGCTCTCTTCCTCTTTCACGCCGAAGACGGGGCTGGCAGAGCCCAAGTCCTCGCTGTGCGTCTCACGCTGCCTGGGGCTTTCTGGCTGCTGACGATCCTCAGCGGCCACCTCAGCCCTTGCGTCCTCTGCCGCCCTGGCTGCGAGGTGCCTGTGGGGGAGATCGCTCTCCAGCCTCTGGCACAGAGGAAGAGTTGAGGGTGGGGAGGGGGCAGCACACGGCGAGCAGCCCCACCCCGGGGCTGCCTGGCCGGAGCAGGGAGGTGGTGGGGCAGAGGAGCTGGGCAGGGACAGGGGGATCTCCTGCAGGAAGCCGCTTTCCAGCAGGCTGACCCCAGCCGCCCAGCCTGGTGCCGGCACCGGCTCTCCTGCTCACAGCCCCTTCCTGAGCTGGTGGGCCCAGGTCCCCTGGAGTCCCTCTGGTGCTCGCCCAACCTGCTGGGGCTGGGGGAGTGTTGCTGAGAAACCCTGGCCCTGGGGCTCTGCTGTGCCTGGGGTCACAGGGAAAGTCGTGCTCTGCGCACTGAGGCTCTTGCACGAGCACTGAGACTCTTGCACGAGCACTGAGACTCCTCCACGAGCACTGAGACTCTCGCACGAGCACTGAGACTCTCGCACGAGCACTGAGACTCTCGCACGAGCACTGAGACTCCTCCACGAGCACTGAGACTCTCGCACGAGCACTGAGACTCCTCCACGAGCACTGAGACTCTTGCAGGAGCACTGAGACTCTGGCACGAGCACTGAGACTCTCGCACGAGCACTGAGACTCCTCCACGAGCACTGAGACTCCTCCACGAGCACTGAGACTCTCGCACGAGCACTGAGACTCTTGCACGAGCCGCTGGCTTTGTGTCCGTTTCTCCTGAGAGTCCTGGACACTGTGGGGGTGCTGGGCCGGTGCTGGGCATTTACCGGCTGCCACAGGGGTATGTCATAAAGGGCCCTATTGTTACCCGCCACACGGGCCAGGAGAGGCTGGGCGTCCCGCCTCCCATTGTGACCCAGGCTGTCCCAGGTTGAGCTGACCTGCCCCTGCCTTTGGCTTTAGCCTCCGGTCCCCCGGGCGCTTCCCCTGCAGCAGGTGGGACTCCCCAGCTCTGGCGCTCCCCCTTTGGCTGGAGGCCTGAAACCTGGCTGTGCGGTCGATGGGCTTCCTCTTGCAGCCTGCCCACCGCCCACTGAAATGGGTCCCGATCTCTGCCAGGGGCAGAAATGTCGTCTTCAGGTAGACCAGGTTGCTCACAGCCCTGTCCAGCCTGCCCTTGAACACTTCCAGGGCTGAAGCAACCACGTCGTCTCTGGGCAGCCTGTGCCGGAGTCTCACCACCCCGATCATAAAGAATTTCTTCCTTCTATTGAACCAAAATCTGGCCTCCTTTGGTTCAAAACCTTTGCCCGCGTCCGCTCCCTTACTTCTTAAATGCTGAAGCTGCAGGCACTTGCTGTTAATGGCAGTGGTGATCTGAACATCCCCGCAGCTCTTCTGTTAGAGTGTGTGGTGCTGTTGCTGGTAGTCTTGACACGAGGTTGGAAAGGAACGCAGAAAAGAGCGCGTCGGATGGTTTCCGGCTTCTCAGCAGAGCTGTGAGAACGATCGGGCCTCCATCATCTTTGTTTCACTCACAAAATGCTTTCCATGTGGATCTCAGCTTTTAAGGTTAATGGTGAAACACGTAAGAACAAATACACGCTTCATGTGCATTAACTTAGTTGTCACATAAGCAGGACCTTCTCTGTGAAAAAACAAAATACTTTGGTCTCCAAAGAAACGTCCCAGAGTGAAAGTCCTGTACATGGAATAGCCACAAATATTGTTTATGGTTATAAATACACATGCATAGATAGGGCTAACGATGTTTTGTCCATTTGGTCTTGCTGTGGGTGGAAGAGATTCTTGACAATTTCTTCTGCGCTATTAGCTGCTGGTTTGCAAGAAGAGTAACCCTGATAAATGAGGGAACGACACCTCCACTCAAGTACCTTTTGAAAATGAAACCTTTTGCAAGTAGGTACAAAAAAATTAATTCTTCTGGAGAGAAACAGATGCAGAGTGCCTAAGGAGTGGGTGCCAGTGTCACAGTTGAGCGTGGCTAAGCATGTCCCAGGTCTAAGTCAGTTAGCTAAGGCTGTTTGGAACCCAGAGGAGGAAACGGATACCTCCAGCACGCGGCTCATTTTCTGCTGCATGAGATATTGGTGGAAGCCGCATGGTGGCTCGGAGGAGTTCACCTCTCTTATGTGTGACAACGGCTGCGGAGATTTATACAGCGTCTCATCAGCTGAAGTTGTGTGAGAGTAGTTCGATGAGTGTGCTGGCAGACTCTGAGGAAAACCGGAGCAGTGAACAGTATTTTCATTTTGCTGGTTTTATCGAGGTAGAAGGAAGTAATGCTTATGAAGGAAACTGCCCAGAGATCGACATAGATGTATTTTCGTTCTCTGTGTGGGGAAGAGTGGGCGCGGGGATCACTTCTTCCCAGTGTATCTTTGGAATGTAATATAGTCTCTTTAAAATGCAGGGTCGCTAAAGTGTAGTACCTTTAAGCTGAGAAGAAACACAACAATTGTTGGTGCTAAGGTCCTGACGGGTGGTGCTCCCAGATGATGAGCTGTGCTCTTTTTTGGGGGTGAAATCTGTGAATATAACTCCCTGGCTTGTTGAGGACCATTTTAGTACCACTGTCAAGATGAGCACGTACCCGGTGGCCTTTATCGTTCCGGATTTTAACTCCATCGGCAAAATAACCAGTCGTGGAGGGACAATAACTCTGCCTCATCTTCTAAGAGCTTCTTTGTATTTCGGGCTGTGAGAATGCACGATGGTTTCCTTTTCAGTTAAGTCATCGGGTTTATGTATCTCGATGTTTTACAGGAATGAAAGGAGAGGGAGAAAGAGGTTTTGTAATTGGGGGATTAGTTTGCATTCTGAGCTTTATTCGTTTGAAAAGCTTTTGGTAAGGGCCTTGCTTTTTCTACCGGTGTATGCATTGTTTCATGCGAGACCACGTAACGAAAGGCAAACGAAACCTTGTCTTCCTCGCGAATCAGCACTCAAACGAACCTCTCTCGGTTGCACGACTCTGCCGTGGGACGGCTGGAAAGTGCCCAAGGCTTTGCAGGGGCGTAGCGGGTCGGGTGGGTAAATCTGAAAACTTTTATTCCCAATTCTGATACTGTTGTTCTGCAAACAGTGAGTAACTCCTGTATGTGAAGTGTTAGGTGCGTGCTCTGCTGCTCCTTCTTACGGTCCTTCCAGTCACTGCTAAAGAACAACTTCTGTTAAGCTTTCGATGCCGGTCTTGGAGCGCTGCCTGCTCGTCTGCTCTAGGTTTCTGTGGCCATGGTGCCAGACAAGATCAACATGCGCTGGGTGCAGCAGTGACACCTGCAGACTTCTGTGAGGATTCCTTCAGCATTCCATATCCTTGACCTAAACAAGGTAAGGGTTAAATAATGTCATGTATTTGAGAAGATGATGAAGCACAGAGAGTAAAAGAGCAGCAACTCAGCAACTGAGGACTGTTAAGACAGGGACAGATGGAGAAGCTCCACTGGGAACTGGAAACCCCTGTCTTCTGTAGGCAGCTTTTTTTAAAAAGGCTGTTTTTGCAATTGCATTTAAGAGAGCCCTCAGGAGTATGGGTGATAGCTGTGCCCGTGTGGGAGCAGTCATGAAGTGGCATGAGCGGGTGAGCAAGTTCTTGTTGGAGTAAAATGACACCTGAGCTATTTGACTGTTTGTTCTAGATTCGGTAGCTCTTTCTGATTTTCAGTCTGGTGCAGTGGAAAACTGGGGGCTGACCACACACCAGGAGCCTGTGTTGTTGTATAACCCTGAAAAGCCCTCAGCGTCTTCTAAGCTTGGGCTTACTAGGACAACAGACCACAAGCTGGCTCACCAGGTGAGATCTGGGGCAGAATAAGGCACCTGAATGGGCCTGCAGAGGGGCTGGGGTTGGCAGATCCTGTGTGGGTAGGGGGATCTTGGAGCTCTAAGCTGAAAATAGCTGCTTTGGCTTGAGGGTGCTCATCTGTGAATGACGAGGGCTGTTTCTGGTGCAGGAGTGCCAGCAGGCTGCAGAGACGCAGAGGGCTGGAAACACCCCTGTGTTCCGTTCAGCAGCTCCAGTGCTGTGGGGCCTGTGCACCACTGTCAGCCCTTGAAATCAATTGCAGGCCAGCACAACAGGGCCAGAAAAGCTTGAAAAGGTTAACTCTTTTGTGTGTGGCTCTCCTGCCAAATGTGGCTTCTTTACAAGGCTTCTTGGAACGTGCGTGGAAGCCGGTGTTTTAGCCTGTTCCCACTGAAAAGAGAAATGCAATGGGAGGGGGCCAGGGCAAGCTGGATCCCTAGGAAAGGTTCCTTAGAGGTCAGTAACATACTAGAAATGCCGTTTCATACAGGTCAATAGCAGCTTTTGTGGCAAATTCTGTATTCCATTTCAGAAGCTCTTCTTTTTTTTCCCCTCTCTGAGTGGCTTGGCAGCCTCATTACCACGGAGTGAAAGATCAGGCAGATTTGTGCTGTGAAGCACTTTCGAATTGCTCTTTGAGAAGATCATCTGATGTTAACTGCGAAGGGCAGGAGTGGTGACTGATCTAGATGTAAATATCTTCGGAACCTTATGCTGGAAGTTAATGACTGCAGTGAAGGCGTAGGCTTTTATAAAAGACAGGTAGACTTCCAAAAATGTAGGAAAATTAGTTTCTCTTACTCACCAAATATGATCAGACTTGAAAGCACTAAAATCCTTCCAGTAGCTTTAGCAGAGGTCCAATATATGGCATTTTCTACCAAAGTGAGATGAGTAATGCGTCTGGGCAGAGTCTTGCCACAGCACTAGAGAGGCCTGACAGTGGGGAAATTCACCTCTTTTTAAACTTGGTTTTATGGTTACTGACCACTCTGTCATCAAACCGTTGGAACGTGCAAGTGTCTTTTTGGAGTGATTTTCAAGTCTCACTAGCTTGACTGTTTGGAATCATGGAACAGAAGCCAGCATGGTTTGCGTTGCAAGGGACCTTTAAAGGTCATCTAGTCCAACCTCCTTCTCCAACGAGCAGGGCCATCTTCAGCTAGATCAGCTCTTTAAGTTAGTTTAGAACACTGGCACTTAGTTGGCTGTCTGTTTCTCTGGTTTGGGGTTTTTTATGCTCTGGAATAGAAAGAAATACATGTTTTGCTTTCCTTGTATCATTTAAAGATCACATGGCACGGCCTGAAAAGTGAATGGACAGGGATTCGGTGGTCACCGAGCAAGATTTAGGTTTTGGTTTTGCCTCCTCTTTGGAAGGTGCTTTGGAAGGGGGAAAAAAAACAAAACCAAAAACCAAACACCACCTTAGTCTACCAGTGGAAAAACAGAAACTATGAAAAAAGTCCAGCAAGTACCACTGCCCCGAATAACCACATGCTTTCTGCATCAGCTTTTGTTCTTCAGAAGTAATTAACCACCAACAGACAGAAGACATGTCACATGATGCGCCAGGATCCTGGGGGGAAGAAAAAGAAAAGAAGTTGGAGTGCTTAGCTAGCTTAACTTGGAAAAACCCTCACAGAATCAATCTGGGAGAAGATTCTTCGCATGCCAGCTGTAATTTTCCCCTGGGATCGTCCTCGACACTGTACCTCTCCCTTCGTGTGTGGACACAGCCATGTTCTGATTCTTAGTTACCTCCAGCAATTACTCCACAGAAGGCTATTTCTTCTGGAGATGTTTTGATGCCATGGCAGCGGATGCATTAAATTCATCCCATCCTCTGTCTGCTCCTGTGGGAGAGCCAGCTCCAATTTTGGAAATGTTTGTTAATGTTTCTTATGAGAAGGTAAAACACAGAACTGCTGTTGATTTCAGTCGCGCTGTTGTACTCTACAGTTGCGTTTTACTGATCTCAGCCCTCCCTGTGAGACATTCCTGATGCATGGTGTTAATGGTTCTGTGACTTGAATAGTTCCTTGTCCTAAAGGCCAGGGTGGATTCAAACGGCAGCTGCCTTTTCCATTTCTGCAGTGAGGGAGCCTTTACTTCTTCTATCTGTTCTGTATCAATTTAGTCTTAAAGCATCTTGGGGGGTTCTTAGCCCCGGGAGCGTTTTTCATTGGAGTATTGTACGGCGCTGGCTTGTACACTAATTAAAAAACCAGTAACACGACTTACTCCATCAGTGATGCTTTTAAGAGCAATCCTCATCCAAAAACCAAAGTGCTGTTTCAGTCTACCTAAAACCCAATTATTTTTTCATCAGAGACATTCAAAAGTGAACTGTTGTGTAGATGAGGGGCCTGCTGAAATTTTTCTGAAACAAGCTTCTTGCCAGTGAAGGAGCAGTTCTGTAAACACTTTGCCACTCGTTTTTGCAGGGATCTTGTGTATTAAACATGATGACGGACTACCTGACTGCTGAGCTGTTTAGAGCTGGGCTTGTGCAGCACCCGCAGAAGTACAGTTATCAGAATACAAAGAGCAAAGGTTTGTAGAACTGCATGACAAATGCAAGTAGTCCCTATTCTCTCGTTTTCCTCAAATCCCGTAACTTCTCATGAAGAATGTGTCTCTCCCATATGTTACTGAAGACTGTCACCAGTACGGATGATTATGACATCAAAGAGAGATGACCAAAACTTTTTTCCCTTTCAGATTTGCCCTACGGTAGGCACTGACAAAAATGAAGTACAAGGGGATGGTTTTTGCAGAAGCAGCAAAAGGTCTTCTGCAAAAGACCTGGAGTCTGGAGTGTGTGCCTGGGGTGGCAGGGGCTGTGCTGTGCCTGGGGTGGCAGGGGCTGTGCTGTGCCTGGGGTGGCAGGGGCTGTGCTGTGCCTGGGGTCGCAGGGGCTGTGCTGTGCCTGGGGTCGCAGGGAAAGTTGTGCTCTGCACACCGAGACTCTTGCACGAGCCGCTGGCTTTGTGTCCTTTTCTCCCGAGAGTCCAGGGCACTGTGGGGATGCTGGGCCGGTGCTGGGCATTACCTGACAATTCTGTGATGCATTCTCCTCTGCTGTGCATTCACTTTAGATTGTGCTTTGCTCTAAGATACGGCTTCTCCAGGCAAAAATTGTCCAAGACCATGAGCATCCTATCAACCTTCGGATCCCAAGCTGCTCATTCATCTGTTATCCTAGCAGTCTTCCCCGCAGCTCCTCCTCTGATAAGAATACTTCCCCTTGTCACTGCAAAGAGGAAGGAGACAGAACTTGGGAAGAAGTGATCCAAGAGCTAGTGGGCATGAGACTAGCTGCTTATTTGCACCAGCAAGAAGAACTTCACTTAATGCAAGAACTTGACGAAGAACCACTAAAAAGACTTCCTTATTAGAGCCATGTCATTACGTTGCATTACATGACAGGAGACCACCAAGACGCTGGTCTCATAGTCTCGACTGCCTGCGGGATGCTCTACCTTGAGTCAAGTCAAACGACGTGAGGACGAGTTACTGTCTTTGGATCAGTAAGACCTTCTTCCCGTTCAGTTGTTTCTTAACAGCACCCACCCCGCGTGTTCAGCTGACAAACAGAAAGGGGCTCCCCAAAGCCAATTTTATGCTCAGGGAACAACTCAGTACAAGCAGATGCAACCAGAGGATTTGTAAACCTAACTTGGATAAACTATTTGATTCCATCCACAACCTCCACTTGCCTGCAGATCCTTTGAAGAAAAGACATACACTGTTGAAACTTCTTTGGGAAAAATGCACACCAACCTAAGCTTTGCATTACCGGCCTTTCTATGCCAGAGCTATACAGAGAAGGTGATCTCTGCCTTAGATTACGGTAAAAGATGAAGTGTAGGGGGAGAAAAACAGTCAACAGCCTGGCCATAACATGCAGTTAACTGCTCTTTCACACAGTTAAGGCCCAGCCAAGAAACAACTGACTGGATGACAACTGTGCGAACAGCTGGAATTTAGGGTCTGTGGCCAAGTCTCTGCACTGCACTCTGAAGTCAAACACCATTTTTTCACGTGCGGGCAGCAGCTGATTTACGTCTGGTCTGTGTGAGGAACTGATACTCTTACCTTTGGCTTTGCACAAAGCCCAAAGTCTATCAGCTTCAAATTATGTTCCTCGTCAGTCAGCAGATTTTCCTGGTAAAAGAGAAAGTGGCAAGAACGCTTCTAGAACCTCAAGCATCCACGGCACCATGTTTTCTCTCACCTTCTTTCTTCTTGTCATTAGCAGCTAGAATTCACCTCAAGCTCCCCCCTGGACATTTTGATCGGTTGCTCGTGAATATATCCTGAATTCCACATGGGGAATGCTAGTTCCTATCTGCTGAGAAGGGCCTGGGGAGGGAGAGGTTGATAGACAGCAAATTGAACATGAGGCAGCAGTCTGCTGTGGCAGAAAAGGTGGCCAAAGACTAAAGGCCTTGGTCTTTTGGAGACAAAAGAATTCATGAGCCGCCTTGGAGAGCGCTTGTGGACTCAGGATTTGCTTTTCTCAGGGATGTCCGCATCTCTAAGAACGCAAATTTCTAACCCCTTCGAAGAGAAACGGACTCAAGCCATGCTCCAACTCAGCAATGACGGCAAAGCCACAGGATGGGTCCAGGAGCACGCATCTCCCCCTACACCCTCTCTCTGGCCACTCCTTCGTTCAACTGTTTCCTTTCAACTCTGTTATCACTTACTGCTTTGCAAAAGTGTTACCTAGAATGCAAAAGAGAGATGTGGTGGTGGTGGTGGTGGTTTTAACCTGGCCGGCAGCCAACCACCACGAGGCCGCTCGCTCACCCTTTCCCCCTGGGAAATGGGGGAGAGACTCGGAAGGGGAAGAGTGAGAAAACTCGTAGGCTGAGATAAGAACGATCTAGTAATTGACATAAACCACAAAAATTAAAATAATGGTGGCAACAAGAATGATAATAAGTCATAAGGGAATACACAAATGAGGGGTTCACAGTGCAGTTGCTCCCCGCCCGCCAACCGATGCCCAGCCCGTTCCCCAGCCCAGGGGAAAGAAAATCCCAAAACCCCGATCCCAGAAGAGTGCGAAAGAGAGCTTTCCAGCCAACTCTCATTCCTGTACTGAGCATGACGTTGTATGGTACGGAATGTCCCACTGGCGTATCCAGATGTCCGTCTGGATCTGTTAATCTCCTCAGGCCCCCGCCAGTTGCTCCTGTACCTGCAGACGAGCAAAACGTGGGACCTTGATTTCCCAGCAACACCTAAAAACATCAGGATCAAGATGGCCAGAGGGCTGCCTTGCACAAGATGGCTGCCATGTCTCTCCACCATGCACAAGATGGCCACCATGGCGGCCCGGCCTGCCTCCCCCAAGGGCCTGCGCCTTCCTTGCACACTCCGCAGGCCCGGCCTTCCGCGTCCTGCGGCCCTTCCCACTGCCCTGCTGCGGCCAGCGCCCAGCCCCGGCCCCGCTCCAGCCCAGAGCAGCCCGCGGCGGGTGAGGAAAGCGAACAGAAGGGCAGGGTTTGCTCTGCCAAGGCTGGGATCGACGGGCTGCCTGTGCTGCGGCCGCCATTCTCCTGCCAGGCTTTTTACCATCCTGCCTCCCAGACAGAGCTTGGCGGGACATCCTACCTCTGGGCACTGCTCTCCTTCGGAATCCTCCAGGCAGGTTAAAGCTCTCCTGAATAAAAGCCAAGACCGGCATTTCCAAGGGTGAGGTTCAGTTCTCTCCTGAAGAACCAAGAGGAAGAAGGAGGTTTCGGGGAGCGAGAACAAGGCCATTCCTCTGGGCATGACAAATGATGTCTTTAAGATGGGGTGTCATCTTCTGTTCTTCATCAGCCAATTAACAGCGCCTCCTGTCCTGAGGAATACAGGTACCCACTATGAAAACCACCGATTAATTCCGCTCCCCGCGTGACTGTCACGGACCAAAGACACCGACGGGGAGAGGCGAGTGTCACTCGCTGCTGCTGTTGACTGCAAGAAGGCAGGATACCTCGGTGCTGAGGGTTAAAACCCTGGCAGGCTGCGAAGCTCCACGTGGCCCCTCGCTTGCACTGGGGGAAGGGGAAAGGGAGAGTAAAAACCAGCAGCCTGGTGAATCAAGATGAAAGTCATGTCATAAGCAAAGGAGAAGTGGAAGAAGAGAGGAAGAAAACCAAGCACGTAATGCGAAGGCAAGAGGAAGCAGCTACCAGCACCCATGGGGGCGGCCTGTGCCCCGCCAGCTGCCAAGCAAAAGCTGGCTAACCTCCCGAAACCCCCTCCCCTCCTTTCCCATTGCTGAGCATGGCCTGATGTGGCATGGATATCTCTTTGGGTAGCTGGGGTCATCTGCCTGGTTGTGCCCCCTCCCAACCTCCCCTGCAGCCTCCCATCGATTCCCTGGGCTGGCAGAGCGAGACACAGAGGTGGCCTTGAGGCTGTGCAAACGCTGCTCAGCAGCAGCCAACACATCCCGGTGGTAGCAGCAGCACTGTTTTGGTCCCGAGTCTAAACCACAGCGCCACAGGAACTACTCCGAGGAACATGAACTCCATCCCAGGCAGGCCCCGTGCACTTGGGAAAACAGGCAGCGGGGCTGACGACCTCTGAACATCTCGCTTCTGCCGTACGCCGCAGAGATAGATGGGTGTGAGCACTGTCGGGCTGTCCGGGCAACAACGCTCCTGGGGTGGAGCGACAAGCTCACCGCGTGCCCCGTGCTCATCCCCCAAGAGCATTCCTAGCCTCAGCAGAAGTGCCGAAACGCAGCAATGAAGGGAGTGGAACCATGTCGCCCTGAGCTTCCGGCACCGCGGATTTCCTGAATTCTGGTGAAACTGAGCTGCATCGTCATTCTAAAAAGGAAATCTCGGCATTTTGAGCAGACAAGAGCGTCCGGGAAGAGGGGCAGAGCAGCTGGGCCTGCACCTGACGTTTCAGGGCGGTGGGCAGCTGCGCACTTGTTGAGGGTCACCAGCTCTGCTCGCCCGCTGTGTTCTCAGGAAGGTGTTTTGGGGACTGCTGGCTTTCTCTGAGCTGCGACTCGGGAGGACTTGTGGCATCTAGATGTCTTTCCACGGGTCAGACCCTGCGCGGAGGGTCCCGATCGCACGGTGGGGACAATGGGCAGTGAGGTGGCATGAGACAGCGCGAGGCCACTGCCACGGCAGGCCACGCGTGTGGCTGGCTGTGGCTCCGTTTGGCCTGGGTGGCCCGTGCCCCTGCCCACCTCTCCACGGGTGGGGCCCACTCTCCAGGCCTCCCAGCGCCGTGTGCGTGCGTGCCTGGGGAGGAACTGCCGCCCCGGGCAGCAGAAGGTGGAGAAGCAGCGGGCTCTGACATGGCCCATTTCCTACCTGGACGTGGCTGCCCTCCAGAGAACCCCAGGGCCTCTCACCGCCCTCTCAGGGGCATGTGCGGGGGGCCCAGCAGCCCCTCCAGAGAGCCCCAGGGGCACTCCCAGGTCTCACAGGGCCCCATGGAAGGTGCTCTAGGGCCTCTGTGAGGGCCCGGGGAGCAGCACGGCTACCTGGGGCTCCAGGCGGGGCCCAGCAGAGCCCCTTCAGCTGTCTGGGGAACAGCAAGGCTCCTCAGGGCCACATGCGGGCCATCTTGCAGCCCCTGTGGGGGGCCTGGGGGACAGCAGGGCTCTCCAGGGACGCAAGCGGGACCCGATGTGGCCCCTGCAGCTGCAGAGCGGGTACCCTACGAGTGTCTGGGGGGCAGCAGGGCAGTGTGGGACTGGAAAGAAGAGCTCAAGCGGCTCACGAAGCTCCAGTGTTTTCACAGGTGGCTGGGAAACACGGGCACTGGTTGTGCGAAGGCCTCTGCTCCCGGCCGGCAGTGATATGCGAACATATAAAATATAGTTAAGATTTATTCATTCGTTTTCTGTATTAAGAATTAGATTTTAGAAACGAAGCTGAGCTTCATTTGGTGGGAAACTTTACATTTTAGATTGTTGTGTCTGTGTCAGGTGGGAAACTTCTACAGTAACTAACAGGCTATTCCACAGTATCAGCAAAGGCCTTGCGGTGCCTGGTATGCGAGCAGTCTGGAGCAAGAGAAGATGATGCCTGGCATGCAACACCTGCAGTCCAAAGCAAGAAAGCTGTTTTGTCTAGAGGTCTACAAGGGTGCTAACACACACCAACAGTGTGCTAACACACACCAACAGGAGGCAGCGCGCAAGCGCGAATGGGAGTGAACCTACGTTAAAAATGTTTTTGAACGACTTAGCTTAACCCATCCTAAATTTAATGGATATATCTAATTCTTAATACAGAAAATGAATGAATAAATCTAACTATATTCATCTTCTTGCATGGGCTGCTGGCAAGGGAGCGGGTCCAGCTGCTGGGACAGTGCCAGTGTGCAGAGCACCCCGGGATCAGCTCTGCACACAGCTTGGGCATCACAGCCAGCAGTCTCCCAGGGCAGGGATCCTCCTCTTCCATGCCCTCCGCAGCTGATAGCACAAGGCTTGCAGGCGGAATCTGGGGGGAGGCTCTTTGGCTGCAGCAGCCAGGATCCGCAGGGCTTCAGTCTCCAGGGAAGAGACGGAGGCGCTGCTGTTGTTCACTTGCTCCTGAAGGGCTGGGATGGAAAGGAGAAGAGCTGAGGTCAGAGCCCAGATCTGCAGGGTCGTCAGGAGCCCCTCTGGTCAGGGCCACTCCTGCTCTTCCCACGGCCCGGAGGGAGGCAGGGGCACCGGCATCAGCCAGGAGGTGCTGGCCACCAATGCCCCGCATGCCCCTGAAATCTCTTTCCCCTCACCCACACAGGGAGCCGAGCCCTCCCCAGCCGGGACAGGGACTGGAGCTCCATATCCAGGGTCTTTCGTCCTCTCTGCCAGCCTCTGCGGGCACCCCCCTGCCCTCACTCACCCTCGTAAATGACCTGGAGCATCTCCTGGCGCCCATCCGTTAGCTTCTGCGCGGCGAGCTCTAGGCACACACAGCCCCGTCACAGATCCCGCTGGCCTGCCTGCCCCGGCAGCCCAGCTCGCCCTCACCGACCCCGGCCGCGGCCCTACACCCACCGCGGGCAGGGGTGGGAGAGGGCGGCAGAGAGCCCCGCGGGCACCGGGCGGGGCTGTGGGGCAGGGAGGGACCCCGGCGGGGTTGTGTCTCACCAATGAACCTGAAGGCCGCCTCACGCAAGGGCTCCTGTGGGCTCCGCAGGTAGAACAGGCTCTGGCGCAGGTAGTGCTCCACCCTGCTGCTGTGCTTCATGAGCTGGAGAGAGCACAAGGGGCCAGGGTTGGCACAGACCCTCCTCCCCCAGAGCCCAGGACTGGCCTCCCCTGCTTTCCCCAGCCCGGGCAGCCCGGATGCCCAGGCAGCGGCTGGCTGGTGCTGGAGTGTGGAGGGAGCAGAGCCCCTTGCCACCCTGCCGCCAAGGCCTAGCTGGGCCGGGGCTCCGTCGGCACCCCTGGGCTCCGGCGGGGAAGGGGAGCCTGCGTGCGGTGCAGGCAGTGCTGGGCTGCCGCAGCGGGCAGGCGCACAACTGCTCGCCCCGCGCGCTGGGCACTGGGGGAGAGGGGCTTCTCCAGGCTGGGTGTGAGGCTTTGGGGCCGTCCTTACCAGGCACTTGCACGCCCTCCATGTCTGCTCTGTCTCCAGCAGCCTCATGAGCTGCCTCCAGTTCAGGAAGCTGGCAGCTCCCAGGAGGGCTTCCCGAGAGGCCTGCAGGGCAGCAGAGAGTGGGAGATGGCACCGCCGCCCAGGGGACAGGACCTGGGGTTCCCTGGGCAGAGCCGGGGAGTGGCAAGGGTTGTGGGTCCAAGCCCTGGCCTCAGACACCTGCAGGCACCGCAGGGAAGCCCACGGGGGCTCCAGTGCTTTGGTCTTTGTGGCCGCGCACTGCTGCTGAGCTCTGCCGGGTCAGGCAGGGCAGGTGGAGGACGTGTCCCTGGCCACCTTCTCAGCTGCTGCCAGCTCTGCGGCTGCAGGCAGGTGGAGCGGCTCCGGGCCCTCCTCGGGGACTCTGCAGGTTGGGCCCCAGTTGAGGCACGTTCAAAGGGCTTAGAAATCCCCACCTGAGCCACCTTGCAGTCGTTCTCATGCAGGTGGAGGAACAGGGGCATCAGGCTCCTGTGCATGTCCTCCCTCATCTGCGCTTTGTGGGTGTGGACTGCAACCTCCATCGCGTCTCTGCAGAGGAGGATGGAGAGCTCTCGCACGTGGCTGGACTCCTAGAAGGAGAGAAGGAAGAGGGGAGGACCTCAGGCCTGGCTTCTGCAAGCCCATGGTGAGGAGATGAATGCGTGTGGCTCTCCCTCTGCACCGAGGAGGACAACTCATGGGCCAGCGGGCACGTGTGGAGAGGGACGCACCACCTCTGGGCCACACACACGTGCCCCCCAGGTGTGCTAGCCAAGCCTTTGCTCTCCCGCTGCTGCCTTACGTTTCTGAAGAGCGGCAGGAGCATCTTGACCAGCTGCAGGGCGATGGGGACGGTCGTCTTCCTGTCCACCCGGCGGAGTGTATTGTTGAGGACAATCAGGGCCGCTGTACTGATGTCGCTGTCATCATCCTGCAGTCGCTGCACGACCTGTGGCAGCAGGCTTTGCAGAGTCTCATGTGCCTACATGAAACACACAAGTTCATTTTGTGACGCAGTCCAGGACCGCACCGGCAAGACCACTCTGCGTGTAGAGGACGCAGCGCCGGTCAGGAGAGATCTCTCCGCGTGCGGCACAGCCCAGGGCCTGGGCTGAAGCGCTCAGGGGCCGCTGAAGCGGGCAGCGGGGGCAGTGGGCCCCGTCCCGCCGCCCCTGGTTCCTGGCAAAGCCCGAGCGAGCCGCTGCGTGCAGCAGCGCCTGCAGCCCAGCCCCAGGCGGACGCCCTCGCTGTGCCCGGCTCACCTTCTCGGGTCTCCTAGACAGCGTGACGAAGCTGGAGATTGTCATCTTGCGCAGCTCCAAGCTCTCGCTCTGCAGGTGCTCCTGGAGGATGGACACCACTTGGCTGTTGACGTGCTCAAAGTTGGTGCCGTCCAGGAGCTGAAACACAGCCGGCAGCAGAGTGAGAGCCCGGCACAGCCGGCAGAGCTCCCACATGGTTCGGGACAAGGCGCCGGGGCCGGTCACAGTGCCCGAGGGAGGCACCAGGGCCCGCACAGGGCCCTCCCTGCCTCCCCTCTGCCCTCTGCCTCATGCACGCAGCCCGGCTTCCCCCCGCCTGCCCTCAGAGAGGCAGCGCTTGTCACCAGGCCCACCTCGGCGAAGACAGTCATGGCTGGGATGTCCAGGTGGGCTTGTCTCTGGAGGAGGCCTGTGATGGCCAGTTCAGACACGGCACTGCAGCAGGCCGGCACTTCACGCCGCAGCATCCTGGCCGGGGGAAGAAGGCATTGGTGGCACCCAGCTGGGCAGGCAGAGCTCTCTGGGACTGCGCTGCCAGCCCAAGCCATTACCCCGCAGGCCAGGCCACGCGGGACAAGGCTGCGTCTGCGCCTTGCGTTGGCTGCTTGTGCCCCATCACCCACGAGGAAGGGGCCCTTCATCTCCAGGGAAGAAATGCCAGGGGAGACAAGGACGACCGAGGAGGCTCTCACCTCGTCAGCATGGTGATACCTCTGTGGTAGGTCTCGGGGCTTATCAGCATGTCCCAGATACCCTGCCCCTTGATATCTTCCACCACAGAGGTGCCGCCCAGACAATGGAACAGAGCTTGCATGGTGCTCACCACCATCCTGCATGCAGAGCAAAGCACAGTCACATGTGGAACCCCGGCTCTGGGCCTCAGGCACAGACCAGGGAGCACGGACAGAGTACCTTTGGTCGGGGCATGAATTAAGCTTGTCCTCTGTGCTCTGACCGCCAACCTGGCAGCAGCCCTGCTGTGAGCAAATCAAGCTCAAGGAGATCATGAAGGCCAGTCCAATGAAGATCTCGTCGCAAATCATCTGCACGTAGAGTTTGTTGCAAGGCAGCAGCATGATCTCGTGCAGTGCCAAGGCCACCTGCAGAAAACACCCAGGGACAGCTGTCACTGCACAGATGTCCCTGCGGCACTGCTCAGGGCTGGGGGGGGCTCAGGCGCTGCGCTGAGCTGAGGGAGATGCCAGGGCAGAAGCCAGCCCGCGTGCCTGGCCTAGAGCCCACCCGTGGCGGCTCTCGGGGCTCAGCTCTCATTGTAGCACGGGCACACAAGCCTTGGCGGTCCAGAGGAGGCAGGTCTGGGTTTGGGGGTAGGTGGAGAGGGGAGCAGGGGCTGGAGAGGTGCACGCAGCCCCAGGCCGGGCGGAGCAGACCTCATCCAGACACTCACAGCCAGGTGACGGCAGTAGTCCTCTTCTCCCTTGAACTGGTTCCGCTGGACCCACAGCAGCGTCAGCATCGCGCTGTACGCGAGGTCGGGCTCGGAGGCCAACAGGCTCCACATGGCCTTGGAAGTGCTGCAGAGCCAGAGCACACTGTGAGTTAGGCTGCTTCAGCCCCCACCTCTTCTGCCTGGGCAGGCCCTGGAGGTCCTGAGATGTCCCCGAGGCTGATGGGCCACGTACCTGTCAAAGTCCAGGGTACTCTGCAGCAGGCCAGTGGTCACCTGCTTAGGGCACAAGCGGGCCACTTGGAGAAAGCTTCTCCTCAGGATGTCCTGGAGCGGCTCCCGACTGATGCACGCAAACTGCTTATGGAAGATCTCGACAATCTCCTCCACCTGGCAGAGACAGGGTGGAGCAGGGTGGAGTGCAGCTATGGCCCCAGCTGCCACCAAGAACTTCCCTCCCACCGCTCTTTGCTGGCCACCGAGGCTGCCCATTGCGTGCTCCCAAGCCATGGCCTTGGGGCGGGGGAACGGCCCCCGGAGGGCACGCATGCAGGGCAGTGCGGCTGCACGTCGCCTACCTGTTCCAAATCTGCCTGTGGGTGTCTCAAGACCATGTCCAGCATGTTGGCAATCGGCCGGGGGTCAAAGACTCTTGGGTGCCCCATGGTCCTCAAGATCAGGGAGACAAACCTGGTCCTCTCAGCCCTGAGGAGGTAGCAGCCATATACCTGAGGGAGAGAGGAAGAGGTGTCACACTTGAGGGCCCTGGTACGGGGCACAGCTGAGCAGCGGGGGCAGCTCTGGAGTGAGAAAGCGGGGGCAGCGCCGGCCCCCTGCCCCAGGACAAGTGCCGCAGCAGGGGCTGGTGCGGGGCGATTGCAGGGTGTGGAGAGGGATGGGTTGATTGCTGGGTTAAAGCCTTTGGCTACTCCCCAGAGAGGTGGTGGGACCCGCGGCCTGCTCAGCGGGAGGCCATGCCACCCACCCCCCCCGCCCCGATGGCTGATGCACTGCTTCATGAGGCTCCTGCCCGCCTCGCGGCCAAGACCCCCAGGAGGAGCTCGTTACCATCGCCGGGTTAGGGGGCTCCATGGGCCAGAATATGTTGGGGATTTGCCGGTACACATCCAGGTTTTGATCCTCCATTGCTGCAACCCAGCCTGGGCAGGAGCAGAAACACACGGTGAGCAGCAGGAAAAACCCAGAGCTGGTGACAGCAGGCGAGGGCATGAAGGAGAGCTCTGCGCCCGGCTCTCCGTTCTGTGGGGAGCTGGAAATGTGCCAGGGAGGCAGTGGGCCTGTTTCCAGGGGGAGGAGGGGAATAGGCTGCAGAAGGGCAGAGGAGTTCCGTCTGGCTTTCTGCTGGGCAGGAGGAGAGAAGCCCTGGGATGCTGCTGCCACCAGCTCTCCAGCCCAGGGGATTTCGGGACGGGCCCCCAAGCCACCGTTCCAGGGCGGGCTGCGTGGGCCCCGGGGTTGGCGCGGCACGGCAGCTCCCCTGCTCCAGCCTCGGAGGAGTTTGCTGCTCCTTCCTCTGGCAGAGGAGCGGGGGCCGAGGCGGTGCAGCGCCTTGCCATGGCCCTTGTGGCTGGAAGGCCCCAGCTCACCCCAGCGTCTCTTACTTTGTCGCACCAAGATGAAATAGAAGAAGGCGTGCATTGCCTGTGCAGCCCCCTGGCTGATCTCCCGGTCCTTCTCGGTGCAGCACAGGGTGAGGTGCACCATCAGTGACATCAGTAACAGCAGAGGCGCCTCAATGGCGAAGAGGGGGTTGCCCGATCTGACGGCCAAGGACTGTGGGAGAGAGGAAGGAAAAGTAGGAGGGCCAAGCTGCAGTAGATGGGACGAAAGCCCGAACCTCCGAGAGCGGGCCCTGGGCCGAGTGCCGCGTGAGCCAGAGCTCGGGAGGGCTCTGCCCTGCACTGCACCCTGTGGAGACCCAGCCGGCGGCAGCCGCGTCAGGGTGAGGAGCGTGCAGCCTCCCTGTGAAGGGAGCCCTTCCCTCCCCGTGAGCCCAGGGGACCGGAGTGCCTGAAGGAGGACCAAGGCCCTGGCTCTGCTGGTCCTCCACACCCACGTTCAGCTGACGGCGCCCTCCTTCCCTACCTGTGGGACTCCCCATCTCCACAAAAGGGTGCAGCACGGGAAGGGAGGGCCTGTGGGGCTGCAGCAGGAGCCCCGGGGCCAGTGGCCTGCACCGCAGGCCCCTTACCTTCAGCATCGTGGTGGGCATCAAGAACTCGCTCAGTCTGACAATCCTCCCCACCGCCTTCTGGCGCAGAGCCAGTTTGGGTGATACCAGGAAGGCCACCAGGATCTGAGAAGGGAAGAGCTGCTGGTCAGCCTTGGGAAACACCGGCGGCTCCTGGAGCTCCTTGGCTCTGCCAAGCGCCTGGCGCAGTTTACGCAACGTGCCGCCGAGGCTTGCCCCAGACAGCTGGGAGGCCTGGAACGGGGTCTGGCTGCCCCGTGACCTCGGGGACTGTTGCTGACAGTTGGTGACCTGCTGCAGTCAGGGAGGTAGCTGGACCCCGCCCCCCGCCACCAGCCACCTCTGCCCCTTTCCACATGCCACTCCAAAAACGGCCACATGTCCCTTCTCCAGGAGGACAGGAACCTCCGGGGGCCTGCACCCAGGAGGCTGGGCTACGGCCCACGGGGCAGTGAGAAGAAGAGAGCTTCAGGGCTGGAATTCCCTCACCCCATGGCCACGTGCCAGCAGAGCTCTGCCCTGCTGCCGTCTGGGAAGGAGAGCGTCAACAGGGCGGGAAGCGAGGGCAGTGGCTCAGCCGTGGCAGCTGGCAGAGCCGGGGACCTGGGAAGGACACTCAGACTCCTTCCAGTGCTTTGGTTCTGGGCTGGGGCATGCACACTCCAGAAGGTCGCGTCTCTTTCTTCAGGGTAAGGCAAGGAAGAGAGCCCGTGAGCTCTGCTCTTGGCAAATGCCTGACCTTCAGGATTCCCCGCAATATCTGGAGGCTGGAGCTCGGCGGTTCGCAACACATCAGCACCTCCAGCACGCTGTCCAGCGTTTTCACGATCTGTACGGGGACAAAGCAGGTGGCACGCTTGCCCTGGCCCTTCTTCCTTGCAGGAAGCTGGCTTGAATGCCTTCCACCTGAGGCGGGCCCAGCTGCCCTCTCCAGGGGCCTCGGGGTCTCCCTTCTGCTATCGTCTTCCAGCAGCCAAAGCCAGCTGGGAAAACGTGCACAGGGGCCCACTGGCAGGCTTTCCATAGCTCACCCCGCGCTTGCTTACCTGAGAATGGAGTGCAGCCTGACGGCTGTTCAACTTCCGTGTGTGAACCCGATGGAAGATACTCATGATGCAGGGTTCAAGGTGCTCGCTCACCAGGTTTTTCCTGTGTTGGCTGCAAGGAGAGAAGTTGCCAGTTGGATGCCAGGGCTTCCACAGCCCAACCCCTTTCCGTCTCCTGCCTCTCCCTTCAGGGGAAAAGCCAAGAGGCACCGGGGAGCCCCGGAGCACCCTCTGCCCCCTCATCTGGCCCACTGCTGGGCCAAGCACCAGGGAGAGCAGAGGCCCAGAGACAGTGCCACCAGGGTCCTGCCACGTTGGGAGATGCCCGGTTCCATCAGGCCCATGCCATGGGCAGGTACCTCATTGAAGCGATGGCAAGCACGGCTTGGTGCCACATCATGGCGTTCAGGCTGTGAGGTGGCTCCTTTTTCCGTCGTGCCTGGAGAGGGAGAGCAGGGCCGCCATGGGGCGCGGGAGCTGCCAGTGCCCGGCACCAGTCTGCAGGGCGGGCTGAGCCCCGCTGCCCCCAGGCCAGCACTGGCACCCAGAGCGGCCCCTCGCTCTGCAGCAGCCCCGTGGCAGGCAGGGCTGTTCCCACAGAGGCCTGTCTCCCCCCGGCCCTGTGCCCAGACGCCCGAGTGCTGTCCTCACCGCTGGGCCGGTGCTCGGCCAGCCGTACCCCTCTGCCTTCCTCCCTCCCTCCCTCAGCCCCGCTGGCGGTCCCCTCACCTCCATTTTCTGTATCAGGTCAAACGACGATGTGCAATCAGGCAGGTACCTGCCCTGCAGTCGGGCTTGGCAGAGGATGCAGATGGAGCCCAGAAACATCAGCTTCAAGTCCACATGCTGACAGGCGGGGAGAAGAGAGACCGAGAGGGAGGGTGAGGGGGCAGAGGCACAGCCAGCGGAGCAAGGGCTCGAGGGGCTGCAGTGATGGCGCAGGGGCCCGGGATGGGAGCAGCTCTGCATGGCCACCAGCCCTCCAAGAGTCTGCATGGAGGCAGCAGCCACGGCAGCAGCAGCAGAGCTGCGGGCAGAGCCTCGCTGACAGTCTGCAGTTACCCTTTTGGTGCTGTTGAGAAAGGCCAAGACGTTTCTGTGGGCTTCCTTCTCCCGGGCCTTCAGCTGGCAGGTGGAGGAAGCACGAGCTTCACCTGATTAAGAACAAGAGCAGGACGAGCTGTAGGCAGGGGCAGGAGGTGGAGGGAAGAGAAGAGCCCTCTCTCCAGCCCTGCGCCCACTGCCCTGCACGCAGCAAGCCCCGGGCCAGGCTGCTGATGTCCGGTCTCCCCCAGGATGCCGCTGGCAGCAGGCTGGGAAAGGTCCCAGCCCTGCAGCACCGCCGCTACCTGCCAGCCCAGCTGCCTCTCTCTGCCCTGCTCACCTGTGCCCCGAGGCAGGAGGAGGTCACCGAGGGTCCTGTCAATACTCACCCATGGCAGGGATGCTGGGGCTCTCTTCCTCTTTCACGCTGAAGATGGGGCTGGCAGAGCCCAAGTCCTTGCTGTGTGTCTCCCGCTGCCTGAGCAGGGACAGGAGGATCTCCTGCAGGAAGCCGCTTTCCAGCAGGCTGACCCCAGCCGCCCAGCCTCGTGCTGGCTCCGGCTCTCCTGCCCGCAGCCCCTTCCTGAGCTGGTGGGCCCAGGTCCCCTGGAGTCCCTCTGGTGCCGGCCCAACCTGCTGGGGCTGGAGGAGTGTTGCTGAGACACCCTGGCCCTGGGGCTCTGCTGTGCCTGGGGTCACAGGGAAAGTTGTGCTCTGCGCACTGAGACTCTTGCACGAGCACTGAGACTCCTCCACGAGCACTGAGACTCTCGCACGAGCACTGAGACTCCTCCACGAGCACTGAGACTCTCGCACGAGCACTGAGACTCTTGCAGGAGCACTGAGACTCTGGCACGAGCACTGAGACTCTCGCACGAGCACTGAGACTCCTCCACGAGCACTGAGACTCCTCCACGAGCACTGAGACTCTCGCACGAGCACTGAGACTCTTGCACGAGCCGCTGGCTTTGTGTCCGTTTCTCCTGAGAGTCCTGGACACTGTGGGGGTGCTGGGCCGGTGCTGGGCATTTACCGGCTGCCACAGGGGTATGTCATAAAGGGCCCTATTGTTACCCGCCACACGGGCCAGGAGAGGCTGGGCGTCCCGCCTCCCATTGTGACCCAGGCTGTCCCAGGTTGAGCTGACCTGCCCCTGCCTTTGGCTTTAGCCTCCGGTCTCCTGGGCGCTTCCCCTGCAGCAGGTGGGACTCCCCAGCTCTGGCGCTCCCCCTTTGGCTGGAGGCCTGAAACCTGGCTGTGCGGTCCATGGGCTTCCTCTTGCAGTCTGCCCACCACCCACTGAAATGGGTCCTGATCTCTGCCAGGGGCAGAGATGTCGTCTTCGGGTAGACCAGGTTGATCACAGCCCTGTCCAGCCTGCCCTTGAACACTTCCAGGGCTGAAGCAACCACGTTGTCTCTGGGCAGCCTGTGTCGGAGTCTCACCACCCCAATCATAAAGAATTTCTTCCTTCTATTGAACCAAAATCTGGCCTCCTTTGGTTCAAAACCTTTGCCCGTGTCCGCTCCCTTACTTCTTAAATGCTGAAAGTAATTCTTCCTCTGCATCCAGAGGCTGTTTCTCTCTTGACTCAAAAAGCGGATGTGGGCCAGGCATTGCAAAGGAAAGTGGAAATAAAACTCTAGATCGTCCTTGTCCATTCAATAATGGCGGCAGGAGCACCCCCCCTGCCACAGGTCAGGGCTCATCATGGGGCAGCCACCGGCTCTTTTCCACCCTTATTTTTTTCACGCCTCTGGGCCCCCCAGCCTGGCCGATGTCACATGCGCGCTCTGCTGGGCACCGAGCAGCACGTGCTGCCCCTGATGCCGGGAGCAAGGAGGGCGGGACCCCCACCTCAACAGAGAGGGTCCGCTGGCAACAGGGCGCCTCGTCCCAGAGGAGCTGCCAGCCCACGACCAGGAGATGACTGCAGGTGAAATCCCACCGGGCTGTAAGATGGACGCTCCGGAGGAGACCCCCTCAGAGCGGTTGTCCTCGGAGCAGCAGGTCTGTGGTTGGAAACCCTGCCCAGGGAACCTTCCCAGGCTTGAGTGCCCTCACCCTCCTTTCGCTGAGGGACTGTTTCTTCTGGATATGCCCTCGAGAGAGCCCTCAGGCCTGTGGCTGAGCCGTTCTGTCTTCCGGCTACCCCTGAGCGAGAGGTGTCCCTTTTGCTAGCAAGCGTGTGTGTGCACACTTGGGGTCATGGCTCCCGTGTGTTGTCGTGTTGTAACGACACCCCCGGCTGCTATACCGAACCTGTAACTGTTCAATGTTAAACGTTACTGGTTTTGTCTGACCATGTGTACATAACCAGGCTTGTCTGTGAGATGGTCATCACAGAATAAATAGATCAGGTGCTTGTGAATGCCAGGGAAGCCTGATGGTTGTGAACAAGAAGGTTGTAGTGGACACCGCTCCACCTCCTTCCCTGTCTCCAGCCCCTGGTTATGGCTGCAAGTCACTGTGTCCCCTTGTGAGGTGCTGGTGGCAAGGCCGGCTGGGGTCGGGTCTCCGTGGTCTCTCTCTGCTGCTCCTCGCTGTTCTCTTCCACAGCTCCTTCCCCCATGCCCCTTCCCTCTGCTCTGGCACGGGCCCAGTGTGGGCTGTGTCCCTCAGAGTGTTCCATGGAGCCTCTGAAGGCAGCAGTGGATCTCATGGCTGCAAGCGCGCCCCCGCCAGAAGAACTCTTCGAGCAAGCAGCTGTGGCAGGAGAGGAGCTCAGCAGGTAGCGCAGTATCCGGGACTGTGAGCCGGGGGAGATGGGTCTGTGGTATTGCGTGCTGTCGCGGGCTGAGCGACAGCCCTGCCTTAAGGCTGCGCCAGGGGAAGGTTAGCCTGAATTCAGCCTCCAGCTGACTGAGCGCGGCCTTGGCTCTCGGCGGTGGCACACAGCTATCCTGGGGCCCAGTGAGGCTCCCCAAGGACGTCATCCCGCTGCGTTACCACCTCCTCATCCATCCTTAGAGTGCTTGCAGCAACACAGGCTGAGCCGGCAGCTGGGCGAATGGCCGTCCCATGCTTGGACGAACCAGCCGGCAAAGCCAGCTTTCCCATCAAGATTAGGAGGGACCCACAGCACCTGGCACTGTCCAGTATGCCCATCGTAGGTGGCTGCTTTGAACGATGAGCTGTTGCTTGACGATCCGGGAAACCAGAAAGCAAAAGGAGAACAGAAGCTGCAGGCACTTGCTGTTAATGGCAGTGGTGATCTGAACATCCCCGCAGCTCTTCTGTTAGAGTGTGTGGTGCTGTTGCTGGTAGTCTTGACACAAGGTTGAAAAGGAACGCAGAAAAGAGCGCGTCGGATGGTTTCCCGCTTCTCAGCAGAGGTGTGAGAACGATCGGGCCTCCATCATCTTTGTTCTACTCACAAAATGCTTTCCATGTGGATCTCAGCTTTTAAGGTTAATGGTGAAACACGTAAGAACAAATACACGCTTCATGTGCATTAACTTAGTTGTCACATAAGCAGGACCTTCTCTGTGAAAAAACAAACTACTTTGGTCTCCAAAGAAACGTCCCAGAGTGAAAGTCCTGTCCATGGAATAGCCACAAATATTGTTTATGGTTATAAATACACATGCATAGATAGGGCTAACGATGTTTTGTCCATTTGGTCTTGCTGTGGGTGGAAGAGATTCTTGACAATTTCTTCTGCGCTATTAGCTGCTGGTTTGCAAGAAGAGTAACCCTGATAAATGAGGGAACGACACCTCCACTCAAGTACCTTTTGAAAATGAAACCTTTTGCAAGTAGGTACCAAAAAATTAATTCTTCTGGAGAGAAACAGATACAGAGTGCCAGTGGAGTGGGTGCCAGTGTAACAGTCGAGTGTGGCTAAGCATGTCCCAGGTCTAAGTCAGTTAGCTAAGGCTGTTTGGAACCCAGAGGAGGAAACGGATACCTCCAGCACGCGGCTCATTTTCTGCTGCATGAGATATTGGTGGAAGCCGCATGGTGGCTTGGAGGAGTTCACCTCTCTTAGGTGTAACAACGGCTGCGGAGATTTATACAGCGTCTCATCAGCTGAAGTTGTGTGAGAGTAGTTCGATGAGTGTGCTGGCAGACTCTGAGGAAAACCGGAGCAGTGAACAGTATTTTCATTTTGCTGGTTTTATCGAGGTAGAAGGAAGTAATGCTTATGAACGAAACTGCCCAGAGAGCGACAGGGATGTGTTTTCGTTCTCTGTGTGGGGAAGAGCGGGCACGGGGATCACTTCTTTCCAGTGTATCTTTCCTTTCCTTTCCCTTTCCTTTCTTTTCCTTTTTCCTTTCCTTTCCCTTTCCTTTCCTTTCCTTTTTCCTTTCCTTTCCCTTTCCTTTCCTTTTTCCTTTCCTTTCCTTTCCCTTTCCTTTCCTTTTTCCTTCCCTTTCCTTTCCTTTTTCCTTTCCTTTCCTTTCCTTTCCTTTCCTTTCCTTTCCTTTCCTTTCCTTTCCTTTCCTTTCCTTTCCTTTCCTTTCCTTTCCTTTCCTTTCCTTTCCTTTCCTTTCCTTTCCTTTCCTTTCCTTTCCTTTCCTTTCCTTTCCTTTCCTTTCCTTTCCTTTCCTTTCCTTTCCTTTCCTTTCCTTTCCTTTCCCCTTCCCTTTCCTCCCCTTTCCTCCCCTTTCCTCCCCTTTCCTCCCCTTTCCTCCCCTTTCCCCTTTCCCCTTTCCCCTTTCCCCTTTCCCCTTTCCTTTCCTTTCCTTTCCTTTCCTTTCCTTTCCTTTCCTTTCCTTTCCTTTCCTTTCCTTTCCTTTCCTTTCCTTTCCTTTCCTTTCCTTTCCTTTCCTTTCCTTTCCTTTCCTTTCCTTTCCTTTCCTTTCCTTTCCTTTCCTTTCCTTTCCTTTCCTTTCCTTTCCTTTCCTTTCCTTTCCTTTCCTTTCCTTTCCTGCCCCCCTTTCTTTTCCTTTTTTCCCCCTTTTTTCTCCTTTTTCTTTTCCCTTTTTTCTTTTTTCCTTTTTCCTTTTTCCTTTCATTCCCTTTTTCCTTTTTTTCATTTTTCCTCTGTTTTTCCTTTTTACTTTTTTTTCCTTTTTCCCCTTTTTTCTTTCTTTTTCCTTTTTCCCTTTTTTCTTTTTTCCTTCAGCCCCCTTTTTTTTCTTTTTCCCTTTTTTCTTTTTTTTTTCTTTTAGTATGTGAAATTTTATATGTGAAAGGCAGGGGGTTTAGCTCTCCCCAGTGATTCCACCACCCCTGACCCATTCATTTAACAACCAGTGAAGTTTCACCACTTTGTTTATCTTAGTTGTGGTCACAGCTGACATCAGGACATGCAAAACTGAATGACAAGTTATTCCCTACAAGTCCCTCAAATTTGTTTCTTTCAATAAGAAAAGTGTCACAGTTGTTGCATGAAATAAGTTAAACTTGCAGGTCCTTTTTCTGAAGCTGCTTAAGATTCTCCACCAGCTTTTACACAGCATGTCCATGAACTCGAGTGTGGAGCCAAGACCACTAATGAACAACACACAATTGCTTAAAAGCACATGTTTTTTTTTTACTTCCATGCAGCATAATGTTCATACTCCAGGCTAGAAGTGGAAGTTGTCTTGTAGTTTTGTTTCCTACCCTTTTTTGTCAGGAGCAGTAGGGTTATAATGATCTAAATGACACCATTAGGTCTCTGATCTAAAACTGCTGGGATAACGTTTATTTTATACAATTCTGAAATGCTCATGCTAAATGGAAGCTCAGCTTTGCAGATTTCATTCATTTGTGGATGATTTTCTGTCAGCTGTTGCATGATCCTCACAATTCAGACTAGACAGATCTGGAAAACAGCAATGTCATTTTTGAAAAATGGTGTTTACTTTTACCTTATAAAAAATGCACTTCTGGCTGACATTCCCTAGCTTTCAACTGTCAACTCCCCAAAAGTAATTTTTAAAACTCAAAACTTCTTCATGACACAAAGTGTTTTCTTTGTGTTATTTGAATAAGACCACAGAAGAGATGTCAAAATTTGAATTCAAGCAATATTACAAAAAATATGATAATTCTGTTATCTTTGACTACAGTTTGTTCTTCAGGTTCCTGTAAAAAGTATCTGAAACAATATATTTTGATCTGAATTTTTTATTCCAGTTTTTCATCACAATACTTGCCTCTTCTTGTCAAATTACAGAGTAAAACGATCCCTTCATCTCCACTCAAGTCAGAAGCAAAAGAAAGCCTCTTTGCTCAAAGGCTTAATCCATCACTTGCCCATCACACATTTTGTCTAAATCTATCTTTAGGTTTGTGTCAATTAAATTATTTTATCAGTCATTCCTACAATTGATGTTCTCATTTCCTCAGTTTTCTTTGTCAAGAATGCAATTAGTCGATTTTTATCTCATAGGAAATTTAAATTTTCCAGACAGAAGAACTGGAATTAGTCTGAGGTTTGCCTTTTCTAGCTTAGCTTGAGAAATGGCCATCTCTGTGGCTACAGGGTTTATTTTCTTACTGAGGTGACTCTTCAGTGTACTAATTCCTCTATTCATTTATTTGTTTGGTTCATTTTAAAGGCTTAATGCAGCCTGCAGTGGCTGTTAGGTTATGCCTAGGCCTCATCAGAGGTTCACCATCAGACGAACCCACAATGAAGCTTATCTAAAATTAACTCAATATAACAAGAAACATTGGTAATGAAACTGTCTCGAATATCTCTACATTGAGACATGAGAGGCAGGATTGCCACTGCCTGTGTCACAACAAGATGTGCTCTGGTCTACAATTGTAACTGCATTTCATAATAATTAGATGAAAACACAGGGGAGAACACTGTCTTCAGCCACAGTAAAAAGCTTTGAAATTTTAAGGAAATTATAATTGGGTTAAACAAATTAAACTATTGAAACATTGCAAGAATTAATCGCATTTTTGTCTCTGAAGATTTAATTTTGAGAACAAGTGGTAAATCCCAAGGATTCTACTATATGTTTCATGGTAAAAATTTCCCTTATGTACAATTGATGAGGTATTTATTTTTAGTCAACAAAACCCATAAAACATCAAGAATGGCTACCTTATATAATATTCAGGAAAAACTGAATAAAAGTGGATTTTGCAGTGTATTTTGGAAGGGTCTGGAGTTGCAGTGGCTCTCTTCACCGTCAAGCTTACTGACAGATAATGAATGAAACAGGAAGAAGTGTGTCTGCTGTATCTGTGCTGAAGTTGTACAGCCAGGTTTGGTTTTGGCAACTCACCAATCACCGAATCCCAGAATTGCCTGGATTGGAAAAGACCTTTAAGATCCAAGAGTCCCATCGTGAACCCAACACTGGGAAGTCCCCGACTGACCCATGTCCCTCAGCACTGTGTCTACACGACTCTTCAATCCCTCCAGGGATGGGGACTCCACCAGTGCCCTGGGCAACCCCTTCCAGTGCCTCAGAACCCCTTCAGCAAAGAAATTCTTCCTCACATCCAATCTCAACTGCCCTGGGCACAACTGGAGGCCATTTCCTCTTTTTCTATCACTAGTTACCTGGGAGAAAAGACACACACCTGCCTTGCTACAGCCTCCTTTCAGGGAGTTGGACAGAGCCAGAAGGTCTCCTCTCAGCCTCCTTCTCTCCAGGCTCAACAACCCCAGTTACCCCAGCCGGGAACTCAGCACACTTGTGCTCCAGACCCTTCCCCAGCTCTGTTGCCCTTCTCTGGACACGCTCCAGCACCTCCATGTCCTTCTTGGAGTCAGGGGCCCAACACTGAACCCAGCACTCGAGCTGCAGCCTCACCAGTGCCTAGGGCAGGGGGAAGAGAACTTCCCTGGTCCTACTGGCCACACTGGTGCTGATCCAGGCCAGGATGCCCTTTGCCTTCTTGGCCACCTGGGCACTCTGCTGACTCATGTTCATATTAAAACAAAATATTAGAAACCACTGCATTCACAGAGTTATGTCCATCTTCATGAAAAATGAGTGAGGAGTTTTTTCCTATTTCCCAGGTAAAATCAAACGTGCACATACTGTTTAAGACCATCCTCAAGTATGTACACAAAATCTCTAAAGTTATATGAGCAATGACAACGAATTCTAGGCTTGGGAGATAAGTTACCAGAAAAATTTGTCTCCCATACACTGCAATAATTCCAGTGAAACACTGACATTACAGAAAGTAAATGCTTTACTGGGGGAGTGTCATTATCCACTAACTAGAAATGATTCTTCGGAGAAGCTTGAAGATGTCTATGTTTGAATTTAATTCAGTATTTACAGGGGACTACTAACATGCAGTGACACCAGTAACTTATGTTACTGTTATTTCTGCACTGGAAACAATTTTAGATTTTGGAGATCAGTGTTTTATCCCTGAATACTGTGATTTACCATAAGCACAGAGATCACAAATGCAAGGTTTCTGTGGCTAAATCTAATTCTGAACAGGAAAGGCACAAATTTCTTTCCAACAGATGATGGACACTGATGAATCTCAGCATCCAGCAGCGATAAGGCATTCCAGCTGCCAACAAAGCTGTGAATTGCTTCACTGATCTAAAGATTTAATGGTATCTGGGGGGAAATGAGGATGCTCTTACAGAGCTGAAAAGTTATCTAGAGTTTTTCTTTCTGTTCAACAGCATTAACCCACCATCAATATTTGCATCTCAGCTGCTCGTTGTCAACTGAAGCAGAGATATGTTGAAGATTACACAGTTTGCATTTATCTGAAGATGATATAGAACTTCAATATGCAACTATCATTTTGAAAGTAGCTTGTTCTTTAAGGCTTTGAAAAATCTCTTGATTATTTTTCCACTCACGTCTAGAACTTGTTTCTACTTTAATGGGTGTAGAATGGAGAAGACGGTTGGTTTTTCATTTGTTTTTTTTTTTTTTTTAAGTAATAGTAATAATAGAAGAGTCATTTTCTTCATCCTTACAAAGCATCTGCTATTGCTTTCTTCCCATTTTCCCATTTTGTAAATTCTGTAAAATGTGGGCAATTTTTACTGAGTGAATCTTTTGCCCATTTTACCACCTGCAGCTCAGAGTCAAATAGAACTAAATATTACAGATATCTTCTGAATGAAGGGCTATTTGCTATTCTGAATTACATTAACATCAACTAATAATTTCCTGTTATTACATGAATCGGTGTGCTACCAGAGTGACTACCACATGTTAGTGTGGGAACTCAATGATGGACTCTGCCACACAATCAATATGATCAAGCAAGAAGCCATTTATCTGTTCTAATACAGTAATATTTATACCCCAAAACTAATGAAATCACCCACACCAGTTAACATGCCCCTAACTGGCTGATGGACTTTGCGTGCATCCCTTCCTGTGTGCTTGCCAGGGGACATCTTTTGGATACATTCCAAGGTTCCTTTGTCATCACTTGTGGACGCAGGTGCTTCTTGTACCTCCAGACATGTATCCCTTCAGTTCCCACAGTTCTCTCAGGGAATACCAATACACATTCCTACACTCCCCACAATTCCCCTTTTTTCTTTTTGGAAGCAGAAAAACCTAAGGCTTAACTTATAAGTATAAATTCTCAGTATTCAACAAAAATACAAGCCATAAACTTAAAGCTTAACTTATAGATGAAACTGATAACAAATTCTTAAAGCTTATCATTACACACACTTAGTTATAATACTTGATCAACTTCAGAATGTCCATTTGCTCTTAGAAACCCCACAATTCCCCCTTCTTGTGTTTGTACAACAAAAGCATCGTTCACCATCTCCTGCAGGGCCCTTTGCAGACAAGATAGCAAACAAGGCACTAAGAGGAGGATCACCAGAATTACAAGTAACACTTCCAATCCTGATTTGAGCAGTGAAAAAACCCAGCCTTGTACTCCCCAGCCTTGAAACCAACTGCTTAACCAATCATCATTATCTACCTTTAACTATCTGACATTCTCCTTTAATTTGTTAATTGCCATACAAATTGATTCTGAGTGTTGCGATAAACTCATACAGCACATACTGTCAAATTCCTCACAACCATGGCCTTGAGCTAGAAGCAAAAAATCAATAGCAGCTCGATTCTGCAAAGTGGCATGTCGAACTGAGTCGACATCTGTCAGCAAGCCTGATAGTGCCAAAGAAGTCAGATTAGATTGTTTAGAAAGCCAGCACCCTAACTTGCGTAGGTTTGTTAGTGCACTTGCTACTCCTACTTCAGGAGCAAGAATAGAGGCTGCAATTATTTGTCCAGGGTACCAAAACTCTGCATTGGAGTCACAGTTGTGCTTAAATGAGTGAATGCTTCGCTTGCTTCTTAACCGATTTTTGAATTTTCCCAAAATCATAGTAATGTTAGGTGTTAACAGAGTTAAACGGCCTAAGCTGCAGGGGCCTCCACGAATACGTGACGGTATGCCTGCCCACGCTCTGTCTCCACAGATAAGAAGAACACCTGGTGGTAGCTGTACTGGATTACAAGTAGCTTTAGAAATTTTTGGTGAAGTGTAATTACACCAAGCTGTTTTATTTCTAAAAACTGAGACAGTGGCATTTACATTCCAGGCAATGACTCTTGTGTCGCTTGTAGAAAAACTAAGAAAGACACAAAAGTCCATAGGCACTGATCCCAACAGATTCAGCTCCTGTGGCTCTGCAGGCATCATCGGCAGGAATGGGACCCATCCATCCCAGTTATCACTCACCGCTCGCATTGTGCGAATGGCTTTCCTTGCCTCAATGATGGACAAGAGACACAGGGTCTTCTACTGGTAAACCCACCAGACATGTAGAAAAGGGGTTGTCTGGGGTAGAAAGAGACAAACAAAGTGTGTTCTGTTGCATTTGGTTAGCCAGAGTAATCCAAATATTTGTTCTGGGTAAGATGTTATAATTGGCTTGAATCACTACCAAAAGACTGAGAAACCCTATCAAAGTACCCATAGGTTGATCCTGCATTCCCATTGTTCTTTCTGTCAGTCAAGGTGTTTTACAGATTTAAAAATTGGACACAACTGAGTACTTGTGTGCGTGTCTATCCTGGATCTAGGTGGGGTGAGACATCTGGATTTCCGCTGTTCTTCCCATGTACAGGTTGCCCTTTCCACGGTTTTGTCCACCGGGCAGGAACCCACCTAGGTCCAGTATCTGTAAGGACACACATATAACCTCTTCCTGTTAAACGAACTTCAGCAGGTCCTTTCCATTGTCCATCTGTTAGATCTTTATATAATACCAGAATTTTACTACTCTTGTTATCTGGACTTTCTGCTAAGGCCCGTCCATGGACTACCATGGGTGGATCCTCAGCACTGCCGACCAGGCGTAAAATACTAAGTACATACAAAGCTTTTGAAATACGTTCCTGTGGTGTTAAGCCTCTCTCCCGTTTTCTGTTTTTCTAACATGGATTTAAGCACTTGGTGAGCTCATTCAATGATAGCTTGGCCTGTTGGAGAGTGAGGAATACCAGTGACATGCCTCACACCCCATTGCTGACAGAATTGTGCAAAAGAGAGTGAAACAGAAGCTGGACCATTATCAGTTTTTAGCTGTGATGGTACACCCATAACTGCAAAGCAACCTCGTAAGTGTCGTTTAACACCGGACAGCGGTGTTGCCCACAGTACAGAGGAAAAGGTATCTATAGTGATGTGAATATATTTTAAACAGCCAAATTCTGAAAAATGTGTGACATCCATTTGCCACATCTGCAAAGGCAGCAAACCCCTGGGATTAACTCCCAGGCCAATGCCAACACCATAGTGCTGACAGTCAGGACAGGACTGAACAATTCCTTGAGCGTCTGAGAGACTTACATGAAATTGGAAGGATAACATTTTATCATTCTGGTGAAAAAAAGAATGAGCCTGATGAGTTTGGTCGAAAGTCGATACAGGAAGACCACTCCAGGTGGGAGCTACTCATTTGTCAGCTCTGTTGTTACCTTCTGTTAAGGCACCGGGCAGGTCAGAGTGACTGCGGATATGAGTAACAAAATAAGGCTCAGTACGATGTTGTAATAAGTGTAACAGCTGGCAGAATAAGTGAAAAAGCGTCTTATTCATTATCTCTTCGAGAATAGCCCGTTCCAAGCGAATAACTACTCCTACAACATACAGGGAGTCTGATACAACATTTAAAGGTTCCGTGGACCATTTTGTGAATGCCCAAACAACAGCTTTTAGTTCAAGTGTCTGCAAAGAATCCTCTGGGGTGCCGTTTAAAATATGTTTGTCCCAGTGTGCATTACTTAGCCAAGTGATAGCAGCCTTGTGGTTATTTTTGCTAGCGTCAGTAAAAACTGTTAAGCCTCCCACAGGAGTCGCAGAGCAAAGAGGCTTTTCCAGAAAAGTGTTAGAGGGCAGAAGGGAAAACAAATGATGAGGTGGATAAACATTAGAAGTTTGTCCAGAATAACCTGCTAGAGCTAATTGTAAATTGTCTGAGTGCTACAGAGACCAATCAAAATATGCCTGTGTTAGTGGAAGGATGATATATGCAGGATCAAAACCAGCCACCTCTATCAATCTCTATCTGCCTCTCATAATCAATTGAGCTAGTGCTTCCAGTTGTGTAGTTCTACTTTATGGAAACGGTACTGCAAAAAGATCCACTCCAGTACACACAAGGGTTCTTTTTTCACATCGTTCCATTGCACCAGCAATGCAAAGGGGTGACAGTTTGCAGGACCTCTGGTAACAGTGGCCAAAATGACTTTTTAAAATCAGGATCAGAGTGTGGCAGCTGTGGAAAATCAGGGGTCGGTGGTGTGGACGGAGGGAGTGCAGGACAGACTGGAACACGGGCAGACTGACTCCATTTTTTCGGGCAGTGGCGCTGCGGAAGCACCAGCGCGCGGCAGGGGACGGGGCGGGGCGGCCGGGCCAGAGCGTTGCGCAGTTCGGGGAGTGCAGGCGGGAGCCCGGCTCGGGCCGGGGGAGAGGGAGCTCGGGCCGCTCCGAGCTGTTAATGCGCCTTTCGCGTCCTCTCTTTCGGCTTTTAAAGTGTCTGAAATCAATCGCCAAGCTGTTGCAAAGTCTCTTAAGGCAGCATGTAATCTGTCTACAAAACCTGCAAATGGTCCAGCGGGCCCTTGCCGCACTGTAGCTGACGCTGGAGTCGGCTTTCCCGATTCCGGTAGACTTCTCCAAGCTTTCCAGGCTAAATCCTGAGAAAGCTGGAGAACTGGAGTCCGCAAACAGGATTGCATGTCAGCAGTGGCAAAGGCTTCTACACCCAGCAGCATATCTGCAGTAACTAAGTGAAGAACGTCATCTGCCGGACGCTGCAAATTTTTCGCCTCTGCATTAATACAGAGGTCCTTCCAATAGTAAAAAAAAAAAATGTATTTGTTGCGAGGGGCTTAAAAGAGTATTAGCTAGCATTCTGATATCATGAAGCATTAATAAAGTACCGTTAAAAATGTGCGTTAGAACTGCTTCAGTAAAAGATGATTTTAACCCATACTGACTTACAGCATTTTTTACTTCTTTTATAATTTTCCAATCTAAAGCTGTATAAGCCCTTTCATCATTTGGTCCCACTGAAACTGGAAAAGCAGAGGGAGTATTAAGTAACATTTCCCTTCTACTAAAGCATCCCTTATAATTCCCCTCCACCTCCTTTTTGTCAGTTAGTGAAATACACAAATGCTGCAGAACTCTGGATTTGCCACCTTCGACACTCATGTGAAGAAACTAGAACTTCACACTACGTTCAGGCAGAAAAATGTTCTGGTTTCAAGCAATCCATGCTTATTCAATATTTCTCTATCCCTCTCTCTGTCTCCAGCTTTTTCTCACTATTATGCTGCATCAACAGGCACCAACAATCATCGTGACTGTAAGAATATATGTGCTTTGGCTAAGATTTGTTTTAACCAGACAGTATTTTGACAGCCTATTTCATTTTGTATGGTTGATAGCTTTCGATTTCAACTGATTTCCATTTCAATCTGATAACCACTGCTCAGAAAACACCCCATGAAAATGTCAGTTTTATTGGGAATATACTGGGACTGCTCCTGCCACCTTAATGCAACACTAGGATCTAAAATAACTTTGTCAACTAAGATTTTTAATCAAATACCTAAATAACCACACTATTCCACATACCGCTGGTTTACAACCAAATAAAATAGCATTAACTCATTAAATCTGAAAGTATTTCCATACACTATTTCAGCTTTTGTCAACAAGCTTTGCAAATGGGGTAGAAAGCATGGAAAAAAAAATGACCAAAACAAACAGAGAGCTGCCCACTTTATTCTCTAGCATCCTGTGCCTCCCACCTAGCATTAAGCTACAGTATAAACATGCTACTGCTGTGCTCCAGAAAAATGAAAAACCACACACACACTGAACAGACGAGCCTTCAGTTAGTTTCAGTCAGGATCAAAGACAATAAATATCAACCCCACTCTGGATTCTGAGTTTGTGGATAAAGAGAACCTGTTACATGCTGACAATCTGCACCCACTGCTACAAAATCAAAAGAAAACACACTACAAGAAGATATATTCCCTTTTCCTTAGGTACATGGAAAAGAGAAGAGGAAATTAAGTGTATTAGGTGCTTTCTAGCGAAGACTAACACATCCTGACTACTCTGAACAAACTATATTTACAGCATCCTGATGGGAAGCGCAGAACTTTAATCTGCTTCGTTTCCCATACCTTCAGGTTAGTTCCTGTGAAATCCAGACTGCCAACTATATGATATTTAAAAACTCATTCATATTTTGAAAAAGCTTTGGTCTCTAACACCTTTATGGCCTAACAGTCGCAAACTGGGAACTCAGATTTCGGCTGTTTTGTGTGTTTTGTTTTGTTTTTTTAATTTACAAAACAAGTTAGGAGATGAAAAACTGATAAACGTGTCTAAATTTACACAGAATATCTCATTTCATTTTATACTTAGAAGTCTAATCTAAGATTAGAGTATGATCTTGGAAACAACAGCAGCAACTTTTACCAGATATTTTTGTTTGGAGTCAGTACATCCTGAAATGCAATTCATGTCCATGGAAAGGCAAAGAAGCCTATTGAGTTATTACTGTTATTAAAGAAATTCATGCCTTTTCATTCTTATGCAGGAGAATAGTAATTTTACATTACTATAAAGGAGCCAGGAGGGAAGAGCACTCTCCATTTCCTGATGTAGACACAATATGTTATAAGCAGTTAAGACAAAGAAACAAAACCATTTGACAGAATCATGGAATTATCCATCAAGCCAACCTTGCATGCCTCCTATAAAAACTGAATGAATTAGGAGGAAGTGGGAAAGGGTGGAGCTGGCAGTCAGACTTAAACAAATGGAACAGCGGTTTTGTAATCACATTAAACTGGAGACATTTAATCCGAGTTTAAATTGCACGATCAGTTACTGCTCTTAAAGACCTATATTGGATCTTTCCTTATATAAGATGACCAGATAATACTGATCTTTGTTTTTTTGGTAATAAATCAAGAGCTCAACTCCATAGAAGCAGATGGTATGACTACAGGGGGCACTTTCAAAATAAAACAGCAGGACTGAAAGGATACAACTTACTACCAACACACAGAGAATTTATATTACTTAACTAAGAATGTTAAAAACTGATGCTGTATAAAATAGGTAAGAGATGAAGGAAATGGAAAAAGGCTTCTAACTACTTTAATCAGACAAATTATTATTTTTTTTTTTTTAATGGAAAAGTCTCACACGAAGGACCAAATTACAAAGCAAAAGGTTAGAGTATACGGAGGTATGAACCCCTGAATCAAATTTTTAAAATGTATTTTATTTCTTGGATGTTTCTGTATTAAAGAATCTTCAAGAGAAGAAGATTTAACTACAGAGCTACGCCTTGGTCCCACCAAAACTTCAGTGTCCCCTTTTTGTCAACCAAAACAAAATCAAGGCTCCTGCAGTTTTCCCCTAGCATGTACTCCTCGTCCAGAATCTAACATCCTCGTTCATGAAAGTTAACCATCATGCTTGCAACATGACTTGGGAGACAACATTCTGACTGCAAAATCCACTTAGAATTGTAGTTATGGTAACAAATTCAGAATGGAACAGGTGATTATTCATAAATAACTACCCCACTATCTAAATATATTTCAAAAAAAAGCATGTTTTCTGGCTTTTTCCTCAGTTCCCTGAGGAGCTCAGCCAGGTCTAACAAGAAGCAGTCTGATCTCTCAGAGAGAAAACGAGAGAAGCAGAATTCTCTATCTCACCAGCTTGGCACACAATACTGAAGAAGTAACTTTACTTTTATGTGCTTCTATTTCCCTCCTTATCCTTTGTCAAATCTGTCTAATCCCATTTCTACCTCGTTAGGGAAGTCTAAAACTTTAAGACTATTCAAACACTGTCTTGACAAAACAAGGCCTTAATGTTTACAGACTTCCACAAAAAGTCCAGAAACTAAAAGAATAAAGGATTATTATATTTTATATCCTTAGAACTGCAATGGCTCCTGAAATCTTGGAAGTACGTGAAATAGTGCAGAAGTTAACTCTCTGACAGTGGAAATATGAGATAATGTAAAAAAGAACCCAAATTCAGATGGGTTTTCAGATCAACATTGTGAACTATCCCTTGAATACATATTCCACCTTGTACCTTGAATTATCAGCTCTACTCACTGTAACTTCGGGAACAATATATTTCTAGATACTGATGAAAGCAATTTATGCCTTTGAAGCAATTTAATTTTGGGGAGAGCAAGGTACCTGCTCTAGGGCTGTTTTCTGTTTCAATACAAGCCTTGCAAGTGCTTTAAGTAAACCTGGAGACTTTCAATTAGTAAACACAACTTACTAATTACACAAACTCTATATAACATTATCTGATCTTATATTTCAAACAATATAAATGCAGAACTGGCCTGCCTCTAGTGCAAAATTCTATTACCAGCACTTTGGGAATCCAGATTAACCTAATGGATGGATAAATATAACAAAACCTAACTGCAGGTTTAGAGTTTCTTCTTTTCCCAACTGAATCCTCTGTCCAACCATAACCTAATTAAAAGCAACTTTATTTTAAATTGGTTGAGCAGCAAAGCAGTTAGACAGTATTTATAAAAACAGCCTCTCTGCTAACATTTTAAAATACTGAATTAATTGTAATTCATTTTAAATCCATGTTTCAAGGCTGTTTGAATTTTAAAAAAGACAAAACAAGTGCACTGTTTGAGCTATGTTTGTGTGTGGAATGGAAAAGCTAAACAGTACTTATTTTAGCAGAAAACAATGCAATACAGAATGATGCCGCGGCGTATGAATTATTCACGCCAGGCCGGGCTGGGAAGCGGGGCAGGCGGAGGAGGCTGCTCCGCCGGGCTGGGCGGTGGGTCTGCCCGCAGCGAGACCCGCATCCCCGGGCACTCTCCCGGTGGAGCAGCCTTCCTGCTGGAGCGGAACCGGGGGAGGGCGGAGGGACGAAACTTCTGCGGGACTTCCACGGGAGTTTGACACGCACTTTCCACCGGGTGAAGGTAAGAGCCCGGCGCCGCGGCCCCGGCTCCTGCGGAGCCGGTGGGCCGGGGGAAAGGGGAGCGGTCGGGCGTGGCGGGCCCCGGTGGGCGGTGGCTACTCACTGGTTGGTGGGGGGCGCGTTGAGCGGGATGGGCACCTCCTCCTCTTCGTACTCGGGATCGTCCAGCGAGTCGCCTTCGTCCACGGTCCCCAGACCCCCCGACAAGGCGGGCGGCGGCGGCGGCAGCGGAGGCGAGGCTCCACATGAAGGCTGCGGCGGCGGTGCCGGGATCGGTCGTCTGGGCCGCCTCCGGCCCCTGCCCCAGTCCGGCTGCTGTGGCGGGGCCACCGGTTGCCGGAGGGGGAGGCCCTGCGCCCAGCTCCAGGAGCCCCAGCACCGAGCACAAAGCCGGGCCACCCGAAGGGCCAGCGTCCGGGCTGCCGCTACCGCCGCCGGAGCCGGCCGGGAAGGGGCCGTGCGGCCCCGGCCCCTTTCCCCGGCACACAGCGGGATAATGCCCAGGCTCCGCGCCTGCAGCGGCCCCCGCCGTCCCGGCTGAGGTAACCGAGCCACCCTCCTCACCCCCGGCCTCGGCCGCCGTCATGTTGAGACTCCGGCCCCCCACCCCCGTTGTGGTCTCTCACAACGTCTTTCTCTCTAGATTGGAGAGATGGGGGAGCTGTTTGGTAGATGAGGAATTGTTCGGATGGCCACATCCAGAGGGTAGTGGTCAGTGGCTCAATGTCCAGATGGACAGTGGTGATGAGTGGTGCCCCTCAGGGGTCCATATTTGGACCAGTACTGGATGCCATCTAGAGGGACCTGGACAAGCTTGCGAGTTGGGCCCATGTGAATCTGATGAGGTTCAACAAGGGCAAGTGCAAAGTTCTGCACCTGGTAATCCCTGGTGTCAGTACAGGCTTGGGGATAAAGGCATTGAGAGCAGCCCTGCAGTGAAGGGCTTGGGGGTGCTGGTGGATGAAAAGCTGGACACGAGCCGGCAATGTGCCCTTGCAGCCCAGAAGGCCATCCGTATCCCGGGCTTCAGCTCAAGAAGCATGGCCAGCGCATCAAGGGAGGGGCATCTGCCATAGTGAGACCCAGCCTGCAGTATCATATCCAGCTCTGGAGTCCTCACCCCTGTTGGAGCAGGTCCAGAGGAGGCTGCAAAAATGGCCAGAGGGATGGAACAGCTCTCCTGTAGAGAAAGGCTGAGAGAGTTGGTTTGTTCAGCGTGGAGAAGAGAAGGCTCCAGAGAGACCTTATTGCGGCCTTTCAGTCCTTAAATGGTTCTTCTAAGGAAGATGGGGACAAATGTTTTAGTATGGTCTTTAGCAGTAAGACAAGGGGCAATGGTTATAAACAAAAAGAGGGGAGCTTTAGACTAGATACAAGGAAGAACTTTACAATGAGGGTGGTGAGACACTGGCACAGGTTGCCCAGAGAGGTGGTAGAAGCCCCATCCCTGTAAACATCCAAGGTCAGGTTGGATGGGGCTCTGAGCAACCTGGTCTAGTTGAAGATGTCCTTGTTCACTGGAGGGGGGTTGGACTGGATGACCTTGAAAGGTCCTTTCCAACCCAAACCAATCCATGGTTGTGAGATTCTATGATGGGAGGCCACATGTATCACTGGGGAAAGGAAAGGATGGGCAGAGCATGGGCAAGAAGAGAATACTGATATTTCCTATAACTTGAGTTGTTTACTTACATTGTGTTTATATTTTCTTTTCTTTTTATCAAATAAAGTTGACCAGAATTATTATCATAAGGTAATCATGAACAGTCATCATTACTGTCTGCGCATATAATTTTGCGTAAATAATATATTTATATTATATATAATAGTAGTTTTGCTGCTGTAAACAGACGTGTGGTATTTCAGTCCTTTTTCATGAGCCCTCAGTGCATGCAGCAAATCTTCCTTTCGGGAACAAATGGGTATTACAATTCGTCAGCACATCTTTTCTTCCTGCCAAATCTTGTTCCTTGCTGATTTGAGTATGGTCATATTTCAACCTGGTGATTCCAGTTCATTGAAGGAAATACTTTTCTTATCTTTATTTATTTGCACATCCTGAAAAATTTGCTCAGAACCTGTTGCATTGGAGTTTTCCTGAGAATTAGAAAGTGTACAGTTTCTGTGCCATACCGTTTAAATGTTGTGCGGAACTTACTAGTTTAATCAAAGAGTAATTATTTTACTGTTAACTTTTTAAAAATCTGGGAGGTTTTTTTGAGCATAATACACGTTAGTTTACCTTTTGCTCGATTTATTAAGACATTACCAATGACTTTTCAAAATACTGTGTATTTTGTACTGTATTTCTAGTTTTAAACCTGTTTGCTGTCTTCCTGAAATTTCATAGTGTTTTGTTAAATGCTGAAGGAAACACTGTATTCATCTGAATGAATATTCCTCTTAGGTCATATAGTATATCAGCAAGTGAATTATGCATTTTAAGCAAGAGAGCAGCATCGGTAGCACTGTGCTTGGAGGCATTGCACAGCCACACCTTGGCCTGTAGTGACAGAAGCTTTGTTTGCTGCTGCCCTTTGCCTAGTAAGTGCCCAATTTTTTTTACTTTCAGGTTTTTGAAAAGGAGAAGTTTTCACATCTTCTACAGGGACGAAGCAGACAGTGGTTTGTTTGGGTTTTTTTTTTTCCCACAAATCCTAACCAAGTGCTATGAAAATGTGTCTGTAAAGGCTAATGCCATTAAAAATACACACAGTGTAAGAAAACGCGAAAAAAATGAATTTTTGTAGAGCAAAACCAATGGAGTAGTGCATCAGAACACTCAAATTGTTCTACTTACTGTATTTCCTTGTGGCCAAATAAGTTTCTATCATTTCTCTGTGTCTGAGAAAAATGCGTATTCACTGATGCACCTTGCTACAGCTTTTTATGACGTTGGAGGATTATGCTTTTTAGAAAAGCCATTGTGGGTTGACTTTTGGATCCGTTTTACCTGCAAAGTTTAAGTTGATACCATAGCACTTCACATAAGCATTCTAGAGTTGATGTTTTAAAAATAGGCACAGATAATATAATTTTACTGGTTCTTGCATTTAGATTTTCTAGCTGTAATTGTTACCTCTTCATAACTATCAGCTCATACCTGGCAAAATATATTGACAAAGCAGTATTTTTTAGATATCAGGCTTGTTATTTCAGGCATAGCACATTCAAATCCACGTGCACCTGCACTGGCCTATTCTCAGAGCATTGTCCTGTGCAGTATGGTCTTACACAGCCCCGGGTCAGTACTAACTTGGAATTGTCAGTGTTGTGTTTTAATTTACAGGCAAACCTTGAAAATTCAGGAACTAGCCTGGAGAATGGAAAAAAATGATCAGTAAGCTGAACCTAAACTGCAGGTCCTATCATCTAGCATTCCTGAGGAAGGCTGCTGTTAGATAATTGCCATCTATAAAGTGTGTTACAGGTAAAACATTATAAAGAGGTAAGTTTCAGTCACTGAAGTGATGGTATATTGTTTTAGCACAGGAGGCAAGTGGGAGTGTGCTGTTTGTATAATACTGCATGGCAGCTGTAGCAGCCACAATGTGTGATCTGCCTGAAATAGAACAGCAACTGCAAGGGCATAAGTGGGCACAGGGCCCAGAAAATAGATCAGCCTACAAATGGTGTATTTTTCTAAAGCAAACGTTTCAACAGTTAAATCATAATAACAAACTGAAAAAAATAAAAAAAAAAGCACACATAAAAACATTTATTTCATTTGCTTTGAAAAACTGCTGGTGATTTTCCATATATGTCTCTGTTCTTATTAGTATCCTCCCTGATAGATTAGCTGTTTTTTTTAGTATATAATAGTTAATTGAGCAGCATCTTCTGAGAGCTGAAGTTGATGTCCCTGAAAAGCCATGGCAAAACACTCCTTTAATTTCAGTAGCATGGGAACAAGTGCCACATGAAAGTTCTGTCAGTCTTACCTAAAGACTGTAGTCCTTTAATTTTAATTCCATATTATTGCCTATATTTAAATGTGAGAAAAAATGCGCTATTTATACTTGTCTGTATTTATAATTGATGCCCTCACATAAAGCAAGTATGGATTCTCTCCTGAGCCTGTATTAAGTGACTCAATTTATAGATATACTCAACAATTATGTTATTTTTTTAAGCAACGCTAAAAGTATCTATTTTTGGAAGCTTATTTGTTAGTTACCAATTTTTTTTTTCTATAAGAGGAGATGAAAAACTGAGTTACAAAGGACAAAAACTTTCTTTTTCTGTTTTAAATTTGAAAATATTTTGCATGTAATAATTTTCCCTGCTTAGTTAATTACAGCCAACTTCCATAAGGGTTCTCATTAATGAATGACCTTCGGTTTATGCAGCATATCTCTGACTGTTCAGGGAAAAAAATTTACACGTTGGCAAACATCTTTGTACTTTTGCCGCTGTGTAGCTATCCTTTGGTTGTTTGTATAGGTGCTTTTACAGGAGCTAGGGGAAGAAAAAAAGTCTGATAAGAATGAACAAACAGGAAAATGTGATTACACTCAAAATACATACAGAACTTCCTCTGAGACCCATAATGTAACCTGTGCAGAATAATCCCAGCTGTTCTGTGGAGGATTGTGTTTTATGTCAAGCTGCGGCAGTTTTTGTACTGTTTACTCTGACACTTCTAAATGAACAGTTTAATCACACTACTGAGGAATACGTAACTCTTACTCGTTTCAATAAAATATTTTCTCAGTTTGAGGTTATTAGTTACAATGACTTTATAGAAGCTGCCTGCCTTTATCTTGTGTTTAAATAAAGGATGTTTCTGTCAGACATAGCTAACAGGTGTTCCTGTAAATTAAAGTATATGCATAACCTATAAAAATCAAAAAAATACTATAATGCATGTATTACTCTGCAGGTTTATATTCTGTTCTGCATTGATAGCAGAAATTTATATCCTTGCTTAATAGAACAATCCAAGTGTAAAATGTAAACAGAGTATAGTGGCACTCATCAAATTATAAAAATGGAAATTCATTTTTTTATATATATTAAAGTTTCACTTAAGTTTCCAGTTACCAGAAAATAATAATCAACTCTTTTTGACCTATATTTTTAAATTAACATCTTTGTGAATGGTGTAACTGAAAAATCAGGAAAGGAAATACTGGTTTGTGTAGCAGATGTGAGTGTACCTAGATCTAACTTAATGGACATGAGATCTGCATAAAGCCATAATTTTTTAAAAGGGCTGCTCACACAGTGCCAACAAAATTAGTGTGCACACCTACTGACTGCACAGCAACCAGTATTGGCATGTGAGGCATATAAAATACATTTGCAAGATTGGTAACTGTGTCTGAGGTCATATTTACACATCTGAAGTATCCATTCTGTGTATGAAGAGTCCTGTTTGGGGTTTTTTTTATGGTTATGTATATTCTCCTATGAAACAAGTTCCTTCACGTATTACGCTGGGATAGTTTAGGTGTCCTGTTCTTCTACTTACAGGTTAGTTCCTGTATGTCCTCCATCCCAGGATGAATTTTTCAGTTAAGAAATATTTTTAAATTAGAAAGAAGAAATAAGCTGTTAAAATACAATATACTAAAAACAATTCTTACCTATTTTTGTTATAGGATCCAAGGACTTAATTAAGACATGGTGTATCGAGCTAATTGCAAAAGTGCATAGGTGAAATTCTGTCATTTGTTGTGTAATTACCCAGACTCCTAAATTTCTTGGCTTTATAACATGTTAATCTAAATATGTACTTTTCCAATAGTTCACTTCTTACTCTTTTCATTACTGTTCTGTTTGTTGCTTATGATGGTATTTACTTAAATGAAAACTATTTGTTTAAGGTACTTATATTTCTGTTGGGTTGAGGGGGAGTGGTTGGGGTGGCATTTTTTGTAGTGGAGGAAGGGCCACCTTGTGAGAAGCTTTGCAAAGGCTCCCCTGGCTCCAAGGCAGAGACCCCCCAGCCCAGGCTGGGCCAGTGAGCACTAGAGAAACGCCTCTGTGAGTCCATAGTTGTAAGGGGAAGGACTGTCCTGAAATAAAGAAGGTGGAGAGAACCTGGAGGCCACTGACCTGAACAAAAGATGGCCTAAACGAAGAAAGATCTTTATTGCCAGGAGGAAGGAGGAGGAGGGGGAAGACAGAGAACCTCAGACACCCAGTTCAACAGCATGGAGTGGGAGAAGGCAAAGGAGGTCCCCGCAGCCCATGGAGGTTCAGTGGCGGAGCAGAGACCCACGTGTAGGCCATGGAGGACTCCACACTGGAGCAGAGAAGCTGAGCCTGAGCCAAGTGTGACTGGAATTATGACCCCAAGAGTCACTGGCTGCCAGAGCAGGGGTGGACCCCCAGAGTGGGGGGTGAGTCTGGAGCCTGTGGATGTCCCCATGCTGGAGCCAGGAGATGAGCCCCAAGAGATCCTTGACTCCATGGGAAGCTCGTGTTGGAACATCTTCCTGAACTTCCATGCCAGGAAGAGCAGCAGAGGTGGACTGACTGAACCCCCATTCCCTGCCCACTGTGCTGCTGGAGGAGAAGGTAGAGAAATGGGGAGCAAAGTGATTGGAGCCCAGGAAGAAGGGAGGGGTGGGGGAAAGGTGGTGTAAGATGAGGTTGTTATGTCTGCTTAGATGAATGGCAACAAATGAAATTGATTTTTCTTCCCCAAGTGGAGTCTGTTTTGCCCATGACCATCACTGGTGAGTGATCCTTCCCGGTCCTTCATTCCTAATCCCGTTCCCCCTGTGTTGTGTCTCCCATCTCATCTCACCAGGTCGGGGCGGGGGTGACTGCAGGACCAGATGGTCTACCTGTGGTTAAACCACCACACTAGTCCATAGATTTAAGGTGTGGTATAACTCATTCCACAGTAAACATAATCACACAGTGATTACTGGCTTTTAATTATTTGTGGATTAAATGCTAAGAGGTATTAAACAAAAAAGTACTAGCTGTCATCTTACTATTCTGCTTGATTTTAAGTCAGAGATGCCTGAGGATCTAATGACAATAGTGAAATCACTGCTGAACCTAATTACTTTAAAAGGGGTAGAGGTCTGATGTATGTGCTTCAACATTACATTATTGATGATGAGGAAGATGGGAGGTTCAAACATTGTATCTGGTGCATGGCACCTGCTACATGAGGACAATTACTGGAGAAGAAGTTAGGAGTTATTTATGAATAAAATTAGTTACACTTGACATTTAGATGATAACTTCTAAACACTGTTTATATTTAAGATTCTTCTGTGAATATCTTTGCAACCTTCACTGACTTAGAGCAATTTGAAAATATATCAATTTCCTCACAATCAGCAACTACACATTGATTTTTCTATTTATATATAAGTAGAATGGGATATAAGTAGAAAGACAAAAGGTGTTAACTGTTTAGAGAAGTATGTCAATCACAGAGTATATAATAAGAATACACTAAGCTTTGACTCTATTCTGGCAGTTTTACCATGGTAAAAGATTGACATACTCCTCTAAATATATATATTCCCTGATAGTACTTAAAAAAAAAAAGAGGAAGCAAATGATCTTGGTGTAGTCCAGTTGTTTTTCTGAGAGGCTCTGCTTTCTGAGAAAGCAGCTTCCGACTGAAACTATGCTGTGAGCTAAAGATACCTCTCCATTTGGTGGTTAGCAGAGGGTCAGTGCAGCGTGTGGTGGTCACTCACTGTCTCTCTGATAGGTTAGGGACTGGAGGTTTTCCTCCAAGGCTTGTGAGGCATGCTCCAGGCTGTTTTCAACAGAGCTGCAGTAAACCAGGAGCTATTTTCTCTCAAAGGACCAAAAGGTACTGGCTTCTGTCTAAATTCATGCAAGGTGATGGTCGGCAATTCCAAGAGGAATAAAGTCAGATTGGCAGATTTCAGCCAAGGCTACAGCTACCTTTTTAATGGAATTAGAAGGAGGGACTTTTCATAAGGGCAGTTAATGATAGAACAAGGGGAAATGGCTTTAAACTGGAAGAGGGGAGGTTTAGATTAGATATTAGGAAGAAATTCTTTCCTGTGAGGGTGGTCAGACACTGGAACAGGTTGCCCAGAGAAGCTGTGGCTGCTCCTCCCTGGAAGTGTTCAAGGCCGGGTTGGATGAGGCTTTGAGCAACCTGGTCTAGTGGAAGGTGTCCCTGCTGATGGCAGGGGGGTTGGAACTGGAGGAGCTTTAAGGTCCCTTCCAACCCACACCATTCTATGATTCTGTGATTTTCAGTGGCAAAGGGTGCTTCTTAACATTTGTGCTTCTAAGTTTTTGTGTATGAGTAGGGGAATTGTGGACTGATAGTGTTTACCCCCTGTGATTACCTCCTTCCCTTAATTGTCTGACCTTTAAGTGTCTGGCAATTCCATGTCTCGAGTTAGAGCAGATGCTAATTTTAAAAGTACGGGCTTGTGTATGTGAGAAATTTACATCAGTGCATGTGATACTGTTCCAATCTACAGCTTAAGTATAACTCTCATTTCTGTAACTTGAATTACCTCTGAAGAATTTATTCTTGTGGGAAGGAGAAGTAGTTTGCATTGACATAAATTTGTTTATTTGCATCTGTGCCAAACTTTCTAGCAATTCTGCATTTGCCTTCCTGCTTTGCGTTCTCACCGTTCCAAAGACTTTACTATCCTAACCAGCCAATCCACCTGTTGGTATCACCTCTGTTTCCCGGGGAACAGGGTCCTTGGACAGCATGAATGCCTGACATGACCTCCTTGTCTAAATGCTGAGGTTTGGCAGTATTCTGCCTTTTTCTGTCCCACAGTTTTGATATCAGCATTGCTAGAAAATAGACTATTTTAGCTAGATCTTTACCATACCTCTTCACTTAAGCTAAGATCATGGATCATATCAGAGTCTAGGAATAAACTAAAGTAAATTCTACCTGACAGGTACAGAAATTATGGCATATTTGAGAGTAGTACCATGACAGTGGAGAAGCAGGGTCTCAGATGAATTGCTATGCAGTGCTATAGTGAAAGTAGGGTGCTGTCAAGAAAGTTAAAAAACAACCAAGCAATTCCATAAGCAGCAATTTCTTATGAATCTGTGCTGTACCTTTCTATGCATCTGTGCCTCCTGCATCTTCCCACAGCACCACCATCTTGTCTTTTCTTCTCTAAATACTGCCTGAGGAGGAGAAAGCATAAGCGGAAACTTTATCGATCAGTAAAATCTTAGTTACTTTTTATTAACGTCAGTTTAAGACTGTTTTACTCAACAGAAATTCTCATCTATGTTTTTTCCGCTTACTAAAAAACTACTGCAGCAGTATGAAAACTTCATGTTGGTGTTGTGTCACATAGAGTATTTTACAAGTTACCTACTGCTTAAGCTCTTAAATTGCTCAAACTGATTGAAAAGCGACAGTCATGGTAACATAAACTTTAAGGTAGCCACAAGGTATAAGAAGTCATATTTTAGATGCAAAAAATGCTGTATTAGAGCTCTAGGAACTGCCTATCTCCATCTCTGCTTCCTGAATATGTGAGTATGCCTTTCAGCAACCCAGAACATGAGCATTCTGCTGAGTGACAGCAATTCCTATGAAGGGCCAAGATAGACCCACACCTGGAAGGAGGGTTGCTCAGCTGTATCAAGAAACCCGTTAGCACATTGGTCAGTGCCAGCAGAAGGTGAAGAAGGGAGATGGAAACCATTGTCCTCAGGGTTTGGGGGGTTTTTTTTTGTATCTTTGCTTGGGCTTTTTTGTCATTTCTTAGCCTTCATGAAGCGTTGCTTGTTTCCTTTGTTGTTTCATTGCATGGATTAACAAAATACCTTTTAACATCAAGAATCATGTAGAATAATGAATTAAAGCAGCCCCCAAAGAAAAACTACCCATAAGTATGTCACACTCTAATTATTTTTTAATTCAAAGGTAGTTCCCAAGACCTGTGCCAATTTTTGTGTTTTCCTTATTTGAAATAAAGAACAGCACATCTGTGTTAAAATGTGTCCTGTATTTCAGACAGGCCCTACCCTGATAATGACAAGTCTCTAAGCTAGATGATTCCATAGTCTGTTTTTAAAATTTACAGAAAGAGAAGTAGAACGGGATGTACCTCCAATATTTAAAAAACAAACAAACAAATAAACCAAACAGCTCAGAAGAGGTTCTTGGAAGACTGAAGTTATACTAACATTCTCCTGAGTCTTTATTATTATGGAAATTCAATATTGCAGGCTAGCACCTTAGTGTCCAGATCCTTATTATCCTGACAGAAAATAAAGAATTTCACATTACTCAATACATTTTTGTAACTCTTGAGGTCTTGGGTTTTACTCACATATACCAATCAAACTTTTAATGAGTTGCCAATTAACATTTCTACAGAATAGAAATAATTTATTCATACAGTGGCTTTGCTAGCTAAAGAGATTTTTCAAACTGGTGTTTTCCCAGCTGCAGAACACAAAGCATTCACAGATGCTAACCAAATGGCCTGAGCTAAAGACATTTTATTGCCTAATTGATGTTTTTAAGAGCACTTTTCTGACAATTTTTTCCTCTTTATATTCTATGATTGCACTTAAATTTGATTTCTTTGTGTTTGCTGAATAGGAATTAATAAGTAAAGGAGAACATTTCAAAACATGAAAATGGTCATCAGTATAAATTAAGGAGGATTGTTCTCACAGATTGCTTACCTGAAATAGCTTGTAAAAGTATTCTCTTCACAGCAGTTTTTCAAAGTCTTTTGTCTTGTCCTTCACTATCAAATGTAAGAGAAAAAAGTGTGTCTTCTAGAACATGTTTTTGTTTGCTTTCCTCTGGTGACTATCAGCCCTTCCAAGGTTTCTGTTAAAGTATCAGCAAACTGATAACTGGTCAGGGATTGCTCCACAGCAAGCATCTGTTTCCAGCAAGCATTTTAACAAGGTGATTCCAGTCATAGTGTAATTCAGATACTCTTCAGTAGTTCACCAATTTCTGAATGGTCAATCTGTATTATTGTTTGCCACACGCTTTACTCATGAGTTACTCAGAATCCTGAGGACTTTACGAAGATACCTTAGACACCATGTGCAGAGATATTTCAGGTATCAGAGCAGAGCTAGGCTTGGCTAGTTGTGGCTCTAAATACCAAGGGGGTCAGGCATCAAGTTGTGATGCTGATATAAAGATGAATCCTGCCTTTCTGCTGGTCCAGTATGTTACTTCATTTCCTCTATGGAACAGGACTCATCTAAGACAGACTATGCCCGTGGTGGGTTGGCCTTAGGTGGCCACCGGGAGCCCACCATGCCACTCTATCACTCCCTCCCCCTCAGCAGGACAGAGGGGGAAAGTAAGACTAAAATCTCATGGGCTTGGATAAAGGCAGTTTAATGATTAAAAGCAAAGGCTGTGTGTGAAAGCAAAGGAAAGAAAAAATATTTTTTCTCTACTTCCCACCAGCGTGCAATGTCCTGGGAAGCAGCGCCCCAGTATGCATAGCAGTTGCTTTGGAAGACAAACACCTTAATGACAGGTATTTCCCCCTGCCCTCCCCTTGCACCTTCTCTTAGCTTTTATTTCTGAGCAGATGTCATATGGTATGGAATGTCCCTTTGGTCAGTTTGGGTCAGCTGTCCTTCCATGTTCGCTTAACAGTCCCACCTATGTCCCCTCCCAGTGCCTTGTCCACCCCAGCCCACTGGCCTTTGGGGGTGGTATTGGAGAAACAGCCTCGATGCAGTGCGAGCACTGATAAGCAACAGCCCAAACACTGGAGAGGCACCAACACCCTTCTAGCTACAAGCAGAGCACAGCTCTATGTGGTCTGCAGTGGGGAATGTTAACTCCATTCCAGCCAGACCAAATATAATGCCACAACTCTTGGGTGGCCTCTGTGTCCTTTTTGTAAACAGCTAATCTAGATCCAGAGAAAAAAGCCAGGTAAGTGCATAAGGTAATTGCATCCTGACTTCTCCCACACTTCCTCTTTCTCAGCTTAGTTTGATGTTTGAAGTTAGCAAATCCCTGACTTCCCTGTATGTTTTGCTTTGTAAAAGCTTTCAAGATTTTGCAAAAAAATGAAGCATGGAAATACATCAAGAAAAAAAATAAAGCTGTTAAAATTTATAGGAACTGGCTATACATAGAACAAAAAAGTCCAAATAACAAAACAAAACCCTGTTAACCTGGAAGATGCAGTGCCAGTAATCAAATAATTGATCACAGCCACTTACCTTTATGGAAGAGGCCTCATCTGTCACAGTATTGGTTCAGCATTATCTGCATTTTCCTGAAATCCTTCAAGCCAAACAGAGAAAAAGGACTGCACAGTAATGTTGTATTCACATGCATGAGATCCCTGAGGAAACCACCTGTCTTACCAGGAGACATAAGCATCCACTCACTGGATGCAGATTCCCTGAAGACAGACTTCCCTAAGTAGATGTTTCTCTCCAGGTGGACTTAGAGTGCTTTTCTTTTTATTGATGCCTTATCTCTGGGTTGTCAACAGAAATGCATCAGGGCAGTTGTAAAGTGTCAAGCAGAAAAGACAGCCACTGCTGGAGAGGCAAACTGGAAGTACTTAGAAAGAGTAAATTAATGATCAGGAGAAATCAAAACCTTTAACCCTATGGGTACATCTGTCCACTTGTGAAGGCATTCGTAGAATTGTCTAGGCATCCTGGGCTATAAAAGCACCCAGTTGCTGCTAACAACATAGGCTTTCTTTGTATTTTTATTTCTGAAAACAATGTCTCCACTGTAGTGTCAGACTCACAGGTCAGAATTAAACCAACACAGGGTGTCAGCCAGTATATGGAAAAAAAAATGAAGCAGGTGCAAAAAAAAAAAAAAAAAGCTATTACAGTTTGATGGATGATATGTGCTTATTCTGGACTGCTGTAATAATGCACTCGGGGTGGGGCTAAGCAGAGGAGGGAGGGCACCTGATAGGTATATCAGCAGTAAGTGCAGATGTGAGCAGGAGTGGTGTAGTTCTGCACTGTTAAGTCAGGCCGCGTCCATCTCTTTATTTGTCCACCAGGTGTCATCTGAGAAGCACCTGCTAGCTACTAAAGACGCAGCTTTTGTGTTTTTTCTGTCTAAAAACCGGCAGCAAGATTTTACTGTCTGTAGGGAACAAAACCTTCACACAGCCCTTTGATGGTCTCTATCACACTTTACAGGATGATTTGACCTGGCCCCATACTGGCACCATCAGGTCCCCTTCATTTGATAAGGACACAGAGTGGTCATCACTTCTCCCTGCGAGACCTGTCAGCAGACCTGATGGCCTAGACACACAAAGGTTTGTTGGTCTGCAGCCGCAGCTTGGTGTCAGTGTGCCCCAGTACCTTGTCCTACCAGTACCTAACATTCCCCAGAAGTCAAGGAGGTCCAGACTAAACCGTGGCAGTGTGGAAGATCCCTTTTCTATTCCCCAGATGAGCGCCTATTCCACTCACACTAACTCAATTTTGCATAAAGCTATACTTTAGATAGAAGGGACTTCGCATGGTGGCATGATGGCAAGCAATGGTAGGTTGGCTTTTATGTTTTGATCTGTGTAGACCACATCTCCAAAGAAACTGAAAACATAAGATATAGAAAGAGGCCTGGAGTCAGTACCTGAGTTTTATTAAATGTTTGTAGGAGAATGTAGATGGTAGGAATAAGAATAAGCTGAATTTGTAATGTCCACAGAAATACCTGCTTATGTAAACTTTTTCCTTTCCTTTCCTTTCCTTTCCTTTCCTTTCCTTTCCTTTCCTTTCCTTTCCTTTCCTTTCCTTTCCTTTCCTTTCCTTTCCTTTCCTTTCCTTTCCTTTCCTTTCCTTTCCTTTCCTTTCCTTTCCTTTCCTTTCCTTTCCTTTCCTTTCCTTTCCTTTCCTTTCCTTTCCTTTCCTTTCCTTTCCTTTCCTTTCCTTTCCTTTCCTTTCCTTTCCTTTCCTTTCCTTTCCTTTCCTTTCCTTTCCTTTCCTTTCCTTTCCTTTCCTTTCCTTTCCTTTCCTTTCCTTTCCCTTTATCTTTCCAGAAAATAATCCTTTATTTGAACCCTGGTTGAAGTCTAGATTTCACACTAAAAATGAAGTCAAAGACCAAAAAGGAAATGAAAAAAACTGAACAAATCTGCATGACAAATCCAAGGGTCCCAGATGAACCAGAACACATCATTACAGCGCTCTTTACCCTCTCCTGATTTATAACTGTGGAAACAACAACTGAATCTGACAACTTAATACTTTATCCTATTACTTGCTTTTTTCCTCCAATTCTTTTCCTTCTTTTTTTTCATTGTCTAGAATTTACTTATGTATTTTCACATCATCTGCCATTCTTGGCTTTTCTGTAATTCTCTCCTTGTTCATCTCCCTTTCCTGTTTTAAAGGGAAATATTTTTTTTCCCACAACTGTACTTGAAACAAACAGACAAAAAGAGATAGCAGGCATGCCAGTAAAAATGTTTCCTAATGTATTACTTAAGCCTCAGAGGTTTTCTTAAAATAATTCAGAATGTGATTAAGGTGGTACTCCTAAGTTCAAGACCCAGTCTTCCAAAATGCCTACTTTCTTAGATCTGGCAAGCAGAGAACAGAAATGTGCTCTGGTAAAGTTACAGAAAGCTTTAGGCTTGGCCAAGCCTCAGCACAGCAAAAAGTTGGATGCTGTCCCTGATACACATTTGTATATTCAATCAACAACCTTAGCAGCTGTTTGTGTTTGAAACTGTCACACTGCATAGGTCACACTACTGACAGAATCTGTCATGCTGGGGCTTCAAGACCTTACTCAGCAGTTATCGCTGCCTCTTCTTTTTCATTGTGAGTTTTTACTTTATCAGATTCAAAAATAAACTTGAAACAGTGACAACAATTACTGTTTTTATGACCACCATAAAGTTACCCCAGTTTAGCGGTTTATTCCAGATTTCAGTAGCACTGAGTTAAACATCGTGGGTTTCACAGATCTACTCTTGCAATGAAAACTAGCAGTTGGTTAGCAGGTTTTATTCACATTCACTAGGTACTTTTTGACCAACACCCATTTATCAAAGAGAAACACCTTCCAGACCATATTAAACATCACCTCTAATTTCACACCTGGCCTGAGAACAGTTTACTGTAAAACATGACTGTATCTCTGTGCAACAATATTGTCCTGGTTTTTAGCTGAAATAGAGCTGGGTTTCTTTTTCAGTAGCTAGAATTGTGCTGCATTTTGCTTTCAAACCTAGCTCAATTTCAGCTAAAAACCAGGACAAATATAAAGTACATTTTTGTGGGTGTAAGATAGGATTTTGGTACTATTGTAGAGGAAATTATGTGGCAAAGACCCTCAAGACATTGTCCTGTTTCCTTGATCCTTCATGGTATCTCTCAAGTGGAGTACACAGTCTCAAAGGTGTGTGATACTGGGATAAGCATTCTTGATTTTTATCCTGACTGAACGTCTGCCCCAGTGAAGTCAGTAGAAATGTTGCTGTGTGAACAAGTTGACAAAAACACAATTTGTGCCTAACTTAATGCTTTTCGCTAAGGTTTCGGACAGGTGTTTCAGGCCCGTAACACTGCCTTCAGAATTTAGGACTTCTTGTGATCAGGTCTCAACCACAAATACTACAGAAGCAGCATTCACAAGCAATGTGAGAGGACACGGAGACCTCAGTGGGCTGTAAAGCCCTTCATTTACACTATTATCTTCATGCTTTATTTTCCTGAATTTTAAAACAGTACCTAAAGCCAGAAGAGCCCCAGTGGAAAAACTTTAGAAGCAGAAACAGATGAGACAACAGGGCAAGGAGAGACTACCAGTTATATATGCAGGGACTGATCTACATACCATTCCTACAAAGCTGTGCCCATAGTAATACCTTTTGGCCCTCCATGACAGAAGTCTTGTGGTTCCCAGCATAGCTCTAGGAGGTTGAGGCTGTGGAATATGGAAACCTGAAAAACAGTCTGTAGATGATTTGCAGATGTGTTTGAAGACACTGATTCCTTATATATTTGGCCAACAAGGAGCATAAATAACAAGGATTTTTTTTCTTTCTTCTTGGATTGCTACTACTGCATAACTACCTCAGAAGGATCAGCGTGGCCATTATTGATTTCTCTCTGAAGTAGATGGAAATTAGAAAAGGTTTGAAATAAGACAAAAGTGAAAATGAATATGAGCAACACTAGTAGTACTTTCTATTAGAAACCTTCAGTGTCAGGCAAGAGTTATGCTAACAGGAGTTGGAAACGCTATAATCAGTAAATAACCCAGGGTCTTTGTGGGAAATAGGAGCGGCTTGATGGTCATGGAGTCACCCATTCAGACTGAGCCTGTGCCTGTCTGCTGTGTCATCTCACATGCAGTCTCTGTCAGAATTAAATCTTAGTCCAAGTGCCAAATCCCATAACCAGGTACGTGCATAGATAGTTTGGCGTGGTTGAGTAGGTCCCCCATAAAGCGAGTATTTGTGGGCTCGGATTCCAAGGCACTGAGGAATATGTGACACAGTCCCCATCCCAGCACTGATTGCTAGCCTCAAGATAGATTCTTGTGGGAACCTACTGATAGATATATATGTTCTAGTTTTAAACACTCTTGAAAATAATCTTATCTATCATTCCTGTCTAGCAGCTCTATGTTATCTCTCTTTATTGTACAATTTCAAGGTGCTTTCCTTATACTGCTATGTCTGGTGTGCCAGAAAGATTAAAGTCTTCTCCGTAAAGATCCCAGAGGAGCAAGAACAGGGAAAAGAAATATAACTGCTTGGGTCACAATCAGCAATTGCAGGAAACAATAGCAGCAAGGGAATCTATAGATGCTTGTGTAACTCCAGTGCAACACCTGAGACTTAATGCACAGGAATTAATAGTAATCCAAAACAGAAACATCAAGTTATTCCAAATTCTTTTTATTCATCACGGCAAAATTTTGAAGGTTTCAATCACAGTGTGCTTTAGTGTGCTTGTTAGTGAACCAGGCCATACTTCTCAATATAGGCTTCTGAGTTAGCCTCCAGCTGACAAAAAGATGTTGCATAAATGGTGGTGTCTGCAAGTAAATGTGGTATAAAATTGTACTGAATGACCAAACCCCAGACCTGTGTTGTAGCTGCTTTACATGACACTCGCAGTGCAGAGTGGTCTAAGCATTCCTTCTCATGCTTTCTGTGGGAAGCACCTGAGATGGCAGCTCCTGTCAGAGCTCACCAAAAAGCATCAAACCTACTTTTTTCTTTTTTCTTTTTTTTTCTCTCAGTAAACGCCATTTACTGTTTATTTAAATTAATAAATTGTTTTTATCTCAACCTGTTAGTCTCCTTGACTTTACCCTTCCAATTCTCCTGGGGGTGGTGGGCACGGGGAGAGTGAGAGAGCGAATGTGTTTGGCTGCAAGCCAAAGGAGTGAAATCACCACACTGCACCGCAGCAAAAAGCAGAGGCACTAGCAAAGACAGAGTCCCTAATTGTTAGAGCTGGTCTATGCTGCAAGTCTTGCCAGGAAAAGTGTGCTTTTTCTGCTTGAGCTTGTAGACCAGCAAACGGATGGTAAGTTTTCCTGAGAGAGATAAGGCAAAGCTGTTGGTCATGTGGAAGCTCAATTTTCAGCCTTCAGAACTTAGACAAAATGTGAAATAACCTGAAAATTAGGACTCAAAAGGACAAGGGAGCCTGTCCAAGGGCTGTCCACAGGAAACGCAGGGAGACATTCAGGCTGTTCTCACCCGACTGCAGCCCAGGCGCCTGGATCATGCATGTTAGTAGCAAATTCCATAATTTCAACAAGTGCTGGAGCGAGTGTGTAGATGAAGTATGCAAGTCCTTTACCAAAGGGTTAGTTAATATGCAAAAATGTCAGTTTTCCCTGAAGCTCTGAAATTTAAAAAGAGCAAATATTCCCAGAACAAACCCTTTGTACTTTGAAGACTGTTTCTTTCACTAGTGCATCTATGGGTAAAGATTTGGGGAAAAAAAAAAAAAATCTTTTTTACTCTCTTCCAAACAGCAAAGGATTTTTCACTCTTAATTTCTGTAAGGGCTTGGCTAACTGGCTAACAAGTGACTTGTTGCACTACCACAGTAATGAAAAGTCTGATGCATTTCAATCGGTTGCAATGGAAGCAATGAGAATTCTTGTTTTGCTTATTTCTGTGCAACTTTCAGCATTCCCAAAGGAATTATGAAAGCCCAAATTTGTAAAAACTATTAGGCTTTTTCAAATATCTTGAAGAAAAGACAAAGAGGGGGCAGGTTTCCAGCCTTTTTTCTCATAAAGAACAAGAAAATAAGTAAAATCAAGAAACAATTGAATTTCTGAAAAGAAAGAGCCAGAAAAAATGTATTTCTGTATCCAGGGGAACTTTTACACAGAGGCTTTCTCCACTGCTACAGGGAACAGCCCAGGCTATCTCTTTGAGCTCAGAACCTGAGTGCCAGCAGCGAAAAAAGTTAGAGGCCTAACCTAACTTTCCTAAGTAAAATATAGACTACTTATGGAGAATAAAAGAGGACGCTAGTTTAATATGGATTATTTCCTTGGATTGAATGCAGTCCACAGCAGAAGTGTGATGATTTACTTCTGCTCAATTTTTCTACTGGCCTAGGAAGCTGCAAATGTGCTGAGTATCTTCCTCCAGCTTTACCAGCCAGTATCAGAGTTTTAACTTCTGGGTATATATTCCACTTCTCTGGTCTCCCAATGCTTCCTGCAGGCAGTGGGCTAACTGATTTAATCAACACCTTTTTTGGCTGGTATTCTCCTGTTGACTCAGTTGGTCTGGTAGCAACCAACTAGCAACCATACAGTTAAGGACTCTGCTCCCTACAGCAGCACAGCTGCAGCAGGATGCATCTAAGGCAAGCACAAATCTGACAGAAATCCTATTTAAAGACTCAGCTGCTGAAGTCTGAGGTGTTACAATATCTGGTTTCTCTCTGATTAGCTTAGAGCTAGTATAGTGTTAGCTGATGGATAGACTGCAGCCACAAAGAGACCTGACGATTATGTAGGCACACGGAGTGCCAGTGAGAGTCAAAAAAGAGCCAGGGCTATTGAAGTGCTGCCTTGGATGTTGTGGTGCAGGAGCAGATATCAAGAAGGCCTGATCCAACACCCACACTGCCTTAGTGATGGTCACTTCACGGCTTTACTGTAACAGGTCCTTAGACACAAGTAATAGCTGTAAAGTGTTTGAGAAACATTACTCTGACAAATAATAAGAAAAATCCCTTTCTTTTCATAGCAGGCTTCCCCTTATATAGTTGTGATTTCAGTGCTGACTAAACATGTCTGTGATTTTGCATCTCCTGTGCAAATAAATTTGTGGCAACTGATTGGAAATCAGTTAGACATGCTTATACAGACATTAAGCCTGAGCAAAAGCTAGGATTTATAAAGCCTTTTGAAATGAAAGATATTTGCAAATGCAAATGCATATTGTTATGGTAATTTCACTCCTGATTTTGCATATTACTTTTTCTCATTTGAAATTTTCACTTTCATCTTCACAAAAAGTCTGTAGATATCCCATTTCTTAGAATAATAGAAGACAACATAAAAATAAATGAATTTTTTCTTCAGATACCTGGACCTAAATGCAAAGCAACATTCTTCTCTATTCCTAATGGGCAGGCATTTTAAAATGAACCTGAAAATCCTTGCCAATTAATTTGCAATTGCTAAGAGTGTAACTGCTTTTGGACTTTAGTCTCACAACATGTTTAAAGGCTGAATGTCGACATCTCTTTAGAAAGGCATTCTCATTATTTACCTTTGAAATTACACACAAGCAAGCCTACAAGGTTGTGTAGACACAACCTCAGCACTTACAGCTCCCCGTGCAGCTCCAGACTGTGGTGAAATGCCAGATAATGAAGGGTGAGCAATTTAGGATGTAAAAAAGAAGATGTACAGATTTCTCTTATACATTTACTACAATTACTGTCCCCTGGAGGAATAGGCACAGAGGTAGAAAAGAGTCATCAGTTCTAGAATTTCATGGTAGTAAAGCTGTAAATGCTTTCTGCCTGTTTGCTGTGCCCAGAGGTTTCGACTGTGTGGCTGGCAGAGGTCTGGCAGTGCACAGCTTAGCTCTAAGAGCCCTATGCATGGTCCCCATGAAAGCAAGTTGCTAAGTACTACCCTGCAGTCTACCCTGTACATGTTCTGAAGAGGCTTACAGCTCCATAAAGAACATCTCATGGGCCTACCCAGGGTGGCTGCATATTTACTCATCACTAGATGTATTTATTTTGTATAGGAAAGGAAGGAATTAAAAACAAATTTTCCAACAAAAGGAACATCCCCTCAGCTAATGGGGAGACATGCCACAGGACAAAATCTTACGTGTGTATTTAGTGTTTAGTTTTAAGTATGCGTTTTCTTACATTTCCATCCAGAAAATAACTTTTTCTAAAACATTTTAGAAGTTGCTGACTATGGCTTGGGCCACATTGGAAGGCTGAGGGTCTTATCTGGTGAACAAAAAAAATCAATTTGGGAGACTCACAGAGCTGTTGACTTTGACAATAAAAACCCATATGTTCAATGAGCTAAAACAGACCAGCCTGGCAAAGCCAGCAAAGGGTGAATGAGTTTGTGCAGATATGTACTGCACATTCTGTCAGTGTCAGTTCCTTTTTCATGGGGAGCCATTCTGTATTGATTTTTTACAGCATCTGTTATTTATGTGGCACTACTATCATTACGTGATATTATTAATATTATTAATGTGGCAGCATTATTATTAATGTGGTAGCATTATTAATATTATCGTTATTATCAGCAGGAGTATCATCATCAGCATCATCATCATATTACAGGGTATTATTCCAACATCTGATATTTACTAAACCATAGAGACATTTATGGTTTAGGATGGGCACACATGCAACTTATCTTTCTCAGAAATAGCCTCCAGAGCAAGCTGGACTGCTGGTGTGCTCCCTGCAGACCTGCTACTCTAAGTTTGCTGCTCCAAAGCCAGAACAGGGGTCACCATTTGGTCCAAATGAATATGCTCTTCACCTGATTCTGATTTTGTTTACATCACGTATTAATTCCTTATTTAGACATATAAAAGGAAAGACAGAAGAAAGTCCTGTGTCTGTGAGCTGGGCGAATGAGGTACCATTAGACTACAAAGCTCAGCTTTGCAGAAAATGAGCTTTGAACAAGTACAAATATGTTTATTAGCTAGAATGTTCATCGACAAGCAACATTACTCAGTTTCCCATGCTTTGATCATATCACATCGTTTGCTAAGCTTATCTCATGAGTGAAGCAAGCAGCTGACGTAAAGTGTTGCCTGAGCAGAAAATGAACTTTGGTCAAGTATCAGGGAACACAAGCAAGTTACTGGACTTGTTCATGTCAGCTTAGAGTAAAATAGATTATCTATCTTTTATTTCTTCTGTGGGGCCCTGACACAGTCCACATCAAACTCAAATTAGGAGGTTGGATATTTTTTTGAACCCACAAATCTTTGCAAGCATGGGCATAAATCAAGGAAAAAACATAAACTTCAGAAACACATATTGCAGTGACTAAGCAATCCAGATTGTGACTTTTCTATATTTGAAAATTCAACAAAAGTTGTTATCAGAAAGAAGGGGAACAGTATGAACGAAATAGGCCTGTACAGGTTTTTTTGAGCTGTCAAAAGTTACAGGTCAGTTTGACTATGAACCAGCAATAGCACTATCTTACTGCGTTTTATTCCATTTCATTTATTTGGCTATGATTTACTCTTCATCTGTTCTCCCATTCACAGAAATCAATACATGACTTGGATTATCTATTACTACATATACTTCTTTTTTAGTTTAGCTCAATTGTGAGTGTTTGCTTGCTTTATTTTATCCTGAGAGATTTAAAATTCATCAGAAGAGGGGGTGAAAACCAGCTGGACTTCCCCAGGGTTGGGGTGAAGTCCAGCCAGACCTTCACAGAGATTAGAGACGAACCCCAGCTCCTTACATGCTACGGCAGTTGGGACTGAGACAGTCACTGTCCTGACTTTCCCAAGGTCATGGGGCTCCTGGGTTTTCTGTGTTCTCCCAAGAAAGCCTTAAGGTTTGATAAGCCTTAAGTTTGCAAAACTCAAGGATCAAAGTTATGTTGGGCCAGTCTTGCTTTCTGCTCACTATGGGGAAGGTCTCACCCCACTGAAATGTAGATCAGAGTCAGGGTCTCTGTGCATTATGGCCGGTAGCAGGGACATCCTGGGACAATTTCAGCAGCTTGAAGATTTCTGAGAAAAGGATGCCTCGGTTCTGGCCCCTCTCTGTAAAATGGTCTCTGCAGGGAGCAAGAATGGTGAAGCAAAGGTGATGCTAGAGCTCTCTGCACGTAAGAGGCTACACTGCTGATGTGAGCTGGGTGACACTGCTGAACCAGGGTGGAGCAGCTGGCCTACAGCAGAGAACATTACTCTACATGCATTTACATTTTTCATGTTAGATTTCTTATTGTGCATGAATCACTTTTCAATGATTTGGCCACATACTGTTGGAAAAACAAAGGTCCTAATTTTTCCCAGGGCAGGTTGCCTATTAACATTAGCACTGCTATCACAGACTCCTGTTTGGTTTATATATCTTAAATGTTCAGAGGATGGAAAGTTCAGCAGGTTCAAGAAGACCTCAGCTAAAAAAAAGAATCTCCTTCCTTGTTCCTCAGTGTACACTCAAGAAATAAATGGGACGCAGATTTGGGAAGAGAACTAATGTTACAGCTACCTGGCTTCTTTGGTGAGTCCACCTCCATTCTCAGCAACCCAGGTTAGTGCAGTTTGCCTCCACTTAGACCCTCTCTGAAGCGTTGCATTTCGCTCTAACAGGACAAAATAGTCAGTGCCTTGCCAGGATGTGAAAGTAGATAATGACATTCTGCTATATCCTGCCTAAAATTATCTTTACAGTTTTTCTCAGACAAGGTTTAAATACCTAATTTGTCACCTTAATTTAGAGACTGAAGTGAGGCAGTTAAATAAGGAAGGGTATCTCCTCTTTTTTGGCAACAGGAAGAGGAAAGAGCTTGTAGAAGGTGAGCTGCTCCAGCGAAAACATCAACTCAGTTCTCAGCAATGGTCAGAAAAGTGAAAGAAGATCTGAGTTGTTCAGAAAATGGTAAAGGACTAAACAGAGAACGCCATTTTGCTACTGTATGTATATATGTGATATATCTGCATCTTGAACAGTGCATTTGGTGTGACACAGCTCAGAACAAGTCAAAGAATTGAGAAGTTACAGAAAAGAACGGCAAGATTTGTGAAGGTAGAGAACAGCTGTCGTATGATAAAAATTTGAACAATTTAAAGCTCTTGGACGGGAAAGGAACAGGACTGAAGTGTCTTTAAAATCTTAACTGACTTGAAGGAGTTGACCATTTTTCATGGGCTCTTCCAACAAAAAAGCTCAGGAACATTAACTGAAATAAGCGTAGGCAGGTTCCAGACGAGCACAGGGAGGTGACTCTTCACAAAACATGCAATTAACTTGTGTCAGTCCTTGATGCAAGACATTGCAAATGATAAAAATTTTGCTGATTTTCAAAATAACTTAATAAATTAATGGGGACAGTCCATCTGGGTTTCCTAAACATGAAGAAACGACCACCTAAATATGGAAGAACTCTTTGAAAAGCACTCACCAGGTTTTTCTAGGTTTTCCCTGCCTTTTCATCTAGACTAAACAAGTCTTATTAAAAGTTACCTGGTGAAATTTTCGAAGACTCTTTAAACCAGCTTTGTTGTTGTTATTGTCAACTAACTTGGAATTAGTACTGTCTCAATTTTTGGGAAAATATTAATCACGTGCAAAAGACTTGGAAAATGCTAGGCAAATATTCAGAGACTGAATAATTGTACAAGTGAATGGAAAGAGTGAATTTGTCTGTGAACTGGTTCATAAGATTAGTAAATCAATCTGCACACCTAACTGTAGCTTTGAGGATGGAGCTTCTGATTTTTATCAAACAATTATGGTTGTGCAAAGGCTTATGAAAACTGGTTTGAAAATGCACTGGACAGGCCTTTAGTCCAAACTATGCATATGATCTAATTCATTATATTTTGAGCTGTCAGTCGGGCAGGTGCCAAAACAACTGCAGCTTCAGAATGGTGAAAGAAAGAGAATATTCCCATGCAAGTCTTGCCTGCTTAGAAAAGCAAGAGTGATTACCACTGACAATCCTATGCAGATGATGAACTTTCTGCTTTCCCTGTCCACTTCTATCTGACTCTGTCTATGAGGTTCCTGCATGAGGTTACACTTGCAGTCTTGTTCATGTCTTAACAATTTCTGATAAATTTTCATTCATATTCCAGGTGCTGTAATGGGATAGAAAACGTATGTGTGGTTGAACTGTGACATGAAATCTCTAGTATCCAAGGAAACAGGGAACACACAGGCAACTCATCTTCTAAAAAGCTAAAACAAATTATCTGTATTATTTTATTTGTCCAAATAACTTATTTTCTCACTCAGATAAGCCAGTGCAAGAATATTTTAAACGTCAAAATGGAACCCACACTGCAAAATATAGATCCTTGTCTCAAGCACCCTAGTTCTTAACAGGGTTTTAGTCTGTAAGTGTAATCCCTATTAAAATCACAGGGATGAATCACAGACCCATTGTTTGTCTCCAAAAACCTGAATACAAATCTCTCAAGGTGAGATAGTGATAAAAACAGCTGGAGACTGGACATATTTTCTTGCAGATTGCAAATTCATGCCTGCCAGTAAAAAGAAGGAAGTTCTAATTGGGTGGTTAGGCAAAAAATGAGATGTACTGTACTGCAAATACTGAAATACTATCTAGTAATCTTAAAAGAACTACAAAAGGAAAATGTCCCCTTGTGTTTCCACTACAATTTAATTGCTGCCACCCAGAAATGACAACTGTTTAAGTGCTTGGAAAAATGTTCCCATCTGGAGTTTTCCATTGCAGCAGGGTACTTGCGTTATGAGTAAAATGAGAAGAAACTTTTAGGCAAACAGTATGGATAACTGGCTTCTTTTGATCTGTTTTGTGTAGCCAAGAAAAGCCTGTGTAATGCTTTTTGTTCTGTTGCTTGCTTTTTAAATATATGCTTTATATATATATATAAAGCTGGTATCATTATCCAGGATTGCTTTTTCCATTAATAACCAAGTGCAGACAAATCCTTAGGCATAGTGGAAAGGGGCCAAAATGGGGCCCAGAAGCTGTGTGTTATTCTCCACAGCTTATTTTTAGACTTAGGGATAAAAGAAAACAAGAACAAATGTCAGATCTTAATAATAATCACTGTAAGAGAGAGGTGTATTCCTTGTTTTATAGTGATGTGCTTTGGTATTGCCTCACAAAGGCACTTGCTGTACACATAGGACTGCATACCCACATTCATTAACTCTGTGGGCTGCTTGAGATTGGCTGAGACACTTCAAATTTGCCATGAATAAATTTTGAGGTCCACGGGAGAGATTATAGCCTGCTGAGAGTCCAGCTTGCCCAAGTACATAATGGCTTTTCATGGTGTCACCTACTGGGTAAGAAGTGGATGGGGCTAGAGCTGATCAGCCTTGAGTCTAGACAGAACCAGCAAGTTTAAATGCATACATATACCTATGCATATGTTAATACATGCATACACACCTCAAGCAGAGAACAGAAGATAAGGCTAAACAGTTCTAAATAAAAATGTAATATCTATATATGCACAAAAACTGCACTGGGCTCAGTGGGAGGATGGTCAGTACCCCCTAACACTGGCCCTGGAGCAGTGTACCTCTATGCACAGACCATCCAGACTGTGAGGAATCATACAGACCTCTAGGAAGGCTGCAGCCTTACAGATAAACCATACCAGGTGACAAAGTGGCAGTCTGATTTTCTCCTTGCAAGGTAAAATAATCAATTGTTAATCCTCCCAGGGTGATGGAAACCTGAGCATCTGCTGAGAAATGGACATTTAAAAGGACATAGAATAAACCTTTGCAATTATTTTGGAAGGGGGAGATGTCTAACAGATGATTTTTGCTAGTCTGGGCTGGGTTCTACTTATTTGCAGAACAAAATAGAGGTCCACACTGCACAGCCAGGACTTCCTTGGTCAGTACTCATTCAGTCCAGCAGTGAGCTCTGGCAGCTGTGGTGGGCACTGACAGCTAAGAACTGCAGCAAAATGTGAAACTAAACAAAAAAATAATTAAAGTTACTCCAGGAAATTTGCTTGGCTTAGCCACTGAATGGCTTAGAGTCAAAAAATGACCTGTTGCAAAGATGCGCTTTGACAGCCTGTGCTGGGACCAAGACTGCTCCTGGGTGTGTAGTGCTCGGTGACAGAAGCTGGCAAGCTCTACTTTTAAAACAATAACACCTAAGGAATAGTCTGATCATGAAACTCCTGTTAATGTTTACTGTGTTGCAGAGGAGATTTCATTCGTTTCTGAGAAGAGCATCACATTCACCTGGTGGCCAAAAAGAGTTCATTTGGCACCAGACTGTTCTGTCATTCCTCTCCAGGTGAGCAGTTTCAAGACCTTCAGGGGGGCTTTCTGAGTCCTAGCACACTTTTAATAGATACAGCAGGAGTTTTCATCTCTGTTGAAAAGATCTTTCCTCATTTTCAGGGTGTTTACAACCATTTCTTGTCATTGTTAAGCTTTTTCTCTCACTTCTGCAGCCAGGAGAAAGGACAAATTGCCCTGAATTAAGGGTGGTCTCAACTATGTCATCTTTTATCCATTTCTATAATTCACCACATCCAAAATGTGTGTGGTGAGATCCTGGTGTGAAGTGCAGCTCATCAGCCCCCAAAGTACATGTCTGTTGGCTGTTGACTGTAGGAACCCAGAAGAAAACCAGGCAGAAATGCCTCTGAGGGTGCTGTCAGGAGCCACATCACCTTTGCACTGTGAAAAGACACAGCATCGATACTGCTTCAAGGTGCTGTTCCTGTGTCAGCAGGACAGATTAAGCTAGGGAGCTAAGCCTTCTTCTGCACTATCCTTCTTGCCACATCTTCCCTCACCTTGTTACCCAAGAGGTGTGAGCAGAGCCAGAGGCTGCGTGTGAACCGAGTTGCATCGCTTTCTGCTCTGACGTGAGCATCTTCGCAGAAGCTGACCCCTGAGCAAGGCTCAAAGGAGAGGGATGAGCAGTGGCATAGCCTTGGGACTGGTGTAAATGAGCACTGCTGATCCCAGATGTTTAAAAATTGCAGGGCCCAGCAGGACAACATAATTAGCTAGAAAAGATATCAAGAGATTAAAATAAAGCTTGGTCTCTTTTTAGTTACTGTCTCATTTTTTTGACCTTTAGAGCAACATTCAAGCTGTATTTTTTAGCTTTTCTTCACATCTGTGAGAAATAGAAATATACTCTTATTTTCTCTCTTAAAAAAAAAAAAAAAAAAAAAAAAGAGAAAAGTACGCTGTCTTTATTTTATCCCCTGCTTCATAATGAATAAGGTGACATTCAGGACTGAGTACTGAGGGGGGTGGGAAATGCTCTTCTCATTTGTCATGCCTGCAGGCCACCCCTGCAGCAGAGCAATGTCACCTGTGCTTTCATACTCTTCTTATAGTTCCTCAGCTTTCCAAGAAGCCAAGCAGTTGCTCTGTGGTCTCATGAACTGAGGTGATCAGCAATCCACATAATAGAAAAGAAACATTCCTCATCTTGTGTTTCATGATGCAGGAGCTTATTCCTTCTCTCCCACCTCCTCACTAACTCCTCCTTTGAGAGTCTGCAGCATCCAATTGGGTTTTCACAGCTGGAAAGAGGTGTGGGCTGCAGAAAAAGCTATCACACAGTCCAAAACAACTTTACTGCTTCTTGCACTAGCAATGCATTGATTTTGTTTCAAAGGTTTCTTTCTAATAAAATTAATGCCAATAACTATAAACTGTCTGACAAAATGTGACATACTCAGCATCATAGGAGCCAAGCTCAATTAAGCAAGAGCAAGGCTGTTTTGCTCTTATTTGAGAACAGTACGAAGAGAACAAGAGGTGGAGAACTGCAAGATGCTTCTGTCTGGGGATGAACGGTGCCGCAGCATGGTGAAAAGGGAAGCTGAAGGACTGGGTGTGTGAGTTTTCTGAGCTGTGCAGTTATTTGCTGATCATTTCCACCAAAGCTTCATAGTCATTAAAGGACACCCAATTAGGATGTGTAGGGAGGAAAAAGTATTCTTAGTCTCAGAGGACTGTACTTGCTTATGAGCATCATCCTCATATGCTGCTCAATGTATTTGAAGCAGTGGTGATTAAAGCCACTGACATTAAAGCTACTGCACGTTCCACTGTATGACGGCATCTAACCTCAAGTTTGGGACCATATTGAGACATTTCAAACACACAAGAAATTATATATAGAGGGAAGTCCTATAGGATTTCACTGAAATTCATTTTTTATAGGGTTTTGAACCACTCTGTAGAATTTAGGAGCCCTCCCCTGCAGAGCAGGGCAGTGGAAGTGCCACTGACTGACACAATGCAGCTGTCCCAGAAGTGGTTGCTTTGTTGGCTTTACCAGCATTGCAAGCTGGCATTACTGAATCTGCCAGAGACGTTTCTGGACCCAAGAAAAACATACGTGTCCTCTTCCTGATTGACAACATGATGTGCTGAATATTTGAGAGCAGCAACGGTTGCAATCAAGAGTGTCACAGAATTGGGGACTTACAGAGATGTCCAGCCAGAGGCAGGGTTTGGTGCAGATGGGAGCTAGCTAAGAGAGAGGAACTCCCAAAGCTGAAGTAACATCTGGCATCACGGGTACAGGAGTAGCTGTTTTCAGATGACAAGAAAACGTTGTCTAGACAGCTTCATCAACAGAGTATTTGTAGGGTGGAGGCAGTCTTGATGCTGCAGAGGACCAGGCTGTACCGGCACCCATGGCAGGAGGAGGATGTATTCAGCATAATGGAAACAGAAAGGAACAGGCTGTTGCTTAAACATGCTCATTTTGTCGCGGGAAAGCATGCCAACTGAGCAGCACTGGGTGCTGGCTGAGATGGAAGTCCACAGAGCAGGGCAGAGCTTGGGGAGATGCGCATGGGGCTGATACCAGAGACTCTCTGTGGGGCGGAGAATGCACTGTCTTCATCTCCAGGTCCAGGTCCAAACCCAGAGAGCAGTCCAGCTCTGTCTAAGCATTATAAACAAGGCAGTGCAGCTCCTTAATTGTAGCAGGATTTTGGGTAAGAAACAGAAAATCCCTCACTTTTTCTTTGCCTCTGGAAAGCAAGCTGCCCATGTGAAAGGATAGTGGGCTTGGAGGTCTTGCTTAGACATTATTCTCCTGTGGGCTCACAGGGGAAAGATACCCACACTGGGAAGCAGCAAAAGTGATCATGAAGGCAAATAATTCTTGATTTTTTTTACAAGAGGATGCTGCTTTTTGGAACAACTTTCCCCCATTCCCTGAAACAGCCTACTGTGTGGCAACAGTATCAGGTACACAGGGGCCTTTTGAGACATTGCACTGAACTCACTCATCATTTTGTAGGGAGTGCAAAAGAGAAGTACTGCATAAAGCTGAAACCCATTCCTCCTAGTGCAGCAGATGCAAAAAAGTCTGTACTGGCAAGCCATGGGTGGTCCTTCACTTTCCCATATACCAAGTGAAAATAAGCCTTATTAATTTGCATAGGACAGTGGGAAAATTAAGAAAGGGTAGCAATTAAATGGCTAGCTCCTGAACCTGCAACATGACTTTCAAACATCTGGAAGCTCCATCCTCAGTGTAAAAACAAGCAGCCAAAGAAGCAGCAACCCAGGGACACAGTCCTGACCACCCTTACTGAACTGGGTGCTTTTTGCCCAGGCAAATAAATATTACTGGAGTCAGCATTACACCTTACAAGAATAAACTCTTATAAAGGAAAAGACTGGCAGGTAAAGTTAGATTTTAGATAACCTGTTGCTACCTCACATTCAATAAAATTATTTTTGTACACTAAAAGGAGAGGGAGTTGAGATGTGCTATTGCATGCTCATGAAATATACAAAGCGGGTACCTATTTATTATACTAAATTGCAGTAATTTATTACACTGAATGCCTTTGATAAAATTTTAAGATCTAAAGGATTAAAACCTGAGGCAAACTTTCTGACAACTGCTGCCATCACTAATGGCAGGGTGTGGTGCTTTTGCGGGAAGATAACTTTAACCTGCACTGAAAAACAAATCTCCAGAAGGGAGGGGAAAAAAAAAAAAAGCCCTCTGGATTTTTCCCTCTGCCACAGCATGTCAATAGCTCTTCTGAATAAAACCAGTGGAAGAGTTTATACCTGCTGCAGAAATGAAAAGAAATTGATAGCCAGTGCTTAGTTTATCCAAAGTGCTGAGTGGGTTTAAATCATTAATAATTACCACTACAAACCAAGTAAATAATTCCCCCTGTTACCATACAGTTTAGGAGGGTTTTTTGTGCTGTGAAGGATATGATGTGAAAGCTACTTTTTAGGCAGAGCTTTAATGAGGGGTTGGGAGAACCCTGAAGCACCCACAAAATAACAGGAGGACTAGAAGAAGGCTGGAGGAGAGGGGAAGGAGCGAGGAGTTCCAGATCCACTGCAGCTCTCTGGCATCGTGCTCTGCTCCAGTCCACAGTTACACACAGTAGTGCAATTTTCACCCACTGCTTTCCCATTCCCCAGTACGTACAGCGTACCAATTATCTGTAGTGATGACAGCTGTAATAAATTTACTGTCACTTGAAAAAAAGAAGGTTGAAAAGAAAAAGGTTGTCAGTAAAAGCCAGGGAAAATAGCAAGGGAATCTGAAACCCAGGAGTTTTTTAATTTTCCTCCTGTCCCCGAAACCCCATCACTTTCTAGATATATATTCACATATCTAAAAATACACACACTTTTTTTCTGTCTGTCATCAGACATTTTGACAATGCTGCTAACAATGTTGGCCCTGAAGGGCTGCATTGGATGAGACAGTGAGGGAATCTGTCTACTGGTACAAACTGGTGTAGTTCTGTTGAAATCAATGGACTCATTTCAATTCACACCTGCTGAGCCTTTCTTTCCTCTAGAATTGTCTCTCTAGTTTCATACCTCCCAAAGGGAGCAAAAGCAGAGCATGAGCTTTCTGGCCTACCCTGGGAGACCCTGTAAGCATAAGCACAATAAAAGAGATGGCTCCTACTTTTAATGATTAACTGCTGAGCACATCACCCTTGGTGCTGGTGTCACTGCCCTCATGTACAGTGTCCTTGTGCAATGGAGGCCCTGAGGCTGCTGCTCTAGAGGGGCTCACGCAGCTTGATGGCTTCGTATTTGGATTTTGGTGGCAGTAACAAACCTTAAGTCAGGAGGGCTCTGTCCCTTAGGTGCTGCACAAACAGTCTGGGGACTCAAGTTGCAGGATATTCTCTCTGTCACAGCTCTGCAAAAATTATCCAGTCTTCACTGGCAAGCAATCCTCTTAGCTGTCAAACTCTGCCTCACATGTTCAGCACTCAAAATTAAACATCTTAAATAAAAGGAGTATTTTAGGAAGCTAAATGTGTTCTAGAGATTATAAAAGTTATTTATACATATCTAATTAGTCACACTTGAAAGTAATAATAGTATTTCTTGGATTATAATATGTTATTAATATTATGCAAAATAGTAGATATCAGTTGTGACATTATCTTTTATTTTTCATCGCTAGATCAGAATTTCACCAGACAATAATATGTCACATAAACTCTTTATTTTCAATTTTCTTTTTTTTTTTTCAATTTTACCTCTCTTATGTAAAGTGTGCATGTGTTAGAGAAGCAGGAAGGAACAGAAATCCTGGCAAGAATCGAGGTGCAAGATGAGGACCCTGTACTGGCTGGAGAACACTGACCATGGTGGCGGGTGTTTTCTCCGAGAGATGTTGATTTGCACATATCACTGCTCAATGTTGAGCCCCTCAGAATGGGCAGTGCCTCCACTAGCTGTCACCTTCTTTGCTAAGAACTGAACCATCTTAGCTGCAGAGAGAGTGGTTGTGGTGCACTGGACACCTGCTGTGCTGGAAGAAGGCTGCCAGCTGACATGCAGGCAGCTCCTGGGGCAGACTGGCTGCAGTATGCTGGAGGTGACTGAGACACCAGCAAGTCCCTGGGTGGGCTGGGTGCCAGTGCTCATCCTCTAAAGGCAGAGCAGCTCTTTGAAGCCATCACACCAGCAGAGGTTTTATTCCTGTTGAGATGCCTTAGGCTATGGGGTAAGGCTGTCAGATATGGGTGCCACCCTGCAGACCTACCCTGAGGGGATTACATCCATCTACCTGCTCCCATTGTTTTGGGCAAGTTGGAAGCTCTTCGTGCAGGACCCAGGCAATGGAGGAGGAGGACACAGAGACAAAGTCTGGTGGCACCCATTGCTCAGGTGACAAGATGTCCTACACCTGGGGAAAAGGTGCCTGCCTCAGGCAGGTGTCCTCCCATCCCATGGGCACCTGCCAGGGGCGGTACCACGGGTGGCACGCACAAACATCTGGATGGGAACCAGGGACAACATGTCCTCTGGTCCTCAGACTCTGGCCTTTGAAACACCGGATCACAACCAGTCCTCCAATTTATATCACAGTGTACATATGCCAGAGCTGTCTGGGAAGCTTCCACCGGATTTAATAAGAGTGGACTTTGGTTTTCATAGTGTTTAGTTTAAAACCTAGAAAAAAAAATTGTGGACTGATAGAAATTACAGTTTGGCCAGAGTGAAGGAGACACAAGGACACAAGTCGGGAGCTGAGTTGTTGGGTTCTGCATCTCTGCTGCTGCTGTGAGCAGATGAAGTATTTTGGATATGTTTGTTAGTTGCAGAAGAAAATTTACCTCTTTTCAAAAAACAAGGTATGATTGCGAGAGCTGACACACTTAATTCTGTGGGACTGATCGTGCTACCTGAAAAAACTCAGCCAGTTGTGCCTAAGAATTAATTGAACAAAATCAGATGAACCATAAAGCAAGCAAATACTTTATAGCAAAGGGACAAAAGTATCTGGACTCACTTGGATATCATCTCAGGCACTGCATATTCAGAAATGCATTGCAAACTATCTGCTTGGCAAGTAAAATATCTGGGTAGCCTCAGATAACCCTGCAGGCCATGCTAGCCCATGGTTTGCAGAGAGCTCAACCTTGCTTAAAGGTCCATCAGGTCCTTGTTGTGTGAGGTTTTGCCCAGGCAGCTAATTAAGTTTATCACACATTGCATAGCTGAGAACATGCAGGGCTCCAGTGTGGCCTCACCCCTGGTGCTGTGCTACTGGGGAACAGGACATCCGTGCCTGTGCTGCCTCACTGGCATCATGACCCTGGCTTTACTCAGTTATTGTATGTGCCATTTGACATCTGTGTGACTGGCCGTATTATGTGCACTGTGACTGGCCTACGAGGGGTGGAGCTGACAGCTCTGCACGGGTCTGGCCTACCAGCTGAGAAAGGAGACCTTGTGGTACTCCTGCAATATGTGCAGTCTTCCTGTGTTTCTGCTGGATGATGAGAATGGACCGTTGTACCGGAATATTTGTGCAAGGCATACGACACTTTCAACATCTAAAATGTTTCTTTTCATTGCATCTAGATTTACTCTGACAGCAAGCCTGTCCATATCTCAATCCCACCCAGGAGTACACATGTAAAGATTTACCACCTCCTTATTAGTCTTACACAGTTCTGAGTCCTGCGAGTGTGAGGGACTAGTTTGGAGCAACAAGGGATGAAATCATGGCAAGTATTTTCACCATGGCACCGCTGGAGTCACACTGCAGACCCCACACCTCTGCCTTGGGATGCCTTGCTTGTGCAACACAAGCTTTGGGCAGTGGCTTGTGTTGGAGCTCACGTGTTTTGGGGACAGAACTGGAAAGATAGATGATTAGAGGAATATTTATTAAGACTGTAACCCATAAGTGATCACAAAGGGCTATCAATAGAAGGATATTGCCTATGTCCTCCACAGCTCAGCACCAAGGCTTCACTGCAGATTACACAGGCCCTTTCCCTTTCTTCTCAGTTCTGGTCAGAGAGGTCACAGGTGTATAAAATGCTGCAGAGTTATGACCCTTCAGTGACAACTTTACCTGGATTTTATACAAGGATAAACTATAAAAGAAGTATGTAAAAAACTTTACCTGCATAAGGTGCCAAGGCAGCCTGACAGAATTAGTGAGGCCAACACAACTTCTCTTTCTACTTTGGTAAGGATTTTAGAAGATCCCTAGCACCAGTTTTGACCATCCAGAGTTAGCATACCATCCAAAAATCACACTTTTTTGTGAAGACACAATGCTATTCATAAGAATGAAGAGGTCTGTTTGAGGAGCAAACCTCTCCGAGCTGTGTTCTACAGCCTCCCAGGGCTCAGAAACAACTGATAATGAAAAAATAACAAATTACAAAAAAATAATTCTGTAATCCTTCCACCCCTGAAACTGCAATTACTTTATGTTTCCTTATTTTGATCTTCCATCACCATATCTCAAATATGCCGCCTTCTATCACCTTGTTACTATATCAGTATGGGCAGTGCCTGCTTCGCAAAACTGGCGCAAAGGGTTCAAAATTACCACCCAGCTGCCCTGGTAGCTACATTTATGGTTTTGCCTGACTGGTGCAGCAAGCACCTGCTGCCATCCCACTAACAGGTATGACAACTTGAACTTTTATCATGCCAGGGACAGAGAACTGCTCATCTTAAAGCAACCAGTTTGCAACAAGCTGGTCTGCCTAGTGCTGCAAGGAGTGATGTGCCTTGGAGGGCAGGAATGTCTCAGGCTACGGAGAACACACATCTGTCAGTTATCTCTAATTCTCTTCACTGATCCACTACTGTCGTTTCTGGTTTGCAGTAGGTGGAAATTTGATCTGTTTTTTTTTTTTTTTTTCTCTTCTACTAGAGGATCAAAGAGAGGATGTCTCAAATAAAGGGCGTGGGATCAGTCTGTCTGCTAATAAACAGGTGGCAATATTGGATAACAACTTGGAAACAAAACATATCCTTTCAGCTACAATAATGTGTGTGGCTATGGTTCTGTCCCCAGTGATTACCCTACAGAAGATATCACAGGAAGCACAATTCATTGAGTGAGTTCCTTTTATTTAGCTCGACAGTGTATCTCTTCTTTTGCTAAAATTGTAGGACACATCCTCTGCTCCACATCCACTTGAAATGCCATGATGTAACATTTTATGTTGTCATCCTAGTAACTAAAACGCCTGGTAATCCCTTGCCACTGCTCCGGGGAGTATGGTTGGAGTAGAGGAGAAGGACAGGTAGCATTGGCTGGTGCTTTCACAGCACATGCTTGCATTTTCAAAGCACAGGAATATATCAATGCCAGGTATTAAAATGCTGACAAGATTAACATTATGTTGCTTGACTGCTGAAGATCTTGAGTCCCTGCAGTAGGATATGTAGGTTCTTTGAAACCTGTTCATAGGTTATGTTCTTAAATTTTATTAAAAAACACTAATAATGACTGGAATAAGTGTGGTAATTGTACTTTTCCATAGGACCTTCAAATTTGTTAAACATGACTTTTAAATAGATTTGTGGAAAACTCTAAGAAAGACCCGTTGTGCTGGTTTTGTGCTGGGATTGAATTAATTTTCTTCATAGTTGCTGGTATGTGGCTATGTTTTGTTATTGTGCTGAAAACTCTGTTGAGAATACAGAGATGTTTTCATTCTTGCTCAACCATGCCAGTTGCAGGGTGTCCTAGGGAGTGGTTCTGCCCATGTTCCTTCTCTTACCCCCTTTAAGTCCTTTGGATACTCCAGTCTTAATTATGGGTCTCATTTTTAATTCAGGAGTTTCTTCCTCTCTGGGAGCCAAAGGTTCAATACTTTAATCAAGGTCCCACTCCCCCTCATCACTATTTTCATCAGGACTTTCTGAAATATCACCATCCCCACCCTCAGATGATGCTATGAATTATCAGATTTTCTTAACATCTGGAAGACTGGGGGCTTTTAGTAGCATTAGTTCTAATTTATCTTCCAAGACTTTGGCTTTTTCCTTAGATTCTTTCAACTGCTGTGTTAGTTGTTCAGGTTGATATATTAGGAATAATTCTGCCTGTTTCCTTTCTTTTATTTTCTCTTTTGGATCATCAGTTATTTTTGTGATTTATTCTCTCCATTGCCATTCAACCTTTAGGTGTAATCCTAATACATGGCAGATAAGACCTTTTCCCTTTTCGATCTTTCAACAATACTATGTTTTTATCTGTCTTCATCTGTATCTTTTCCCAATCATGCCAGTTGGCCACTGACCAAAGATCTTCAGCCTCAATATTAATGTTATGCCTCCACAGATAGTCCATTAAACCCTTTGCCTGTTTTTTGGAATCAGTTGTCATACTGATATAAAATATCAATTTAATAAAATTTAATAATAAATGCAACAGTGGGTTTAACAAGATTAGATGGCTTGGTTCACTCTACTACTTACTACTTGGAGGAAATATATGAAGATTGGAACTGGTGTGCAGTGCTTTACACAGTGATTAGGGGAAATTATTTATACAGAACTTAGGGCTAAAATTGGGTTGGAGAGTGATTAGGGAAAGGTTAAGGAATGCCTTCCTGCTGAGTCACGGGGTCCAGAGTGGATGCCTTCGCTTTCTAAACTCCTTCTCAGAGAGGAGTCTAGGTGCAGCTAGATCCACGCCTAGTCCCTGACTTGGTCAACAGTTTATGTTTAAAGGATTTTATATACGCATTTACTCCATGTTTCTGTAAATAATTGATGATACTACTTGCCATCCTGCCTACTATGCCAATTAGTCATGGAAAGTTAAAGACAGAGACTTAGATATATGCAAAATAGAACTTTTATTATAATTGATAACAATATGATTAGGCAAAAGGTTGTTAATTGGAACATCTACTACATAGTATAAATGCTATAGCTGTTATTCACTATAATTATCATCAACTAAATCACAGGTTAAAAGTTAGCTTGATAATTAATTAGTTTATAGAAACTGATGTTACTCAGCCATGTCAATGACTAGTGGGCAGCTCTCTTTTGCTCAGACTTGAGGGATAATCTTGAGAGGCATCCCCACTGAAGGGAGGAATTTCTAGACATACACCTACAGAGATAGTGTGCCAGAATCCCTTCTGTTAAAAATGGGACTATGCTTTTATAGTATAAAGTGTTTGACTGCCAGTCATGCGTTGCTAGGGCAAATTTTTAGCTCAGCAAAACGTTATTTCATCTTTATTATTCTATTATTCCTCTTTTTTATGTACATCTGGTTTCACATCCTACCTGGTGATATTCTTGGGGCTGCTGTGTCAGGCTGATCCTCAGTGTCCTTCAACCCTAAGGACAGTGTGACCTCCCATCCCATCTGTTAGTTTTCCACCAGGGATTTAATCCAAGTAGGGTGAATTTCGAAACGATGTTCTTATTTCACTCCCACCTAGGCAGTGTCCTACTACATGGAGCACCTCAAAGCCTCTGGCTATGCACAAGCCTACAACAAAGCAGTTACACCCCTGGAGGGACTGTTACACCCCTGGAAGGACTGCAACCGTGGCTAAGGCCGTGTTAGATCAGAGTCACTCCTGAAAGAGCTATGGCTGTGGCGAGGCCATGCTAGAGCAGGTATAACTCTGAAGGCATTGTGGCCCATGGAGAAGGCCATGCTGGAACATGTGGGCCTCAAAGCAACTGTGGCTGTGGATAAGTCTACTCTACAGCAGGTATAGCCCTGGAGACTCTATGACTCACAGATGAATTTCCACTCAAAGCAGGTACACCTCTAAGGCACTGCAATCTGTGGTAAGTTCAACCCAGGGGCAAGGGGAGGAGTGCATTGTAATGTTAAACCTGATGATCTGGTCCAAAGTGACAAGGAGTGGAGACTGTACTGGAAATCCTTTAAATTGTTGTAACCTGGGATTTGAGTTGCATGTTGTAGGAATTACTATATCAGGAACCCCTTGTTGCTAGCCAGGCTAGGAGCAAGGGGAGGAGTTCATTGTAATGTTAAACCCTATAACCTGACCCAAAGGGACCCGGGGGGAGACTGTAATGGATGAACCTTTAAATTGTTGTAACTCGTGATTTGAATTGCATGTTATATGAATTGCTATTACAGGAACCATCTGAACCAATGGAGGAGAAGCCCTGTAAGAAGCAGTGCAAGTGCAGCAGTAACCTGACCTGAGCTGGCTTTGGTGCCCAGTAACTCCACCTGACACACCACCTCTCCTGTCCTGAATGACCACCATAATAGATGGAGCCCAAAGTCATGGACTAAGTGAACTCAATAGATTTTTTATGGACATTTCACAGGAGTGGTTCATAGACTATGCAAATGATATCTCTGTGTTGTATCAAAGGATGGAAAGGGAGGTTGTGGTTAATGGGGATGTTTTGGATAGTTTGGGGGACCTGACTGTGAAGCAAATGGTATGGAATAAGAAGTGGAGGATGTACTGGTTTTGGTTGGGATACAGTTAATCTTCTTAATAGTAGCTGGTATGTGGCTTTGCTTCGGATTTGTGCTGAAAACCATGTTGATGATACAGAGATGTTTTCATTATTTCTGAGCAGTGCTTACACAGGGTCAAGGTCTTTTCTGCTTCTCACACTGCCCCGCTGAAAAGAAGGCTGGGGGTGCACAAGAAGCTGGGAGGGAACACAACTGGGACAGGTGACCCCAACTGACCAAAGGGGTATTCCGTACCGCATGAAGTCATGCTCAGCATTTAAAGCTGGGGGAAGAAGAAGGAAGAGAAGGACATTTGGAGTGATGACATTTGTCTTCCCAAGTAACCATTCCACATGATAGAACCCTGCTTTTCTGGAGGTGGCTGAACACCTGCCTGCTGATGGGATGTAGTGAATGAATTCCTTAATTTACTTTGCTTTCACAAGCAGTATTTGCTTTACCTACTAAACTGTCTTTATCTCAACCCATGAGTTTTTTTCACTTCTACCTTTTGATTTTCTCCCTCATCCCACCAGGCTGTATAGTTCTTAGTTGCCAGATGGGGTTAAGCAGTGACACCTGTCTTGATGCCTATCTGGATTGATAGTCTCACTTGGCATTTGACATCCAAAGCCAGGACTGTGCTTACGTTGTTAAGCATGTGTGCTTTAAAAACAGTTCTGGAGGGCAAAATGCATATTTTCTTCCCCTCCAGTCTTGGCTCTGTGTCCACCACGTAACTTTGCAGCACAGACTTTCACCTGAGAGATGGTACATGAGATGCTGTCTGCTTCACTATCCTTCGAGTCTTTCCATAGAGACAGAAAATGAATCTTCACGTTTATCTGTAATCCCAGACTGAAAGATTACATTCTGCCTGTCTAAATACTGTGCTCCACAGTTTTAATTAAATATGACATCCCTCCTCCTGTCCTAGCAGTTAAAATAGGTTTACTGTCCACAGTGATGCAGTTGTGGCATTTCACATCAGAGGCAATCACAGGTACTGTGACAGGCAAAGCAGCTCTTCTGAGGTACTCACTTGCACATGTGTGTGTGCTTGCTGCCCACTTAGATGCACAGCGTCACAGTACACTCATGTGCATACAGAGGCAGAGCTTCACCTCCGCTCTGGTGGTGAGCTTCTGGTGTAGATGAGTAATACATATGCCTAGATGAATACTGGAGGCCATCTTTTATCCTAGTCTGATGTCATAAGTGTAACATAACTTCAGCTCTGGCATCACAAGGGCATCTGTTTTCCTAGGCCTTCAACATGATGGCCTTTGTACTTGCGTTCTAAATATTATACTTAACACACCTATAGTTACAAACAGACTGTACTTGGCGTCTTGCCCCTCACAGCAGCTAAGAGCTATTTCCTTTGTGGTAGCATGGCTTTTCATGAGGTTATATTGGTTCTTAGCTAGGGAATTAACTTGGGGTTGCCAAAAATTGTGCTGATACTGAGGCAGTCTGTTCCTGATTTTGAACATCTTCAGACATACTTTTAAACTTACCTGCTAGGTCAGTGGTTGCTTTCCCCATTATGGTGTGAGGAATGTGGTTTCTTGGTTGTTGGAGAACAGCAAAGACTGCTAGGAGAAGAGTCTAAGGGTATTGACATTTTTGTTAAATGCAGTTTACTGTTGGGATGATACAGGTGGGAGTTCACTGACAGAGATTTCCATTTTAATGTTTCAGTTGCCATGCAAAAAGCACTGGTTTTATGCAGCTTTTTACTACACCAGAGAACCAAGTAGATGAAACTAACATTTTACATCACACAAGACTAGCTTTCCTTACCCTGAAGAATTTTATTCTCATGCATTTCCTTTTTAGTATTGATCATTAGCTCACAGAAACTCTTTTCTGCCAAAAGAGGGAGGAAAGATCTCTTTTATTAAAAGGCTGCAGTTCATTATTTCATTGAGGGTACAGACCTCCTGTTATTAAAAGGAAAACTACTCATCAATAATCAGAGCTTATTTTTTCTGTGAATATACTTGCTGGTGCTGGCAGAAAGCCAGTCTCCTCCAAGACAACTTGAAGTCAGCTCTTTTCACATGCAGAAGAGACACTTTGCTGTATGACTAATTAATTTCCTAATTAGCAGCTGGCAATCTATTATTATTTTTAATTAACGGATCCATCTAGGCTCATTCTAAAACAAGCAACTGTTTATCATTAATATAAAAGTTAGATCCTGATATTTATAAGTTAAGCCCAGCTAATATGACAGGAGAGCCCTATAAGAGCTGTGCAAAGCCTGTGCATGACTGACTTGTCTTGTGTGCTAATGCCTGATATAACCCCGACCTGTACACACCCCCTGTTCCTTAAGTGCATTTTTCAGTATGGCTTTCAGCTCATGTCTTTTCTGAAGGTTTCTTGCAGGTGGTTCAGTATCTATGGCGGTATAAACCAAGCTATGTTTTGCCTAGGAATGCCTGTATGTTCTCATCTGTTTATTAAATGTAAAACACTCTAAGGGAATTTTTGCTTTATGGCGCATGAACAGTAGTCTGTGTAAACAAGTATGGTCTGGTTGAAAGCAGGCTGAGGAGCTTGGTTGAATTCAATCAGTTTATCCCAAAGGACTCTGTTTATGCAGCTGTGGCTTTTTACAAACTTGCTGCATCATATAAGTACCATATAAATATAAGCGCAAGGGGCTGTAAGTCCTAGAGCAAATGAAGAGATATTAATAGACAAGTGGTCTGGAGCAGCCTGAGCTATATGAGACTGGGTCCGTGTCCATCTGAAGCCTGGCAAGTGGAAACTCCCTGGAAGGTTTATTCCTATGAGGGGAAGGGCAGTGGGAGGAGAGGCAGGACTGAGTCCCTTTTCAGAAAGAAAATAAATTATTGAGACACAGCCATAGGAGACAGAAGACTAGAGGCACACAACACTCCTGTCCATGGTTTGCTTTTCTTTCCTCTGACCTTTCACAGTGCAGGTGCTTCCTCAGGCTGGGGGGACCTGGTCTGTACCGATGCCAGAGGGAAGCGCCCATCAGCCACAGAGTGCCTAGCAGGGCCAGGAAATTGAGGGGTCTCCTCCAGAGCCTCAGAGTTAGACCAGAGGAGAGGAAAGGTGGGTGATAAATGGAGACAACTCCTTTCCCAGTAACCTTCGTCTGCCTGCCCACCATCGTCAGTCCCCTGCCTGCTCACCTGTCTGGTACACAGATCCCAGTCCACTGGCTGGGCTTACACCACCACTTACTCAGTTGGGTCCAAACTGGGTCCTGAAAAGGTGTGTGGCTTCCCAGTACCAGTGGGGTGTAAAGCAGCCTCAAAAACCTAGAGAAGCACCTGGTGCTGGCTTGGGCAGTGGGAAGCAGGGGCAACTAACCGTGGGCTTAAACTGTGCATTTTTACACAGTTTTTATACTGAGGAGTTGCAGCTGGAAGGCCAGAAGTCACCTCAAGCAAGGTCTAGTTAGGAAGTTCACTGTAAGCAGATATTTGAACCCACCACATATGGACCTAGCTCCAAGTTGAGCCATATGGGTGGTCTGTCCTAAACCTCTGGACACTTTCCATCTGCATCAGACAGGCAGAACACTGGGCAGTGCCAGGGCACCGTGGTCCCCATGGAAAGGTCAGACTGTTGGGCTGAGCGTTCTGCTGGGACAACTTCACAGCAGTGAATCATTAACCTTGCTGGTACTGATCATCTTCTTAGCAGCTAATGGTGCAGCTGTAAGGCTATACCTGGAGAAGACGTGGCAGGCAAGGCTGTGCCCCTGTGCCAGGGGCCCCTGGCAGCATGCTTACTGTCTCAGCATGGGAAAGGAGCTTTTCTTGCCCATCCAGCCTCCCTGGGGAATGCTGCATAAGGGGTTTTATGTCTACCCGAAGTGCTTTGTGAGATATGAGCAGCTCATTATCTTTAATGACTCTGACATCTTTAGCAGGCAGGGATTTACCATAAGGATAATGGGCTGTTGCTTGACATGGCCTTTAGCACTAACCCTCTGCTGTGTGCACACCCAGCCACATAACACAAGTGATTACATGGTCTCCATCTTCAATTTAGGGCTACAGTCCACGTTTTTTAAACCACTGACTGCTTTAGTGTCTGGAACTTGTATGGGAAACATCATTTGCTCTCCAAGCATCTTCTTCTTAGTGGATGTTACGGAAATACCAGATTCTTTAGTGGCTGAGAAAAGAGGAGAATTTTCTTCTTTCTCATGCCAGAAATACGAGATTTGACTGAAATTTTCAGTGGATCGGTAGATACAAGAATATTTTTTCTGTTTTTCGCTTGTTTATTTTCAAACTAGTGTTCCTAATCTTCCAACCTATAACAATTTCAACCTATTTAATTTTTTTATTAATAAAATAAAATAAAATATTCCCAAGTCTATTTACTGTAATAAAAATCAGAGTACACACTGGCATTTGGGTGGTACTTTTAATCTGTTTTTCTCTTTATATAATGACACACATCCCTGTTCAATTAGATGACTCATCATACACTTCATCAGCAGTATGCTCTGAAAAACAGAGCAAAAAGCATTCCTAACAATTAAATACTTCTTTAAAAAGTTATAATCAATCAAGATTGATAGAAAGAAACAAGGTTAAGCCCCATTTATGTCATTTAAAATGATAACGTGGTCTGTTTCACTGCAGCACTCATTTTAAATATGGCAGCGTGGTTTGTGATTCATACCCATTCCACCCTGTCGCATAATCACATGTTTTATGCCATTTGGCCGCCTACATACCTCAGCTTGTTTGTCACCTTTATTGTTTGCTCTTTTATGCTTCACCCAGGCTAATGTGGTCCCAGAGCTCTTCTAAAGTAGTGACAAAGACATGTTTGATTGATTTACTTATTTATAAACCATACTTACAGGCTGCTGGTTGTTTTTGAAGTTTGACGCACAGTTAGCCTGCTGTTTTGCCCAATATTTTGCCAATTAACAGGGGTCAACAGAAAGGACACTGGCATCAACCAAAAGACTAAGCTTATTTTGCTGATTATCTTAAAATAATACAGAAAGGAAATAACGAGTGATCAATCAGAATAAGTTAAGTATATTGCTAAGCAACAACACAAAGTTAGGCAACACATCTAATCATTACTGCACAAAGTTAGCAATAGTGATTAAGAAAGATACATCACCAATCACCCAATTCACCGTCATCCAGACCCGGAGTCACTGGGGTGCCTCAAGCAGCGAGGGTTTGGAGAACCTCTCCCAGCAACTGAGAATTCCTGCATAGTGTGTCCACCTGCAGATGAGGCCACTGAAGAGTTGCTGCACAGGTGTCCTGCTTTATAGGGCTTATTTATCAAACTCTGCAAGTCAGGATAACTTGCATTTCTCTTTGTGCTGAAATACCTGGCACATCATCCTCCAGGTTGGATTCCGCCCAAAGTCTGGCCAGTCCTTGGGGAGGAATTCAGAGGAGTATCTCTGTCCTTGCAGCTTTAGCACCATACTTCTCAACTGAGATCTCTCTGGTCTCACCATCTAACAGGGCATTTGCTGATTACATATATTATTACTTTTGCAGATGGCTGCTAAAAAGTTTCCGATTGCTTTTGCACTATAAATGTTATAACATATATAGTCTTTACAGGGTCCGTCTTGGGGTCAACAATTAGCTTAGCCTTTTACCCAGGCCTTGACATATAGCCTGCTAATACATAGCCAGAAAAATCTAATTCTGCTAACAGCAAAGCAGACATGTCTAAGAGAAGTGATGCATTTCATAGAAGCCACACTGGAAGGAACACAAGAAGGAGATTTGGATGCACTCGCTTTTCAGTCCTCTCCCAGTGCATGAGGACCTGCAGCCACAGACAGGTCATACATGTGGCAAATCCAAAACCAGCAACTCTGTCTCACAACCAGCCAAGTTACCATCAGACTGCTCAGTAAGTTTGGCTCTCCTGTGCAAGTGGGATTCAGAAGCTGTTTCATGGTGTACTCTTCCATGAAAGAATAAGGTCTGTGGGCAGATCAGGCACCAGGAGAAGGTGGTTATCTGAACCCAGGAGATCAGATATTGTCATTATCAATTTCAGCCCCTCCAATACCACAAGCCAAACCATGCAGGCCTTGAAAATCTAGACTTAGGCTTCAGTTTTAAACAGCAAGAGAAATCAGAGCACCAGGCTGATATTCCTATGTTGGTCCCAACAGCTGAAATCAGAGATGGCTGCACAATGCAGCATCCAGTGACCGTGAGTCCATTCCCAGGTGCAAGGCATTGCAAGCATCAAGCCTATGGGACACAAAAGCACGGACATTTGTGGCATGGCTGTGTATCTGGTGGGAAGCAAGACAGCTTTTAGTTTGCCTTAACATGAAAATAAGTGCTTCTGCAACTTTGCAATTTGTGTATCTGGTATGTGTAAGGAACTGAAGGATACAATGTGTGATGCCAGTTAGAGATTTGCCCAAGGAAAGGTGGGACAAAAGTCAGATCCAGACATAAGGATTTGGTCTTCAAGATGAAAAGCATTGCAGAACTGTGACAAGTTCAACAGATGATTCTTTCATATAATTAAGATATTTCATCTAAATGTAACAGCTCATAATTATTTTTAAGGAGTTGATAAAGAAACAACCATTCAATACTATAAAGAACTCAGGGGGTGAATAATGTTCAAGTTGATCTTGTGTGGAGGAAGGTGCCAAAATGTTAACAAATATAAAAATTACAGATATCAGAGCAGCTAAGGAGATCTGCAGAACAGGTTTGGGCAATCCTGTCTGGACTGCTCTGCTGCAGAAATCACACTGGAGATTCCTCCCCAACAACAGACATATCCTATTTGAATGACTTACTTGTTTATGCTTTGTCTAATGAATTGACATGTTATTCAGATTCAAAATGTAGCAATTAATTGCATTATTCTCTGGGTGCATTCATTAAAGCCGATTTAACCCATGGGTTGTTCTTAAGTAGTGTCTTTGGTGTATTGTTATCACTTTTCCTGTGGCATTGCTTCCCCAAGCCTCGCTGTGCTTTGTGCTCTGGGACTGCCAGCTTGAGACCCATACAGTGGGGGAGGAATGAATGGCAGTGAGCCAACAGCACCAGCTGAGCATCACTCTGCAGGTGAACAACTTCACAGAGTTACCAAACTTCCTTTGATGCACAAATACTGGTGTTTGGAAGAAAGGATGTGAAAGGGTTCAAGTTAGTGAAGCCAATAAACTCATCACACTTATTCACAGAGCATTAGAAGCCTACTGTGCTGTCACATCCTAGAGATTTGTGTGGCCATCTATTAATAAGGAATATTAGAGACACAGCTAGACCTCTAGTTATCATTCATACCCAAATTCTCAGAGTAGAAATATCAGAGCACTACAGTACTGCCTAATCTCTGGATCTTTATTCTAATTACTCAAATGTTAACTTCACCTCTAACTTACTCTCTCCATGTAATGTAGTTTAGTTAGAGCCTAAATGTATCTTTTTATGTGAACCACAGAAAGTTAGATCAAAACATTAGATGTAACATTTTAAAAAAAAAAATTCTTAACATTTATATTTTCCATAACAAGAGGAAAAATAATATGAATGTCAGCAAACGCATCTAGTAACTCATAGAGCTTCTTGGGGAGTAACTTCTAATAAACAAGATTAGCTGACAAATTTTCCCCAAAGTGGCTACAGTGAGGTTTATTCCTATTAAAATACAGTAAGTGAAACTGATCAAATCAGGCTGTTTGCTAGATTTGTGACTAATGGAAAGGTTTTCTGTTTTTATCCAGAGTAATTCTGCAAATTTCACTATGAGTGAAACTAAACTGTGCATCAGTGGAGGCGGTAGAAAAGCTAAAGGTCAGTGTTTAAATTCAGCAGCTCTCTAATCTGTGGTGCATCTAAAGATCAAGCCACTTTGCAAAAGAAATGTGTCAGCAGACAAAAGGAAACCAAATTGCACAAAGCAGAACATCTGGATTAAGAGAACACTTAAGAAGTGCTCAGCATGAGCATCACAGCTTGGCTGAACCAGAACCTGACAGCTGGAGAGGGAGGTGGAAGGGCTCTTCACCCTTATTTCATCCCATTTCTTGCAACTCATCATTGTGCTCAGGGGACCATCTGTGTAACAGGCAGTTTCCAGATCTTAATGGATGCTTTTATATTAGGGCTGTTTGGATGAAACTCTGCACACTGGTGTGAAATATGCAAAGTCACTAAGGACTGCAATATTTTACCCAAGATACAAAGGGATATTTATAGAAGACATGTACTCACTGGAGTTTCATTACAAAACTAGACTAAGGGAGTAGCACAGAAAGTTAGAGAGTGCTGGCACAGTTAGTCATCAGATGCAGTTCTGAGTGTGAGAATGGCTGGTGGGACAGGAAGCATTACCTCCTTCTTTCTGCAGAGTATGTATTTGGTGATGCAGAAGGCAGTGAAATCACTGATCAGAAAAAGAGAGAGGAATGCTGATGTTAACATAGATACAGAAAGCAGAAATATCACTCTAATTAATTTTTAAAAAGAAACAACTATTTTGAAAGGAAAGAACTAAGAGGTTTCCATTATATATGAGTTTTAGGACATGTTTTGACACAACAGTGATAGAGGATCAATTTATAAAGCTCAGTGTAATGGGATAAAGACAACATCAGATATTAAAAACTCAAAAAATAAATGTCACAACTGAGAGGAATGTGAACTCTGGAAGAGCTTTAATTGCCTGCACTGCCATGCTTGGCAATATTAAGCTCCAACCATCTAACTGAAGAGATTGAACAAGAATAAAGCTAAAGTACCATAAGAGTGAGAGAAAGGTGTTAGAGCTTCTGAGGGAAGAAACCCCATAGGGATGCTGTGTGTAAGTTAAGAAAGGCCAAATATTTAAAAGAGAAATTGAAATACACCATTCAGAAGTATGTGTCATTGTTTAACCCCATCTGGCAACTAAGCTCCACATGGCTGCTCGCTCAATCCTCCTGGTGGGATGGTGGAGAGAATTGGAAGTGAGAAAAACTTGGGGGTTGAGACAAAGACAATTTAATAGAGAAAGCAAAAGCCATGTGTGTAAGCAAAGCAAAACAAGGAATTCATTCACTACTTCGCATTGACAGGCAGTTGTTCAGCCATCTCCAAGAAAGCCGAGCTTCAACACATGGAATGGCTACTTGAGAAGACAAATGCTATAACTCTGAGCATTTTCCTCTTCCTTCCCTCAGCTTTTTATTGCTGAGCATTATGTCATATGGACATTCCTTTGGTCAGTTGAAGTCACCTGTCCCAGCTGTGTCCTCTCCCAGCTTCTTGCACACATCCAGCCTACTTGCTGGTGGAGAGGTGTGAGGAGCAGAAAAGGCCTTGTCTCTGTGTAAGCACTGGTCTGCAACTATGAAAACATCCCTGTGTTATAACACGGTTTTCAGCACAGATCTAAAACAGAGTCCCATACCAGCTACTATGAAGAAAATTAACCTTATCCCAGCTAAAACTAAGATGGAAACACTTACCTTTGTTCAGATATCCTCCTGTCTGTCCCACAGGGACCTGTTCAACACACACAGGTATGCCAGTGTTTCAGGTGTCAAGAGGCACATCATGACACACCAGATCTGCACATTTCATATGAAACTCACTTGTCCCTCAATTCTGCTGAACAGCCTCCTCACTGGAGATTTTAGGTGAGCTCTGCATGGTGTTCCTGTTTATACCATGATGCTCAGCAAAATCTGTAGATGTCTGCTAATTTATTATTTACCTCTGATGTTCTTGTCACTACTGGCTGCAGTAATAGCAACAGCTGAGTTTTGTGAGGTCTTGCATGCCAGCACAAAAAAGTTTCACTGAAAAAAGAACCCGACACCTGTCAGATGAGCTGTGCTATGGTGCTACACTAGGGTAATTCGTATTAGAACACTACATAGCCTAGACAGTGTGTGCCAAGCAGTTTTTTATTAAGCAAAATCCTTTCTAAGCCACCCAGGAAACAAACTGGCAAGCAGCTAGAAATCATCCCCAGTTATAGAATCATAGAATCATAGAATCATAGAATCATAGAATCATAGAATCATAGAATCATAGAATCATAGAATCATAGAATCATAGAATCATAGAATCATAGAATCATAGAATCATAGAATGGTTTGGGTTGGAAGGGACCTTAAAGATCATCTAGCTCCAACCTCCCTGCCATGAGCAGGGACACCACTCACTAGACCAGGTTGCTCAAAGCCTCACCCAACCTGGCCTTGAACAATTCAAGGGAGGGGGCATCCACAGCTTCTCTGGGCAACCTGTTCCAGTGTCTTACCACCCTCACTGTGAAGAATTTCTTCCTAATATCTAATATAAACCTCCCCTCTTCCAGTTTAAAGCCATTTCCCCTTGTTCTGTCATTAACTGCCCTTGTAAAAAGGCAGCTTTCTGCCTTTTTAACTGCCCCAGCTTCCTTGTAGCCCCTTCAGGTACTAGAAAACCGCTAGAAGATCTCCCTGGAACCTTCTCTTCTCCAGGCTGAACAGCCCCAACTCTCTCAGCCTGTCCTCACAGGAGAGATGCTTCAGCCCTGGGATCGTCCTCGTGGCCTCCTCTGGACCCGTTCTAACAGGTCCATGTCTTTCTTGTGTTGGGGGCTCCAGAACTGGACAAGTACTCCAGGTGGGGCCTTACCAGAGTGGAGTAGAGAGGGAGAATCCCCTCCCTCGACCTGCTGGCCACGCTGCTCTTGATGCAGCCCAGGATACAGTTGGCCTTCTGGGCTGCAGGCACACATTGCTGGCTCATGTTGAACTTCTCATCCACCACCACTCCCAAGTCTTTCTCTTCAGAGCTGGCCTCAAGCCACTCATCACCCATCCTATATTTATGTTTGGGATTGCCCCAACCCAGGTGCAGGACCTTGCATTTGGCCTTGTTGAATTTCATGAGGTTAGCACAGCCCCACCTCTCCAGCCTGTCAAGGTCCCTCTGGATGGCATCCCGTCCCTCCAGCGTGTCAACTGCACCACTCAGCTTGGTGTCGTCAGCAAACTTGCTGAGGGTGCACTCAATCCCACTGTCCCTGTCTCTGACAAAGATGCTGAACAGTGTCAGCCCCAATATTGACCCTTGAGGGTCATCACAGGTTTCCACTCAGACACTGAGCTGTTGCTACAACTCTTTGAGTGCTACCATCCAGCCAGTTCCTTATCCACCGAGTGGTCCATCCATCAAACCCACATGTTTCTAATTTAGAGACAAGGATGTCATGCAGTATAGTGCATGTAGTGGAAGTGTCTGAAGCTTTTGACTCTTGGGCTACCCAAGGACTTGGAGCCCTGTTCATCATGAGAAAATCTCTACAGAGACAACAGCCACAAACTGCTCCATGCATGTAACTAGGGTTCACATCTGTTCATTTGGAACAGGCAGGGTAGCATCCCTTGGCAATCAGAGCCACTCCTTTGCTTTCAGGAAGGTCTGGCCTTGACCTTCTTTGCTCCCTGGAAAAAGCGAGATTGCACAGTGCATCAAAGAAGCATAAGAAATCTCAAAGAGGCATTTGTTCTGATTTAACCTCATTGTTACAGTATGATCCACTTTTATATGAGGTAGATGCCCAGTTGATTCAATTTTAGAGTACCACCTTCTTACATTGCAGATGCCTGCAAGCCACACAATATTATTCCACCAACCAGGTGGCAGAACAAGACAGAAGAAAACAGATTTTTTTCTCTCCTCAAAGTCCAATTTTTCAGTGTAATCAATGCAGTGGTTTTTCAGCTCCCTCCATAAAGGGAAGAGTCTGAGTGAAATAATTACAGACCTTCTCTGAGTACTCTGACCTGCTAAAACGCATAAAATACAAGAGCATTCATTGATTTATCTGTACAAAGAGAAGCAACAGAGAATACATTCAAGCAAACCCCTTCCTATTTCCCCCTCTATACTAACTTGGAGGAAGTTTTTTTCCTATTGTGTATTTTTATGAGGTTTGTGTTATAATTTCTAAATACATGGGGATCCAGTATTTACCTCAGTAAGTAGCTCCTAGATCTTAGTGAATTTCCCTGTAGAAATTTTATAGATCAAAACAGATTTTTCCAAATCCAGTAGATTTCTGTTACATCTGAGACCCATTGCATTCCTCCCTTGTGCTTGCAACCACTGATTTGGTTAACAAGAAATGCTCAGCCATAAAATAGCCTGAAGAATAACATTGCACTTCTGCAAAAATAGGGACTTGATGCAATGTTTTGTGTAATAACTTCCCAGTCAACAGCCTCAGTAAGAAAAAAACCATAATTATCTGTTCCACTTATACCTTGCTGAAAATAAAGTTTGTATATGCCTGTGTAAAACACCTCAAAACTAGCTGATGAGTCTTTTCACACGTTGTGTGTCAGGTATGTGTGTGTACATGTGGTTGTCCAACTAAGCAGTGTGTGGGAACCTTAGCCTTTTTGCAGCCCTCAAGTTTACCACATCAGTTTGCACTGGATATGCTCTATGCAAACAAGAAATACTGAATGCAGAGCAAAAGTGGCTGGGTGAAAATTCTCAACCTGAGTTACCCAGAGGTTGTGTGAGGTGATCAAACAGACACTCTGGCTTTGAACTCTGGTAGACCTGGGTACAGGGCAGTAGACATGAATGGTGTTTCCAAACTGGAACCTACAAATGTGTTAGCTAGCAAGGTGTTAGTGGTGATTGGCAAACTTGGGAGCCCAACCTACATCACCTAAGGAAAGTTCATACCTTTTGTCTGGTCCAAAGAGAAAAAAAATAATCAATGTTTTTAAGCTGGGGTGTAGGGATAACCACTTAGCCCTTTTAGCACAGGTGAAGCCACAGTCTTTTTTTAAAAAAAAAATTGTTTTACCCCATCTGAGTAGGTTTTCAGCTTCCCTAGACATCTTTCCAGGATGGCCAAAAAGGGTATGTTTTTCCAGCCACATTAACTCTGTGAAGTTATGGCAGAAGCAGTCCTAATCCTTATTAACAAACTTGTTATGGAGCTAGAATGCTTGACACCAGGTTAGCTGACCATAAAGGGCCTAGGTTTCCCCATATGCTTTACCTTGGCTTGCTAAGCATATCTTAAATCCAGAGTGCCTATATACATTGGAGTCTCCAGACAAGCACAGAAACTTTTACACACCAGTCCTCTACCCCAGCACAGACAGGACCTCTTCCCTAAAGGAAAAAGTACATAAAGGTTGTGGTTACATGGTGGTTAAAATATAAAGTGCAATTATATGGCACTTTTAAAGCTCTGTTCGATACGGATTCAATAACAAGATCAGGTTGATGAAAACATAATTTTGCTGCCTTTCTGTCCTGGAAGGGTAGGAGTGGGGCTTGAAATCAGAGCTTTCCTGGTTGAGAGTGTTGCTGGGCATAAAGGCTTTTATGTCAATATCCACATCCTGGTGGAAAAGCATGTACAGCATTGCTGGGATTTGCAAGCACCCAAGCTGCAGGAAGGGAAGATGCTCCAGCCACTGGCCCCTGCTGTGGCAGTCCCGCAATTTAGCCCTGGAAGCCGGCAGCCATGCACCGTGTTTGCCAAACATACACGGTGGCATGTGGAAACATTAAAAATGCATTCGCATAACAGACACATCTGCATGTGAAAAGACTTGCAGGCAAAGGGCTTTTGATGCAGAAAACTTTGTTGTCATTAATTACAGAGACATTTTTTCTGTCTCCATTATACCCAGACCTCATGTTACAAGAGATAATTGCTTCTGAAGCGCATTTAGGCTGTAAAACTGTTATATGAAAAAGCAACATACTAACAAAATGCTTATTCTGGTACTCTGTACATTAATATCCTTTTGAAATAAGGAATTGCTCTGTGCTCAGTGATGATGTATCTTTTTTTTAAGAAAAAGATTCAGTAACTGGTTCCCAAGGAGCTGTGATCATTTTCTGTTTTCTGCTGTGACCTTTCTATCATTACACCAGTTGAGTCTTCTCTCAACAGTGTGACTATATAGTGTCCAAGCTGTACTGCAGAAAAAAAAAGGAATTTATCTTGTTAATAAGAATGGAAATGCATGGGATTTTCTACTGACTTAGAAGATTTTCTTTATTGTCTCTTTCCAGGCAAAAAAAATCCTTAGGAACATGACTCATATTGCAGGCAAGAAGGAGTGGTTTATGGTCAGTAGCTCTCAGGAAAGCGACGACCCCACCATTTTGAGTGTTGTTCATTGTGGAACAGAGGAGAAACATGAAATTGTTGCTCCCAGTTTCTCAATACAGTGCAAAGGTGGCATCAGTGGTACTTTAAATCCAAAAATGGGCTTTAAATCCAAAAATGTATAAAAATAAATGTCACTTAAGCTGGGAAAGTGGGAGAAGGAGAAAGAGAAAGATAGAGAAAGAGAAGTAGAAAGAAGGAGAAGGAGAGGGAGGAGATGGAGAAGGTGAAGAAGGAGAAGAAGAAGGAACTATTTGTGTAGCAATTAACCAGATGTGCCTCTCTGTACTTTAATGGGAGGAGCATTTTAAAAGGAACTAAAAAGTGCTGTAGAAGATAGGAGGAGTAGGAAACATGCTGCATATTTGATAAGAACAGTGAGTTCACTCAATCTAGAAACCCATCCAATCTTTCATTTTCCCTGAACAAGAACTAAAGCAGACACTGTTTAGTAATTTTAGTAATTTTTTTGAACTCATTAGCACTGAATAAATATGTATTTCTAAAGACTGTGAATTAACTATAAAATTGGCATCTTATGAGGAACAACTTCAATGCTCAAGCACAGCCTCTGTGACCTCTTCTTCACTCACACCTTCTCCATGCTCCCCCAAGCCCTGTGCCCACGAGCGTGTGTTGTGCACATCTTCCTTCTTATGCCAAAACACATCTTCCCACTGAGACACTAGCACAGGCTGGGCCAGAAAAAGGATTTTTCTGGACAGGCCGACTCTTAGCTCCAGCTAAACAGCCTAGGTTTGGAGGTCCTTGCCATGTCTTCGGCTCTGGCAGTCCTATGGGGGCCACTGCATGCTGTTACCCCCAGTGTTCCCAGTGAGTGCCCCACATCCCTTGATTTCTGCCTCTATTGTAGTGCCCTGGCCAGTTTTAGGGGCTGATGTTTCCTTGTGGTGACTATGTTGGAGCTCCCAGACTGCTTACCATGCTGCTATTTATTTGCCAGAGCTGGAATAATTTCAGACCCAGATGATCCAAAAGCTTCACTGGAAACTTCTCCACTCGGGTTTGACTCTCAGTGGAGAAACCGGCACAACAGGTAGAATTTCATAAGCAGCCGATGTGAAGCTCCCACAGAAACCACAGGTACATTTTGGGATACATTGCACAGCCTGCTCAGTGAGGAAATCAGTGCTAAATATAACAACAAATTGCTGCTTAATGAGTAAGATTTCATTTGGTGGAAAGGATTCCTCCAGCGACTTCATTGGTATAAATACTCAAGGTGTAGGAAGCCTTGTAATGGAGAGGATGAGGATGGCAGGGTAGCAGGGTGGGGCTGAGGGAGGGCGGTCTGGAAGTATGTAGTCTTAATTTTTATTGAGCAGATCCTTCAATATTTTCAGAAGCTGAACAAGATCATGGTTTTTTGCACAAAGACAGGAAAATGCGTAGACAGTCTTTTCAATGTGGCAAATGCAGAGGAATAAAATGTGTTCGTTGTAAATGATTCCTATAGGAAAAAAATGCATTTCTATAGGAATAAAATTATATTATAAATAACTTCTATGGAAAGGCACACATGATGCAACTGGCACGATTTACTGAAGAAAAAAAAAAAAAAGATTATGACATTTCCAGGAAATCTTACATGAGAAAGACTGAGTATCTACTTGTGTTTGGAAAATAAATGCTAAAGAGACAAAACCACTACTGCTGGTATTCATTATGCAGGTGGCCAATGAGTTGGGAAATCTCAATTCTTGCAGATTAAAGTGAAACTGGGGGTCAAATTTTCTCTTTAGTGGGGAAGTTTGTGCAGGGAAGGTGAAGTTATGAGTCTGCCCTGCCCTGCAGAGCCTGATGTCCTCACAGACATCAATGTCCTCCCCAGCTCTCTCAGGAATTTTTCTTTGTTTGCCTTTGGTCAGCATGCGACACAAGTTGGCAGTGCTCATTCCTGGTCTGTGTGTAGTTGCAAACTGAAATAATAGCAAACAGGCCTGAAAAACAGGAAAACTAATTATTGCAACATTGCAATTAATATAATAGGGTGATCGAGAGTGCAACTGGTAAACAGCTAGATAATGGCCCACTGAGGAGGATGTCTGGAGTTCATCAAAGACACTTGTGGTATTTTATGACAAAGACATCCAAATATAATACTTGAAGATGTACAGCATGAATAGAACACATGGTGCTGCTAATGATGGGTGCTGGAGTACATGCTTAGCATAAGGATAAAATAATTATGCACTTAAAAACATGTGCTAAATGCATGATAGACGGTAACAACCAAAAAGCATGATGCAAAGCATAAGGGACTGACTAAACATAAGTTCAGGGAGGTGGAGATGTGGACTGCCTTCGTGACTTTCACCTCATTTATCAACACTCGGGTGCTGCATTGAGCCTGGATGCTGCTGACCGTCAGTGCCCAGTGTGCAGGTAGCTGGCTCCCAGTATCTGATAGGCATGCATGAGCCCAACCAAAAAAAAACAAAAAACCTGCAGCTTTGAGTGCCTCCCCCAGGAAGTACCTGGGCAAGGGAGAGAGCCTCTGTCCTGCCACTGAGCTGGCACAGTAAGTCACTGCTGTGGCAGCTCATCACTGCTGGTGGGTGTGAGAGGGAGAAAAGATGAGAGCTTGAGAGGAGGCAAGGGAGGAGCGGATTAGGAAAACACAAAAAGGCAGAGCCATACATAGCCAGACAGGGTTAATCCCAGTGGAGTTTATGATTCTCCCCCTTCCTGCAGCCCAAGAAACCTCAGAAACCTCAGAATGACTATGTAAATGCACACACATGATGAAAAGTTATTTAGGCAGGTGCAGTAGGATGGAGTTTTTTCGATGACATGAGTGCTGCTGTCAGAGTGAGAGCTGCCAGGGCACATCCGTGTCACATCCATGGGGTTCTGCAGCCAATCTGTAGGTTTTTTGCCAAAAACAAGGGCCTGGACTAAAGCAGTAGAGTATTTTCTGCCAGAGAAGTAGTTTTCTCTTTTTAAAAATATATAAATAAATAATATTTTAAAAAAATGAAGGTGTAGTTTGATTAACCACAAAGCTGTCTGGGCAAAGAGGCTTGCCTGGGACCCTAGCAGACAGACCACTGGCCTTGGGGGCTGAGGATCCAAATTATTACTCTGAGCATGTTAGGCTATCACTTTCTTTCCTCCTGGAGATGCTCCTCACTGTGCATCAATTGATTCTGTGCCTGCTGGATGGCAGGGTGGCAGGATGGGTGGATGGATGCCTTGGGGCATTCACCTCAGGCATGAGCTTGGAATTCAGAGCTGTGCTCCAATTAACAGGTGTTCACACAGTGTGAAACTGCTCTACTCCAGAGGCTGAGGTGAAACTCAGGTTCCTCACCCAACAGCTGGGGCAGAGGAGGGCTCTGCACTGTGATCTGCTCATCTTTCTCTCCCTTTTCCCTGCTATGCTTTAACATTTTGATGTTTAATTCTCCTGTGGAGCAGGGAGACAAGACTACCAGAAAGCTGGAAGAAATACACAGAATGTGAACAGCACGTATTTTAGACTATTTATGTTCCAGCAAAGAAAACTTAGATGAGATACAAAAGTCTCAGCAAACTGCGTTTCATGAAAGTAAGAGAGTCAGCTTAAAATACTTTTCAGGATCAGTAAAATTAAGTAAGAAGAAAGAATTTGAGGAGCAGTGCTTAATTTTAAAACACAATACATTATACTTAGTCTGTCACTGGCCTTTGTCACTGAAGGGTTAAAACACATTTTATGAAGAAGATGGTTAATGTAATTTATATTAAAAATTATTATTATTATGGCAGAGAAATTGGGGCAAGTATTTTTATTCTTGCCCATATTCTGGCAATAACAATTTACTTTTCTAATACCTGTGGGACCCTGCTGAAGAGCTGTAAATGATATTACAAGACATTGGTACCACACACACACACAAGTGACATGCTGGCAGGGCAGCAGCACAAAGAGAGTAGGATAGCAGGAAGAACCACTTTACATCTACATCCTTGTGCTTTGCTTTTCCACCTGCAGGGCAGTTGTCAGTGTGCTAAAGGCAGTGGGGTTACAACAGAGATTAATTTAGTTATTATGTGCAGAACTTTTCAATAACCGTGTTGTTGCTATCACTGTATTGCCACTTGAAGACTTTCATGGCATATGGGATGTACTGAACACACAAATCCTTCAGTTACTCACAAAATGCTGTGAAACTTGTAGGTGGCTCGGTACTCAAGCAAAACAGCACTTGTAGCTTCCAGTTACTAGCAGGATGCCATGTATGAGCCCACAGTGTACTTGAGAAATTAGTAGATAAATAGCGTGGACTGGGAGAGTTGAAGCATTTTAGATTTTTCTAGAGGTCTATTGCTAACAGATCTGAATGTGCAATGGCTAGTTCTCAGCATAATACCAGGTCTTCAGCTCTTTAAGGCAGAGCCCATCTCTTAGCATGGGCATAGATAGGTCCCAACCAAAGCAAGCCCCCAACATGGATGGGCTCTCAAAAGTCTAGCTATTGTAACGGACACAAATTAGTTCATAAAATACAAGGTTGTCTGGTCAGAGGAGGCTTTGTATAGAAATGTTAACCTCTGAGTAAACAGTATGTTATATTGATTAAAAAAAAAATTGTAAGCAGAAGATTTCAAATTGACAGCTTGTCTTTATTAGGATATATAGTGTATGATACAGTCCATGTAAAAGAATTATTTAGCAAGTCCTGAGGGGAAAAGAGATCATATGAGCAACTGGGAAAGTGTCACAAGAAAGCAAGGGGAATATCCTGCAATATAGGTTATGGCAGCTGGGACTGAATATGTTATTTCAGATCTACTTAAATTGGCTCAGGATAGCTTTGCCTCAGAATGAACTAGAAAAATAAATTGGGAAGGAGCTGCTTCCCTGGGTCTGAAGAGGGTAGGGAAAGCCAGGTGGCCTGGGATGTGCAGAAGGTATTTCACGAGTTACGGATTAAAAGAAGACAGAATTCTTGCTGCTGTGTCATATTGCAGGGACAGTTGCCATAGCACCATTTGCTGCTAAGAATAGATTTCTGTAGCCCAGCAGCAGGTCAAAATATTTATCAGAGTTAGGCTTTTTTTCAGGGCTAATTCAAAGGAAATTTAGAACCCTGTACAAAAGTGCTGAAAAGCACAAGATGTAACTCATATGTCCTAGCCCCATGCTAGAATGAAATGGGGTAATTTGGACACAGGTATTTGGTATTTGACATGAGCTTCCATGAAAATCAAAGTAGTTTGTGACACTTGGTCCACCTCACCTGAACCTTGTATTGGGAGACAAAGAAACAGAGCTTGGATGGTGAGGCATCCCATTTTAAAGCAGAAGATTTTGTAAAACAAGGGGATGACTGAGACAGAACAATGATCTGAAATTATTTTTCCTCTCACTCACTGATTTTTCCTTCATAGGGAACCTGGCGGTTCTCTGCACTTCCTGTGGTGCATTACAGAGGCTTCTGAGTCTGAAGCAGGACTGTCCTCTCTGCAGTTGTCTCCAAAACATGGCTAGCAATCCAGCTGCCCTGGTCAGAAGCAGGTCAAAGGCATCATGACACAGACACCCCTTTCAGGCACAGAAATAACTTTCCCCAAATCAGAGGCTTGGAGGCAGCAGCTGGAAGTAGGTTGCCTAATTGAGCTTGTATTGTGCATTGGTGCAGCATGGGAACTGTCCTTGCTCCCCCAGCAATTACCAAGTAGAGTCAGAGAGATGTTGAGCCATACAAAACAATTCTCAGCACTGTGGTGAACCAGAATCTGATCAGGGAAACACGCTGCTAATATTTGATCCTCTGCAATGCAATGGATCCACCTTTCCTGCCTCACCTTCGTGTGGATGCACACCTGGACCAGAACGTCAGGGCAAACTCTGCACAAGCATTTCTCCTGATGTGGAGCAGGGTTAAAAGGTGGAATTCAGACTATTCTTCAGGAAGAAAAATAAAAGGTCATTATGATAATCACAGTGCCACCCCTCATCCCACATTTGATTAAACCCAAGAGACTTACCCAAGAGGTAAGCTGTGGACAGAGGATGCTCACTCTTTTTTAGCAGTTCTGGAGGATTATTGTGCTTTATGGAAATATCAGAGAATGGGAGAAAAGGGTAAGCAAGAAGGAAAAGGAAGGCCACCACAAGAGTCAGTCATCTTTAGAGGGTATCAGTTAAACACACTGACTCTCTGGAAAAATAATAATACATTCTGCCTCTGAGCATTACTGCAGAACAAGTGGCTTGTTCTGTGCAGGGTATCTGATAATGGTCTATCTACCACTCTTGTCAGCAGATCATAATTTTGAAGCTTGAGTGTATAAAATAAATGAGACAGACAGAGGCTTAATACTGACAAAAAACCCACCTAGCTAGTTCTTAAAAATCACCAAAGCACTAACAGCTTCCTCTTATTCTTTTCTGACATGCTTGAGCTACCCACAGAGCTTCCCACAGCATTAGTGTGACACAATCTTTTTTGCTTCCTCACTGTAACACTCACAAGAAGACGTTTGCTGACTGTATGTATTTGTTCCATGAATACCTGTATGGTGCCTTCTCTTTCTGTTTCACCCACACCTTCCTATATCAGCTCATCTTTGATTTAATTAAATCTCATCATTTTAGAGGTAGACATAAGCTGGACAGCAGTGCAAGCCATCTATGTGCATAAAAAATTTCCCAAAGGGGGTCATAAGAGAAGCCAAAGTGGCATACAGACACATCCCTAAGTGTGTCTTAGTGGTGGTCTTACTGGAGAGAACAGTTAGCAATCTACTTTCTTTTCAGGAAGAAACAGGAATATGCTATTGGCAAAACACACAGCATGCCTTCCTCTTAACTACAGTCTAACTTACCAGTAAAATAAATGCATGTCTCTGCTCGTGCTGACCTATAGCTAGGATAATTTTGATAGCACAGTTCAAAAATAGAAGCCAGGCCATAGAGTCAGTGTTGGGGATTTCTTATTATTTGGAATGGCCCATAACAAGTTCATCTTGGAAGTCATGTAGGAAGAGTGTGAAGAAATATGGATCATCCCAGCATATGAAGCTCTTAGTGACTGTGCACACAGTATGAAGGTTTAGCAAGCTCAGAGAAAGCGTACAGGAAGCTTGTAGGAGTAGAAAACTAAAAGATAAAAAAGTAGAAATAGGATGAACCCAGTCAGGTCAGTTCTCCCACTGTGTTGTATCTGGGCCAAAACCACTGTGTTCTATAGAGCACACAGTGTAGGAGGGAGGACCGCAAGCAAAGAAGAGACATGTGCTCACTGGAAACATGCATACAACTCCTGAGGGAAAAATCACTGCCTCAGCTGTGTATGAGACAGAGTTGGGAACCTGGAAAGCCACTTTGGCTGCTGTTATGCTGGGCTATTTGCAGTACATGCTGCGTACAGGTATGCTAGACGTCACTGGAGTACAGCACAGTGATGCAAGGCTTCAGAGGCAGAGGCAGGCAGCATCCCCTTACCAAGCTGGTAATGATTTAAAATCTGCAGCCATTCTGCACTAACATACTTTTAAAGTGATTGTTGTCTTTCTAAGGGACCTGAAGCTTGCTGTATCACCTGGGAACATACCTGCTCATGATGCTCTTGTGGGGTGGGAGGTCTGGGGGCCCCAGTTCCAGCCCTTCAGACAGTGATATCCCAGCAGAGAAGTGGAAAGCCCCTCCTACATCCTTTCAGTTGGTGGGTTTTTCATTTCGCAGCTGGTAGCTCTACTCTAGGTTGAAGGTAGTTTTTATCTATATGACTAGGGTACTGTGAAATCTAATGCTCACATTGTGAGAAAAGTAGGGATGCTGTTACAAGTTATCAATATATATTCTGAGTCACTGCCTGCTTTGAAGTGACAGGATTTGGGTCATAATAGAACAGAAAACTCTTTATCCATTGACATCTGATATCAACTGAATGCATGCACTTGAAGAAAAAAATATATCTTCCAGATCAGGGAGATAACACACCTCATTTCCCTGTAACCAGCTTCTTTACCCCTTACTGGGACACCATACTCCTTACCTTGTCAATCTTAGCTATTGGCTTTTCAACCAGTTTCCCTTTTCCACCACTTGTGCTGTTCCTTGTTTCCTCTTCTGCCTTTCTTCCCCCTTCACTTTCAAGCTCTTTCTCCACTGCTCAGAAATGTACACAGTTAACATCTCCATCCCTGCCACCTGTCACTGTTGCTTTTCCCAGTCATCTGTCCTGTCTTCACCTCATGTTGAACTAGCAGTGAGAGGAGATGCTAAGCTCATAGGCAGCAGTGGGGAAGCCATTGAGTTGGCAGTCATTGCCTTGGGAGACCAGAACTGAGTGATGCGTGTTGTCAGTGCATGTTGATGCTGGCAATCAGAAGAAAAACACCTATTATTTTCCTTCCAAGCTCTAGGGTCTCCCAGGGATATTTTTGCTCACTTTGTTTTTTCTGCCTCAAATTATGCAAATCACGGGAAGTCTTCTCATATAAGAGATTATTGAGAAAAATAACTTTTTACACTGATCAGCTGCAGGCTTTAAGATGTTACACACTGGAAGAAGCCAGCTGCATCTTCTTATCATAACCTGCTGGTTAAATTATGTAAAGATACTGGATAGTGAGTCTACTGCCCTCATTGTTGTCTGTTTTAGCATCAGTGGAACGTACCTGGTAGACAGAAGACTTGTCCTGCAGTTTTATGAAAGTAGCATCATTATTTACAAAACAACACTAAAAACAACAAGCAAACATGGCCCATGTGAAGAGTTGATGGTATCATTTTTCTATACTAAGACAAAAAGATAAAACATTAATGCAAATGATTTTTTTGTGGTCTATGAAAGGCAATAAAAACTAAAAATCTCACAAATCATGTCTGTGAAAGAGCACCTTGTTCATCTCCTCTTTGAAGGACACTCCACAAAGTACTTATTTTCTCAAAATCTCAAATTGTGGACCACTGGAAATGTGAGAGTAAAGCACCAGGGAAACAGAAGTTTTAGAGGCAGAAGCAAAACTTGACAAGTCTGGATGGTATTACAGCTCATCAAAAATGCTTAGTCAATTCTCAGTAGAATTGAGAAATTCAAACAACCTGCAAATTTAGGAAGTCATTTCGTCCCTGCTTTAACAGAATTGTCAGGACAGACTTCTCAAACAGAGAAATCTCATTTTAAAAAGCAGTATTTCCACATTTTTACTCAGACAGAAGTTTTGATTTTTTTTCCCAGATTTCGCTGACCTAGCCTCACCTAAGTGCCCAAGGTCCTCCTGGAGAAAGGAGGTTAGGGCAGCTGCCCAAACCATGAGAGCCCAGCTTGGTAGAAACCAAGCCAGACATGTAGGCAGGAGCTTGCCATCCAGGTCATACTCAATCTGGGTTAGCAAGGCTACTTCACAAATCACATAAAGTGTTGCCAGTTTTGCTCCTTTGCAAAAGGAACAGGAGGTCTGCCAGAGCACAGTACTAAAACTGTCTGCCAAGGCTGGCTTTTAAAGTCAAAATTGTGCCTCCTACATTTTTAATTCTATGGGGAAAAAAATAAATCTTGAAGGTCACCCTCTATGCTTACAAACTTATCTAGAAGTTTTTATATATGCATTTAACTTCCCAGCTGGATCAGCACCAGCCACTTCCATGTCATGTGCCACCCCAGTGGCACCACCAAGAAGGCCACCAAGTCTTTTGTATGCATGATCCTACCACACCAGGAAGCCTTGTCTGTAAGCTCTGGCTATCTTTGATTCAGCCAGGGCTGCTGGCAGAGAGGACATCTACCTATCTGTGTGAATTCTCCTGGGACATACCCTCTGGGGACCAAGGGCATTGGTGACCACCTGGAAAGGAAGCAACTGTCCAGTGCATGCTTCTGCTTTGCAATGTGGTTGAGGAAGAACCACATTTTTGGCTGCAGGGGTCCCCAGCACGTCCACGGACACACTTAACTGTAGATGGCAGCCGTTGTAGCAGCACTGATTATAAACCTATTCAAAAGATGGGATTCAGCCCTGCTGAAGCACAAGATACTAAACCTGTGGATGACCTCAGCTAAGGATTCGCAGAAAGAAGGGCAGCTTTAATCTCCCTCAGGAACACAGTCGGAGTCATGCAGTTGGAAATAGCAGTGTGGATGCAGTAAACAAGCACGATATTAGCTGCCCTCCCTATATGTGCCAGCCCACCCTACCCAGCAGAAGGGGCATCTCAGGCCCCTGACATCCACCCACACAAGCCCAAGGCACTCGGCTTCCCTGTTGATTGCTGGTTTACCCTCTGTAAATACAAGTTCACAAATGCTGATCCAAGGGGAGAAGAGTGAGCGAGCGCTGGATCACTGCCGCTGTGCGCTGCTGTCACGCCTTTGCTGTGTGCTTGCTGCGTTTCCATGCAGAACATGACCACTGCTACCACAGCTAGTGCAGTGTCGTCGTAGCATGTGCTCTACACTGGCAGCTAGCAACTTGAGGAAGCTGAAATAATCCACAGCAATCAGCCACTGTCCCAGGAAGGAGAACACACTGTCCTGAATCTGACCAGGAATTCTGCTGAGCTCTTAATGATCAACACTGTCACAGATGCTTTCATCACTTACTGAAACGACCATTACAACCTGTTCTTGCTGCCTTAGAATAGCAACTGACCATCTTAAGAGAAGCTGCTTTTTATCTTGGTTTTTGAAAGGTAAATTTGTTTTTAATGCTTTAAACTCCATTAAGAAGCACCAAAGGAATGGGATTTCCATCAGTTCAGGTGGAGGTTTGCTGCTGGCTCAACTTTTGCACAGGTTGTGTCAGATCGGACTTCCCTAGCCTGCCATGTCAATGGGTTTTGCTTATAAGGGGTTAGTGCAGATCTGCTGCTGACCTTGAACAAGTCAGCATCAACCTGAAGCAAAGCCAGTGTGAGATTCTGAGGTGGTTTGTGCAACTTGGACAGGGGACCTCCCTAGCATCCACATCAGGGTGCTACATGCATCAACAGAAGAAAGCTGCTGCTCTAGGCACTGGTGGGAGAAACAAACAAGTCAACCTACGCAACTCAAAAACATGCATTGTATACAGCCAAATAGGCACTAGTGCTTGGTGCAGTCTCCATCCTGAATCACAGAATCAGAGTGGTTCATGTTGGAAGAGACCATTAAAGATCATCAAGTCCAACCCACCTGCTATGAGCAGGGACATCTTTCACTGGATCAGGTTGCTCAAAGTCCCATCCAACCTGACCTTGAACACTTCCAGGGGTGGAACATCCACAGCTTCTCTGGGCAACCTGTTCCAGGGTCTCGCCAACCTCATTGTAAAAGGTTTCTTCCTTATGTCTAATCTAAACCTACTGTCTTTCAGTTTAAAACCATCACCCCTTGTCCTGTCATTGCAGGACCTGGTAAAAAGTCTCTCTCCATCTTTCTTATAAGTCCACTTTATATATTGAAAGGCCACAGTAAGGATCACCAGAGCCTTCTCTCCACCAGGCTGAAAACCCCCAACTTGGTCAGCCTTTCTTAGTAGCAGAGGTGTTCCAGCCTTCTCATCATTTTAATGGCTCCCTCTGGACCCAATCCAACAGGTCTGGGTCTTGTACTGAGGACCCCAAGCTGGACACAGTAAGCCAGGTGGGGTCGCACCAGAGCAAAGAAAAGGGGGAGAATCACCTCCCTCAACTTGCTGGCCACACTTCTCGTGATGCAGCCCAGGATACGGTTGGCCGCCTGGGCTGCAAGCATGCATTACTGGCTCACATTCAATTTTTCATGCACTTCATCCAAGTCCTTTTCCTTTTCTGCTGTCAATCCATTCATCCCTTAGTCTGTATTGATACCAGGGGTTGCCTGAACCCAAGTGCAGGACCTTCCACTTGGCCTTGTGGAACTTCATGAGGTTCACATATGTCTCAAGCCTATCAAGGTCCCTCTGGATGATTCTTTCATGTTAACGTGGGTTTGAATAGAGAGCTGTTTCTGCATTTGTTTCTGCACCAGTAATGTTTTAAACCTGTCCTGGTTTTGGCTAGGATAGGGTTAATTTTCTTCTTAATAGCTAGAGAGCACTGTGTTTTGGTTTCAGAGGGGACTGTTATGAGAACAATGTTGATAACTACAAGGACACCGTGCTTGGGCAGTTTCCAAGAAGAGAGGACTGGAGGGGGCAGTGAAGAAAAAAAGTGTAGTAGTTAGTAAAACCCAGAACAGACAGTTGGATGTGCCAGTCAGATAATCCGTCGCATATTCCATCATGTTTAGTATTTTAACTGGGGCTGACCGGAAAGAGGGGCTGGATTCTCTCGAGAATCTCTCAGGCTCACTTTTCCAAGATTGCAACCTCAGGTTCAGGGTTCCTTTTCACTCCTCTGGGATTGTTATCAGTGGATGGTGAGCAATTGTACTGTGCATCACTCATATATATATATAGCTATTTAAAAATTAGTATTAGTATTAGTATTTATTAGTATTAGTATTATTATTATATTTTATTTTATTTTATTTTACTCTAATTATTAAATTGTTTTTATCTCAACCTACAAGTCTCCTCATCTTTATCCCTCCAATTCTCTCACTGATTCCCTGGGTTGGCGGGGAAGACAGTAAGGGGGGCGGGTCTGCAAGTGAGTGTGTCTTGTTTGGCTGCCAGCTAAGTTAAGCTATCATAAAACCCCAGCATCTCACTTGGGAGAAGAGCCAGTTCTCAGATCTAGCTCTGCAAGCCTGGCACCTCATGCTGTCCCAGAACACACTGTCCCCTCACTGGCCTCACAGAATCTCTCTGGTACCCAGCTGCTGGTGAGAGCTCTGTGCAGGGCCTGGCAGGCTCCCAGGAAGGGAATAGACCCAGCTCCATCTCCTCACCCATCACCACTGGGCTCTGGAAGACACTAGCCCCATGAGAGCAGCCACTGCTGCCCTTCCATGTCAATACCTGGAGGAGCTGGGCTGCCCAGCCGAGAGTTGTAGGAGAGGTCACTGCTCAGAAGTGGATTGGCGAAGCAGTGTTGGGAGCTTGCCAGAGGGAGCTGCATCCTCCTACTCCATCACAGGAGGGGCAGACAGGAGCAACAAAACAGGAGGGTCAAGCCCAACTCCTTCCAGCTCTGTGCTGAGTAGTGCTGATGTCTGGGTCAGCTCTCCTCTGCGCAGTGAGCAGCCTTTCTACTGAGGCCACCAGCCAGTGATGGCAGCTTGTGACATGAAATGCAAGTGTTCTGTTGGAACTTAAATTGGCTCATTGTTAAATTATCCCTCATTAGCAACTCTGTGATTTCACTGAAGTCCCTGGCTATCCTCTGAAAGGGATAAAGCACTGGTTAATGTTAATTGTAGCAGGACTCAGGCAGTGACACACAGGTGGAAGTCCTGGGCTGGCACTGCCACTGAACTGCCACTGCCCCCATGTCCCACACAGGTGACAGAGCCATTTCACCTTGATGCTCCTCATCACAGCTTTTTCCTGTCTGTTTGTCAATATATGTTAGGTAATCCTGGGACAGCCACAGTGCAAGTTATACTGATTCAGATGTGGAGCCTATTATTGAAATTGTTCTTGGTTTTGATTATTTAGGATTTTGACACTGGCTCAGCCAATTAAAGAGAGCAGAAAAGAAACCCTTTTTATATTAGTTTAACAATGCCAGTCCCCTTTCTCCATCCTCCTATTATTCCATTGCTTTTTCCTCTCTAACACATGCACAGTTCTCTTATTTGGAAGGCATTAATTTGTGAACAGAAATGCTACATTTCATCAGTCACGCAGCGAGGTTTTTTATTGAAGTCCTTTCCTGTTGATTGCCATGAAAAACCTCTTGCCATGCTATTATGTGAAACTACAGAACAGAATATACACATTTCTAGTGCTTTTTAAAAATTTTGTCTCACTGCCTACAAAGCCCTTCCTTGAGGTAAAATGCTCTGTGTGATAGATTCACAGCAGCGTAAACAACCTTTCTGAGCTGCAGTTCCTAGCACAGCTGGTGTTACATACAAAGGTAAGTTCACATTTTGTACATTCAGTGACTTCCCTAAAGCTAAAGGGTTTTTTTGTTCATATGGATAACTTGCTGAATATCCATATGTGCGTGTGTGCATCTACCTGTCTAGATATGTTCTGTGTTATACCCACTCAATCCAATGCACTACAGCTCAGATTTCCCATTCTATCCATTTGAGATGATTGCTTTGTTGAGATCTTAAACAGGAAAAAAGTCTGCACACACCCATCACTGTACCCTGTTAGTCACATACACAAAAGCCTTCTTGCTGCTTGAACACATCAGCTGTCCTCTGGCCATTAATTCCTCTTCCAGGAAAAGCTAAGGTAACACAGAACCTAAACTGGCTTCAGGTGATGAAAAACCAGAGGGATAAGTCAACCATAAAGCAACAACAGGTATAGAAAGGTATCCAAGTCCTTGGTGGGGGGGAGGCAGGGAGGAAAGAAGACGTACCTACAGGTTTTCAACCCTTTATTTTAAAGTTGGAGATTTAAAAGGACAAGAGGGTTTTCAAAGGGCTTTCTTGAGCACAGGATGACACGGCAACATCATGGACTGTGGTTGGAGAAGGTTTTGATCCTCGCAGAGGGCCCAGACTCTCCTCTGCCAGGGGGATACCACTGCCGCCATCACCAGTGCTCTATGGGTGATGGCACTGTCACAACAATCACACCACCTCTCCAGCCCAGGGGTAGTATCACTTGGGAGCACTCTTGCTAGTAACTGAGGTACCACAACAAAAGCACAGAAGTGCAGCTCTTTGAAGGAGAAAGGTTTAACATTTCTCCAGCTGTGTTTTTAATTGCTGCTTAGTTTAAAGCTATTGTTTTATGAGTTTCAACAGGCTCCTCAGAGATGGAGAAGTGGATAGGGGAGAGCTAAGTTAGTCAAAAGTGCATAACAAGTCCCTGCAGTACCTGCTGGAATAGCCCTTCTCTATGTCTGTATTAACTATACTTGGCTACCTCTCTGCAAATATACTCATGCTAGTCGTGAAAGAATACATGAGGCTCAACAGCACGTCCAAATCTATGCTCAGGACTATGTTGCATGCTAGATGGATTATTAATCTCAGCGTCTTTCATTGTGCATGCAGATGAGGAATGGCTTTTCTTTTTTCTAAATAAAGTATACATGAGTTCTAGGTAGGAAGGGGATGACGTATTTTTTTCGGTTTCATTAAGAAAAGTGTTTTGGAGATGGATCTGATGGAGACGTTGACTGTCCATTTTGAGAAAGTTTCACTTTGGGTAGGAATTAGCCTGTATTAAGTACCACCTCCCTTAAATTCCACCCCAAACTTAAACAAACATAGTTGTGCTCTTTGCAAAGTAATAGTACAGTCATACTGCTTGAAGTGCAGCAGTATATCTGCGTGCAGTAACTCTAAGGCACGAAAATGCAAGTCATAAAAAGGAGAAGTTAGAGAGTTCAGTGGAGCTGAGAAGGGCAATACAGACAGCATTGTGGGGAGGCTCCCAAGAAGGCTGGGATGATTTTTTTCCATGCAAGTAGCCTCATCAAGTGCCGTGTTAGAGATTTGACATAGACCACAGTTATCTGAAAACTGCTGAAATAATGGTGATGTCCATGAGAGGGACAGGGAAAATCCAAGATTTGAGTATTCAGATGGGTCAGCATAACTTTATTATTTATTTATTTAGAGGCAACTTTATTTTCGATGTCAAGAGACCCATCCTGGGGGCTGGCAATGGTTTATTTGGTTGTAACTGTGAGATATTTTTAAACAGGTCAGAAGGAACTGTGCAGTGACCTTGCCTCACACAAGCACCGCATATGCAGAAACTTAGGAAAGTATTTTTGCCCTTGGAAAGGTGATGTATATTTTAGCCATTATTTCCAATATTAGAAATAATCTTTTCCTGTAAAAGTGCTTTGAAGTAATAGAAAGCAGATATGGTATCTATTAGCCAAGCTTGTTTTCCATAAAGAAGATGCAGCTGACAGCACACTGCCTGAGACCCAAAGAGACCCCAAGCTTCCTTCCTCATTCTGCTAAAAGTTTCCTGTGCCGTATTGCCAGTGGACTATTTCTGTGTTCTCTGTTTCTTTGACTACCAGTAAAATGACAGTGCATCTCTTGGGGATGTTTTGTGATTTAAATCATTTGCTTTAAGGGCCTAGGATGAAAGGCTCCATAATAGTCCAGTGATAAATACAAGATTGCAATTTAATTAAAGTGCCCCAATTATTTAGGGAAAGAGGAAATATAAAGCAGAAGCTGACAGATGTTCTTTGCAATCCTTTTGAAATTTCCCTGTCAATAACTTAGCAGGATTTTGTGCTCCTGGAAAGCTTTCTTCAGCTTTCAGTCTCTTCTTGCATCCCCTGTTGGAAAGAAATCTAGATCAGCAGTGCTTATCCTACCAGCTTTTTGATTAATTTTCTTCAAACCCATGATATAATAGATATTGCCATAAATAAGGAAAAAAAAAATCTTCTACTCTGGGATAGACATCACCATTAACTTGTTATTCAGCACAGATCACATAGGAAGAAGTATTTACACCCTCTCCTTTAAAATTCCATCTAGTTGCATTTTAAGGAGGGAGAATTTATCACATCCAAGTTGGAGGCATTAATATAAATATCCTGAATAGCTCTGCACTCAGCGTCATATATATTCTTCTGCATGTGTTGTTCTTTATGAGTTGCTATAGCATTAGAACTCAGAAGACCATCGTGTGGTGTAGTGCTGGTCGCAGTTCAGGGCAAAGCTGTGCCCCTGTACCCAGTGATGTATAATATACACACTACACTCATGTGAGGCCAAGGAGCTGCTTTTGGCTCACGGTAAATCCACAGGCACAATGACTCATCTGACATTCACCAGGTTCACCATTGTACTTGTTGATGCACAGCTAGAAAATAAACAAAACAGGGTTGAGATCAGAAGTTGTGTTCCCAGAGCCAACAGACATGTCATGCAGCCTGCACGGGCAACAACAGCTGTCTGGCTGCCTGGCTGCCTGCTGCTCTCAGTGCGTCCCCCCTTTAGAGATTATGATGTCTGAAACCAGGGAGGAATGACCAAAAGTGCCCATAGTGACCTCCGTTCAAAGACATACTGAGTGCTGGCTTACATAAAAAGGACGGTTGGTTATTTTCTCTGCAAAAAATGCCTTTCAAGAGAAGCAAAGACATATAGCCAGGAGACAAACACATTTCACTTTGAGAGGTTTAGCTAGTTAGCTTAGATGTTATAGATGATAACCAAAAGGCTGGAAGTAGACGGCTAGGGCACAGGCAAACCTTCGATTATTAATCAATCTCTGCCTATTAATGGTTGTTTAATTTATTTTGACGAGGCTTTTGGTTTTCTTTGGGAAGCCCTAAATATTTACAGCAGACTAAAGACTCAGTGCCATGTGCAGTGTGTACTGTTGGTCCAAGGGCGCAAGGATGTGTGTAGGGTCAAGAGCCTCCTTTCATAAAATCATAGAATCGTCTTGGTTGGAAAAATCCCTTAAGATCATCAAGTCCAGAGGCAGGCTCTACCCACACCAAGAGCTGTTGATTTTAAGCTTTATAAAAAAGATATTAATAGTAGGGTTTTTTCCTCTTAAAATTTTTTAACCTGGATCAGCAATGAGTTGATCAGACCTGCTGCTTAAAAACCCTTCATGATAATCCACATCACTATGTTACTGCACCGTTTTCACACTTCCATCTTTTAGTAAGGTCATTTTTACAGCAGCCAACCTTCTAACAGATCCAAGACCCTGCATATTCCATGTTTCGCACAGGGAGGCTCTGCCATCACTATAAATCCCTTATGGTCTGCAGTCTCCCATTACCTCCATATTCCTTTAATTGAAAGGAATGAAGGTGCTCATCTTCAAAGCTCTCAGGGGCTTATGACACAGTTTACTACTTGAGACCAAGCTCATCTCTTCACAGTAGCCCTTGCCAGCCACAGTTCAGGTACTAAATACCAATAGACACACAAATTTATCTTCTCAAGGCTCTGAAAAAGAAACTATCCCAAGAATAGAATCCAAACTTTGGATTTCCTTCCAAGGAAGACCTGTTTGTGTCCCAGTGGGACTGTCATCATATCAAAGTGAATCACATGCCCCTTCAGTAAGGTCAAATGATTCTCAGAAAAATCCACATACAGCCTCACATATGTCTTACAAAGGGGGAACATATTAAAACCCCTCCATTTTCTCCCGGACTTCCTCACAATTCTCAGTGGTACTTCAATTGGCAGAGACAGACACCTTGAAATGGGGTAATGGAAGACCTCTTCTATTGAACCAAGTGAGGTTAGTTTTCCTCTGCCCTTTATTCAAATTTTTAAAGGCAAGCATAATCCTCCCACATATTGATTTGACATTTCATGCAGGTTTATTTACTTTTTCAGTTACGTCAGTTTCCAAACTTTTCCACATTAACAGGCTTGCTCTAGAAGGGGGTGGCTGAAGGTGACCCTTCACCAGTCACTGCAGTTTCCTTTCCTTACTGCCTCATAGCTCTTTTCAATGAATTTCATTAGTACCTACTAAGTCAATACACGTGGTTTAAGTAGGTCATTCTGAATTTAGTTACTGCCCTCCTTTTGTATAAACCCAACCTTGTTACGCATCTGCAGCTACACTGAGCTGCACTCGCCAGGGGGGGACCACTGTAGGACCTAAACCTTCCCCCTGAGAAGACCACCATCATAAGGATGGTGAGGTCAATCTCATTGACTTTGCAGCAAGCTACAGCCACTGTCACAAAGGCCTTGAATTTGACACAAACAGCAAGCAAAAGGAAAGTAATCTTCATTGCGTGAATGTGAAAATGAGGCACTAAGAGAGGATGCGTCCATCCTAAGCCCGTGGCAGAGGACAGACAGTACACTAAGTCTCCTCTGGCACTGCATTAGTTTTACTACTGAGCTGTCATTCTAACACAGATTTTTATTTCCCAGCCAAATCTCCAGCCAGCAAATTGGTACTTGAAACTTGTTTGCTCTTGCTGTGCAGGACGATTATGTATCTTTATATTCATGCTTTTGCAGGACCCCCCCAGAAATCTGTCAGATTAATTGGTTTAACTTCCTGCTCTGCATGTGACATAGAACCAATTCACCCCAGTAAAACTGGTGATTGATTACACCACCATTTGTATAGACCTCAGGCCAGACTGAAAATCCCACAGCAGGCAGTCTCCAAGTACCTGTGTAGAGGACAATCAGGGAGATAACAGTCCTGGTGAGGTGGACTGAGTCAGACCAGATCTTCAAGGAGCAGAAGAGTTTGCAGAAGTCTACTTTCCAAGATGCCTTTTAAGCCAGTGGCCTCCAATCTTTTTTTTTTATTGTGCACCCCTATCAGTAAAAGTTTTTGAGCATACACACCCAGTATATATTTTATAAATAAATATACATATATTACTGTACTACTATATTAGGTACATTGTAAAACATACACAAAAAGATAAATTTAAAAAAAAGATAATGTAAAGATGAAATAAAGACTGTTTTTAAAATGTAATTTTATCTTGTTTGTTAATGACACAAAAGATATTTTTCTGCACCTTAGTGGGTTGTATTGCACACTGCCTGGGGTGTGTGACCTCCAACTTCAGAGACCTCTGTTATAAGCTACCAGACCAACACAGAGGGAGGATCCACACAATGAGCTGTTGAAAGCTGGTAGGAAGGGGAGAGAGATTAAAATAGCACTGTGCAATGAACATTGTGCTCATGTACTGCATGACTCTGGCTATTCTAGGGATGAGAGGAGCACAACCGCTGAAACAAGGACTTCATTAATTGCTCTTCTCTGGGCTTGTTATCCACAGATGCTATCAACACCTTTCACTGCCAACCCAGACAGCTGCAAACTATTTTCCAAGAGTTGTAGCATGAAGAAGTTGTGCAGGGCCAGAGAGGATGAGCAGAGGGATCTTCCCAGACCTGGTTTCACAAAAAGGAACATAGTGGGGAAAATCCCATCTTTAGGCATTTAAGCAAGCACTGTGTACAGTGACACAGGTCAAACCCCTGCCAGACCCCTGCCAGATCCCTGCTGTCTGGCAGAAAGACTCACAGGTAGTTGGGTTCAGGATCCTCAATGCAAAAGGCAGAGCTGCAGAGGTGACAGTGTGCATTCATCAGTGTAAGACAAGATGAAGCAAAACAGAGGAACAGCTCACTAGCATGAGTCCATTCTAGTCCCATACTTCAGTCAGACATCAACCAGCAATCAATGCTTAAGGCAAGACCACAAAGCACAACACGAGCATGAAGCAATCCTTTTCTTAGCACGCACTCCGGAAATCAACGGTTTAGGTGTCAGGTGCACACAGTCCCTGAAGTGTTTCCTTGAAGTGTCAGTTTAATGTGCCTAATCCCTTTCTGGTCCTATTGGCACTTTTAGCCACCTCAGTTGTGGTGCAAACTGCAGGCACCTCAAAGAGTGCAAACTGCAGGCAAAGTAGCACAGGTAGCACCGACGGCCAGCACTGGTGCTGCTTGCAGTGGGGTCTCACTGGCCAGTCCCTGGTGATGGTGCAGCTTCAGCAACAGTTGTAGCATCCCCTCCTCTAGCCTGTGCAGGAGCTCCAGTTGCCTTGATCTGAGTGTCAGAAGGAAATTCTGACCTTCAACAGATTATAAAGTGGGAGCATACATTTTCGTGGAGATTTTTCAACTCTCAACTCTTCTGAAATAAATGTTTTCCACACTGAACTGGTGTGTTTATATAAACATCTTTCAATTATGTAGGCTTTAGATTCAATTTGGTTTGTTCATCCTGAAGTCACTAAACACATAAATGGCTTAATTTATTTTGACTCTGAACTTTTTTATTTAGAGTCAGTTGGTGTTCAACAGAAAAAAACCCCAAACAAACCATCTACTAGTCCTTTTGGGGGTTCTTGGGTTTTGGGGTTTTTTTTTAACCCACCTTTTTATCCAAGATGTTGAATTAATTTCTAAAAGGTGACAGAGAAGTACCATACTTGCTAGTAGTGTGTGCTGGGTTGTTCCTATTGTTTCACACTGCAATGGCTGTGTTGGCAGAAGTGTAACAACACACCTCGGAGATATTTCAACACTTTTCATAGATCAGTTAGTTTCTGCTTCTGGTCTAAACCCAAGATTGCTGCTACCAAGGCCACCTTCCTCTGGGTTAAAACATCACTCATTTCCATCTGAGGACCAAGTGGAAAATTTCAGCCTGAAAAGCAAAACCGGCAGTTTCTATGAAATCTCACCTTGCTTAAAGTTTAAGTAACGCTTCAGGGAAGGTTTTACAATGCAAAGTTTTATGCAATTAAACAATAAATTAATCAAGTAATTCCCTAAAATGCTTCTTTAGGAAAGTGAGTTGGACTCCTCAGAAGTGAATCTGCAAGTGGAAAATCCTCTATGTTGCAAACTTACAGAGAAAATAGAAGGACTAATGACAAATAGACATTAGTTTCTTTCAGTTTTACTTTCAGCTTCCCTTTTTTACATCCAGGCCTGGAGCCTTCAACACAATAAAGATGTAGAGCTGTTAGAGCAGGTCCAGAGAAGAGCCATGAAGATGATCAGAGGGCTGGAGCACCTCTCTTATGAAGAAAGGTTGAGGGAACTGGGCTTGTTTAGCTTGGAGAAGAAAAGGCTCCAGGAAACCCCCATTGTGGCTCTCCAGTACTTAAAGGGAGCTTAAGCAGGAGTGACAGTGACTTTTTACATGGGCAGATTATGGTGGTTTAACGCACAGTAGGACCATGTGGTCCTGCACTCACTCCCCCAACCCACTGAGATGGGATGGGAGTCACAACAAAGGGGACACAGGATCAGGAATGAAGGACAGGGATGGCTCACTCACCAGTTATGGTCACCAGCAAAACAGACTCCACTTGGGGAAGAAAAATCAATTTAATTCATTGCCATTCATCCGAGTAGTGCAGTGAGACACAACAACCACATCTTACAACACCTTCCCCCACCCCTCCCTTCTTCCTGGGCTCAAATCACTTTGCTCCCAATTTCTCTACCTTTCCCTAAGCCCCAGCAGCACAGGGGACAGGGAATGGCAGTTCAATCAGTTCACCTCTGCTGCTCTTCCCGACATGGAAGTCCAGGAACAAGATGTTCCAACGTGAGCTTCCCATGGAGTCATGGACCTCTCCGGGCTCAGCTCCCAGCTCCAGCATGGGGACACCCACAGGCTGCAGATGGGCTTCTGGCCCAGCGCACCTCCTTACCCCCACTCTGGCACTGAGCGTCTCTCAGGGTCTCAGTTTCAGTCACACCTGCCCTCAGGCTCAGCTTTTCTGCTCCAGCGTGGAATCCTCCATGGCCTACATGTGGGCATCTGCTCTGCCATTGAACCTCCATGGGCTGCAGGGACCTCCTTTGCCTTCTCCTACTCCATGCTGTTGGACTGGGTGTCTGAGGTTCTCTGTCCCCTCCCTCTTCCTCCTCCTTCCTCCTGGCAACAAAGCTCTGTCTCTGTTTAGGCCGATGGTTGTCTTTTGTTCAGGTCAATGGCCGCTCCTCCAGGTTCTCTCCACCTTCTTCTTTTCAGGACAGTCCTTGCCCTCACACATAGGGATTCACAGAGGCGTTTCTCTAGTGCTCATTGGCCCAGCCTGGGCTGGGGCGGTTCGCCTTGGAGCCCGGGGAGCTGTTGCTCTCACAAGGTGGCCCCTTCCCCACTACCAAAAACCGCCCCACTCCTCCCCCTCCCCGAACCCAACAGAGCAGATAGTAATGAAACAAAGGGAAATGGTTTTAAATTAAGAGAGTAGAGATTTGGGTTATATATTAGGAGGAAATTTTTCACCCAGATGGTAATGAGGCACTGGCACACACTGGCACAGGTTGTCCAGAGAAGCTGTGGATGCCCCATCCCTGGAGACATTCAAGGCAAGGTTGGATGGAGCCCTGGGCAGCCTGATGTAGTGGTTGGTAACCTGTTCACAGCAGAGGAGTTGGAACTGGATGATCTTTAAGCTCCTTTCCAACTCAAGCCATTCTATGAGTCTATGATTCCATGATTCTATGATTCCCTTTCTGCAATACCCTGGCACACACACTACACAAGAGCAGAAACCAAGATTTCCTTCCCCATGAGACACTGCACTTGAAACAACTGGTACCCAATAGTCAGAATTATAATAATTTATCATCTGACTATGGGCAATCACACCTGGTGGCATGCAAAGGGACCTCAGCTTGCTTTGGGAGGCTGTCCTGAACCCCTATACCCTGCCTGTCCCACGGCAGAGCATGGCTGCTCCTGTCCTGCCTTGCAGAGGGCACTTACAAGTGGCAATCTCATTAAAGTGTTGCCACCCAGGCATAGCCATCTCACACCTCTCCTCCTCTGGCACAGGCACCTTCATACAGTGCAGAGGCTGCAGCTCCTGAGGGAATACATAGCTGATTCAAGACACCCAACACAGAGTCATAGAATCATAGAATGGTATGGGTTGGAAGGGACCTTGAATATTAGCCAGTTCCAACACCCCTGCCCTGAGCAGAGACATCTTCCACTAGATCAGGTTGCTCAAAGCCTCATCCAGCCTGGCCTTGAACACTTCCAGGGAGGGGACATCCACAACTTCTCTGGGCAACCTGTTCCAGTGTCTCACCACCCTCACAGTGAAGAATTTCTTCCTAATATCTAATCTAAACTTACCTTCTTTCAGCTTAAAGCCATTTCCCCCTTGTTCTGTCATTAAATGCCCTTATGAAAAGTCCCTCCCCAGCTTTCTGGGGAGGGACATACGAGCAAATGTCCCTGGAAGGGCAGAATAACTCACTGACTGGCTTCTTGGCTATGAATCTCACCCCACAGGGTCACACAGCCCAGGTGAGCTCCAGCTGCTGCCCCTCACAGAGCACACGGTGGAGAAGTGAGGACAGGGGAAAAACACCAACTTTCTGATGCCACCGCTGGTTTGGCAGAATGTGGAAGGGGAATAGAGCTAGGGAAATGATCAAGGTCTGCAGCTGTTGAATGTTTTGTGGTATTTGGTAGGTGCAGCTTATCCCATACAGTCCAGCACCTGCTACAAATAAGTGATGGCACCTCTATCTAAGCTATTAAAGCCACACAGATATAGATGTACTTCTGAGCCTTTGTAACATTTCACACACCAATCTTTGCTCCACCACTACACTTAGAGGAATATCTTATGCACATTAATGGCAGGATTTTTCCTATAAAGGAAAGCTTTTCCGAATTGAGGAAATAATGTGTTTTCTCATCTAGTTATCAGCATTAGTCCCTGCAAGACCATCTAACAAACACTTCTGCTAGCAAAATGCAAATATTTTCAAGGAATCATCAAGAAAAGACCATGTCAAATTAAAAAAATACAAGTCCAGAACTAATTTGATTTCTTCTGCAGTAAACATTGCATCATATTTATCTTTAAAAAGTCCGATATTTTATTTATGTTTATGAAGAATTATCCTAAGGATTATTAAGCCCTGAGCACTATTAATCAAATAAAGAATAACATCGAGAGTAAGAAAAACAAATGCTAGAATTTTTTTAACTGCTAATATCTTCAAGCTTTTGCAAGGCATCGATTTTGTTATTCTTGGGGATCTCCTTTTTTCCTCTGCCCAGCTTGCAATTCCTGAGGCTCTATTTGCACAGCTGTTGAACAACCTGATTTCCCACTGCCACCTCCAGAGTTCTTCATTTTTCCAAACTGGGAATGCATAAATTGAGACACATAAAATAAGTAGATGCATTTGAAATTAATGGACTTGTGTAACTTATTAAAAGTTGGCACATCCTGGTGCTAGGAAGATAACCCACTCTGCCTCTCAGGTATTTCAGTAAAGATAATTGTAAATGTAAACAGTATTTTCAGAAGGTGGGTGGTTCCTTCTCACGGCCTTAGCACTTCATGTTGCACTAAATCTGCAGTTCTCAGATCGCAGCCTTGTGAGAGATGGCAAGGAGGCCAGCTGGGACCATCGGCTCCCACCTTTGCTTCTAGAGGCAAGAGACTGAGTGTTGCACAGATGCTGCAGTATTTGAAAAAGCCCCAGCTGAGCAGTGTGGTCCACCAAACCTGTCTGTGGAGCAGTGTGGCAGGCAGGAGGTGTTCAGACTGTCCACTGAGTAATTTCACTCACTGCTGCTGCTCGGCCACCAGTTTATAATGGTAGATGGCCTGGGAGATAAATTCCCTTTACAGACCCCCACATTCCAGCCCCATTACAGAGCAGGGCTGCTGAGGGTCTCCCTGGAAAACACTAGCTATGCACAGACACAAACATGTGCTCTGGGGCTTGTCATGCCATCAGCAGCATGTGTCTGTCCCAGAGCAAAAGCGACATTTGCTCTTTCCCCAGCCATGGTTTATCTTTGTTCCCAAAGGCTTGTGAAGCTAATGAAATTTGAAAAGGTGAGAAAGAGGGCAAAAGAGAAGGGGATAGAGAAAAAAACCCTCCAAAATTACATGTTCTACGTTTGATGCAACTGGTTGTATTACTTTTCCTCTGTGGGTTTTATGAGCATCAGTTTAGTTGTGGCCAGACAAATGAACTTCCAGACAACTTGTAGAGATTAGAGCTAAGTGGGCTGCTGGCAGTATGAAGATATTTGGTATTAACAAATGTATAGACCTATAAACCAGAGAGCTGGTATAAACACCATCATGGTAGGTGGGAGAGGCAGGTGACATAACCAAGCAGCTGCACTGTCAGAAGTTTAAATTAATCTTTGATCTCTTATACCATCCCACAAACGTTAATCTCTCTCACTAAGTTGTGACTGTGCTGCTGGGAGATGGGGTGAGCTGTAAGAAATACATTTTAGGAACTGGTCTTAAAACATTATGGAAATGCAGTGAACGCAAGATAAACAGTTGTCTGTCTAACAAATTAATCTTTCTGGAGTTTTCTTATAAAACTGCTGTGTCAGTTCCAATTAATATCTGATTTTAATTTCCTTTAACGTCACTGTTCCTTGGAAATAAAACAGGCAGAACTTCCTCACAGGCCTTTGGCCAAAATTAGCATCACACTCATTCCACATCTTTCACACGCTTCACTGAGGGTACATGTCCTGCCATTGTTCAGGGGAAGCAGGGAGCACCAGGTAAATCTTTCCCATTCAAATGTCTCCATACCCAAGTACCTTATGTTTTAGCAAATGTAGACATGCTAAACATGCTACGGCAACACTGAGGCTGTGACGTAGAGGAAGTGAAGCAGAAAATTCAGTGTGAAGGATTACACACTGGCCACTTCTCCTGTTACAAAAGAAAACCACAAGGCCATGACTGGGCATACTGTCAGTGCCAATACCCAGCCTTCCGACTTGTGCCAATTCATTTTACTACATATGTGTTATTTAGTGGCTCCATAATGCTTTTTCACCTGTTTTCCTCAGATAATTTTCAGTGTTATGATTTACTCCCTCCTGTTATTGACATAGCCTGGGACCAGATCATACCCTGAAGTAGCTCACTCCTATCAGCAAAGGAGAGCTAGAAATTTGTATTGTGCAGACTCTCACCTCTCAGCTAGCTTGCTTGCTAGAAGCATTAATAAGCCTTGTCTCAACAAAAGTAAGGGCATGCCCTGGTCTGGGTTGCATGCCAGAGCACCTTGCAGCTGCCGGTTCCACAAGCAGGTGGTTCCCTCACAGATAGCAAAGGACGAGAGAGTGCTCCCGCGTCTCCTCCTGCGGTCTGGCATTGACCTGCACTGCTGATTAGCTATCTACAAGTTTTACTGATCACGGAGGTATTTGTAAGATACAGGCAAAGCTGTAACTACATCCTCTATGTCCTGCCCTCATCTACAGACAGACCTCTCTAAAGTCTTGGGCAAAGGTCATGGAGGTATTTATTTCAGGGGAGATGTTCCACAATGCTCTACAAGAGGTTGAAAAAAGGTGTGTATTCTTAATGACAAATGACCCACTTGTTTGTTTCACTAAACTAATTTTCATGGGACTGAATGCAATGGTTAGGTATGATAGATGCTGAAGTTGAGCTCACTGAGGAACAACTGGGTGAGGCCAACTGGTTTGTTCAGGTTTCAGTCAGAGGTGTGCACTGTTGTATTTCACATACATCCAGCCTCTAAAAGATATTGTCCCTTTTTATCTGTCCTACACTTTTTCAGCCAGTTTGTCTTCCTCCAATTTTTGCCACAACAATACACTTTCTAGCAGTGTTCAGATAATTTTAATGTTCAAATTACCACATTTGAGTATGGTCTTTTGTACATGTTAACTAGCAAAACTGGCAATACTGTACATGACTTAAAACCAATAACTTTACTGTTACTGTTAACCTGTGCACCCGCTTTTTAATGAATACTTAATACCACTGACATAGCTGGGTATCTGCCCCCAGCATTTTGCTATGGATAAAGCTCTGCAGCTCCCATCAGTGCTAATTCATAGTACTGTGATTCAATGCCAAAGATGCCAACCGTACTGAGAAGTACTGCTGAGACTGTATTTTCTCAGTGCAGTGCAGGTTGCTTAGTGACCTGTCACCAAAACAAATGTGGTCACTTGGGTATTTAAAGAGCAGTTTCTCCTGAAGGGTCCAGCATTTTGCAGGGACACCTGTTACTTGCATGCTTAAAATTTCTGTCCTGAAATGACAGGCTCAATGTAGCACTCTGTCTGTTAACACTTTTTATAAGGAAGTCATGCAATATGTGTGCAATTCTCTCTGACTCATCTCACATCAGCATTGCTTAAATCACACTTATAACAAGGACATTGTCAGATGGACCATAGACAGAAGCAATAAAGCACTACCTTTTCCCAGACACATGGCAGTTTATACATTTGTTTCCAATTTCTCCATCCTTGCTGGCAACGAAGGTAGATGGCATGCTTCCCATCAAAATACACCAGTCAGTGACATGTGAACTAGGGCATGGGGCAGTATCTGAGGAAGAGGGTTTCCCAGCAGTTTGTACACAAGTTGTCCTGCAATGTCAGATCAGCCCACGTACCCATGACAGGGCTGAGTGCTGAAGTTCCCCTCAAGCACTGGAAGGGCTCTGCCCTATAAAGGTCACACCTCATATTTCATGGCTGGAGGTTAGCGACAGACTCAAAGGTTGTGTTGTGAGATTGGAGGTGCATGGCAGCCAGTGCAAGCTCTGGTAGAAGAAGAGTCCAAGTATACTGGCTTGTTTCTCCTTACATTCAACTCCAAAATTAGCTGAAGTTTCAGTAAATACTAACTGAGTAACAGATTTATATAATAAGGCTTTAAGTATCTGTAACAACAGAGTGAATGACACCAAAATGATGGCAACTTAAGTCTCTCATATACGTGTTTACATGTCGTCCTTCTCTCCTCAGCCTGTCATCCACAAGACCAAAAAAGCCCCAAGCCTAACAAAATACATTATATCTGTGAAGGCAGGGACTTTATTTGGAAAATTCCAAACCCATGTTTCACAGGGAACTTTACTTCTGCCCGCCTGCTTGCATGCTTGACACTGGCAGAGCTGATGGCTGCCTTTGCCACAGGATTGGGGATATGAAAACAATTAAATTCTGGTCCAGCCTTTGAATGCAAGAAGGAGGGTGGGCAGAAAGGAGGCCTCTCCCTGGAACAGGAATGCCTGGCCACAGTGTCACCAGCTCCTGCACAAAACAGCAGTCATTGTTCTTCTCATGGTAAAGACAAGTCTTTTGCCTGGCTAATTTCAGAGCTATGCATGAGGTGGTATACCTGAGGGATGTACAGGGCATCAAGGACCAGCCTCATGAACAACATGCAGCATTTGCTTTCTCCCAGGACATGGTGGTACCCAGGGCTGGAAGAGGCTGGAGCATCAGCACCACATGAGTACCACCACCAGCATCCACCTGCTCCACTCACACTCCCCAACCCCTTGTTATTAGCACAGGTAATTCCCAGCCTCTCTGCTTAAAATTCCCTGTTCTGAACAAAGCTCTTATTAATCACAATTTCCTTTTATTCCCTTTGTTCAGAGCATGGCCTCTAACAGACACCTCTATCTGGCATCAGCTGTCAGAGAGGTTTCCTCCTGCGCGTGTTTGTGGAGATCCCACCATGAATGCCTCACATGCACAAATGAATTGAGTCCTCTCAGCACATACGTCACATACAATAGTGGCCTTCTTTTCATTTTAGAGCTTGAGGAACATTCCTAATGCTGTCTTAAACAAGCTGTGCCTCCTTTCTTTTTAATTTTTTTTATGTTCTATTCGAAACATGAAGTAGCTGATTTTTAAAGAATGTAGAAACAATCATCTCTTTCATATTTCTTTACACGTTTAAAACAAACTTTTCCTATTGACTTCAGTTATGTCTGTGAAGATACAGTTTCCAACATCAGGTATCAAGTGTTAAGCACTCTGCGAGTATGAAATATCCAGGGTAAACACTCAGGAGAATTTAGGTGGAAGCCACTTGTTTTGCACCACCAAAATCCCTTAACTGAGTCGTATGGCACCCAACTGGCCAGCGCAGAGGTCAGTACCCTGAACCACAAAGCTCTCCTTTTGCTTTTCCTGTAATTGTAAGGCCCTCTTGCTACAAACCCTTCAGCTCCTGCAACAGCAAACAGCTTCCTTCAGTACACAGCTCTGACTCACACCCAGAATCACATCCTGTCCAAGGAACGAGGAAGAGTTTTGTGAATAAAATAACTTGATCATATAATTATCATCAGCTTGATCAGCCATGTGCATGTGGGAATGCAAAATGAGACTGCTGGCAGTCCTTACTGCATTTCTAATTGTTTGACTTTGTCATCATATTTTCCCTTTAACTTTGCTTTTCCGCATAATTATATACACACGTGCCTGTCTACATGAAGAAGTTATTCAGAAAAACTAGATGATGTTGGAAGAAGTGTGGGATCAGAGAGGTGAGAGCAATGGGAACTTGGAGTGCATCTGGTAGTGTAAAATAATCAGATGCGGAAGCACAAAGAATTAAGACAACTATGTGCTCAGGAAGGAAACCTGCAGTTTGCTGATCTATTAAATTAATATCAGAGGAAGAAAAGCACAAATCCAAACAGACAAATACGTCTCAAACAATGCATGCAGCTTACAGATGATATGCTTATGGAGCTTACTCTCCAGAGGCTGGTGCATTGAGTCAGCCAGGGCAAAAAGCAGAATTACGTTATACCCTGGTCTGACTCTGGTAAAACACACATGGAGTTCTGCTGAAAAGGATAAGTGAGAAATCTTTCTCTTCAAATACCCAGCAGAGAGGCTAGATGACTCTATAAGAAAAAATTACTATCAAGATTTTAAAGAGTCAACTGGATGAAGCCCTGAGGCAATCTGGTCTGGCCTCATAGGCGACCATGCTTTCAGGTGGATGTTGGATGAAAGACATCCTACTCAAACTAGATTATTCTGGGAAAGACTAATTAATGGCACCAACAGCTAGAAAATAAGCAGTGTCTCATGTGTACTTAGCATTTGGCTGAGAGTCACACATAAAGTACATTTCTAGTCTCCTTGACAGCAGTGGAGCTATGCACTGGAAAGTTGAGCAAAAGCAGATTCTTAGTTATCAGCCTGGTTTGGAGGGCTGGCATACTATAAAACACACTGTTCCAAACCCACTCTGATCTGTAAGCTTCCAACAACAAGAATGAAAGTTATTCAAAAAGTATGAGACAATCAAAACCAGGAATTTGCCCAGGTATGTTGCAAATACATTTTTGAAAGGTTTTTATGTGTTTGAAAACAAAACTACAGTTAGCTTAATCAGAAGTTCCCTGTACTCTGGCACAACCCGGATTTTATATTACTAAATGGTTTAACGTGCCTGGCAAAATTACACTTTACAGAGCAGAGTACACAGTGTGTTCCTATTTCTGTATGAACAATTCAACGATTCTGTATTGTGGATTGATGAGAAGTGAGTACACCAATAATTTAGAACCTTGTAGCTGCGAAAAAATCCCAGGAGCAAGAGAGAAGCAAGGTAATCACAGAGCCTCACCCCTACACACTCTACAAGAACACTCTTTGGGGCTGAGGACCATGTGAGCCACTATGGGAAGCAGCCCTCCTCAGAAACATTTCCCGCATTTCCCTTGTCCATGGTGATGATACTACTTGCTGTCCCCATTTTGCTGTGCATCTACTTCCTCATACACAAAGCCCAAGAATATAAGAAAAAAAAGAAATTCAGCTGCTTCCACCCCTCTTGAACTGAGAAATTTCTTAACTTTGTAGGAGACTGTGGTGGGTTGACCCTGGCTGGATGCCAGATGCCCACCAAAGCCCACCCTATCACTTCACCTCCTCAACTGGCCAGGGGAGAGAAAAATATAACAAAAGGCCTGTGGGTTGAGATAAGGACAGAGAGGGATCACTCACCAGTTACTGGCATGGGAAAAACAGACTCAACTTTGGGAAAAATAATTTAATTTCTTACCAAGCAAATCAAAGGAGGATAATGAGAAGGAAAACCACATCCTAAAATACCTCCCCCCACCCCTCCCTTCTTCACAGGTTTCACTTTTCTCCTGATTTCCACCTCCTCCACCCCAGAGGCACAGGGCGGGGGGGGGGGAAATGGGTGTTGGGGTCAGTTCATCACATGTTGTTTCTGCCCCTCCTTCCTCCTTGGGGGGAGGACTCCTCATGCTCTTCTATTGCTCCAGTGTGGGGTCCCTTTTATAGGAGGCAGGCCTCCACCAACTTCTCCAGTGTGAGCCCTTCCCATGACTGACAGTTCTTCATGAACTGCTTTATCATGGGTCCATTCCATGGGGTGCAGTCCTTCAGGAAGGGACTGCTCCAGCACGGGTCCCCCACGGGGTCACAAGTCCTGCCAGCAAACCTGCTCCAGCGTGGGCTCCTCTCTCCATGGGCTACAGGCCCTGACAGGAACCTGCTCCAGCGCGGGCTTCCCGTGGGGTCACAGCCTCCTTCGGGCATCCACCTGCTCTGGTGTGGGGTCCTCCACGGGCTACAGGTGGTCATCTGCTCCACCATGGACCTCCATGGACTGCAGGGGGACAGCCTGCCTCACCATGGCCTTCACCACAGGCTGCAGGGGAATCTCTGCTCTGGTGCCTGGAGCACCTCCTCCCCCTCCTTCTTCACTGACCTTGGTGTCTGTGGAGTTGTTTCTCTTACATGTTCTCACTCCTCTCTCGCTGCAAAGTGTGCAGGTTATTTTCTCTTTCCCTTCTTAATTATGTTATCACAGAGGCATTACCATCATTACTGATGGGCTCAGCCTTGGCCAGCAATGGGTCCATCTTGTAGCCAGCTGGCATTGGCTGTGTCAGACATAGGGGAAGCTTCTGGCAGCTTCTCACAGAAGTCACTCCTATGCCCCACCGCTACCAAAACCTGGCCACACAAACCCAATACAGGGACCTGTGCCAGACTGTTTGCACAAGGGTCCCTCCCTGATTTAGAAAGTCTCTATCTCACTGATGGAAGGCAGCAGGATTCCCTGCTGCTGAGCTGCTGCATCTCTTTCCTTCCTCTGCCCTTCACCAGTTTGGCTGCATCATTACAGTCTGACATGCTGTCTGTACTCTGGTTGGCAAAATCTAAGAAATTTTGCTCCCAAGCAGAGTGCTTTGAAACATTAAGAAACGCCTTGAATTCCTGGAGGACAGAGAGACTCCCAGCATCCTGCCATTGTAACACTATGTTTGCACAAGCATTTTGATGGCACAAACTTCCTGGTGTCAGCAAGCCCTTACGCAACATGGATTTCCTCCCAGAGAAGAGTCTTGACCTCCGAGGACAGCAAAATGGGTATTTCAGCCGTCAGAACACATCAGCACCAGCAAATTGGTTATTTCTGTACCAGTGAAGAAGAAAGCAGCACAGGTACCCTTCCAGGGGAGGAGTCACCCTCACGGTTCATCTTCAATGGTACAAGCTGAAGGAAGTCCCCAGGATCGCTGTAGAGGGAGTGTACACAAGCCACATGCAGATTCCTGATGGAACTGCACCCGGGCATGCCCACAGCACCAGGTGGGAGACAGCTAGAATCAGGGAAAAAAAAAAAAAAAGAAATGTGGTGGAACCCTCCTAGGCTTCACTAACTTTTGGAAGCCAGTGCAACACTATTAATAATCCTGAAAATTCTTTGCCTTTCCTAGAAGCTCTAGCTGGTATTGGCATAGTTAATAACGCTGTCGTGTCATTGTGAGTTTCACGATCATCATCCTGCATAGATGACCAGGAAACAACTAACTTCAGAATGCCAAATCTTCAGGCTGTCTGCAAACATGGGATCTCTAGCACTGGTTCACTCCTTCACTGGCTAATGTCATAGCCACAAACACTAATGTCTTGATTTAATTTTAAAAAGTACCAGTCTGAAACTAGGGAGCAGGGAAAGGGGATAGATGTTAGTTCTGCAACCTGCTGTCCTTTTTATTGTTGAACTTGCAATTTGCCCTGTTTCAGAGGTATCTCTTACAAGCACGTGTTCTGCAGCACAAACCACAGCTAGGGATGTATTTTAGTAATAGTAATTACATATTGAGGTGCATGCCAACTAAACCATGCTCTCTCTACTGTGACATTTCACTCGTCATGGTGGAGAATTACCGTGCTTTGAACTCTCTCAGGCACTGGAGACAAGCCAAAGAGATTTCTAGTCTTCATTTCTATGAAAAATTTGACAAGTTCTCAGTTGAGTAGTCCTGCAAGTGAGCTATTTAAGCAAATCTCACTTACACTTTGCAGATAGTATGGTCATTTTGAGGCAAAACACAGTCATTTTGTCACACTTATATTCCATTTGGGGGGGAAAAAAGCCAACCCACAGAAGCTTATAAGAAAAAAAGTCCTACACCACTTGAGTCTGTAAGTGTTCCTCTCAAAACCATAATATCTTTATCAGTATTGGAAAACACTGTTCTTCCTCTTTCCATTCAACAATCAGCCTCAACAGACATGTTCTGTGAACATCTGCCAGATTTCATCCAAGAGATATCTGCAGGGACAGCTGGCAAAAGTACGTGTAGTGGTTTGCGATTGATTGTAAAATGCTCACAGCAGGAAAGGAAACAAAGGCAGTTTTGGATTTCTTTTCCCTTTTACACTGGGTTGCCACACATTTTTCCAACCATGCCAAAACAGAAATAGTGTCTACTTATCCACAGAAGCAGTTGCATCATATGCCATAGAATATACAAAATCCAGTGATCTCTACGAAAATTAATTTTCTGCTTGGTGAGAATCTTTGTCCAAGTGCACATGTTTTTGTCTGCTGCCAGTGTCTAGCAGACACACAAGCGGTAAAACAATGATGGTTAACACTTCTGGTTGTTTTAGTGCTTTAGTTTAGCAACCTAGTGACTCTGCAGTTGCCTCAATGACTTTAAGTCACTCTGCTTTGCCTTTGCTACTTGAGACACATGAAAAGACATGTTAAAAGCACAGTTAATTGTTAAGGAAGGTTCACAGCTCTTGCAGCAAAAGAGCTTGCTTCCCTAAGTATATGGACACAGTGTTCTGCTGCACACACAGATGCATATTTATGCCATGAGCTATACACACATATTTTGATGTAATACAGGCGTGCTTGCTGGCGCCTGGAATGTCTTAAGCCTCTTTCAAGTTGTTGTTCAGCACCTGCATGTTCTCAACCCCAGGTGATAAATCCAGGAGCTTCGGGACACCTTTCAGCAGTCTGCATGGATTAAATGCTCAGGCTGGAGACAGAGACTACAAATTCTAGGACGGTTTTTGATTTGTAAGTCTTTCTGATATCCCTGATTAATTAAAAATATCAAAAATTAAAAAATGAAAGCAGATGATTTCCCTGATTTGAATAACAGCAACGTTCCCAGAACTTAGCCACCTGACTAAACAGTTATTGAATTGTCTCTCACTATGAGCTAAGAAGTGATTTCTTGGGAGAAGTATCATCAGCCATCTTTCAAAGAAAATATAGTAAAAGATCTGAACAACATCACTTAACCTGTGTCTTTACCCAGTTTTTACAGATAAAAGAATTTGGTTGTTCTGGCTGTCAATAGACAGTTTTCCTGAATTTAAGAAAGGATGTACACTCCTCCCCACATTCTGAATTTCTCTTTTGAACAAGAACTTATTCAGGACGGAGTTGCTTTTTAGTGTTCTGATGTTGTTGCACAGTGCCCACAACATTTTTGTTTCTATCCCTTATGGAGTATTTCCTCATTTCAGGAGTGCTCTTTTATCTGAGGCAGATTGCTGAGGAGTTGACTATGTAGATGAACTCTGCCTAGCAGGTACAATTTTTTGTGACGAAAGGTGCTTTATGGAACACACTGCAGTGACTTTGCGTCAGTCATAGAAGAGACTTCAGAAGTTTTTAGCATTATGTCACAGGGTGGTTCAATGACTATACATAAAATCTTAACTGCTTAGAAAAGACAAAGTTACATTTCTACCTGTTTCTTTTTCTGTGATCAAAGCTTGCTAAAAGTACTGAGGGATATTTCAGATTTATTTTCCATTCTGGTAGCTGACAATATGTGAGCACAGACTCTGATCTGTCTACAGCGGCTGCCTGGCACTGCTTTTCGCCATTAGTACAGTAACAATATTTCATTTTCTCACTGAGCTTTCTTCCAGCATCTTCTCACCCTCCAAATAAATTTTACTACTGTAGCCCGTGGAGGACCCCACGCCGGAGCAGGTGGATGCCCGAAGGAGGCTGTGACCCCGTGGGAAGCCCACACTGGAGCAGGTTCCTGTCAGGAGCTCTAGCCCATGGAGAGAGGAGCCCACGCTGGAGCAGGTTTGCTGGCAGGACTTGTGACCCCGTGGGGGACCCATGCTGGAGCAGTCTGTTCCTGAAGGACTGCACCCCATGGAATGGACCCATGATAAAGCAGTTCATGAAGAACTGTCAGTCATGGGAAGGACTCACATTGGAGAGGACCCACACTGGAGTCAGGGCAAAGTGGAAGGAGCAGCAGAAACAACATGTAATGAACTGACCCCAATCCCTATTCCCTGTCCCCCTGAGCTGCTTGTGGAGAGGAGGTAGAGAAAATCAACAGTGAAGCTGAGCCTGGGAAGAAGGGATTTACTTCTCATTATCCTCTTCTAATTTGATTGATAATAAATTAAATTAATTTTCCCCTAGTCAAGCCTTCTTTGCCCATGCCAGTAATTGGTGAGTGATCACTCTCTGTCCTTATCTCAACCCATGAGCCTTTTGTTCTATTTTCTCTCCCCCGTACAGCTGAGGAGGGGGAGTGATAGAGCACCTTTGGTGGGCACCTGGCATCCAGCCAGGATTAATTCACCACTGGGTGCTGGTGAACAGCTAGCTTAACATGAGCCAGCAGTGTGCCCAGGTGGCTAAGAAGGTCAATGGCATCCTGGCTTGTGTCAGAAATAGTGTGGCCAGCAGGACCAGTGATCATGCTCCTGCACTCGGCACTGGTGAGGCCACACCTCAGATACTGTGTTCAGTTTTGGGCCCCTCACTACAAGAAAGACACTGGAGTGTGTCCAAAGAAGGACAACAGAGCTGGTGAAGGATTTCAAGGTCTTATGAGGAACAGCTGAGGGAACAGAGATTGTCTAGTTTGGAGAAAAGGAAGCTGAGGGGAGACCTTCACTCTCCACAGCTATCTGAAAGGAGGTTGTAGCAAGGTGGCCTCTTCTTGTTGGCCTCTCCTCCCAAGTAACAAGTGATGGGACAAGAGCAAACGGCCACAAGTTGTACCAGGAGAGGTTTAGGTTGGCTTTTAGGAAAGATTTATTCGCTGAAAGGGTTATCAAGCACTGGCAGAGGCTGCTCAGGGAACTTGTGGAGTCCCCATCCCTGGAGGCATTTAAATATGTGTAGAGGTGGTACTTGGGGGCATGGTTTAGAGGTGGATTTGGCAGTGCTAGGTTAATGGCTGGACCATAAGGTCTTTTCCAACCAAAGTGATTCTATGATTCTATGAAATCTAAGCTTTTAGTTGTTTGGGTTTGGTTTTTTTTAAATATTATTGTTGAATAGCCACCACTGCTCATCCTCTGCACCAGAGCTCCTCAGACATCACTGTCAGAGAGGGGCTGACTGGTTTTGCAGCTGGCTCCCAGTAACAGTGCAGGGCAAGGGCAGCTAGAGCCAGGCAGAGTGCCTGGCTGTGTTCAGTGGGGTGTGGGGGCAAAGTGTTGCAGCTGGAGAAACACTGCTGCACAAGGAGAATCTGAGAGACCTGGAAAATTAACCCCAGGCAGGAACAGAGGTGGGGATCTCACCTTGTTCTCACCAACAAGGAGGGGTTGGTGGGGAACATGAAGCTCTTGGGCAGCCTTGGCTGCAGTGACCATGAAATGGTGGAATTTGAGATCCTTAGGGCAGTGAGGAAGGTGCACTGTAAGCTCACCACCTTGGACTTCAGGAGAGGAGACTTTGACCTCTTCAGGGACCTGCTTAGTCAGGTACCATGGGATGAATTCCTGGAGGGAAGAGGGACTCAGGACAGCTGGCTTATACTCAAAGATCTCCTCCTCCAAGCTTAGAAACATTGCATCCCAACAAAGAGGAAGACAGGCAAAACCAGCAGGAGACCAGCATGGATGGACAGAAAGCTTCTGAACAAACTTAGGATCAAAAAAGAAGCCTACAGAGGGTGGAAGGAAGGACGGGTAACCTGGGATGAGTACAGAGAAATTACCCAAGTAGCCAGGGATCAGGTGAGGAAAGCCAAGGCCCTGATAGAATTACATTTGGCCAGAGATGTCAAGGGCAACAAAAAAAGCTTCTACAGGTATGTTGGAGAGAAAAGGAAAACTAGGGACAATGTGGGCCCTCTCCGGACGCCAGTAGGAGACCTGGTCACCCAGGACACTGAGAAGGCTGAGGTGCTCAATGACTTTTTACCTCAGTCTTCACCAGCAAGGGCTCGTCCCACACTGCCCAAGTCCTGGAAACCAAAGGAAGGGTCCAGGAGAATGAAAAGCCACTCACTGTAGGAGAAGATCAGCTTTGGGAGCACCTAAGGAACCTGAAGGTGCACAAGTCCATGGGACCTGATGGGATGCATCGGTAGGTCCGGAGGGAACTGTCAGATGAAGTTGCAAAGCCACTATCCATCATATTTGAGAAGTCCTGGCAGTCTGGTGAAGTTCCCACAGACTGGAAAAAGGGGAACAGAACCCCCATTTTTAAAAAGGGTAACAGGGAGGACCCGGGGAACTACAGGCCGGTCAGTGTCACCTCAGTGCCAGGCAAGATCATGGAGCAGATACTCCTAGAAACTATGCTAAGGCACATGGAGAATGAGAAGGTGATTGGTGACAACCAGCATGGCTTCACCAAGGGCAAATTGTGCCTGACCAGTCTGCTGGCCTTTTATGATGGGGTCACAATGTTGGTGGATAAGGCTAAAGCAACTGATGTCATCTACCTGGACTTGTGCAAGGTGTTTGACACCGTCCCACATGACATCCTTGTCTCTAAATTGGAAACATGTGGGTTTGATGGATGGACCACTCGGTGGATAAGGAACTGGCTGGATGGTTGCGCTCAAAGAGTCGTGGTCAACAGCTCAAAGTCCGAGTGGAAACCAGTGATGAGTGGTGTCCTTCAAGGGTTGGTATTGAGGCTGGTGCTCTTCAACATCTTTGTCAGAGACATGGACAGTGGGATCGAGTGCACCCTCAGCAAGTTTGCTGATGACACCAAGCTGAGTGGTGCAGTTGACACACTGGAGGGACAGGATGCCATCCAGAGGGACCTTGACAGGCTGGAGAGGTGGGCCTCATGAAGTTCAACAAGGCCAAATGCAAGGTCCTGCACCTGGGTTGGGGCAATCCCAAACATAAATACAGGATGGGTGATGAGTGGCTTGAGGCCAGCTCTGAAGAGAAAGACTTGGGAGTGGTGGTGGACGAGAAGCTCAACATGAGCCCACAATGTGCGCTTGCAGCCCAGAAGGCCAATAACCATATCCTGGGCTGCATCAAGAGAAGCGTGGCCAGCAGGTCAAGGGAGGTGATTCTCCCTCTCTACTCTCATAAGACCCCACCTGGAGTACTGTGTCCAGTTCTGGAGCCCCCAACACAAGAAAGACATGGACCTGTTAGAATGAGTCCAGAGGAGGCCACAAAGGTGATCTGAAGGCTGGAGCACCTCTCCTACGAGGACAGGCTGAGAGAGTTGGGGCTGTTCAGCCTGGAGAAGAGAAGGCTCCAGGGAGATCTTATAGTGGCCTTCCAGTACCTGAAGGGGCTACAAGAAAGCTGGGGAGGGACTTTTCCTAAAGGCAGTTAATGACAGAACAAGGGGAAATGGCTTTAAACTGGAAGAGGGGAGGTTTAGATTAGATATTAGGAAGAAATTCTTTCCTGTGAGGGTGGTGAGACAGTGGAAGAGGTTGCCCAGTGAAACTATGGATGCCCCTACCTGGAAGTGTTCAAGGCCAGGTAGGATGAGGCTTTGAGCAACCTGGTCTAGTGGGTCGTGTCCCTGCTCATGGCAGGGAGGTTGGAGCTAGATGATCTTTAAGGTCCCTTCCAACCCAAACCATTCTATGATTCTATGATCTCAGGAAAACTCCTGCTGGAGACAGGAGAGAACAGACCTCACTGGGCAGATTTTCAGAAGTGACAGATCCCTTTTCCCACAGACCTGTTTTTCACCAGATGTACATTTCCTTTTCCAGAATTCCTTTCATGTTTCTTTAAGCTTTTTAATATGACAGTTACCATCTTGGAGAACCGAAACACAGGATTTTTCAAGAGGGTGATTATGGAGTCTGGTTTGGCTCAACTCACACTGAGTTGACAGAAACTAGCATGCAAACAAGGTCAAAACCCTTATAGGTGGAACAGAAGTCACAGTTTCCCTCCAACCCTCTTAGCAGGCAATAATAACTTCTCAACAAAATGAACTGTGAGCAATTTTGGAGTGTATACTAAATGGATTTAGTTTAGTGCAACAGTCAGTATACAGCCATAGATGGTCCTAGAGTTTCTTGTTTTGTGCAGCTTAATAAATTTTAATTTATATTCTGTGCCTTTATAGCTAACTATAACAAAACTCAGGACACTGAGTACCTAAGACTGATGGAGATTAGACAGTACACAGCAGGATAATCATCAGTCAGATGCTACCACCTTGATGAGCAGGTGCGGGAACCATATGATACGCAATGGAATGAATGACACGTCCTCACCAGTGATTGGATCTGCTGCTCTCTAGTAAAGCCCGGGCTGTGATCAAAGCCTTTTCCCTGACCCCAAGCATTTCAACCCCTGTGCGGATTCTCTCATGCCTAATCAAAATCAACATGCTGAATCATTTTCTTCAGTGGAAACCTAGTAGGGACTCTGCCTTCTGCCCAGTCTGCTGTTTTCAAGGAAGCTACAGTCATGTCTGTCTTCAATGCTTCTCTGTTTCTGTTGAATTTATTAAACGAGCCCAACACATTAAAAAATTATTGAGGGAGAGGAGGGAGAGGCATGTACAGTAAATCTGTACAATGACACCAACCTAATTTTCCTAAGAAATTCTTGGTGGTTTTTTTTTTTTGTTTTTTTTTTTTTTTTAAGAGCAGATACTTCATGTATGAAATTACTAATTCCAAACCATACCTGGAGCAAAGAGTCTGAAAATTCAAGTCCCTGGAGCCAGATGACCTGAACCCTGTTCCTTGCTACAGCACAAACTTCCTATGGTCACTGAGTCTGTGCCTTAGTTTCTGCCTTTGTATAATGGACCAAGTATTTCTTTACACCACATTGACACACATTTTGTAATAAGGTCAGTCATGCTGTCAGGAGGAAGTATCAGCGACACGTACAGCTGATTCATTTTTCAACGGCTAATGATGTGGTAGACCTGCCTTAGTAATCAACTACATTATCTCATTTTAATTTTCCAGCTCAAAGCATAACATGGATTATGGGATGTTACGTTGCATAAGCAGTAACCACTCATAAGCAAGAGAACAAAACAACCAGTGTATGTGTCAACTTAATATAGGAAGAGAAAGAGAAAACTATGGCTACAGCTGTATTAGCAAGAAGTTGATCTGTTGCATGGAGGAGTCGGTGCCAAGGATCAAAAAAGTCTGTGATGCTTTATGGGGGTGGAGGGAACAGGAGAGAAAAAGGATTTATTTATTTCAGAACAACTTACAGTCTGCTGCCATGAACTGAACACCCATTAGTGGTCAGAGCCTGTTACGTGAGCTTTTGGAGCACATCTTTCAGCTCAGTTTCATTCAAAAGGAATCTAGGTCGAGGACTGAGACAACTCTGTGATATGAACCTAAACAAGCCAAGAGAGGACAGTTGGGAGACTCGCTTCAAAAGTACATTCCTGATCCAAACTGAAACGCTGAGGTAGGTGCACCCTGCACAGGCCAGCCTTCTGACAGGACTATCTGCTGCTTGGCTTTAAGGTTAAAACAAGGTGGGATTGAAAGTAAGCCATGCGCACTCCACATTTAGCAACTCATTGGCCATCCTCCCCACAGAGCAAATTTTGTTATTTTACAGTAGGCCCTGGTTTTTGGTGGTTGTTTTTTTGTTTTGGTTTTTTGGGTGGTTAGTTTTTTGTTTTTGTTTTTTTCCCCCCCAACTCCCTGAAGTTACTTTATGTGTGAGGGTAAAAAAAGCATGATAAAGCAGGTGACTTATTTCCCTCAACCAGCAGAGCCAGAACAACAGAGAAAGAGCACAGTCAGCTTAGGAGGACTCCATGTTACAGGCCAGCAAGTAAAAGTATAGTGCAAGCCTTGTAGCCACACATGCAAAAAAGAAAGAAAGGGAGAAAAAGCATGTTTACTATTCTGAAAACACGGGATGGAAACAAAAAATAATTCAAGTCTGGCTCATCCACTGGCTATTACGCCTCACTTTCCAGTTATGATAATGCTGTGTGTGGCATCTAACAAAAATTAGAATAGGACAATACAAGCTAAAGTATCTGAAGAGAAAACAATTGACTATTTACTGCAAAAACCTACCTCCCATTGTAACAAGGAAATAATTGGCAAGTTAAATTGCAGATTCAGCAGCAAAAAATGTTTAGTGAATCAGTGATTCTTTTTTTTTTTTGTGTGTGTGTAACATACGAGCAAAGGAGGGAAAAAGGGAGAACTGAACCACTACACCAGTTTACTGGATTCTAGATTACCCTTTGCTCTTTGCCCATCCTTGCAGCTTGGGGTTTTTATTCTTTGGTTGGTTTAGCCTAACTACATGTACGCTGACAAGGGATAACTGTCTGCAGGACAGACAAGTGTTGAAGCAATGAAGAGATCAAGCATACAAAAACACAAAAAATAAGTATCAATTGAGAATTAAATTCCTAATTATTGAAGAGCTGGAGTTCCAAAGAGCCTTCTAAAGATAACTTTGGCAAGAAACTTATGACTTGATAAATCTTCAGGAGATACGATAGAAGCAACCCTTTGAACTTCAGATAGGAATCCACATGTCTTATGGTCTGACGGCAGATGTGGTTGCCATTTACATCATAGCCTCCAGTCACTGGCCTCTGACTGGCACTTGTAGTGATCAGAAAGAAATTATTTTCCCTCCTTTGTGCATAGTTCAACATTGTTGTCCATAACTTCTGAGTATAGAAACTCTGTCCTTAATTTTTCTGAATGTTGAGGATAACTGCAAGGTAAGGCTTTGATCTGGCAGGGATGGTGGGAAAGCATCTGGCTTTCTGCTTTTCACTGTGGATGGTCCATGGCTCTCTGACTATTATGTGGGACACAAATGTATTGCCATTGTCAGAGTAACATACCCTATACTTGGCCTCTTTTGCCCTCTTCCTGTGCTACTTTGTACAGTGAGTTTTGGTCTTCAGCTGACAGCCGCATTTGTTACTGCCATGAAGCAATTTTGCATGGGTAATACAGCTTAGGTAACCAGCAAGACACTTCCAGATGAAAACATCTTTCCTCATCTGCAACTGCAGGGGGTTGAATGACGATGTAAATTATCCTTTCTGATTCTTCCCTTTCCTGATTAAGAAAATCTATATTAAATTCATTAAAGCCATCTGTGTAACAGTTATCTTGCTGTGAAAGCTCTGGATCAGGTTTCCTCATCTAGAACCTCATCTTTTGTGATGCTGTTACTGATTAGGCCTAAATCTAAAATTTCAGCTCTCTGAAGTGTATGCTACCTTAAGTAGAGGACTGTGACTACTCTGCCTAGCTACAAAGATCTTTTCAAATTACAATGGCAATGTTCTTCAAAGTCTTCCATTCTCTGCCTTTAATAAGGATCCTCCCATACTACTTCTATCACTCTTGGAGTCTTCTATTCCTCTATTTTTTAAAAATTGTCCATGCAGTAGTGAAGAGACTTCAAAAGCTTAAGGAGAAAATAAATTTGTGCAACTTTCTTGAAAAAGTATCTGTTTCTTACTTCTTACAAGGTCTTGCTAACTTAGGCTACAAGCTGAAACTACTGTTTTCAGAGTTAATAGCATGACTAACTTCATTTTCTAGAAACTTGGAAAAAATGTCTCCTGTATCATCCAGTTTAAGCCTTTTCTTTACTATCACCCACCACCAGAATTTGAAGGCTTGGCTGGACCACCATTTCACGGAAAGAAACACGACATTTTGTTTAGGGTACAGTTCTTAATGACATGAAGCGCAAAGTCTAAAGCTGCAGCACTGACATTCAATTATTTATACTCAACAGAAAAAGCAGCTTAGCAACCACTATTGCAGTAACCCTAAAGAAAACATATATAGACTTAGATAGGTGTTCTCCAAAACATATTTTTTATGTAATTTGCATTTGGAGCCTAAAGAGAGTAAGAGCAGAGAAATATGTTTGTTATTCTTTTTAAATTACTGTTAAAGCTGAATTACTTCATGTAAAAAAGAAGCTGTAGTATTTCTATATGCAGATCTAGCCCTGCATAGGAAGTCTTTGTGAGAGAATGAAACACAAACACGTTAGTTAAAACCAAACCAACAATAGCTTTTCATTCTGCCCTCACTGAGGAGTCAGCAGCTACTTTCACACTCAAAGCCAAGAGACATGAGCAGTCTAATATGCCTCCCATCAGTTTTCTCAAAATTACTTTGAAGTGTTAAATACCAGTTGACTTCATTCTAGTCACAGAAGACAGAAATTAGTGCTTAGTCTACTTAACTTACATCTGTCAACATTTTCATAGAATCATAGAATGTCGTGAGTTGGAAGGGATCCATGAGGATCATTGAGTTGAAATCTTGCCCTAGCATAGGACAGTCTCAAGATTCAGACCGTGTGTATGAGGGCCTTGGCCAAATGTTTCTTGAATACTGTCAGGCTTGGTGCCATGACCACCTGCCTGGGGAGCCTGTTCCAGTGCTCCACCACCCTCTGGGTGAACAACCTTTTCCTAATGTCCAAGCTAAACCTCCCCTGGCGCATCTTCCTGCCATTTCCCCTGGTCCTATCATTGGTCACCAGAGAGAAGAGACCAGGACCCCCCTCTTCCCCTTGTGAGAAAGTTATAGACCGTAATGAGATCTCCTCTCAGTGTCCTCTTCTCCAGGCTGAACAAACGAAGCGACTTCAGCCTCTCCTCGTAGGGCTTCCCCTCTAAACCCTTCACCAATTTAGTGGCCCTTCAGGCATTCCACTCTGTATTTCAATGCATGAGGAAACTATTTCAAGAGCAGTCATATCCTGACACTGTCACTTTGTAGTTGATATAAAAATACAGAGATGTACATTTTTTCCTCATAAGGTTTTTAACTTTTTATAAACCCTCCTGTAAGGATTTTGCTACAGCACTCTATTCCTTTTTCAAAGTAGTGTTTTGTAAAAATGGGAAGAGGTTAATTTTAACCAGTTGCAAAACTGTCTTTAAAAGAGAGCTGTTTGGGGACTTAAGAAATACACAAAACTTCTTCCTTTCCAGGGACAGTAGTAAATTATATATGGAAAACTAACCACACTGTTGCCTTGCATTTCAGAAAGTGTCTTTACACTACACGTAAACAGAAGAGATACCACGCACAGCTGGAATCTTATTACCAGCACAAGTGATACAAAAATAGGAATACAATTTTAGAATTTGGTAAGAAAAGCATTTCATGTTTTAATGAGAACACTCTGCATCCTCCTGGCTGAAGTATTTCAGTTGAAACTCAAGACAATTAAAAGAAAAACTGCTTTGAGTATTTATTCCCTACCTCAAAAAATACAACTTCAGAGGTCTCAACAAGCAAGGAGGTATCAGCATCTTTTTCTCTAGGGAGCCATACCTGAAAATTGTTTAATCACTTTTAAAACCTGTTTCACCCCTTCAGGGCATACAATTTTTTCCACAGTGTTCTCAGTATTTTTCTGTGTTGGTATCTCAGAAGCAGTACATTTAATCAGAAAAAAAGACCAAGAAGGAAGAAGAGGTAAGAACAGAAAAAGAATGAGTTAAAAATATGACAAAAATAAAACAACTCTGTGTTCTGAATGCTCTTTTGTTCGTTGTCCTTACCACAGTTTGAGTCCAGCTAGCAACATTACTGCATTTTGGATCTACGTGTTTCACTGAAATAAACTTATTCCACCTGTGAGTGAATAACACGAGTAAGAATGAAAAAAAAAAAAAAATCTAGTCCAGAAAGTTGGTATCTATACTGAAGTGGAGACAAAACTCATTTGATCAGAGGCCGAGGGGGCAAAACTGCCAGTACCCACTAGCACTGGTCTTAGCGGCACATGCACCTCAGACAGGGCCTGCTGGCCCCCCGCCCCCAATCAGCAAATCCCGAATGATCGCAAACACACTATCCAGCAGGGGCTCTGTGCCAATGCATTTTAAAATCAAGAAAAATTAAACTGGGTAATGTAAACATACAGGCCAAATGGAAAATTGTGTTAAATGCAAGAACTCATCCACCTGGACACCTAGAGTCCAAGTATCTGGAAAGGTGAGAGTTTGGCCGACAGCCACATCAGCATGAAAAATTAAATTCTGCACAGAGGTGACAGTATTTAGGACTGATGCACACTGGTACATATTTAGACAGAACTACATATGATAAATCAGTACATCCTATTAAATAGGTTCGTTTTTAAGTAATAGCTAACAAAATAAGCTTTCCTTGTAGCAATTTTCACTAGATCTACCTATATTTAATAGTGTCATGCTTTCTCTTTTGGGAATGTTTTCCATTCAAATATATGCTAACAATTATCAATTTTTAGTTTAGGTTTCTGGACTAAAACCATCAAACTAATTTTAAACAGGGTATTTGACAGTTATCAAGACAGAAATTTAAACTAAAAACACTAAAAAGCAGTACATATTCCAGAGTATAAAAATCTAAAAATCCCTTTCTCTGTGACCTACAGAAAAAGAACCATTTTTATGACTTGAAGTATAATGTTGATAATTTCTAGTGTGGTGTCATTTGTTCATTATCCCCACTTACAGAGTAGTAGAAAAGCATGAAAATAATTTTTAAAATAATTTTTAAAAAATCAAACTACATGTTCTTACAAATGACAACTTGGGTGGCATGTGTTTTAATAATTACAAATCAGAGAAACTCAGCCAATTGAATAGAATTTTACTCCTGTGTATTTGCAAGAGAAACTAACAATGTTTCCGCATTCTCATAATTTCATACAATGTAGACATGGCAAACAAGTGTAGACAAACAAGTGAAAGTTGCTTCAAAATACAGAGTCTGAAAGTGGCAATACACAAACAGCACTGCTTTATTTGTTTAAAAATATCCCCATAGTTTTCCTAAGAATGGCTAAGCTAGTAGGCACCATGCTGTACACTAACAAGAAACCCAAAGCAGCCCAAAACCAAGGAAGAACTATTCTTATGTGCTCCTCAGCTTAATTCACAAACAACAAAAGTGTTCCAACAACAACTTAAAAAATAAAAATAAAAACGACTCTCCTAAAGTAACTTTGCCTTTAGATAATTGTTTCAGCTTCTAAGTATCTCTACCACTGACAAAGCCCTAAATCAACTTGTCAAATTTCTGGAGCAAGAACCCCAGAAGTATGCTTACTGCCCACCACTGAAATGAAACAAGTCAAAAATATCCAATATGCTAGACCACTAAACTTGTAAGTGAACTGTATTCTATCCAACAGAAATGAATTTCACTTTAAGACATTTGCAGGGCTAATGTGCCATAATAAATTCTACTATTAATCAACAGTAAAGTGCTGAATTATATTAATTACCTGAATCGCACTCACATTTATGATCTTCATTTTATAGATTTCTTATCAAGCCAAAAGAGCCCTTTCCATTGTAAAAGCTAAGCTGTTGTGCAAATATTATAAAAATAAGTACTTTAATTAGGAGCTATATACACAACAGAACTTCTGTTTTTTGTTAAGTATAGCTGACATAGTAGAGATGAAAAATCCATGCAAGTTCTTTATAAAGAAGATACTTAAAATTAAGAAAAAAGGACACTGCTATAGAACTTCCAATACCCTGGCATACAGCCACTTAATACATTAGATGATGTCTAGGTCTGGTCTGATAAGCATCATGCCACCAACATGCTTTAGTTTCTTTTGTAGCTAAAGTTGATTTGTAAATTTTAAACTACAGCATACATTTGATCTATTTCTCATTAAAGTGTATCATTAAATTTGAGGTTAAACTTTGAGCAAACTTCACATCTAGTCATGTAACCAGCACAAGCAAGACATACTGCAGAGGGGAGGATGTCAGCTGAATAACGAAGACTCTTCCCCTAACTGCATGGTGCAATAAAAGGATTTTCAGATTTAAAGTTCAAGTGGACTACAATGAGAAAAAACAACACTTTCCTCTCACAAATTTAGGACAAATCCCCATAGAATCAAAAGGAAAGCAACCTCAGTTACAGCAGTCAAAAAAGTCAAACCAAAGTTTGGAGAGCTGATAAGTAACTCCAAAATTCATCATGCTATGAAGACACCATTCTCAAAAAAGCTCCAAACAAACTGCAAAACAAAATTGGCATTTAAGTTAAAATTGGCCAAGTGCTGCATAGAAATATGCTCACACACAACAGTCATGTTTAAGCCAGTGCATAGAGAAGATAAAAGCACTTATGGTAGTTGCAAATGTTAACAAGTCCATACAACTTGTACAGTTTAGCAATGAGTCCATAAAAAAAAGAATAGAGTAAGAGTAGAAACGCTCAAGCAAAACCAAAAAAGATGACCTTACAACTGTATAAAATCCACATAACAGTTACAGTAAAAAGACATCAGTGGAAAACACTCAATTCAGTCCCAAACACCCAACAGGCAAGTAAGACCAGAACAGACAAGCCTTTGGCAGACAATTTTAAGAGTCTAAATATGGCATTACATTTCTAAATAATGCACAAAATATATTATATGGCATTTTCATATTAAATACTGGGTAACCAACTCTGCAGATCTGATACTAACAACACTTCAGCCAACAAGAGCAAGATGGAGCAAGCTAAGGGAACGCTGGTGTGTCACAACAGTGCTCAAGGAAAATACCATCACCAAGTCGTGCTTCAGACTGGGACTCCACACTATCATCTGTGGAGCAAAACAAAGTTCTCCAGTTTCTCAGGGATGTGCCCTGCGTAGCATATGTTATGATTCACTATTACACGAGCAGCAAGACACTGCAGCGTAGTATGATTTATGGGCTGGATTAAATTTTTTGCTATTTCCTTCTCATCCAGCAAATCACTAGCAGTTTGTTTACGTGAATTTGTGGCATCGAAGTGTGAACCTGACTTGATAAGAAGATTCATGATGTCTGGATGGTTGTTCAGTGCAGCAACGTGTAACGGACTGTTGTTATCAGAGTCTCTGACATTTACATCAGCACCACATTCCACCAGGATAGCAGTAACTTGTAGAGAGGGGAATTTACAAACTGGGTAGCGACCCACACATGTAGTATTATTGTCAACAGCAAGGTGAAGTGGACTGAAGTTATTCTTCCCTCTTGGCTGAAGCTTAAGAAACTTGTAAATAGTCTGCTTCTTAAAATGCTCCTGTTCTAAGCTGCAAGGTACCTTCTCCAACAAGCAAATTAAATGCAAGATGATGGAAAGGGCTTTGTTCAGCTGTATTGGATCAGGAGGACACTGGGTTTGCTTCATGGCCCGTTCTATTTCAAGAACACTTTTGCACAGTATACCCATGAGATCATCAAATGTGACAGTAGTACCTAACAGCCCTTTTGCCCTATCCTGCAGCATGAAGGAGAAAAGTTCAGCAAATGATAGTAAGCTGCTGGCTGTCATAGGGCTCAGCGGATCAAGATTGCTCTGCTGCATATCCAAAGCGTACTTCCACAAGTTGATGCAACGCTTGAAGTTCCCAGAGTCTGCGTAGACAGCACCTCTGTATCTAATATAGTAGGATGTATCTGGGTGAGAAGGGCCAAGAATACGTTCTCTAATTAACAGTGCTTGCATTCTCATTTCGTCAGGGTCTGCAATAAGATTTTCTAGCTCCTCTGAGCTGTTTACCTCTTTAGCATAATCATAAGCCATAATTAGTGTTTGTGGCACAGGTTTGCTCAGAATATTAGTCCTGTCGCTGTATCTCATTTCCATAGCTCGCTTCCAGTATTTCAAAGCACCAAGCAGATCTCTCTTTTTGTCCACAAATGTTGCTCCTAGAAGTTCCAGAGCATTTATGCGCTCAGCCTTACTGGTCTGTACATGCTGGGTCAGAAAGTCCACAATATTTGTGTGCCCTGTCACGCTAGCTGACAGAAGGGGAGTCATTCCATAACCGTCCTTTTCCATTTTAGCACAATACTTGAGAAGCATCTTCATGATCTCCAAACTTCCCGATTCCGCACAGTCATGTAACGCGGTGTTTCCTGCAAGAGAAGAAACACGATTACACAAATCATAATCAAATTACAGTCCAAACTCTGTCACACTAATAGGTTAAAAAAAAGAGTTAAAAATTGTTTTAAAACCCAAAACATTAATAATTAATTAAAAAAAAAGCTGTTTTGACATCAATGGACTATTGTGGTGGTTTCACTGGGCTGGCACTTGGCTAACAGCCAACACAGGCATTTACCCACCCAATCCCCCCAAGGCGATAGGAGAGAGAATTTGTGGGCAAGGGTAAGGAGACTCCTAGGTCGAGAGAAAAACAATTTAATAATTGAAAAGAAAGAAAATTTAAAATAATATTGATATTAAAATAGTAGCGATGATAATAATAGTAATAAAATATGCAAATGAGTGATACCCAGTGCCATTGCTCACCACCCACTGACCAAGCCCGGCCTGTTCCCAAATAACAGTCCCACAGGAGCAACAATCCCAAACCAAAACCACAATCTTCGAAGAGCGAGAGCCTGAGCGAAAGCCAGAAGAGACTCACCAATACACTGCCCATGACGTGATACGATACAGAACATCCCACTGGCGTATCCAAACGCCAGTTTAGCTTACTAATGTGAATATTCCTCACCCTCTTTAATCTTGCGCTTGCAGACTAACAGAACACAAAGTCCTTCACTTCCAGTGACAAAAATGCAAACACTGGTGTGTTATCAGTGTCTCTCTCGTAACAAGTCCCAGGCTGAAAGCAAAACACAGCACAATTCTAGCTCCTGAAAAGAAACCCAGCTCTGGCCCAGCTATTATTAAAAAAAAAAAAATAATAAAAAAATTAAGCTGAATTCTCCACTACATAAAAGGACACAAAAAGGCAACTCCATTGTGTCAAAAGTCAAGCAAGTGGAGCAGAAGACTGGCTGAACACAGAACTCCACACGGAACTCCGGAGGAAAAAAAGAGATTGAGTGATCTCTGGAAGCAAGGTCAGGCTTCGCAGGAGGATTACAGAGCTGTGGTTTGCATATGCAGGGAAAAGACACAAAAGCCACACAGTTCTGTTCAATACTTTTAACAAGGATCTGGATGCAGGTGTCGAAAGCACCATTAGCAAGTTTGCTGATGACACCAAAGTGGAAGGTGCTGTTGAATCTCTTGAGGGACAAGATGCTTTGCAGAGGGATCTGGATAGATTGGAGCACTGGGCAATGATTAGTGGGATGAAATCTAACAAGCCCAAATGCCAGATCCTGCACGGAGGACAGAATAACGCTGGGCACAAGTCTAAGTTGGGAGAGGAGTGGCCAGAGAGCAGCCCTGCAGAAAGGGATCTGGGGGTGCTGGTGGACTGCAGGCTCAGTGTGTCAGCAGTGTGCCTGGCAGCCTGGGGGGCAAACTGCACCCTGAGATGTGTCAAACACCGCACAGGCAGCCGGTCAAGAGAGGTGATTGTCCATCCCGCTGTATTCAGCGTTGGGGCGGCCTCACCCTGTGCAGAGTGAGAACCGTGTGCAGCTCTGGGCTCCACGATTTCAGAAGGGTGTGAAGGCACTTGAATGTCCAGGGGAGGGCAACAAAGGTGGTGGAAGGGCTGGAAGGAATGTCCTGTGAGGAGTGGCTGATGACTTTGGGCTTGTCTAGTTTGGAAAAAAGGAGGCTGAGGGGTGACCTCATTGCTCTCTACAGCTCCCCAAGTAGGGGAAGTGGAGAGGGAGGTGCTAAGCTCTTCTCCATGGGATCCAGTGACAGGACACCTGTGAATAATTCAAAATTGTGTCAGAGGAGGTTCAGACTAGACATTTGGAAGCACTTCTTTACCAAGAGGGTGGTGAAACATGGGAACAGGCTTTCCAGAGAGGTGGTTGATGCCCCATATCTGTCAGTGTTTAAGAAGCATTTGGTCAATGTCCTCAGTAATTTAACTTCCAGTCAGCCCTGAAGTGGTCTGGCAGTTGGATTAGTATCCCAATCATTCCTCACTCTTTCTTTTCTATTTTTTCACTTCTCAAAGCTTCACATATAAACCTGCTGCTCCTTCCTCAAGCTTGTTTGTGGACCAGCTGAAGAAATCACAGGACATTTCAAGGCCTCTTTATTGCTCTCAGTTCCAGCAACCAGAAGAACAGTGGTAAGGAGGAATGGCAGTTATTCAGGACAAACTGAGTCTCAATCCAGCTGAGTCTCCAATCTCTGGTAGCTCAATCTCACCAGATACCAAAATTTAGCGGACACATTTTTAATTGCAAGTTCCAAACAATAAAAAAAGAAAACAAAACCACAAAAACCCACCACAGTAAATATCACATTGTTTCATTAACAGATAGTGAATTTAACTCACAAAATATTCCTTTACCGAAACATTTCTGAATAGTGGACAGTGATTTTACTACCATTTACTAACAAGTACGCTGAGAAAGACACTCCGACAGAAAGTGGCATCTGAAATTAAGTTAGATCAAGATTCACAAAGCTAAACCCAGCTCATACAATGGCAAGTGAGAGAGCACGTTAAGTCAGTTAGGTCTGTCCACCCTACAGTCTCTACCAAAACCAACAATATTTCCAATCACAGGAACAGAGATTTAACCAAATATAGGTGGATTAGAAGTTTGGCAAATTTGGCATGCATAGTTCATCAGCTGTAATTCCCTCTGTCCTTATCACACACCACAGACCAGATACTTCAATGCTGAGAAACACAACACCTTTAAATTCCTAAGATGGAAAAGCTGACAAAAGCAGACAAACACACAAACTTGCCAACACACATACAATTACAAATCTCCTTGCTATGCTGGAGAATGTCTAGTTAAAACGTAACTACAGCAGTCAATCCAGAACTAAAGGCTAGCTGGTTCCTCAGACAATCCATGCTTCTGCATTCAATGATGAAGGCAATACCAGATGCACGTGGGTGTTGGCTGAGCCAGCAGTAAGTACAGCCGTTTCAGGGTGTATTCAAATTCATACACCATCCCTTGCAACAGAGGTCTGAAACACTGGAACTGGCACCTATTTTCTACCTTCCAGTTAATATTTTTAAGATATTTAAAAAGTTGTAACATAAAAACATATTAAAGACAAATAAACCAAAGAGTATTAGTAACATCATAGTTCTTACTGTTACTTCACACTATCAGTACGTTTTGCTGGCTTTGACAATAGGATCAATGGCAGCTATTGAATAGCTACAGTGTAGTTCCATCGCCATATAATGCTGCTCTTGACATGCTTTTATCAATTGCTAGGCACATATTCTGTTTCATTAATACTGAAAAAAATCAACACAAATTAAGCTTGGCCATTTTCTGGGTAAATTCAGGTCCAATCCAACAGTCTATGTCCTGAATTTACAATGCAGCTATGCAGAACATGTGGAAATAAGCCTAAGACTCCAAGGAATTTCACTACTCTGCCCAACTGGATGTCCTTATTTAAAAAAAAAAAAAAAAAGGTTTTTTTAATTCATATTACAATTATTGATTTAAGCTTTAACAGCTGTTACTGACAGCAGATCAGAAGTAGTATAATTTTTTAGCTACTTATATTGTAGTAGTCCTAAGAGTGAAAATAAACGGAGTTACTTTAAGCCATGTACAAAGTAATAAAGAAAGGCCGTCACCACTAATTTTAAGTGGCTGCACCTCACTTAAGCTTGACTGGATGATACAGGTACAGCAGTGTGAAGGATACATGAAAAAAACCAAGTTTCCATAGAGTACAAGTGGGCACAAGCACACAGTTGAGAGCTGCCAACTTAAAAAACCATACACCACAGCCTTAAGAAATAACGAGGCTACCAGCCATCTACACCTAGCAAGCATAAAGTGTTAAATTTGACTAATGAAAGAAAACATGGCAGTGGCCTTAATATCTAATTCAAAGTCTACATTCCACATATTGGCCAGGAATTGAACAATTCAAATAAATACAGCAAACCAAGCTTTACTCTGAATTAACACATCAGTTTCAAAAACACTGTATTGTCTATAGTGACAAGAACAAACAGCAACTGAACGCAATTCAGCAGTTATTTCATTTTTTGTAACATTATTTACTCAGTAACAAATTAAAAGTCAACATTATGTATTAAAAAGGAAAAAGGTTGAAAATAAATAAAAGTAATTTGAAAGTCTCTCTCTTTGAAAAGCAGTTTTCCAAGGGACACATATGAAGATTTTGGTCAAAATCATAATATTCTTTTAAAAGGTGTGAACGATTATTTCAAAATAAGTTTCATTAAATTTTCTTAATCCATTAATTGCAAAATGACCTGCAGGAATACCTGATAGGAATGCTATCACACCTAGAAGATAGCTCATATTACAACAACATGAAAGGTTCATCTTTCTTGCACAGAAACAAAGTTGGACTGGAAATGTTTCGGTAGTCATGGCACTTCTCTGCTGGAAAGTGAACGCCACTCTACTGTATTGCTGATACCGCTTACAATCCACTTCTGGCAGTACAAAACTTCACTACTCACATCAACTAATAACTTCTCCTAATTAGAAACAGGACCAAAGAAATGGAATAACCCCAACTTCAGTCCTTCCAAATCTTGCAAAAACAGATTAAGGAGAAAGATGTGGTCAGCTGACACCATGGCTTCATGTTCGATCCGTTACAGTCCTCCGTTAAAAGTGGCATGAACATTACACAAACACTTCACCGATCACAGAACTAATTCTGTAACTACCAGTGTCACCAAAAGCTTATCAGAGTGGGGGTGGGCATTCAAATTCATAATGAGGCCATGTCTTTCTATGTCAGAAGCAAATAATTCCCAAATTAGACTGGTAGCTTGTGACATGGAAATGAAAGAAAATGAAGCAATGACACAGAAAGGGATTTGACTTGATTTGCAACCAGTTAAGCACATCCACTTCCTAGTACTTACAAAATGCTTGAAAAAATTTCTGGGTAGTAAAACTTACATTAAAAATTAGTATTAATCTGACTTCATATCCAAGATCTTCAAACATAAGAGAAAAGAGATTTAATTTAAATGACTGACCAGTATGTAAAATTAACCACATGTATCTATTTTTGCAGCCTTACAGATGAAATAAATCACTTTTACAAGTGAATTTGTTCATGTAACATCGACTTTTTTCTTAACAGAGCACTTGCAGTAATTAAGTCTTCCAAGAGTTTTCCTGACTTAATGCATATGTGCATGCAAACAGGGACATGCATACAAACTTTTTCTTCAGTGCAAGAAAACTGCAGAAAAAATACATTCATACACTCGGTACGCATAACAAAGAAAAACTAAAAGTACGTCTTCACTTTAAGAAGAAATCAAGTAAAAACTGAAAAAACCTGCTAATCTCAACAAGTTATTTTAATCCAGTTTCCATATTCTGTAAAAGAATAATTGTACTCTTGTTCCAAGTACTTCACAATAACTTGCATTGTCAAGATTATAAATAAAAAGCATGCTGTTAATAATTTAATTTCAACATCAACCCCTTGTTAGTTGAAATTCAATAATTTATTCCTTTAAACTATATCTTCCTTATTTTATTTACAGACATTCCTACCAAAGTTCAGCTTCCACATGATGTCACACACAAAACATCTACAAAACGCAGTGTACTGCACTATGTAATACTGACCAAAAACAGAAAAAAAGGACTCAGAACACTGGGTTTATTCCCAGAGTGGGGCAGGAGGGAACCAACAAACCCAAGGAGCTTCGTTTCATGTTTTTGTTTGGTGTTTCCCCAACTCAAAATAAATCTCAGTAAGAAAAGACAAAAAACCTCAGAAGAGAACAAACCTGTCAGACTCCTTAACGTTCACTGCAAGAGAAAATTAATTATTTTTAATGCATACTAAACCACACCGATCATAGAGCAAAGAGTGTGAATCTCCCTAATCCCTCTGTTTCTGGGTCTGCCAAGCCTGTGAAAGATTTATTTCCCTTACCAGCAGGTTTGAGTGTTACACTTTCCATTACTCCACAGAAATGATAATACTGAAATACTACTAGCTCTCGATACAGTACTATATGCATAACCTTGATAAAGCACCCATAGAGACTGAGGTCAGTATGCTTCTATACTTTCCAAAGTGAGTAAGCAAACTCAACAAGCCTTGTTCTCCATATTATTTCACAAAGCTATTCTAATCAAATACTGTGTCAGCGGAATCTAAGAACAAGAGGATTTTGAATCATAGTGTTGTTTCGCATTTTCAAAATACACGAGTCCCTCCAACTGCTATGGTAGTACGGAGGATCATAAATAACAAAGAATCAGGCTTGCAACCAAAGATTCCTGTGCAGATCTCAAGAGACACCTGAAGGAATGCCTAGTCCAGCAGTTCTTATGAAATCTTCTAATACTCAGGAAGATAAAAATTAGTCTTTTGGCTAACAGATGAGTCTGCTAACAACAGAAGAGCTACACAGTTAGTGAAGATCACTAGTAAAACCCACGAATATCACCTTGAAGGGAAACAGACCACATACTAAACAGCTGAGCAATGGAAAGACTAGAAGCCATGTTCAGAAAAAATATCTGCCTTTCAAGTAGATCTTTTGGAAGGGTCCTTATTCCCTGTGCCGTTACATTCAGATCATCCTGACTATCAGCACTTGTGTACTTTACCTATGATTTAACATGTTAATTGCAGAAAGGAAGGGAATGAATCTCCCTTACTGCAGCAAGTCTAAAGGAGAAGGATAAAGCATAATACAATTATCAAAATGTGCATTGCAAATTTTCAAAATACAAGGTTTAAGTGTCCTGTCTGGAGTAAGAACAGAAGTATAAGATCCCTTTAAAATGGTTTGCATGCAAAATAATTTTATTAGGGCAATTTTATGAAATATTTTATTTTAATTATAAAATCCAACAAACACAGCCTCAGTCAGGTATACCCTCAAGAGAGCCCAAATCTGTAATGTGAATACCCTAAGACTGCTACCACTTGAATTACAAGAGCAAGCATTTCCCTCCCTACACATAGCAGCCAAACAAACACTGTGCACAGAAACACATCAGTGAAACGCTGTATTCAATTCAGAGGTCTCTTCTGAATAGAGGAAGGGAGCACCACCCCTGACAATGGGTCACTGGAAGGCTTTGCAATGCAGCAGAATGGAAAACTGTGTGCAGGCGACATGCAGAACATGCGCTCATCCAGCACAAAGGTAGGTCTGTGTTTCACTGGAGGTTTAATTCTAGGGTTCTATCTCTTCCTGAAAAAACTCAGGTTTATGCTACTCTAGTATTATCTACATTGTTGCTCCTTTTAAGAGTAGCATAAAAGCTTTAAGATCTTTAAGTTTTAAGAGAGGGTTTTTGGTTTGTTTTTGAAAACAAACAAACCAAACTTATTATTTGTGATATTATTATAAAGCGGTGAAACTTATTAAGCTTTGTTATTTTTAATCTGTACACAAGGACCAGGAAGGGGCCTGTCTAAAAAGAGTTCAGATACAAGGATGGCAACAGCTATTAGCAGAGCACTCAAGTTTTCTGGATCTCCCCACCATAAGCACAGACACACTCAACTGTTTAGTACCTAGCAGGGAATAGTACAGAGCATTTTCAGTAGAAACTGAAAATAATACACAGAGACTTTGAGGTGGAATATGACAATGTAGAATGAATCCTGTTGGAAATACTAACTTTTAAATTAATAGCTACTGAGCATTCTTGCAATACAAAGTTTGGAAGGTTAGCTGTTGAGCCCCAGCCACAGCAATACCCATATTCTTGCAATATGTAGGGCAAACAGCTTTGCTCAGTTCTTTTGCCTTTCCACAGCTGACTTTCACTTTCAGGGTTTATAGTACTTTCTTTCTCTCTTCCTTTACCCCCACCACTGCTTATTAAATAACTTCAGAGATCAGACTGCTTTAAGATGCCAAAAAGAAAAAGCATGCTTGTGTCATATAAGCAGGAATTTCCACATACAAAAACATATTCCACATACATGACCAACAGATACTACGTACACACACCCATTTGTACACATGGCAGTTCAAAGTATAAAATTAATTTTAATGTGATAAAAAATATCCAATCAAACTTAAAAAAATTAAATAAGGATCAGTCACATCTGATGAACCTTTACTCATGTGTCTAGTTGCAAGTCACACAGAAACTAAAAGAAACAGAGAGGAAGGAATTCAGATAATAGAGAAAGTGCGAAAATCCTCAGGAGTGCATGGCTGCCACTCAGTCATTTAAACAAAGACAAATAATACTAATACACTAGTAAAGTGAACTAATAAGGACCAGTAACATAAAGCCTACTTCAACACAAAATGAAGGGAAAAAGAGCTGAAGAGGTATATCTTTGTCCCTGTGACATTAGATGTTTAATAGAGCTGCTCTGTTCATACCTATCATAAAAAGGGATTGGTTTAAAACTAAAAACAATACACACTTTATATTTAGCTTGTTATTCCAAGACCCCTGTCTAGAAAAATGACATTTTTATCCTATCACAAGTCCATGATGATTCACAAGCAACCTTAAATCCTTACAAAGGAAGATCTATGTTGCTCTGCCCACCCCTATGACAAATCTGTAGTTTAGCTTTCTTTACATTAAACCCACATATCTGCATGATTTGCTGAAAAAAGTGTATTTAATTGAACAGCTTTTCCACAGATTACTGAATTTAGCAGTATCATATAATAATCCAGACACAAAGTGTACTTTAACTGAAATAACTGCACAGTACAGTACACTGTTACAAATCTAATTAGCCAGAAACAGGTAGTGGAAGTAGTATACTAGAAAAAGGTTTATTAGTAGATTAGTAATATATTCATAAAAAATAAGCTGCTGAAAAACAAACCTGGCTCAGTGAGCTAAAAATTAACCATAACCTGAAATGCTTTTCAGGCCAGTACCACTCTCACATACAAGTCTGAGATGTAATTAATACCCTAGTCGCTAAACCAACAAGTCTGCATAATTACGAACAGAGCAAAAACAACAGAAAACTTCAATTTAAACAATAACACCAGGGTAAATGTAAACAGGGCCAATGAGATGTCCTTCACAACCAGTGCACCACTATAAGTCCTTCTGTTGGTATCAGAGTCACCTGTAGATTCATTTCTTTGATTCTAATAAATGTTCTTGTTTACTAACACTGAAAAAAGGTCCAAAATTATTCAAGAATTTGGAGGGAGAAGAGGGTGAAGCAAAGTGGTTATTAATTCCCAATGTAGAAAATAATTCTTCTCCTTTAAGCATTTTTCCTTGTACTAGCCTTACTGGCACAGGTCAGTTTTATGTAGAGCATATTTGATTTGTTAAAAAACAGTATGAAAAACATATTTGAATATGTTGCTAGACCAGTCTACTACCAAGAGACATTCTCAGCAAGTTTATTAGCTTTTCACACACACATAAACGTGACAATTCATAGGACTAAGTTTTTTCAAGAATTACGGGTTTAAGATCATAATGCTCCAATTTAGAATTAAATTATACAACCTGTGTTAACACAGGATAAAGTTGACAAAAACTAATAAAAACATAGCTAAATATACTTCATCTCTTATACAATTTATTAGACTAGAATTTTGCCTGTCAGTGTTTTAAAGAAGGGTAAATGAGTAACTTCATTTCTACTTACCACAGGGGAAGTGAAAAAATTAACTTACCTTTAACACTTTTTCTGTTAACATCAGCTCCTTTTTCGAGTAAATACTGAGCAATTTCTTTGTGGCCTTTGTAACACGAGATCATCAAGCATGTATGTCCATGACGGTTTGACACTTCCAGGTCTGCTTTGTGCTCCACAAGATATTTTACTATTTCCAGGTGACCATCAAAACAGGCAGCCCTAAGTGGTGTTGAATTTGTCAGGGTTGTATTGTTCACAGAGGCACCATGATCTAACAGACACTGAACCACCTTCAAGTGGCCAGCTGCAGATGCTGCCCATAATGGCGGAGCCCCCTCAATGGTCTCACCATCAAAATTCACCGAACCACCAACTTCTATCGATGCAGAGCAATGGTCCAACAAATACTCCACCATGTCAAGGTGACCATAACGGGCTGCCATCAGAAGTGGTGTGGCACCATTGGTTTTCTCTGACATCAGCAGAGCTATCTCTTCTCTTGTTTTGCTTGCCAGTAACTTGGAAAGGAGCCGCAGCTTGCCATCACGAGCTGCATTGAACACTGCTGTCTTTAGATCCATTTAGTCTCTACCTCTCTGCTTCTTGAAGGATACACACCTGCCTTTTTCAGAGTCAAAAGCTTAGGAAACACACAGCGCAAACAGAATGTCCCCAGCTTCTTCTCAGATTGGTTTCCTTTAGATGGGACAACATGAAGACTCTGAACAGTGTCCTGACGAAGCGCAGGCTGCCCTTGTTATAAATCTACAAGGGAAAGAAATCTGGATGTTTTCACCGTCTACTTCAGAAACAACCAACTAGAACCGTATTTTTCTACAGCTATACGCAAACAACCTGTGGGGTACAGCTGGTGACCTCCAGCTGCCTTCCCTGGGACCCCCCGGACTGCGCGCAGCGCCCCGAGGAAACCTGGAGAAGGGGGGAGGTGTGGGCGGGGCTGACCCTATCAGTGTGTTACCCATACCAGCCGCAAAAAATTCCCTCTTGTCCCTTGGAGCGCCCCGAGCTGTACTCCGACTTGTTCTGAGGCGCAGACTAAGGCAGGAGCTGCCCCTCCTCCCTGCTGCCCTCGTAGCCCCGCGCCCCACGGGGGAAAGCCAGACGGGGAAGACGACGCGCGGCCCTCCGGCCGCACTTTGGCCGAGCCTCAGGCGGCGAGAGTCTGAGCATGCCCCTTCCCTCACGACCACCCTCCGTCCGCCCAGAGGTCCGCCGCCCCGCCTCGAAGCAAGCCCCTTCAGCCAGCCCCTTCCCCCACCATCCCCCGTTCCCCTTAGGGCCCCAAACCCACTCCCGGCTCCCCCACGGCTTCCTCGGCCTCCCCGCCCGCCCACAGCCAGACCGTAAAGGGCCGCCGGGCTGCAGGTTACCTTCCTGGGCCGCTACTGGGCTCCTCCCGCCGCAGCCGGCCTCACAGGAAAGCGCCCGCCGCCGCGCCGCGCCCCGTCCAGCTCCTCCATGGCAGTCAGCCCCCGCCACCCAGCACCGGCCCGGGGCGCGGCAAAGCGCAACCTCCTGGGCGCGGCCGGACCAATCAGAAAAGGGCGCGGGCGGCCGCCAGCCACTCGCGGAGGGGCTGAGGGCGGGACTACGCCGCCGCTCAAAAGTGGCGGCGAGCGTGGCGGCTGGCCGCTAGGGGGCGGGAGAGCCACCCTCCGTGCGCCACTCACCTATCGCGCGGGGCGGGGGGTCGGGGCTTCGTTGATTGATCAATCAATTGATTGGTTGATTCCGGGGGCGGGGCTGATGATTGTTTGATTTATTTCAGGGGCAGGGCTGGTGATTTATTGATTGATTGATTCCAGGGGGTGGGGCTGGTGATTGATTCATTCCAGGGGCGGGGCTTGTTATTGATTGATTGATTCCGGGGGCGGGGCTTGTGATTAATGATTGATTTATTCTGGGGGTGGGGCTGATGATTAGTTGATTGATTCCAGGGGTTGGGGCTGGTGACTGGTTGATTCCAGGGGTGGGGCTGGTGATTGATTGATTCCGGGGTCGGGGTTGATTCTGATGTTGGGGTTGGTTGCACTGCCTTTCACGCAAAGACCCCACCAGCCACCCACAACCCCATGGGGCAAAAGATACCATTTATATGCCTCATTAATTAATAATTTTTGAGTGAAATGTTTGATTTTTGCAGCACAGAGGTTGCTCTGGCTCTGGACAAGGTTATTGCTTGGTGTAAAATTTGCTTTTTTTTTGACATTGCAGGTGGCTTGCTATGGGCTTAGCATGTAATGTTTGTTTTATTCCCGTAATAATAAAAACTGAGATAGATCCTAAAAAAGCTGCACCCGAGGAGGGGAATATAACTTCTGTTACAACCAAGTCTATTATCTGCAAGCCTCAGAAAGAAGGGACACCATACTCAGAAATAAACTTAAGAAAATCCATGAGTGCTCACTGGAAGGAATTCGGACATCAATTCGCAATGCAATCTAGTAGATCACACCTTCCCCCCCCCAAAAAAAACCCCAAATCCTTCCAACCCCTCCCCCCCCAAAACAAAACCAACCCAAAAAGATAAACCAGTGCAAATGCAGTTTTATGTCCAGAAGCAATACATTGCAGCCAAGGTTGCTGTTTGTCCCATTGTACCCTGTGCCAACAAGAATCACAGAATCATTAAGGCTGGAAAAGACCTCTAAGATCATCCAGTCACACCATCAACTCATCACCATCATGACCATTAAACCATAGCCCTGGGGGCTGCCAATTTCTTTGTTTGCAAAACCCAGAACAAGAAAGATGGAAAGAAAGTGACAGGGATTTAGAGAAGAGCAATCAAAATGTTTAAGTAGCTGGTGGCACTAGTTTATGGAGAGAGATCAGAAGATATAACTGTGTTTAAATGCTAAATTAGAAGTGAGTAGGGGTAAGAAGAACAGAGAACTTTTTGAAGAGATGTGAGTGGAACAGAGGAATTATTTGAAGAGTTTTATAACCTTTAGTCAACAGCAACTGGAAAGAAAATGAAGGGAGGAAAGCGCATGCTAAGAGTTGAAAATAATATCCTGGCAGGGAGGCTCTGTCATGCATGAAAAGTAATTTAGAAATTGTGAGAGCTCACTGATAGAGTTATTTGCAACTGGGCTGTGCAAACAACATCACATATAAACAAGGTACTGTAGGGACTAGTTCTGTGCTGGAGCGAAGATGGAGATGGTAACCTGACAGACCTTTCCCCTTCAGTTCCTGAAGTTCTAAGGTGGCTGGCATGCAGCGCAGTCAGCACTGATGGACCCGCAGACTACAGGGCTTCACAGTTGCTTGTGAAATAGCAGATGCAGCAGTGATTCTGCAGGTGTTAAACATGGGAATGGCCCCGCTCCCTCCCAGCTATGAATTAGGCCAAGGTCCCGGGACATGGTCCGTGAGAAGAATTCCTGAGGGGAATGGGAACGGCTTGTGCAGAGAACTCCTGCTTGGGCAGAAGGTGAACCCCAGCACGCAGCTGTGAGGCACACTGACGGGGAGTTTAGACACAGCCTGTAGGTCCTCCAGGCTTCTTCTTTAACTAAAAATCTCTGGCTCCTGTGACAAATAATAGGTCTGCGTTGACATTTCAGAGATGTACCTTAGAGCCACTAGGCGCAAGCATCTCAGAATTAAACAGAGAAATAAATTATTAAAGAAAATTTGACAGGAATTATACTTCTCTAATTGACCTGCTGCCATCCTTCTCTTTCATACCTCAATATACATACGTCTTCAACAAATATTTAATTGTATTTATATTTTATAAAGGGCATTTATTCTCAGGACATCAGTGGTCATAGGAAGCTCTGACAATGAAGCTCCATCCTGACCACTGTTCCATGTTTCACACTTCCACACTGCCCTGTGGAGATGGCACTTGCTGAGCAGTACCTGGATCTGGAGGGGCAGCAAGAGCCTTGGTCTAGGTCTGGCCCCAGGCAGCACTTCCCTGGTGCAGTTATTTTCTGACTCCCAGAATAGAAATAAGCCCTGCTTCCTGATCTCCTTCTACAACATGGTCACCCTTAGTGGATGAAGGAAAGTCTGTGGATGTTGTCTATCTGGACTTTAGTAAAGCCTTTGATACCATTTCCCACAACATTCTCCCCGAGAAACTGGCTGCTCATGGCCTGGATGGGCAAATACTTTGCTGGGTAAAAAACTGGCTGGATGGCCATGCCAAAAGAGTAGTGATGAATGGAGCTAAGTCCAGCTGGTGGCCGGTCACAAGTGGTGTTCCCCAGGGCTCAGTACTGGGGCCAGTCCTGTTTAACATCTTCATCAATGATCTGGACAAGGGGATTGAGTGTACCTTCAGTTAGTTTGCATAAGACACCAAGCTGGGTGGAAGTATTGATCTGCTTGAGGGTAGGAAGGCTCTGCAGGGGGATCTAGACAGATGTGATCAATGGGTCAGGACCAACTGCATGAGTTTCAATAAGGCCAAATGCACTTGGGCCACAATAACCCCTGGCAGCTCTACAGGCTTGGGGAGGAGTGGTTGGAGATCTGCTCAGCAGAGAGGGACCTAGGGGTGTTGATTGACAGCTGGCTGAACATGAGTCACCAGTGTGCCCAGGTGGCCAAGAAGGCCAATGGCACCCTGGCCTGTATCAGCAATAGTGTGGCCAGTAGGACCAGGGAAGTTCTCTTACCCCTGTACTTGGACTTGGTGAGGCTGCACCTCAAGTGCTGTGTTCAGTTTTGGGCCCCTCACTACAAGAAGGACATTGAGTTGCTGGAGCGTGTCCAGAGAAGGGCAACGAAGCTGGTGAAGGGTTTGGAGCACATCTTATGAGGAGCAGCTGAGGGAACTGGGGTTGTTTGGAGAAGAGGAGGCTGAGGGGAGACCTTATCGCTCTCTACAACTCCCTGAAAGGAGGGTATAGAGAGGTGGGTGTTGGTCTCTTCTCCCAAGTAACAAGTGACAAGACGAGAAGAAACGGCCTCAAGTTGCACCAAGGGAAGTTTATGTTGGGCATTAGAAAGAATTTCTTTACTGAAAGGGTTATCAGCCATTGGAACATGTTGCCCAGGGCAGTGGTGGGGTCCCCATTCCTGGACGTATTTAAGAGTCATGTAGATGTAGTGCTTAGGGACATGGTTTAGTCCGGTACTTGTCAGTGCTAGGTTAACAACTGGATTTGATGATCTTAAAGGTCTATTCCAATCTAGGCACTTCTGTGATTCTCTGATTCCCAGAGGTAAAAAGCAAATATTTTGACTCAGTGTACCTGAAGCACCATAAATAAGAGATACTGATTCCCTCTTTAAGGTTTCAACTTAAATCATTCATAGTCAGTCAGTCTGGCTGATAGTTTTGGGGCATTAAAAAGCTTCTACAGGTAAGCTGGGGAGAAAAGGAAACCTAGGGACAATGTGCGCCCTCTCCAGAAGGCAATGGGAGACCTGGTCACCCATGACACTGAGAAGGCTGAGGTGCTCAATGACTTTTTTGCCTCAGTCTTCACCGGCAAGGGCTTGTCCCACACTGCCCAAGTCCTGGAAACCAAAGGAAGGGTCCAGGAGAATGAAAAGCCACTCACTGTAGGAGAAGATCAGCTTTGGGAGCACCTAAGGAACCTGAAGGTGCACAAGTCCATGGGACCTGATAGGATGCATCCACGGGTCCGGAGGGAACTGTCAGATGAAGTTGCAAAGCCACTATCCATCATATTTGAGAAGTCCTGGCAGTCTGGTGAAGTTCCCACAGACTGGAAAAAGGGGAACAGAACCCCCATTTTTAAAAAGGGTAACAAGGAAGACCTGGGGAGCTACAGGCCGGTCAGTGTCACCTCAGTGCCAAGCAAGATCATGGAGCAGATGCTCCTAGAAACTATGCTAAGGCACATGGAGAATGAGAAGGTGATTGGTGACAACCAGCAATGGCTTCACCAAGGGCAAATCGTGCCTGACCAATCGGTGGCCTTTTATGATGGGGTTACAACACTGGTGGATAAGGCTAAAGCAACTGATGTCATCTACCTGGACTTGTGCAAGATGTTTGACACTGTCCCACATGACATCCTTGTCTCTAAATCTGAAACATGTGGGTTTGATGGATGGACCACTCGGTGGATAAGGAACTGGCTGGATGGTTGCGCTCAAAGAGTTGTGGTCGACATCTCAAAGTCCGAGTGGAAACCAGTGATGAGTGGTGTCCCTCAGGGGTCAGTACTTGGGCCAGGACTATTCAACATCTTTGTCAGAGACATGGACAGTGAGATTGAGTGCACCCTCAGCAAGTTTGCCAATGACACCAAGCTGAGTCGTGCAGTTGACATGCTGGAGGGACAGGATGCCATCCAGAGGGACCTTGACAGGCTTGAGAGGTGGGGCTGTGCTAATCTCATGAAGTTCAACAAGGTCAAATGCAAGGTCCTGGGTTGGGGCAATCCCAAACATAAATACAGGATGGGTGATGAGTGGATTGAGACCAGCTCTGACGAGAAAGACTTGGGAGTAGTGGTGGATGAGAAGTTCAACATGAGCCAGCAATGTGCACTCGCAGCCCAGAAGGCCAACTGTATCCTGGGCTGCATCAAGAGAAGCATGGCCAGCAGGTCAAGGGAGGTGATTCTCCCCCTCTACTCTCGTAAGGCCCCACCTGGAGTACTGTGTCCAGTTCTGGAGCCCCCAACACAAGAGAGACATAGACCTGTTAGAACGAGTCCAGAAGAGGCTACCAGGATGATCCGAGGGCTGGAGCACCTCTCCTGTGAGGACAGGCTGAGAGAGTTGGGGCTGTTCAGCCTGGAGAATAGAAGGCTCCAGGGAGACCTTATAGTCGCCTTCCAGTACCTGAAGGGGCTACAAGAAAGCTGGGGAGGGACTTTTCCTAAGGGCAGTTAATGACAGAACAAGGGGAAATGGCTTTAAACTGGAAGAGGGAAAGGTTTAGATTAGATATTGGGAAGAAATTATTTCCTGTGAGGGTGGTCAGACACTGGAACAGGTTGCCCAGAGAAGCTATGGATGCCCCCTCCCTTGAAGTGTTCAAGGCCAGGTAGGATGAGGCTTTGAGCAACCTGGTCTAGTGGAAGGTGTCGCTGCTCATGGCAGGGGGGTTGGAACTGGATGATCTTTAAGGTCCCTTCCAACCCACACCATTCTATGATTCTATGGTGTCAAGGACAATTTAATCTAGTTTACCTCCCCCTGTCTTGTAGTTCTGTGCTGATTGTAGGAATAATGGCCCCAGGCCCACAGAGAAGAAGAGTGTTGTCAGATGGGGATTTTTGGTGGTCGCCCCAAAGGCAGCCCATGCCTTGAAGAAGACCATTTAGCCTTGATGCTTGATCAGTTTTGCAGTTTTCTTCCCCATAATATACTCTCTGTTTTTGAAAGCTGTGAATGGAGAATGGTGTTAAGTGGAATAATAACATGCATTGCAATGGCTTAGTTCTCACCTTGGGGTATTCTTTTCCTCACAGCTATTCACAAGTGATAGCAGAAGAGATGTGTCATGTATATGAGGGACTAATACACAACACACCTTGAAGACACCTACAGTTTGGTGTGGAGCTTGTCCCCTCAATGCCTGGGTCACACCTTTGTGTCACAGACCAGTGTTTTACTGTCACATCCACTTCAGGTCCAGATTAAGGAAGAAATGTTCATTTTGTGTACAGTTGCTCGCTTTCTCCTCAAGGCAGGTTATATACAGCAATACAGCAAAGAAAAACCTCAGCCACATCTCAGTTGTCTGCTGTGGCACTGGAAGCGGTACATCTACATTTACATGGCAATTTCCTCAGGTTTATAATCCAAATTTTCATCATGCATCAGGCAGTATCCCCAGCAGGACTATACTTCTGTTAGGCCCTGAGCAAACTCAGAAAACTGTGTTGCATTTTGCAAGGTGCACATGCACTCCAGCTGCTCTGTGTGGTTTATGTAGCTCATCTCTTACCTAAACTGGCACTCAGTCCCCTATGCAGAGCTGGCTGAGAGTTGGGTCAGGAAGAAAATACAGGGTATATGATTAGGAAGGCTCCCAGGAAGGGGAGCCAGAGCAGACAACCAGCTGAGCAGAGAGATACTTAAGGCATCTATGAGCAAATGCATGTCAGCTGAGGACAAATTATTCAATAAACTGAAATACCTGTTGAAGCACAGCCTGAATCTTAGGTCTTCCCTGAGGCCCCCTGACCATGAGGCAAGGAGGTCATGATGGCAAACTCTTGTCCTTTGCTGCCAAACTTACCTTAGTAAAGCCTCCTTCTTGGCTGCTGGTGCTTGCCCACACCTCTGGCAGCCCCGGTGCTGGCACAGATGCTGGCAGTGACGCTACATGTAGTTGCTGTCTCTCACTCTTAGCCATGAATATTTATGCATCTTAGACTAAGCAGAAGAGCTTAATGAGGACTGATAGAGACATCCACCCTGGAAATGTCTGTACCCAGGGGCTGTGACACCCTCTGCAGCAGTGGGAGACCCCTGCACCACTTGAGCTGGCCAGAGGATGCAACCCTGCGCCCCAAGGCCAGGGCAAGGGCTTGAGGTACAGCAACATGTCCTCACCCTGCCTGAGCCTGAGCAGCCTCTGCACATCAAAACATCTGGATGGCAAGCACCATGGGCCTTGGGCACCCACTTGGTTTGGGGAGGTTGCATGCATGAGGTAGTTGCATATTTAGGCTAAGTCTCCTAAAATGTGATTGCCCACTTTAGGTGAGGTTAGTCATCCAGATTTTCACCCTTTGGTCTAAAGCCCCAGCCCTTTGTAGGCAAGTCCACTGTGGGCAAGCCAGATGACAAAGTTTCTCCATCTTTCACTGGTAATTCTTGTTTGTATCATCCTGTCAACAAAACTCTGGCAGCTAAATTCATTAATTGTTGTGTGATCCAACACTAATTGGCATTGAAACTGTGAGAGAGGTTACGAGCTGGCTGGAGATGTAAGTCTGCAGGAACTGAAAATTTGGTGCATGCACCCTTGCCAGCGATGAGCTTTCCTTGCCCTTTGGCACTTAAGTCACAGCCGACAGGAGAAACCATCTGCAGCCCATGTGTGGACACATACCAAGACAGAGAAATCTGGTCCTGGGAAGTACCTCACTTCTCAAGAGGAAATGAGCATCTCTGCCTATTCACCCTGGAGTGTAAGGATGACATTTTGTTTCCAGAGAAGTCAGCTGAGGCAGGGTTTTACCCCTAGTATCCATAACAATATTTGGCTCATTCATTTTCTCAAACTGTACTATGAAAATGGGAAATAAGAAGAAAATCTAAATCAGTTGGTTTAGAAATGGAAATATACTACAGGAGAGAGGTACCATTCCACATGATGTGGGTTATTTCTAAAAGGTACAAATGAGGCAAGTTTATAAATTTACTCACAAAGGGAGTTCAGGGTTTTTAAACAGTCTCATTCACACAGAATCACAGAACCACAGAATGTCAGGGATTGGAAGGGACCTCGAAAGATCACCTAGTCCAATCCCCCTGCCGGAGCAGGAACACCTACATGAGATCACACAGGAAGGCGTCCAGGCAGGTCTTGAATGTCTCCAGAGAAGGAGACTCCACAACCTCCCTGGGCAGCCTGTTCCAGTGCTCTGTCACCCTCACTGTAAAGAAGTTTTTTCTCAATTTTAAGCGGAACCTCCTGTGTTGCAGCTTACACCCATTACCCCTTGTCCTATCATCGGTCGTTACTGTGAAGAGCCTGGCTCCATCCTCGTGACACTCACCCTTTACAAATTTATAAACATTAATGTGGTCGTCCCTCAGTCTCCTCCAAGCTAAAGAGGCCCAACTCCCTCAGCCTTTCCTCGTAAGGGAGATGCTCCACTCTCTTAATCATGTTGGTGGCTCTGCACTGGACTCTCTCAAGCAGTTCCCTGTCCTTCTTGAACTGTGGGGCCCAGACTGAACACAATATTCCAGATGTGGCCTCACCAGGGCAGAGTAAAGGGGAAGGAGAACCTCTCTTGACCTACTAACCACACCCCTTCTAATACACCCCAGGATGCCACTGGCCTTCCTGGCCACAAGGGCACAGTGCTGGCTCATGGTCATCCTGCTCTTTCCTTACTATTCTACTATTTGACATGCAAACTGCAAAATTTCCTTTCCTCTCTCTCTGCTGCCTCTGCTGGTACTTCAAGAGGTGGAAAGTACATTGACAGAGGTTGCAGTTTACAGAAATTCAAACAGATCTATCATTAAAATCAGTAGCAGATGAGCACCTAGCTTTTAGGTCAGTATTTGCCAAGCTTGTGAAAGCTGAGTCTCCTTCCAAGAAGACAAGCTCAGTTTTCTTCCTCTCCCGGCAATCCCTAGCATGCATTGTAAAAGACCTGCATGTCTGAATTCATACATCCAAAGGCATTCCTGCTAGCCATTGTGCATGACCATATGTTGCTTCCTCAGCAACAATAGCCTGGCATTTTGGGAGAGGCTGTCCTGGGCTGTGTAACAGACCTTGAGCAGTAAAACTTGTAAATTTAACATGGCAGAATTTAAATGTAATGAAAGCAACTGCCAGAGTACCATTCTCTGCCAAAGCTACATTTGCAACTTACAAAATAGTCTCAAATTCACCAGTACAGTTGTTTTAAGTCAACAGTTGGGACTGGTATTGTTTAATATCTTCATTAATGATACTGACAGTGGGACTGAGTGCACCCTCAGCAAGTTTGCCGATGATACCAAGCTGGGTGGTGCAGTCAACATGCCACAGGGACGGGATGCCATCCAGACGGACCTGGACAGGCTGGAGAAGTGGGCTCAGGTGAACCTCATGAGGTTGAACAAGGACAAATGCAGGGTCCTGCAGCTGGGTTGGGACAATCCTTGTTATCAATACAGGCTAGGAGATGATGTGCTGGAAAGCAGCCCTGAGGAAAAGGACTTGGGGGTAGTAGTGGATGAAAAGCTGGACATGAGCCACCGATGCATATCTGCAGCCCAGAAGGCCAACTGTATCCTGGGCTGCACCAAGAAAAGCGTGGCCAGCAGGTCGAGGGAGGTGATTCTCCTGCTCTACTCTGCTCTCATAAGGCCCCACCTGGAGTACTGTGCCCAGTTCTGGAGCCCCCAACACAAGAAGCATGTGTACCTGTTGGAGCATGTCCAGAGAAGGGCCAGAAAAATTATCAGAGGGCTGGAGCACCTCTCCTACGAGGACAGGCTGAGAGAGTTGGGGCTGTTCAGCCTGGAGAAGAAAAGGCTCCGGGGGGACTTTATAGCAGGCTTCCAGTACCTGAAAGGTGCCTATGAGAAAGCTGGGGAAGGACTGTTCACAAGGGCATGTAGCGATAGGACAAGAGGTAATGGTTTTAAACTAGAAAAGGGTATATTTATGTTCGATATTAGGAAAAGTTCTTCAATATGAGGGTGGTAGATCATTGGAACGGTTTGTTCAGAATAGTAGTGGAGGCCCCACCCCTGCAGATATTCAAGGTCAGGCTTGATGTGGCCCTGAGCAACCTGCTCTAGTAAAGATGTCCCTGCTCACTGCAGGGAGGTTGGACTAGATGACCTTTGAGGGTACCTTCCAACCCAATACATTCTATGATTCTATGATTTTAAGCTGTAGATAACAAATGCATCAAAAATTAGCTCACTATATTTTAACCATGCCATTATTAGGTGCAGCCAGTCATGTTCATGTTACTGGCCATGCTCAGGTCAAACTGTGCTCTTCCATGGGGTGATCCTCTGCCAAAGATATGTTGGGCATGCACTGTGACTTTGCTCATAATCGATTGATTTGACTAATTCTTTGCTCTGTTAAACTTTGGATCGTGGCCTTATGACACCGGAAGCCTCTCCTGTCGTGCAAGCTATACCCCTTCTGGTATATTATAGACATAAAACTTCCAGAATAGGCTGCTCACAGTCTCTTTGCTGTCCCGTTTTACTCCAGACATATTATCCTTGTTATTTTCCTCTGTTTGCTCCCAGGCCAAGGAAAGGGCAGGCCCGACAGACACACAGAACTTCAGGTATTGGATTCACAAGATGTCCATAGTGGGTGGAATAAAACATACATGACATACTCCGCTTTCCAAGTATAGAACAGACATTTCACCTACAATGCATATTTAACTCCCATGCACTTGTACAGACCTCTCTGTTAATTCACTGCAGAGAAAAACTATGGCCAGGGAGCACTTTGGGCTGACAGAAAGCTCAAAAGGCTCCAGGGCGTCCAAAATGGTTGGGAGCAAACCTCTATGTGATAAAGCTACTTTTCCTCAAACAGATGTCAGTGAAGGGCAAGGGGAGGGGGCAGGGGTAAACAGAGAATATCCCGTTTACTGAAAGCAGCAGTCAGCATGAGTGCAGAGAGCAAACAAAACAGAGTACAAGTGCTAGGCAACAGCTGGGATTGCAACACGCCATGCACTGCGGCTTCTGCAGAAGCTGTGGAGTGGCTGAGAGTGTGCTGGTAGTATTTCAGTCCTTGGCTTCAGATGCAAGTGCTATAAACGTCCCTACATTTTAGTCATCTGCAGCTGTAACTGTCATTGGAAGTCTGCAGAGGCACTGAGCAGTTCAAACTAGCTGTGGCCTTTTATGTTGCCATATATATCCCGAAACCTTTCTGTCTGTAGCAAAGAATTGCAGTTCCCAGCAGTTTCTGGCCATGTGGGTGTGTATGCACATACACACGCACTCAGTCACACGCGTATGTGCTTTGAAGAGTTCTGCTCTCATTTTCTGCTTGCTAGCCATTTCCACAGGCAGCTGGTCAGAGGCAAGCATGTGGTCTCTTAGCAAAAAGATCTCTGTGAGTAGCTTCCTATTAAACTGTGACTAGAAACTCTTCTGTAAACCTGCCTCTGCTTGCTGACTGTAGCTTGACCCTGAAGAAACAGAGAGCATAGACTAGAAGGAAAAGTACTGCCAAGCCTGGCTTAATTCTGTGTTAATTAAGGCAGAGGTTTGTGTTTGTTATTTTTTAAAATGACATAAGGCTCGGCTATGTGGTTTCTCAGTTCCTTTGTGCAGGGTGTCTCTGTCTGTCTGGTGGTTTTCTGATAAGAAAGACCCATGCCATTTCAGTAGTGGCTCTTCTCCTTGTGGAGCTACCATCTGCAACAGACACATGTAACCAATTCCCTTCTCATCTAGGCTGCCTGTTCCACTGCTGCAGCAGGTGAGCATCTACTCCATTTTCTTCTGCAGGCTTGGTTACTAAAATACACTTTGCTAGGGCTTCTTGCAAGCACGCCTCGGAAGATTCAGTTAGAGCAGATTGGAGCTGTTTGCTTGCTTTATAATGCTAACTGCGCTGAACTTACTAAAACTGCTCACCACAGATTGCCTTAGCTTAATTTAAGATTTATAAATGTCTTGGATTTATGCCAGTAGTACCTTGGGTACTTGGGCATTGTCCTTTCCTTGGGTAACCCCCAACTCTGGCTGTCAGCCAGAGATCACAGGCAAACCATCCCCAGCACTGAAATCTGAGGAGAAGATGCCTTATCTCAGTTTTGGTTTTTTGTTTGTTTGGTTTTTTTCGCCTTCTAGTGTTTACACCAAATGCGATATTGATAGTTTTATGAGAAGGAAGCTTTTCCCCTGCCCTTTCTCTAAGGGATGAATGCAATGCAGAACAAAGTGGCAGCCACAAGACTTCATCTTTTCCACAGGCCATGTGGATTGGGAAACATCTGAGACAAGTGCCAGAAATTTTGCAATAGGATTGTCCTTTTAAGAGGAAAAAAACAGAAAATGGCTTATTCCAGTTAATAAGTCTCAGCATTTTTTGTGTAAGTCTTTATAAACCTTCAAGCAGAGCAAAAGAAAATTTAAAATCAGCAATAACCTCTTGCAGAGAAAACCAAATACACCATTAGGCATAAGAAGTGTGTCAAGCTCTACTTCCCATTGTGTATTGCCTTCTATGACAAGAATTAGTAAATAAAATATATGTAGCTTTTTGCGATGTAAGAATCACTGTTCTTGTTTAGCAGCTGAATGTGGCAAGTGAGAGGCCTCTGAGCACTTAGCCCACTGCGGGGAGAGGGAGCTGAGGCTGACGCTGCATCGTTCCAGGGTGCCACTTTGCTATCCCAGCCCTCAATCTCACCACTCCCCTTCCCTGCCTGTTTGGACACATCCGATTTCCAACCACTGACAAGGCACCTGCTTCAAACACTGTTGTTGAACCAGGGGACCACCACAGTCCCCTCCACCAGGGCCAGCAGCCTTTCACCCAAGTCCAGTACCATGCTCAGCATCCCCGAGGACTCTCTCTGCCTCTGACCCTTTGCTCAGCTTCTGCCAGGACAGAGCATACCAAGGGGACAGGTGGTGTCAGAGTGACATTTATGACCTCCAGAAGGACAAGACAGTGCAAAGGCTGCCAGCTGCAGAATGGTCCAAGTTGCAGCCAAGAGTCTGTCTTGCAAACATGATAGTCATGGCAACTGGCTTTTCCCAGTGAGCAGTAATTCAGCATTCAACATTATTCCATATGTTTGTCTTGTAGTGCAGTGTTGCTCACCCAGCACTACGCTCACAACTCCTCAACTGTTTTTATCTCACCGTACCAAAGATAGGGTAGGGTCACGCAGCTCGCTTTTCCAGCACTTGCTTCCAGTGTGAGAGCTGGGCCAGCTCACAGCTGGATGACATATGCATTTCTTAGGCTTTTCTTAGCACAGGATATGGATTTTCTCCCTTTGCCAGAGTATCCCTGAATACCCTTTTAAGTACCTCATCCTGCTGCAGTGCTCAGGGAACTCTGCACACAGCATGGAGGCAGCTGCTCATGAGAGGTACGGCAGAGCTGTGGTCAGCAGCAGATGCAGCCTAAGACAAGCAACAGGAGTTTCATTTGTCTGGAGTCTGCAGCTCCCAGGCAGACCCTCGCTTAACGTCCAGGCACTTTTCAACCATCAGAGCAGCACACTAAGCATCCCATAAGAGTGGTAGGAGGATGAGTGGTCATCAGTAATGACAAAGCACACATTTCTTCTTAAAAACGAGATGGCGATTTTTATTTGTAGGTACCTAGCATACAAGACTGCTGTTCATGTGGTTCTTGCAGGCAGAACACAGCAGTAACACAGTGCAGGAATGCTTTTATTTCTGAACTAGCTACTGAAAGAGAACAACATTAAAACATAAATGACCTGGGGACTTCAACCCTCAAATATTGCCTGAGACCTACGCAGTAGGATAGTACCCGCAAGTATGGGCTTCTCAACAGCAAAGCAACTGGTGTCTCCTGAGGCCAGCCAGAAGGAATGGTTTTACAGAGGTGGAAGAAATCACTGGCGACAAGAACACAGCAGCTTGGTAGCTCAAGAACAAGAGTCTCTGGGTTGCTTAGTTTTGGTCCAAGCCTGAGAACTATTTTCCCTTTTTGGAAACGCTTAGCTGAGTCACAGCCCAGGACAGAGCACACACCCCCTGTTTCTCTTAGACCTCTTGCCATTCTCTTTTCCTTCTATCTTCTTTGCATAATGCTCTCATTGATATGGTTTATAGACTGTATGCTAAAGACCAGTTGTCTTACATTTACCATTTTAAACATCACAAGAAAAAGTACATTTACACTGATGGGAAAAATAAAAATGGTGGAAAATACTGCAGACAGCACTTAAATGAATCAGCAGTGGCTGAGGAGCAATGAAAGCCTCCCACAGCCATAAACCCTCCACCCATGCTCACAGTGTTTGTGGCTCTCCTCGAGGAGCTCGGGCAGCTCTGGCCACCCTGTCTTGGCCAGGGAAAAGAGGCAGAACACAGGACATAGTGTCCAAAATCACGCCAGATGCAAGCAATGGCACAGGTGTCACGTCAGCTACCTCCTGCAAGCATGGCATCAATGCTGATCTAGACACCAAAGCCCCTCTCGCTGCCTTTTCTCTTCAGCAAGGAACAAACTGTTTGTTTTAGAGCTGACTATCCTTACATTTGGAATAGCCAGCTTGCAGTCATTCAGAAAATAATAAATTATCATGTTTAATTTAATTTCCACCAGAAAATGCAAAGATTTCCGTTCCTTTTTTAGTAATTACATTCCACATCATCAATACAAAACTACAGTGACATCTCATGCAAGCTGGCTTACTGAATCACAGCTAGCAGTCCTATCAAGTATAAGAGTAAAAACAAACATTGAAGATCTATCTTAAATCTGTCAAAATATGCCTAAGAACTAGGATATCTGAAGTGCATAAAATGCCAGTGATTCAAAAAAATACCTCTTCTGTGGCTCTTCTTTTCCAACTTGAGCTCAGACCACTTATCTTGAAGACAAACACAACCTCCCACACTATTCTCTCAAATATAATTGTGTAATTTTTTCCCTTAAAGAATGTGCTAAACAAAGTTTAGTCAAAATGAGCCAAGAAAATGTTTCCTGAAATAACAAACCACAACAGAAAATGCTTTCTATATAGAAAAATAAAATCCCAAATAGCACAAAAATAAGGTATCTTTGAAATACCCATTTCTCAATGTAGCAGCATATTTGATAGAGTGCCTTTCATGATGTATTGGTTTCATTGTGGTGACTAGTATTCCTCTTTTACTAATATTTTTCAGTATCAGCTACAAGATGTGAACAGCCATATATTGTTAATGGAAAATAATGCACATGTGGCAGAGCTCACAAGATAAAGCCAAACATAGCTAGGGTTTGAGGTTGGCAGCGTTTTATACTTTGAAGTAGCCACAGTGCCAGGCATACCTTCATATATGACATGCATTCAGCAGTGCTTAATTAACATACCTTGGCAGAGAACTTTACCATTAGTCTTGTCAAAAGAGGAGTTTCCCGTCTTATACTCAGCAGTAAAGAATATCACTTCTCCTTTATTCTAAACTTGACCCATCTTCACTGTTTTTCACCATGACAAGTGTTCTAGTTTCTGTTTCATCTTTCCTCCCTCCGTATCTCTCACTGTCATCTGTATGTAGACGCCTGGAAAATTTTCTCTGCTTGTTTTGCAAAGCCAGGGTTATCTTCTTATAGTGCATTAACAGCCTGCAAAGCCCAAAAAACCCTCTTCCCCTGGGTAAGTGGGTTATTCAGTGGCCTCACAGGTATTGCAGAGCTGGAATTTATGCTGTTAAGAGCATTGACAAAGGAAATGTAAGACTGACACACTTGCCAAGATCCATTCATAAAATTTTGTCAGTAGCATAATAGTCCATGCTAAGCCATTCACAGCATCACTTAAAGTTTTCCAAGACACATTGACTAAAGGGTATCACTGCAAAGATTATTCCAGATTTAACACAAAATTTATTCAACCGCAGGTTCTGGATCTGGGTGGATTCATCTGTATCATTGTCAGCATGCAGAAACACAAACTTAGAGAAAACAGCCTCAGTAGTCTCATTACTGCTGCAAACTCCTGAAGATATGTTTGTGGGCTCTCTTGATTTCAGGACAGAACCCACACAGTTCATTTATTGTCTTGGAGTCTCTTAGACCTGTGCTCAAGCTGCTAGCCTTTTGCTCTTCTCTGCCAAGAGTGGTTTGTCTGGATTTGTTACTGATTGTTACAACAAATACAAACATCAAAAAATGATTTGTTAATGTGACTAATGTCTGTTTTCTATATCCTTTAAAAAAAAAAAAGTCTGAGGAAGAAAAAGCACAGGAGCTACTGAGTGTTAGGACAACATAAAAAAATAATTCCTTGCCTTTTTTAAATAAATAATTTGTTTGACTGGAGGAAGCTATTACTTTGGCTAGTGAAAGAAGGCAGAAATGCTGAAAGAAAAGCTGATACTTGAGTTCAACAGTTCCCAGTCCTTTTTGATGATGAACCCGATGCTGAGCACTTGACAGGCATTTCCCATGGAGACTCACCAGCCGCCACCAATGATGAAGTCCATCTGGAGGGGTTGTTGTGATTCCTATGCTGCAAAGGGAGATGCGTTGCTGAAGATGTTGGCATAGGGATGGCAGGGTGGAAGCCCATCCATCCCCTGTGTGATCTGTGCTCTCACTCCAGCCAAAATTAGTGAAGGTCTCGCACAGGGGCTGCCTGGCTGCCAGCACCTCTGTGGGGCTGATGCTGGCAGCTCTGGAGAGGTGATGCACAGCACAGCACCTGCGGGAAACTGAACAGTCAGCCTTGCGCTGTCTGATTGCTCTTTATCTCTTTAATCATCATTTGCACAGCTTGAGCTGAACTTACAGAAGCAGCCTCCCTTTGTGCAAAGAAGTCAGAGAAGCTGGGGTTTTTAATTCTGCTAATGCTACTCGCAAGCTAACGCTGCTTGCAGGCCTGATGAAAGCATCCAGGGGAGAGGGGGTCAGGAGGGGTCCTGCCACTTTTAGCAGCTGCCAGACTGGTTTAGTTATGGTGTGAAAGTGCAGCCAAGGCTCATACCCTTCAAGGAATTTGGACAACTGAATTGGCCTTTGAATTAATTTGAGCTTCAGTGCCCTCGCCCAGGTTACGGAGGACATCTGGGGCAGGATCAGGCTCGGACAGTGAAAGCAGTGGTACTTTCACAGAGAGCAGTGTCTGCTTGGTGCAACCACACCACTGCCATTCTTTGTGCTTCCCCTCCTCTCTTTTAGTCTCTTTCCCCCTAAAGTGCTGTTTGCTCCTGGCTGAGGAGAAATAGTCATGATCTCCAGTGGGACTGCAGGTGTTTTGCCCCCACATAGCAGTCTAGGCCTGACACTGGCTGAATGCCTTCTCTGTGGTCTTGGTGCTCTCTCAGCTCTTCCTGCCCTGAGAAGCCTGTCAAGGTCTTGGTCTGACCCGCAGCTTTTCCTTTTTTTACACACAAGATTAATCTAGCATTAGGCCATTCAAGGCTAAGTATAGTACAGGTGGCAGGAGTCATCCACCGCTTTGTGCTTTCCCATCGTTACAGCCCCATCTGCCTCCACAGAGTGTACTTGGGAATGGCTTCTTCTTCTTCTGACCTTAAATGCTAGTTTCATTTTACCAGTAGAGCTTCGTGTTCTCCAGTGAGCAGGTAAAGAACTCGTATCTGTGTTTGACATGGGAAAAGCAAAGCCCCAGAGAGCAACAATGCTTTTGTCCTGCAGTAAGACAAAGTCCATGTGGAGCCTCCCTCTCCCTGCATCTGGTTTCTGTCAGGCCATGACATTTGCCTCAGTAAGCAAAAGCCCTCTGTGTTAATGTTGTACTCTCAAAAATATGGGCAGGAGAACCAACTGCCTTTAGAGGTAGGGGCCAAGACACTGCAGCTCTTTTTAAGGTAAAAATAATTATCCAAATTAAAACCAAATAGGTGTTTCTAAAGCAGATTCAGCTTGGGTCAAGTCAATAAATATTAGAATAACTGTATCTTTAAGGATACCTGATGATCTGACCATGCAGTCTCACACGTGAAGGAAGTGGCTCTGAGTCTTACAGGACTGATGGATTTGAGAGAAAATGCTGCACATTAAAGAGCAGAGCAGTGTATTATCAGTAATTCAGCCTGCAGTAGGAAGGTGACAGCATGAAATGTGAAAATGTCTTACAAATGGAAATAAAGGGATAACATCGCTGTGCACATGTTTGTCACATGGTTTTAGCCCCCTGTAAAGTTGTGGAAATGCAGGTGTGGGATCTATGCCTCCTACACAGCATCCTCAGAGCAGTCCCTGGTGTTTGACGATGCTCCCATGGCACAGAACTTATTTAACATGATTCAGCAGAAGTTTGGGCTGGTTTCTTTTGTCTGAAAGAAAACATAAAGACAACAATTCAGAGGATTGCTTTTGCAGTGGGAACGATTTGGCAGTGGGCTAAGTGCATTGAGCAGTAATTACAGTAAGACATAGATCTTCTGTGCTAATGATCCCTTAAATTAAATTCCCTTGTGTCCTCATACAGGGCCAGGTGTGCAGTTTCTGTGCATGGTTGCTGCCCTCCCTTGGCAGCACGACCAACCTCCAGGAAAGAAAACAGAATGAAGTTTGTCAAGAGAGAAAAGCACCAAACCACACTCACTCAGAGAAGCTGGGAGAACCTCGTATCAAAGAAAAATGCAACATTTTTCACCTTTTTCCACAATGTAAAAAGAATTAATTGCCTGTAAGAAGTAAAATCTCCTGTCTTCTCTAAGACATTGTTCATTGACTTAGTATGTGTGTGAAGAGAAGTGATTTGGGTGATGAAACTGTCAAAAACATCATCCTTTCCTATACATTGTTTTATACACCTATGAACTACCTTGCCCTTCCTCCCCACAAAAGCCATTTTCTGAAAACGAGTGTTTTTTTGGTTTTCAGTCCCTAGAAGAATATTGAGCAGCATTCCAAGACATTGCTTCAATTGCCTTCTATAAAGATTTCCATCTTAGTGTACATGTCTGTGTCTTTTATTATCAATGCCAGAAAGGCTGAAAAAAAAGTGGATCCTGTGAATAATGGTAACTCTTTATGACAAATATGAACTCCACTTATCAGGACAAGTTTTCTTGCAGCTTTAACTTCAACAAGGGGAGTCTCTATCATTCAGAGTTCTGTTTGCAGATAAAGAAATGCATCCCAAGTAGCAGTTTACTATCAACTCTGTGTACGCTCACATAGCTTGCTATCAGCCTGTGTGTTCACAGGTGTATTGGGTTTGCGTGGCAAGGTTTTGGTAGCAGGGATGGGGGGGAGGGGGATATTGGGTGGCTTCTGTGAGAGAAGCTGCCAGAAGCTTCCCCCATGTCCGACCCACCACAGCCAATGCCAGCCGGCTACAAGAATGGACCCGCCGCTGGCCAAGGCCGAGCCAATCAGTAACGCCTCTGTGATAACAGAATTAAGAAAAAAAAAGGAAGAGAGGGAAAAAAAAGCTGCACACTTTGCAGCTGGAGAGAGGAGTGATAAGATGTAAGACAAACAACTCCACAGACACCAAGGTCAGTGAAGAAGGAGGGGGAGGAGGTGCTCCACGTGCCAGAACAGAGATTCCCCTACAGCCTGTGGTGAAGACCATGGTGAGGCAGGCTGTCCCCCTGCAGCCCATGATGGTCCATGGTGGAGCAGATGACCACCTGTAGCCCGTGGAGGACCCCACGCCGGAGAAGGTGGATGCCCGAACGAGGCTGTGACCCCACGGGAAGCCCAAACTGGAGCAGGTTCCTGGCAGGACCTGTGGCCCTATGGAGAGAGGAGCCCACGCTGGAGCAGGTTTGCTGGCAGGACTTGTGACCCCGTGGGGGACCCGCGCTGGAGCAGTCTGTTCCTGAAGGACTGCACACCATGGAATGGACCCAGGCTGGAGCAGTTCATGAAGAACTGTCAGTCATGGGAAGGACTCACGTTGAAGAAGTTGGTGGAGGACTGTCTCCCGTGAGAGGGACCCCACGCTGCTGCGGGGGAAGGAGTCCTCCCTCTGAGGAGGAAGCTGGCATGTCCGTAACAAACAAGACACCCAGTTAAACTGCATGGCATATTTTTCAGGAATGGCTTTGGGAAACACTGACACTTTCTTCTTCCCGCTTCCCATAGCAGCTAGTGCCGGAAGGTTTTGCGGAATACTTTAGACAGCCACATGGATTCTACATATGTGTTCCATAATTTTACACCTCAATATTCCAGTGTAGACTACAAGCAGAGGAGCTCACAGCGTGATACAAAAGCAGAACTGAACTGATTACTATTATTTTTGACCCTGACTACATTTGGCCACAAAATCTCTTTTTCACGGCTTTGCAACTAACCATTCCAACGTGACATACGAGTACTGACGTATGTACATGACATATCTGTACTCCCTAAGTACCTGCTTCATGAAGGAGTACAGATAAGTACAAGGTAATTTTTCTTCTTTGTAGGTCACATTAATAAATGAGTGTAGCAGTTACTGTAAGTGATCCAGCCCATGCCACTTAGGTTGGTTCCTTTGCAAGTGACCTTTTATAGCAAGTTTACTCTAAAAATTCTGTGATGTGGATTGCTCTCTCACTCACAACAGGGTACCTAAGGACAGAATGTAGCATGTAGCTCACAATGTTACTTACCAAAAATCTTCCCTGTTTTGGGGGTTTTTTGTTTGTTTGTTTTTGGGGTTTTTTTTGTTTTAAGGGTGGAAAGTTTTGCATACACTTAGATCTGTAACAGGCAATTAAGAAGTATGTACATCAATACTAGATCATCTTGTTTTATACATTCTGCACAAAATGCACTGGATTTGACAGGTATTGAAATGTGACACAATTTGTATAATGTTAAATTTTAATATGTAAATATATTTTGACAATTCAACAGTAATTAAAGAAATAAAAAGAAAATATTTCAGTACAAAAGAAATTGTGTTCTTCTTAGACTGATTGTATTTACACATGTTCTACCCCGTCAGTATTTTACGTGGCATATGAAGAAATGACAACATTTTAAAGCATTCTTTCACTTGTAGAATTGTGTCAAAATGGAGGTGGCCATCCATGTCAGTCCACTGTGGTGGAGAGAAAGCAGTAGTGTCCCTCTGTGGTGATTTCTATTTTGTCTGAGAGCTGTCAAAGCTGAATGGAGTTGTGGGTTTTACCAGGATGGGAGAATAAGGATTACTTCCTCAGTTCTCTCCACGGGATTCCCAAGGAGTCAGAAAAAGGAAAGAATGAACAGGAGCAGTTTTCACCCGTGCAGCAGAAGTTGCAGGACATGTGAGAAGGATTAGGCCTCATTGCGTGAAAGGGTAAAGCCCTTTGCTAGGCTGTCAGCTGTGAAGATGTTCAGTGAAGGTTCAGATCCTTCTGTGCCAGCCGTTTTTGTGACAGGTCTGTGCTGAGGTTTTACTTCTCAGTATCCTCTGATTTTGATTGGTAATAGAGTAAATTTGTTTTTTCCCCCGAGATTGTTCTGCCCGTGCCAGTAACTGGTGAGTGATCTCTCTCCGTCCTTATCTCCACCCATGAGCTTTTCGTTATAATTTTCTCCCCCTGCCCATTTGAGGAGGGGAGTGATGGAGTGGGCTTTGGTGGGCATCCAGCCTCTGGTCAGGGTCAACCCACCACAACAGGCCATGCACACAGGACATCTGTACTCTAGGAGGCTGCAAACAAGCATCCACCTGATTACTCAGAGAGGAGTGCTTTTTCACATGCAAACCTTCAGTGTCTGCCTTGTTCAATATCTCACCTATGTGTAAGAAAACACAAATTATCTTTCCAAGGTGATGGAGGTCCTCCCATGGAGGAACCATGTCTTATCATTTGAATGGATATTGAAGGCTTCAACCTTCAGAACCTCTTCCAAAAGTCCTGCTTTGCGTCCACATGTTAACACACATATCCTCAGCCAAGGAGCATAAACAGCATTCTCCAGTCAACTGCTTTCCCTCAGGACACCCTTCCTAAACCATCCAAGAGAGACTGCCACTGACAATAACACTGTCAAAGAGGCTTGTCAATAGATCTTGTTGGTTTGATTTCCCAGTAAAAAATACGTAGCATATTTTACACCGAACAATTCTGAAAAGTGAAGAAGACGGAGTATTGCTGGTACATCACTTTTAAAGTTTCTCAGGAGGATGTTTTTAATTGCAGTTATGTAAAGCCATCCTGTATTTTCACAGTGTAACAAATATATCCCCAGAAGATTTCAAAGCTGTGTTTAAGATAAAAATAAGAATACAAACCAAGGTAAGGTGTCAGTTGCTCTCTTGGAAAGGTGTTTCTCTTCCTTCCCTCACTTATAATTGGGATAAAATTGCTCAGAGACCCAAAACTGACTCTTCTCCCTAGAGATACATACGAGTTTGGGCTGTCGCACTGACTCTTCTTTCACCTGCTTCTGTTTGCACAGGTGTGACTCCTGTCAGCACTTCCCCGTGGTTGTCCCAGGGATGGAATTGCATGTTAATTTGCTCTTGGCTTTAATAGGGCATTCACTAGCAATTCAGTGGTTTAGGGCTCTCATTCCATCGTTGTATGGAATACATGTATGCTCAAGCACCAGGAGGAGGCTCACACACAGCAGGCTCTGGTACTGGAGAGCTCGGAACCCGACGCGGTGCTCCAGGTGTGCCACCATCGAGATCAAGCAGAGAGGAGGGATCGTCTTCCTCGGCCTGCTGGCAGCACTGCTCCTAATGCGGCCCAGGGCCACCGTTGGTGTTGCTTGTGGCAAGGGCGCATTGGTGGCTCACGAGCAGCTTGGTGCCCACCAGGACCTCCAGAGCTTTCTCTGCAAAGCTGCTTTCTGGCTGCGGGGAGGACCCGGTTGCATGTGCTGGGGCCTGGTCTTGTCCCTCCCCAGCTGCAGGACTTTGTGCTTCTCCTCGTTGTACTTCTTGGAGGCTCCTGCCTTGGCAGAATATGACTCCAGGTGAGGCAGAGAGCAGCACCAAGTGGTGACTGGGCGCAGGAAGAAGGATTTGGGTGCCGCCGTAGAGAAGCTGCAGTGGGCAGTGCAGGCTGCACTGGGATGTGGGGGCAGAGGGGGCGGTGAGGAAGGGGCCAGGCCTGGGGTGATGAGCGGTGGGGCACAGGCTGGCCCTGGAGACCACTTGGCTGGAAACATCTGTCCCTGGACCAGCTGAGAGATGGAGGCCTGGAGCTGGGCAGCACTTGCCTTTGGGCACTTTCTTTTCTCTGATGGATCTTGAGAGTCTTCGGGTGGACTTGTGGGCCAGCATGTGCCCCAGCTGCTGGCCCGGCTCAGGTATTGGCAGCTCCTGGTGTGTGGTGTTAGTGCTGCCGGCGGGGTGGCCTCTTCAGGGGCTGAGAAGAGTCTTGGCAGCCGCTAGCCCTCCTCTTCGGGGCTCGCCGTGGCCCCCCATGGGAGCAGCCCCTGTCTCTGCTGGGAGCAGAAGCAGCTGCCGCAGCCTGCCCCGGATCTTCCTGCAGCTCTTCCTGCTCCCCTTGGGTGGCAACGGGGGCATTGGGGGGGCTGCTGGGACCCCCACGAAGAGCAGCGGTTGAGGTGGTGGGACGCTGCTCTTCGCCAGCTGCAGCAGCGCTGCTGGAGGGGGCTGGGCCAGCGGCAGGAGACCCCCTTTGGGAGGCAGCAGGAGCGGGTGCCTGGGTGTCACGGCCATCCCCAAGGCCCAGCAGACGGTGGGCCTCCCTGCCGCAGCGTTGCACGACGACATCGATGAACTCCCTTACAAATGTCGCCGCGCGGTCCTGGAGGCCAGTCTGCATCAGTGGCAGCAGGACCTCTTCGTCCAGCCCGAAGAGGCCCAGGACGGAGACAACGAGGTTCTCCAGCACGGCTGCCGTGGAAGGCTCCTCTGCAAAGATCAGCCCCAGCTGCTGTTGGAGCCAGGGCAGAAAGCGCTGGAGGAGACCTGGGTACTCATCGAAAAGGTACGCCCAGGTGCCAGGCTGGAGGCCACCCACAGGAGCCCTGAATGCTGACTCCGCTCTCAGCCTCTGAGGTGTTACAGGGCGAGGGGGCCTGTGGGTGGCTGGGCGCCTAGGCTCTCCTGCGTGGCGGGTGCCAACCGCTGCCGGCGCCAGCCCAGGTGGATTGATGACGACCTCCTCAAAGTCATCATCTGCCTTCACTGAGTGCACGATGGATTGCACTCCCCTCTTACAGAGGGGGCACTCTGGCTTGCTGTCTGCCCACCGCAGGATGCACCCATAACAGAATTCGTGGAGGCATGGCATCACATAGGCATGGTTGTCCCAGCTATCGAGACAGATGGGACAGCGGGTGCCTGGCTCCATGGCCATGCTCTTCACTCTCTGCGGTGGGCTGAGGGGAGCTGGGGATGACAAGCTGCTCCCTCTGGTTGGTTCTTCAGCAGCCGGTGTGACTCTAGAAGAGGGAGAGAGGCCACAGTCATGGGCTGGCCCAGGGAGGAGTGGAAGAAATGCCCAGGTCCCTCAAGAAGGAAACCCTCCCAGCTCCCCAGGGTGAGGGGTCTCCTCCCAGCTCACCTTTGCTGCTGTGAGCACGTCTCTTGTGAGCCCTGGTTGCCCAAAGCTTCCAGGGCCAGGGAAAATCTTGTGATCACTCTGGGATCGGGCACAAAGAGCTGTAACCAACAGCTCCCTGAGCAGGACACCAGCACCCTTCGCTGAACACTCCAGCCTCGCCAACTGCTCAGCCGGAGTGTGGGCACGAACTGTTTGGGTGGGACTGGTAACTCAGATGGAAGCGGTGAGGAACACCTGGTCACAATCCGTTGCTAAGTAACATGGCAGCCCGTCCATCTGGGACAAGAGGACTCATCACTTGGGGACATCCGTTCCCACGGTGCCCCAGGTCTGGCCTTTACTGCAACACCACTGCCCACTCCATCCCCTCACCTCTTGCCTTGTGCTCGGCACCAGTGTTTGATGCCAGTCACCAAGGCCTCGGCCATGTCTTCCCGTCTCAGGTCGCTCTGGCCAGAGCAGATGTCTCCAGGGTCATATGGCAAGAGGGTTCACTTGGTAATAGCTCTTGCTGGACAGAGTCCCACAGGCTCTCCTCACAGCCCAGCGCTGCTGGCCAGCCCTCTGGGCTACCCTGCTTCCTCCCATGGCGGGTCACAGGCAGCACTTGGCTTGCTCCTCTCTTTCTCCCCTAGCCAGAGAGCACAAGGGTGATCCCCTCTGCTCAGCACCCCCCAGGCCTCATGCAGGCACTACGTCCTCTCTGGGGGTCCCAGAGACAGGTTGACAAAGCACAGGGAGGGTCTGTGGGGCTACGGCCAGTTCAGCATGGAGCAGAGAAGGCCCCAGGGCACCTCAGAGCACACCCTGGTGCCTATGGGGAAGGCCTCAAGGGCATGGGGACAGGCTCTTCCCAGCACTGCCTGGTGGGAGGGTGAGAAACGGTGACACCTCCTGAAACCGGAGACGTTCAGCCTGGTGACAAGGAATCAAACCCCATATCTTTGTGAGAGTCCTGAAGAACTGGAGTGGGCTGCCCAGGGAGGAGGTGGGATCCCTGATCCTGGAGGTCAGCCTTCAAGATGTGACTGGCCTTGCAGTGGAAGGTGTCCCTGCTCATGGCAGGGGGGGTGGAACTGGATGATCTTTAAGGTCCCTTCCAACCCAGACCATTCTATGATTCTATGATTCTATGAACCCAGAGCATCCAGGTCTACGTTCATTGTTGACCCTGCCCTGAGCCAGTGCAATTCTGTTCCCAATGTGGCATGTAATGAAACGCTAAGAGACCAATCTTGGTTTTGAGTGCTGTTCCTCTCTGGTTTCAGTGGAGCTGTCACAAGGCACCAAACGTGCCAGCGACTCATCTGGGCCCAGTGATACTCTGATGAGGGTGAATTGTGGCCTCTGAGGTTCTTAAAACATCCTGTACTGAATATTCAAAAGTTCTCAAGTTCAAAAATGAAAAATCAGGAAGCTGGCATGTCCGTAACAAACAAGACACCCAGTTAAACTGCATGGCATATTTTTCAGGAATGGCTTTGGGAAACACTGACACTTTCTTCTTCCCGCTTCCCATAGCAGCTAGTGCCGGAAGGTTTTGCGGAATACTTTAGACAGCCACATGGATTCTACATATGTGTTCCATAATTTTACACCTCAATATTCCAGTGTAGACTACAAGCAGAGGAGCTCACAGCGTGATACAAAAGCAGAACTGAACTGATTACTATTATTTTTGACCCTGACTACATTTGGCCACAAAACCTCTTTTTCACGGCTTTGCAACTAACCATTCCAACGTGACATACGAGTACTGACGTATGTACATGACATATCTGTACTCCCTAAGTACCTGCTTCATGAAGGAGTACAGATAAGTACAAGGTAATTTTTCTTCTTTGTAGGTCACATTAATAAATGAGTGTAGCAGTTACTGTAAGTGATCCAGCCCATGCCACTTAGGTTGGTTCCTTTGCAAGTGACCTTTTATAGCAAGTTTACTCTAAAAATTCTGTGATGTGGATTGCTCTCTCACTCACAACAGGGTACCTAAGGACAGAATGTAGCATGTAGCTCACAATGTTACTTACCAAAAATCTTCCCTGTTTTGGGGGTTTTTTGTTTGTTTGTTTTTGGGTTTTTTTTTGTTTTAAGGGTGGAAAGTTTTGCATACACTTAGATCTGTAACAGGCAATTAAGAAGTATGTACATCAATACTAGATCATCTTGTTTTATACATTCTGCACAAAATGCACTGGATTTGACAGGTATTGAAATGTGACACAATTTGTATAATGTTAAATTTTAATATGTAAATGTATTTTGACAATTCAACAGTAATTAAAGAAATAAAAAGAAAATATTTCAGTACAAAAGAAATTGTGTTCTTCTTAGACTGATTGTATTTACATATGTTCTACCCCGTCAGTATTTTACGTGGCATATGAAGAAATGACAACATTTTAAAGCATTCTTTCACTTGTAGAATTGTGTCAAAATGGAGGTGGCCATCCATGTCAGTCCACTGTGGTGGAGAGAAAGCAGTAGTGTCCCTCTGTGGTGATTTCTATTTTGTCTGAGAGCTGTCAAAGCTGAATGGAGTTGTGGGTTTTACCAGGATGGGAGAATAAGGATTACTTCCTCAGTTCTCTCCACGGGATTCCCAAGGAGTCAGAAAAAGGAAAGAATGAACAGGAGCAGTTTTCACCCGTGCAGCAGAAGTTGCAGGACATGTGAGAAGGATTAGGCCTCATTGCGTGAAAGGGTAAAGCCCTTTGCTAGGCTGTCAGCTGTGAAGATGTTCAGTGAAGGTTCAGATCCTTCTGTGCCAGCCGTTTTTGTGACAGGTCTGTGCTGAGGTTTTACTTCTCAGTATCCTCTGATTTTGATTGGTAATAGAGTAAATTTGTTTTTTCCCCCGAGATTGTTCTGCCCGTGCCAGTAACTGGTGAGTGATCTCTCTCCGTCCTTATCTCCACCCATGAGCTTTTCGTTATAATTTTCTCCCCCTGCCCATTTGAGGAGGGGAGTGATGGAGTGGGCTTTGGTGGGCATCCAGCCTCTGGTCAGGGTCAACCCACCACAACAGGCCATGCACACAGGACATCTGTACTCTAGGAGGCTGCAAACAAGCATCCACCTGATTACTCAGAGAGGAGTGCTTTTTCACATGCAAACCTTCAGTGTCTGCCTTGTTCAATATCTCACCTATGTGTAAGAAAACACAAATTATCTTTCCAAGGTGATGGAGGTCCTCCCATGGAGGAACCATGTCTTATCATTTGAATGGATATTGAAGGCTTCAACCTTCAGAACCTCTTCCAAAAGTCCTGCTTTGCGTCCACATGTTAACACACATATCCTCAGCCAAGGAGCATAAACAGCATTCTCCAGTCAACTGCTTTCCCTCAGGACACCCTTCCTAAACCATCCAAGAGAGACTGCCACTGACAATAACACTGTCAAAGAGGCTTGTCAATAGATCTTGTTGGTTTGATTTCCCAGTAAAAAATACGTAGCATATTTTACACCGAACAGTTCTGAAAAGTGAAGAAGACGGAGTATTGCTGGTACATCACTTTTAAAGTTTCTCAGGAGGATGTTTTTAATTGCAGTTATGTAAAGCCATCCTGTATTTTCACAGTGTAACAAATATATCCCCAGAAGATTTCAAAGCTGTGTTTAAGATAAAAATAAGAATACAAACCAAGGTAAGGTGTCAGTTGCTCTCTTGGAAAGGTGTTTCTCTTCCTTCCCTCACTTATAATTGGGATAAAATTGCTCAGAGACCCAAAACTGACTCTTCTCCCTAGAGATACATACGAGTTTGGGCTGTCGCACTGACTCTTCTTTCACCTGCTTCTGTTTGCACAGGTGTGACTCCTGTCAGCACTTCCCCGTGGTTGTCCCAGGGATGGAATTGCATGTTAATTTGCTCTTGGCTTTAATAGGGCATTCACTAGCAATTCAGTGGTTTAGGGCTCTCATTCCATCGTTGTATGGAATACATGTATGCTCAAGCACCAGGAGGAGGCTCACACACAGCAGGCTCTGGTACTGGAGAGCTCGGAACCCGACGCGGTGCTCCAGGTGTGCCACCATCGAGATCAAGCAGAGAGGAGGGATCGTCTTCCTCGGCCTGCTGGCAGCACTGCTCCTAATGCGGCCCAGGGCCACCGTTGGTGTTGCTTGTGGCAAGGGCGCATTGGTGGCTCACGAGCAGCTTGGTGCCCACCAGGACCTCCAGAGCTTTCTCTGCAAAGCTGCTTTCTGGCTGCGGGGAGGACCCGGTTGCATGTGCTGGGGCCTGGTCTTGTCCCTCCCCAGCTGCAGGACTTTGTGCTTCTCCTCGTTGTACTTCTTGGAGGCTCCTGCCTTGGCAGAATATGACTCCAGGTGAGGCAGAGAGCAGCACCAAGTGGTGACTGGGCGCAGGAAGAAGGATTTGGGTGCCGCCGTAGAGAAGCTGCAGTGGGCAGTGCAGGCTGCACTGGGATGTGGGGGCAGAGGGGGCGGTGAGGAAGGGGCCAGGCCTGGGGTGATGAGCGGTGGGGCACAGGCTGGCCCTGGAGACCACTTGGCTGGAAACATCTGTCCCTGGACCAGCTGAGAGATGGAGGCCTGGAGCTGGGCAGCACTTGCCTTTGGGCACTTTCTTTTCTCTGATGGATCTTGAGAGTCTTCGGGTGGACTTGTGGGCCAGCATGTGCCCCAGCTGCTGGCCCGGCTCAGGTATTGGCAGCTCCTGGTGTGTGGTGTTAGTGCTGCCGGCGGGGTGGCCTCTTCAGGGGCTGAGAAGAGTCTTGGCAGCCGCTAGCCCTCCTCTTCGGGGCTCGCCGTGGCCCCCCATGGGAGCAGCCCCTGTCTCTGCTGGGAGCAGAAGCAGCTGCCGCAGCCTGCCCCGGATCTTCCTGCAGCTCTTCCTGCTCCCCTTGGGTGGCAACGGGGGCATTGGGGGGGCTGCTGGGACCCCCACGAAGAGCAGCGGTTGAGGTGGTGGGACGCTGCTCTTCGCCAGCTGCAGCAGCGCTGCTGGAGGGGGCTGGGCCAGCGGCAGGAGACCCCCTTTGGGAGGCAGCAGGAGCGGGTGCCTGGGTGTCACGGCCATCCCCAAGGCCCAGCAGACGGTGGGCCTCCCTGCCGCAGCGTTGCACGACGACATCGATGAACTCCCTTACGAATGTCGCCGCGCGGTCCTGGAGGCCGGTCTGCATCAGTGGCAGCAGGACCTCTTCGTCCAGCCCGAAGAGGCCCAGGACGGAGACAACGAGGTTCTCCAGCACGGCTGCCGTGGAAGGCTCCTCTGCAAAGATCAGCCCCAGCTGCTGTTGGAGCCAGGGCAGAAAGCGCTGGAGGAGACCTGGGTACTCATCGAAAAGGTACGCCCAGGTGCCAGGCTGGAGGCCACCCACAGGAGCCCTGAATGCTGACTCCGCTCTCAGCCTCTGAGGTGTTACAGGGCGAGGGGGCCTGTGGGTGGCTGGGCGCCTAGGCTCTCCTCCTGCGTGGCGGGTGCCAACCGCTGCCGGCGCCAGCCCAGGTGGATTGATGACGACCTCCTCAAAGTCATCATCTGCCTTCACTGAGTGCACGATGGATTGCACTCCCCTCTTACAGAGGGGGCACTCTGGCTTGCTGTCTGCCCACCGCAGGATGCACCCATAACAGAATTCGTGGAGGCATGGCATCACATAGGCATGGTTGTCCCAGCTATCGAGACAGATGGGACAGCGGGTGCCTGGCTCCATGGCCATGCTCTTCACTCTCTGCGGTGGGCTGAGGGGAGCTGGGGATGACAAGCTGCTCCCTCTGGTTGGTTCTTCAGCAGCCGGTGTGACTCTAGAAGAGGGAGAGAGGCCACAGTCATGGGCTGGCCCAGGGAGGAGTGGAAGAAATGCCCAGGTCCCTCAAGAAGGAAACCCTCCCAGCTCCCCAGGGTGAGGGGTCTCCTCCCAGCTCACCTTTGCTGCTGTGAGCACGTCTCTTGTGAGCCCTGGTTGCCCAAAGCTTCCAGGGCCAGGGAAAATCTTGTGATCACTCTGGGATCGGGCACAAAGAGCTGTAACCAACAGCTCCCTGAGCAGGACACCAGCACCCTTCGCTGAACACTCCAGCCTCGCCAACTGCTCAGCCGGAGTGTGGGCACGAACTGTTTGGGTGGGACTGGTAACTCAGATGGAAGCGGTGAGGAACACCTGGTCACAATCCGTTGCTAAGTAACATGGCAGCCCGTCCATCTGGGACAAGAGGACTCATCACTTGGGGACATCCGTTCCCACGGTGCCCCAGGTCTGGCCTTTACTGCAACACCACTGCCCACTCCATCCCCTCACCTCTTGCCTTGTGCTCGGCACCAGTGTTTGATGCCAGTCACCAAGGCCTCGGCCATGTCTTCCCGTCTCAGGTCGCTCTGGCCAGAGCAGATGTCTCCAGGGTCATATGGCAAGAGGGTTCACTTGGTAATAGCTCTTGCTGGACAGAGTCCCACAGGCTCTCCTCACAGCCCAGCGCTGCTGGCCAGCCCTCTGGGCTACCCTGCTTCCTCCCATGGCGGGTCACAGGCAGCACTTGGCTTGCTCCTCTCTTTCTCCCCTAGCCAGAGAGCACAAGGGTGATCCCCTCTGCTCAGCACCCCCCAGGCCTCATGCAGGCACTACGTCCTCTCTGGGGGTCCCAGAGACAGGTTGACAAAGCACAGGGAGGGTCTGTGGGGCTACGGCCAGTTCAGCATGGAGCAGAGAAGGCCCCAGGGCACCTCAGAGCACACCCTGGTGCCTATGGGGAAGGCCTCAAGGGCATGGGGACAGGCTCTTCCCAGCACTGCCTGGTGGGAGGGTGAGAAACGGTGACACCTCCTGAAACCGGAGACGTTCAGCCTGGTGACAAGGAATCAAACCCCATATCTTTGTGAGAGTCCTGAAGAACTGGAGTGGGCTGCCCAGGGAGGAGGTGGGATCCCTGATCCTGGAGGTCAGCCTTCAAGATGTGACTGGCCTTGCAGTGGAAGGTGTCCCTGCTCATGGCAGGGGGGGTGGAACTGGATGATCTTTAAGGTCCCTTCCAACCCAGACCATTCTATGATTCTATGATTCTATGAACCCAGAGCATCCAGGTCTACGTTCATTGTTGACCCTGCCCTGAGCCAGTGCAATTCTGTTCCCAATGTGGCATGTAATGAAACGCTAAGAGACCAATCTTGGTTTTGAGTGCTGTTCCTCTCTGGTTTCAGTGGAGCTGTCACAAGGCACCAAACGTGCCAGCGACTCATCTGGGCCCAGTGATACTCTGATGAGGGTGAATTGTGGCCTCTGAGGTTCTTAAAACATCCTGTACTGAATATTCAAAAGTTCTCAAGTTCAAAAATGAAAAATCAGGAAGCTGGCATGTCCGTAACAAACAAGACACCCAGTTAAACTGCATGGCATATTTTTCAGGAATGGCTTTGGGAAACACTGACACTTTCTTCTTCCCGCTTCCCATAGCAGCTAGTGCCGGAAGGTTTTGCGGAATACTTTAGACAGCCACATGGATTCTACATATGTGTTCCATAATTTTACACCTCAATATTCCAGTGTAGACTACAAGCAGAGGAGCTCACAGCGTGATACAAAAGCAGAACTGAACTGATTACTATTATTTTTGACCCTGACTACATTTGGCCACAAAACCTCTTTTTCACGGCTTTGCAACTAACCATTCCAACGTGACATACGAGTACTGACGTATGTACATGACATATCTGTACTCCCTAAGTACCTGCTTCATGAAGGAGTACAGATAAGTACAAGGTAATTTTTCTTCTTTGTAGGTCACATTAATAAATGAGTGTAGCAGTTACTGTAAGTGATCCAGCCCATGCCACTTAGGTTGGTTCCTTTGCAAGTGACCTTTTATAGCAAGTTTACTCTAAAAATTCTGTGATGTGGATTGCTCTCTCACTCACAACAGGGTACCTAAGGACAGAATGTAGCATGTAGCTCACAATGTTACTTACCAAAAATCTTCCCTGTTTTGGGGGTTTTTTTTTGTTTTGTTTTGTTTTGGGTTTGTTTTTTTTTTTTTAAGGGTGGGAAGTTTTGCATACACTTAGATCTGTAACAGGCAATTAAGAAGTATGTACATCAATACTAGATCATCTTGTTTTATACATTCTGCACAAAATGCACTGGATTTGACAGGTATTGAAATGTGACACAATTTGTATAATGTTAAATTTTAATATGTAAATGTATTTTGACAATTCAACAGTAATTAAAGAAATAAAAAGAAAATATTTCAGTACAAAAGAAATTGTGTTCTTCTTAGACTGATTGTATTTACACATGTTCTACCCCGTCAGTATTTTACGTGGCATATGAAGAAATGACAACATTTTAAAGCATTCTTTCACTTGTAGAATTGTGTCAAAATGGAGGTGGCCATCCATGTCAGTCCACTGTGGTGGAGAGAAAGCAGTAGTGTCCCTCTGTGGTGATTTCTATTTTGTCTGACAGCTGTCAAAGCTGAATGGAGTTGTGGGTTTTACCAGGATGGGAGAATAAGGATTACTTCCTCAGTTCTCTCCACGGGATTCCCAAGGAGTCAGAAAAAGGAAAGAATGAACAGGAGCAGTTTTCACCCGTGCAGCAGAAGTTGCAGGACATGTGAGAAGGATTAGGCCTCATTGCGTGAAAGGGTAAAGCCCTTTGCTAGGCTGTCAGCTGTGAAGATGTTCAGTGAAGGTTCAGATCCTTCTGTGCCAGCCGTTTTTGTGACAGGTCTGTGCTGAGTCCTAACCCCTCCCTCGCCATGGCAGGGGTAGCAGCACGGGCTGCCTTGGAGAGGCACACTGGGCGCAGGAGGCTGCAGAACGGGGACAAGTCCTTCTTACGCACACGGCAACAGCTCCTCTGGGGAAGGGGGGTCGGCAGGGTGCTCAGGCCACTGGGGGTTTTTTAGCATACCCCAGGTTAGCTACAGCATTGCACAAATAAGGCACGGTCAGCTTCACTGTCTTCGTTTCAGATGCCGCCACAGGCATGCAGAGAACATGCCACAGCTGCAGATGGGCAGGTAGTGGTCTCTGCAGGGTTTGGGTTGCTCTGTGCAACTGCAAACCTTCAGAGTGCCATTTTGCAGTTACCGCAACCAAGCACATCCATTGCGCTTTTGCTCCTCCTGGGCAGCTGAAAAGGAATCAGATGTCCAGACTATGTGGTGATTTACAGCTGGAAGAAGGGTGTATGTCAATATCGTGTGCCATTCTCTGTGAAGGAAGTTAAGTTATTATAAAAACAGTAATACTAATCAGACAAATGGTTCACTGTGTACAAATGTCTGTATGACTGCATCTTATTTTTGAATCTTTTTCCACCTACAGGTCTGCAAAATGCCTTACCTAGTGGCTAGTGTGCAACTCATGTTTTGCAATTAAAGTAGGAGTATTCCACTAAGATGAACACTATAGATACTTGAAATGAGTCAGTGGTAGTTGCCAGTACAGAATACTTTGGAAAGGGCAGAAAACAAAGGCAAGCAAATCGTGATATTTTTGCAGCATACTCACTCAGCAGTTTGCATCTCAGAAACTCCCTGTATGTATCGTTGTGTTTGATAGCTCTCCAATGTTCTTTTCTTCCTGAGGTTTGGATGCCTTGGTTTTGAACATTTGAAAATCTTAGTATGCGTAAAACGGGACAGCAAGAAATTCCATTGTTTAATTACATGAGAACCACCCCATGTTTACTTTAAATCACCCATTTGCTGCCTGCATGTCGTGCCACCCTTCTTTTCATTACACTATTGTCCTAAAATATACAGACACGTTGCATGTTGCTTTTATTCGGGCTATCCTCATCTCTTGCTTTGATGTGGGTCACTGTATTTGCCATTTAGAAACTACGGAAGTTCCCCACTGCATAACCGCTGTAGAAGTTTCAACCAGTTGTCAAGCCACATCTTTAGTCCATTTATTCTTTTTTTCAGATCTCTTTTCTCTCATTGCAAGTGCAGCTACCTCTAGATTAAATTTAATCAGAAGTGGGCAGTATTTCATTGAGTTTGACAGTTTCCCCACTGTTAGTGCTCCTACAAGTGCGTGGTACAGCTTGTGGGGCCCTCAGAACATTCTCTGATGAGGGTTTGTTTTTCTGCTCTGCTTTGTGTACTGTGTAGCTTCCTGAGCATGATATAAGCAGCTTTACAAGTAATGAATACAATTTTCTTCCTTAAGCTAACTAAAAATAATAACTTCAATCACAATACCTCAAATCCAAAAAGATAAATCTCCTGGAGGATTTTCACTAGATCCTGGGGGAATTTTATAAGACCACTTGCTATGTGCAGTTAAAATTGCATCAAGTGGTATAGTTTTATGCATCTCATTTACAATCCTTCTATTTTTGGGGCTGTAAAATGTCTCCCTTGATGGCTGATGATCTACTGGGTTTTTTTTGCAAGTAAAGGAGCTTTATTTCAACACAGGTAGGTATAGGAGAATGCGAAATATTGTAATACCCTGGAATTTTATCTTCCAATATGCTTACAGTTAGAATTTCTCTGAGTTGCAAAAGGATATTAGACCCCGGCCCCCAAAATAATGCGCATATGTTGTATGCAGACATCTCTGAAAACGTGTATACAGTCCTGCATGCATTTGGAGCTACAGTAGTTCAAAGGGCCAATTAGCCACATACTTACATTTGCTTGCAGGGAAAAAGTCAATTTCTGAAAGCATCACTTGGGGTGTTAGGTTGAAGTAGTATGATTTCATTCATGGTTTTCTGCCATTGTAATTGCTGTATTTATAGCAAACTATGGACCTGGAATTTAATTGTCATGCCAAGACACATATTTGCTTGGATGGATATTTTTGCTAACCTTTTAAGTTTTGTTAGTGTAGTTTTCAGCTCTAAAGTGGAAACATGCATACCCACAATGGATCTGTATTCATGGGCTCAAAGCTTATTTGAACATTGATGTAGAGAGGTAAAATGACTGCAGAAAGCAGTTGGTTACAATGCCAACCTGTAGAGAGGAAGAGCATCCTGATAGTCATTCTGATTCTCACAGATAAAGAAAAGTCATGCAGAAATTTCCTCAAGTGCATGAAATAAGGAATTTCTGTGGTATCTATTTCCACATTCTGGATGGAACTTCCTTTTTAAAGTTGCAGAACCTTTTCAAAGAAGTAGCAAGAGAAGTTCCATATTCGGTATTTCTTTCTTTTATTTTTTTTAATAACTCCAGTTGAGAAAAGTGCCAAACTGCTTCAAGTGAAAATATTTACAGAGTTTGGGGAAAGCACGTTAAAAGAACAAGTATTCCAAAGTTTTGGAGGTATCACAGTTAACATTGGGGTGCATAACCTTGGTACTAAAAAAATAATTGTATTATATTATATATTTTCAGGTACCTCTTGATATGTGTTACATGGCATGCATGCCAGACATTTATCAAAAGCAATCCATATGAAACTGTGTAGTCACTTCTTCTTGAAAGCCACATTATAAAGTAAGTCTGACAAACTGAGAATAAAATGCTAACAAATCTTGTTTGAATATAGATCTGCTGAATATGAATCTAGGGCAAATGCTTCTTACCCTGAGTTACACTGGCAATTAAAATGTATAATACATGAATGCTGAAACATAAACACCACCAAGAGTCGATGCCAGGCATAGCCTGGAACATTTAGAATAGACCACAGGGCCTATGCACCTGCTGTGACCTCCTAGAATGAGACAGTTTACAAAATTGCCATTGAGAGAGTACTCCAGGTACATACGACAGAACTGTGCTAGTTGGCAAAATCCACCGTGGTGTTCTAAGACCCACAGTCTATCTAGAGTACAGAAAAAGGAGGACATCACTATCTCATGTAATTTAACTATCCCAGCATAAACACAGAAGGAATTAGAATTAACTGATATATGCAGTCATAACTGTACAATTTGTTTTGAATCCTGACCTGTGCAACCCTAGCTGAACCAGTACTTTTTGGAGAGGAGGAAGTATAGGAGAAAATTTTATTCCAAAAGTGTATTCTCAGTAATGCATACCAGAAAGATATTCATCATCTATAACAAAAGCATTTTTATCAGCTCAAACAAATTGGCCATTATATGTTATTATTTCTAATAATGGAAGTAGAGATGAGTTATTTTATTGTTGTTATTGTTCCCTTGTGAATAATTTATTTTAAAGGTGGTTATTTCTATCCTTGAAGGCAAGGACAACCCTGGGAACTACTCACAAAGTAAATTCAAGAAGACTGAACAGTTTGTGCTGCAATAAAAATTACAAGATCAGTGGAAGAGAGAGAAAATGTTTATCCTATAGCATAATGGTTATGGGTCTTTCCTAGCAGTCCTAGATTTCAGTCCAGATACTTAGGAGCAGAAACTGCACTTGTGTCATCATCCTGGTATGTGTCCTGAGGATGGCTAATAAGTATAAGCAGAGCAGAATTATATTACTTTCCTATCTTTATTTACTTTAGACAACCAAAATGAAGTTATTAGAATAGATTCCTTACACAACTGTCGTGGTTTAACCAGGCAGGCCACTAAAAACTACGCAGCTGCTTGCCCACCCTTCCCTCAACCCCAGGGAATGGAGAAATTGGAGGGGTAAGGTTAAGGAGACTCAAAGGTTGAAATAAAAACAATCTAATAATGGAAATAAAATAAAATAATAATGATAATACTAACTTAATAATAATAAATAATAGAATATACAAACGAGTGATGCACAATGCAATTGCTCACCACCCACTAACCAAGGCAAAACTCGTTCTCAGCTAGTAATCCCAGAGGTGGAGAATGATCCTGAAAATGCAGTTCTGGAAGAGCAAGAGCCACCGAGCTTTGTGGCCAACCCTCATTTATAGACTGAATATGATGTTATAGAATATGGAATATCCCACTGGCATATCCAAATGCCAGTTTTGGTCTCCAAATCTTGCTATTCCCCTCAGTTTCTTCTGCACCTGCAGACCAGCAATACATGGGAAGTTGGAAAGTCCTTGATTTCTCAGCAACAACTAAATACATCAGTATAGTATCAACATTATTCCCATAACAAATCCCATACTGAAACCAAAACACACTCATATTCTACCTGCCAAGAAGAAAATTAGCTCTATCCCAGCCAAAACCAGGACAGTATGTCTCAAGGATGTGATGTCTTTATAACAGCCAGTTCTATTGTAGAAGATCTGCTATTTCCATTTTTGCATATTCTCTTTCCTTACCCTCTTCTAATATGCAATGTTGTCATAATGAAATTTAGATTCACCTGTGCTAACACTTGGATGACAATATTTTAAATTCTATTCTTCAATGTCTTCACAGTAATTTTCTAAACATATTATAGAAAACTCTGCCTAAGGCATGTTTCAGCTGAACAGCCAACCTTTCTCATCAAGCAAGGCTACTGAAAGGACAAGAAATGCAAATCTGCAAAGCACTGAATAATTACAGTCACAGAGGGGAGGCTGTTTTCACAGCTGTCCTATTACCCACATAGACATTTAGATGCTAAGTTACACTTCAGAAAAACCTTTGCAAAATTTGTTATGATAGCTATACAAAAACCCTATTTCTTTAACTCTCTTATTCATCAGCACAGTATCATAAGCACTACATTACGGAGATTGTAGAGCTCCTAAAGGGGAATGTGCACATGAGATTCTGATGCAAATCAGAGCCTGTCTAGGTCACATGAAAATACACACAGCCCATGGTTACTGGATTCCTACAATAAGTGAACAAAATATCCAAAATATCCTATGCACATCAAAATGCACCACCATTTCAGGGAGTGCCTCTCACAAAGGGGATATGGACAGACCCCAGACATTACAAAAGCTAACTTTGGCATGTTATAAAGAAAAATGAAAGTAAGAGGATGGGGGAAGTTAAGCAACGCAAGGGACACTGGTTCTGATTTTCAAGAACCTCAGCAAAAGAGCAGATATAATGATTTTTCACAGGACACAAATGTTGGCATTCTGATAACTTCAGGTGAAAAATCAAATAACTACTTTGTGTAAAGCAAAATGGAAAAACACGTCACTAGCTTGAGATCTCTACTTTTTTATTTTGGAGTTAATTCACCTTAAACTGTATGTCTCTCAAATGTTATGCAGGAATATGGCAATTAGAGTTCAAGTTCTTCATTTCTTTGTTCCTTCTAGTAGGCTTAACTCCCTGATTAACATACCTCTCCTATGACACACAGTCGGCAGGTGACTCCAATGGTGTGTTATAAATCTCTGCCAGGTGATAGATGCCTGAGGTACTTTGAAAGTGTATTAAACTGGATAAAATCCTCCTTACCACATAAAAATTGAAAAGGGCACATATATCAACCCCCATAATTGTCCATGGTACTTTCAAAGAGAGATGTAGTATGACAAAAGTTGAAAGGAAACATTTCAGATGCAGGCAAAATAAAACTCTGAAACAAAAAAATCTCCCAACAAAATGTTTTGGTTCAAGTCAAATTTATAAATTAAAATACTTTGCTATTTAGTGAAATAAAAAATTTTGCACAGGAAATTACTTTTTTAAATGAAACCGTATTTCCTATTGTTGTTTTTTAGCTACTAGTTCCCAGGTGTTCTTTATTATATACTAATCTCATAGAAATGCTTTATGAGATACTGCAAGTCATGCTGAAAATCTCATTGTAAATAAGAGAAAAAGTAATTTTGTCTTTATACATATATGTACCTGGAAGAAATATATATGCCCCTAGGGACTATATTCATTTTGTTGACATTCAATTTACTCAAAATGATGATTGAAGCTACTTTTACCTGATGACATTTATCTGTGCATTTATGGATTGCTATGCCTAATACTGATGATAGACTCCTGCTCATTAATTGTCTGGAAAACAAGGCTTCAGATCTACACTTTCAATAACGGTGGTGAAAACTATGCTTTGAAAATGGGTTTAGTATTAATTTTTTTATAATTATTAATTATATTAATTTATTTAGGTTATTAGACATTCATAAATCTCAGTGTTCATTAATACTAAGATACAGGAGTTCAATGGTTTTGGTTCATTTCTAATTTTTGTAAGACAGTAACATTTCCAAGCGCACAGACAATATGTACTGTGTGAATGTCATCTTGGCCTTCCTACTCCAGCAACAGCTTATAGATTTCTTCTGGCCTATAAATCAAAGTTGTCTTTAAGGGTCAAAGTCTTCAATTGCATGGTTCTTCTTGAGCAGTTCATCAGAACAATACTCCACAGAAGGGATCAATTTAATTCCCTCTTCCTGTCTAGAGCGCTGCTCTTAAAAGAGTTGCTGTTGCTATGGAAGCAGTAGGGGACTCCCATGGAATCTCCCTTCCCTAGGAAAAGCAGGTCTCTCCATGACAAGTCAAAAGGTTCTTCACTATCTGAAGACTTCATAGTTACTAACAATGAAGCATTTTAGTGAAAAGAAATGAATTAAATAAAAGCAGAAATAAAACTCCATATGACTGTTAGCCACTGAAGGATAGGGAGGCAGTCTTGTTTAATGAGTTTATTTTCCAGTTAGATCTATCATCAGCCCAAACAAACTTTAACTCATTATTTAAGTTTGTCACTGTTTTGCCACAAGATGACATAGGCACAATTTTTTTTTTTGGGGGGGGAGAGTTGCAAATTTACCACAAGCCTATTGCATTTCCCTCGAGTTTAATATGGGTGTGTACACCATGAATAGGTGTAATAGATGCTACAGATTGGGAAAAGTGTGATTTTGTTTACATGTTTCTATGGCAATGCTTCCTTTCCACCCCTCCTCCCCCCAAAAAAAAGAGAACAAAATAAAATTTTAAACAGAACCTTTTATAGCTTCTTGCAGAACAAATGCAATCAGTATGTTAGTCAATATACAATGAATTTTCTAGAACTAAGAGGAAATAAAAATTATTTTGCAAATGCTTATGATATATCCAGCTCTACTGTTTCTTAAAATCTCATTCATTACATTGTTTCCTCTCTAACCTGAGAAAACCACAAAAGAAAAAGTGCATTAGAGGTTTGTTGCAATAATTATGCATAGCACAAGCTTTAAATAACTGAAAAAAATGGATTTACTGTCAATATTGTTACAGCGCCATCTGTGCTGGTCACAGCTGCCTGCCTAGCATAATTAAGGAGACCTAGCTGATGAGCCAATTAGCTTTTGCTGACAATTCACTCTTACAGACAGGCAAGGTGGTTTATTTGAGATGTTTCTTAGGTCTGTCTTGTTCTGGGAAAATGCAAGTAATGGTGTTCTAACCACTAAACCTTGATGTGAGTAAAATATTTTTAAAAGTCAATTTGTTTGGTTTTAAATGACTAAGAGACAATTAGAACATCTTATTTTGTCTGAGTAAAAAAAAAAAAAAAACCACAGATGACTCCATCTTGCTCACTACAGAAACATATCATCCTGAGATAGTAAACTTCTCTGTATATTTTCAGGATTTAACAAGATGAACAGATCTGCTGAGATGCCAGACAGTGACATGATGACCTTTATTTTTAGATCATTGTCCAGAAATAACCCTAGGACAGAGTTCTGTAGATTTTATTTAACCGCTTTTAATTGCTGTTGAGGAGACAACAGTAATTTGATTGCCTCTTAAGAGGCAGCTGAGAATCACTAAAGTTTACAGCCTGAGAGAAAAAGGTAGATGGGGAAACAGAGTTTCTGGTGGATTTTTCTGAATACTCTCAACACATGCACACATGGAGGACTATGTAAATGAAACTAATTGTACAACAAGCATACTAATGTCACCCTAATTTGCAAATTAAATTTGTCTGAAATGGTAAGCCAAATTAAGATGTAATTAGAGCCTAAACAAAGAAAAACGTAGAGATACACTGATTTGTCCTCACCAGCTCTCACAGTGGATGGGTAAAATAATCAGATTGCAATTGCAGCCATGATAAAGGTGCTACAGTGTCCCATCTACCCCTGCACTGCCCTGCTGTCCCACACAGTTAGTTTTTCAAGCCCTTAACTTCTCAGAGTGTGGGAAGTCACAAGCTGTAAGAGCAAGTTAATTAGTGGGAAAAAAAAAAAAAAAAAGTTGGTGCCCTCAGTGACAAACTGTTCATTGGTTTGGCCTCACTGGTGGAACACAATGGAAAAAAAACAGGTGGTGGTGGTGGGGATATCCCAGGATTTCAGTCCTTCCTCTTTGATAATCTGTCACTTAGCCCGGTTCTCTAAGTGCAAAATAAACAGTTTATGTTTACTGCTGCCCAATTTCTGAATTGTATATTGAATTTTCAACACTATTTCATATATGGCAGGACTTCAAAGATTCTACACACTCTATAGTAAAGAAGAAAAGAAAGAGGGAGACACAATTCCTTCAATAAAAGACAACAGTCTAAGCTCTGTTCTTGGTTTGTGACAGATAATTCACATAAAAAAAATATGAACAGTCCCTCTCTGCTAAAGCAATGCTGAGACTTCAGTAGATGAGAGATAATCCAATCATGAAATCTTCCAGCAAGCCCACCTGTTTGGTGCCGTTCTTCATACATCGGTTGGGTTGTGCACTCTTGAACAGCTGGTGCATCTCAGGGGCTACTGGCAAACTGGCAATGCACCTGCAGGGTAGTGTACCAATATAGGAAAGCACGTAGCATTATTAGCACTCTAATATGCTTCTAGTTATTTTATAAATAGGGTATTGTATTTTATGGAGAAAATTATGAAACTTTTTTTTTTCCCTTAGCACAATTTCTAGATTTGTAAACCCTAAAGTTTCCAGCAGGGTCTGAGAAATTTTTACGCTTCAACACGTTCATAATCAGTTGTATTTAACTGTCCAGTTCTCTTTAGCAGATAAACCTCTGATTTATGCTCCTCCATCACAAGAACCAAAATACGAAAAAAATTCAAGGAAGTTAGTTTTGTTGGCTGTTTTTACATGCTGGTTCTTTCTTGCAACTTCAGTGCTAGGGCATTATACCTTGTACTGGAAACTGTCTGAATGGAAAAGTAAAAAACAGCATGATGTTAACAAGAAACTATTTTCTAAGCCAGAAAATTTCAAAAGAAAAGAAAAAAAAGATAATTTTTCCTTTCTACTGATTGCAAAGAAACAGGATACAAAAAAAAAAAATTCTGGATTGACTCAGCATGAGACAAAACTCTTCTAATAGTCTTGTATTTAACTCATTCAACATCTTCCTTCTCTCCTTAAGTGTATGTAGGTTACCATCTGGCAATACTACTTCAAAGTTAAGTCAGAAGAGGTTTTCTTTCAACACTTCTGCAGGAAAATGTGGGAAAATATTGTTTTGTAGTTTGCTTCTCTGCCCCCAGATTGACCGAATGTCAGCAATGTTAACTATTGCCTTAATTCTCCTAATTTCTCAACCAACGTTCTTTCTGTTTGAAGTCTGAGTTATTTCTAATCCACACTATCATAAAGAATCAAGCACCAATACGATTATACTGGATATAGCTTTGCCAGAAGCCTCCATATGTACATTTGATTCTGCCATTAAATCTGAGCCTGTATCTCCTCATGACATTTTGCTATTTTAACATTAATTTCTACAGTCCTTGGGAAATGCCCTCATTGAACTTAAGTAATACCCTGTGAATCTTGGTTGACATCAGGACAATTGTGCAGTATATAAAACTGTATTGAATTAGGGCCCTTCTCTGTCTCATTTTCTTCTTTTCTATTTTATGAAAAAGAAAGACCTCAAATGTTTTTCTTCATTGTATCTAACCTTTTTCTCTTTTATACTCAGTCTGCTCCATAAATACTCAATACACCTATGTAAATATATCAAAGTATAGGTTATGCTGCTGAAAGGAAACACACCTTGGAAACTGTAGGTTGGTCATCTTTCAGTGCTATCTACTTTCTAGACAGGGATCATTAATATAAAAAGAAGAAAGTTATTGAGAAATTGTAATGCGGCCTGAGGAGTTACAGGTTTAACAGGAATGGTGGCTCCATAAAAATTGTTGAGAAAACCCTTTCTGGGATGCCCACATGATATGGAGAGTCTTGCCCTGTGCTGATGACAAAACTGTTCAAGCATCCACATGTGTGTATACATGTGTGTCTTTTTTTTTTTTTTTCCAGTTATCCAGTGGAAGAGGCTGTGTAAGAGGTAGGTGACATTGTTATGGAATGGGTTCTCCAGTGGCGTGCCAGGGTGCTTTCATTTTACAGAAACCAAAGAGGACCTTCATATTAGCTGCTTTATGTCTGGAAATGTCTGTTTCTACCAGGGCAGTGATTACTTTCTAAGGTGTATGGTTACTAGAAACGAGTACAACTCCCTGGTTATCAGAGTATGAAGACCACAGAAAGAAGAACAAGTCATAGCTGTTGCTGAACCAGCTTTCTTTTCAACCTCAGATCTCACTGACCTGCTGATCACTTTTTGTATTAAATCATTACTGATTGAAGTCAAATAGTATAGTGTGGCCCGTTACACTATCACTTGGAACTAAATATACAAAGTCTGTTTTTTGTGTGTGTGCTAAATTCCATGTTGCATTGTCCACATGACAAGCTACTTTCAGTTTGGGGGTTTTTTGTTGTCTTTTTAAAAAATACCTCAGACCATTTTCTGTCCTTATGGTTTACAAAACCACATGTGTGTATTTCTGGTGATTCAAGTGATTCATAAGTGCTATCACTTTCAGTTCAGAGTAAATAGCAAACTTCAAAATTGAGTAACTGACAAACTACAAAAGTGAAGGGCACTGATTTGAAATATCTTGGGTCAAGAAAAACACTGTGGTTTGTTTTCCCCCCTGTAGCTGTAACTCAGTGTTTTGAGAGCAAGAACCACCATAATTCTTTGCATTCCTAACACATTGCCACTGAGAAAAATACACAGTTCCTTCTGAAAATGAGTAGAGAAACCTGTTACATAAGCATGACAGAGAAGCCTGCTGCTCTGGGGCAGAGCCATGTCATGCTGCAAACACGTGTGAAAGGGGGCTAAGTTTTAAGCACTTTTTGGGGAGCTTTTCCCATTTTCCTGCCCACTCCATCTGTCTGAATTCCTTCTACTAGGCTGAAGCAGCTCTAACATCACATAAACTTAAAAGCTCTGGGATCCTCTCTTTTTAACATGGGCAGTGGACCTCCATCCTCATTGTATTTGAGCAGCTAATGCTCCCTAGATTACCCTTTAAAGAAGGAAGACACTTGCATCTTTTCCTACAGATGAGGAAATGAAGCACAGATAAGGAAGGGCTACATCTGAAGAGCACTGAAGTGAATCCAGGACCCAGGAGTATCATTTTGCAGTATCAGCAGTTTGGCTTACGACCCGGGTATTGATGAACTGCTTCCCCTTCCAGCGAGCTGCTTCCCTTGAGCTGGAGCCGAGTGCTTCTGTGAGTATGCTTAGCTGATTCAGTTCATGGATTGATCTGGAAATAAGGAAATTTTGATGGACAAGGTGAGGACACATTCTTACTGATTTTCATGAGCACCACCGAAATGGATTTCTTCCCATCTGTTTGAAAGCTTTGGTAGAACTGAACATTTTGGTAACCCTAATTACATCATTATAGCAGAATAATGTTCCATGACCAGTTTTAAACGTCACAGATTCCAAGATCTGCTTCATTAGTGGACACAACACATCCATATCAAGGAGAATGCAAATAGTCATGTTAGCATGATCATAATGCAAAGTAAGCTTACTATAGACAGCTAATTTCTCACTAAAATTACCTTTAGTGAATAAAGATTTGAAACATAAAGCTCAGTATAATCATGTAGAACAAACAGAAAAAAATACATATTGTAGTCTGATGTAGAGCTCCCCCCCCACTCCCCCCCATATGGCTTCCTGCTGCACACCCTTTCCATTTAGATGCAGACTTGGGCATGGCAGAAAGAAAAAACTTGGTACCAGTGCTAAGCAGGTCTAACTCCATCTTTTCTATGGTGCATGGCTGAAAAAACCCACAACTCGTACAACAAGTACTGTGTATCTGATCACTAACCAATACGGTGCAGACAAGCCTGCCCCACGTCCCTCCTGAAAGGACTTTGGCACTGACTATGACACTGAAAATTTGAAGGGCTTGGACTCCCTGAAGCAAAATGATGAACAGAGCCAAGACAGGCATAGTGCCACGGTTTTGATTTCCTTTGTGGCTTGACCAGTGTATGAATAGGTGTGTAGTCGTGGCTGGAGGCACTGCTTGCTTATGGTGACAGAGAAAGTCTGTGGAGCAGCTAGGAACTGAAACCACATTGTCTATTCTCAGCTACAGCCCAAAACATTTGAGTGTCCCACTTTTTTGCTAGAACTCAATGCATGGGTTGAAGATATCTTGCAGCTACATTTTTGTGAAATACCCCTTGGACTATATATATATATATGTATGTATAGATATATATTTACTTTTTTATATATATATAAAAGGACAAAAAGGGTGAAAGTCTGCATAAAACTGTAAAATGCATTAGAAAAGGTCACCTCTCAAAGGCCACCAGCCTGAGCCAGCTGCATCTTCTCTGTCAGGTAGCAGCAAGGGCCACTGATCCGTCGATGATGTGGAGCTAGGGGGCAGGACAGGGGCCTCACCAGCCAAAGCCACAGCCCAGATCATGAGGTGGTATGCTGGTGATGATGCAGGAACGAGGTGGAGCAGGAAACCAGCCTGCTGCTTAGGGTCAGGACCAAGCCAGTGGCCGACAAGCAGATCCCATCCATGGTGATGGGGAGAGGCCAAAAGCCCCTGGGTCAGGGTCTAGCTCACCACCCTTGTCCAAGCAGAGGCATGGCTGTAGCTGAGCCACGGTAGGAGTGACCAAAGGCCCAGGGTGAGCTTCAATCGATGCCCAGGGGTGGAGGTGAGGGATTCAGGCCCCAGGCAAGTCTGGTCAGGGCCATTAAGGTTCACTGATGCCTTCAGGTCCTTGACACTCCAGAGCGAGTGGGTTCACAACCTTGGTATTTAACACCAGGAGAAAGACCATGTTCTTGCACTGGAGTATATCTCTCCAGTCCTACTGAGAGGTGTCAGGGCCAGACCTTACAAGGAAGATCTTTGTTAAGTTTCACTTGGGTCAGTGGAGGCCATGATCTCCAATGGGAGTCTGAATGATTTCAAACACAAAGCTATGGGCTTCTGTTCCCCCATTTTTTTATTGTGCTGGTGAACGCTTTGCAAGGACAGTTGTGGCCACAAAGCCCCCTCAGTTAAATGGTTGGGGTACTTTTATCCCAGGCTTTTCTTCGCCAAGGCACGTGTGGAGCTGCTGCAGCTCCAGCTTCACAGTTGTGTCATGCTGTGCAGCCAGCTGGAGCCTATTTCATCTATGTATTTGACCTATATAGGAAATGAACCTTCCAAGAAGGCTTGCATTAAGAGCAACAGTCATCAGGAGACACACTAGCTCAAGGGGATGTTTCACACCTCTGGGTCACCAGATCAAAACAAGTTCGCTGAAGGTCAGATTTGCTGGAAACCTATCTAACAGGTTTTTGGTAGGCTCTGCCAGCCAGATGATGAACAGACAGCCCTGGGGACTGATCTACCATACCACTGCAGGATAGCTTCTTGAGGTCAAGTTTGTAAAAGCATGATGTCAAAGCAGGGAAAGAAAGACTTTACTGCTGTTCGCTTGTTGGTGTTTTTTCTCCAGGTAGATGTAAGGTTTTATCCCCCTGCTGAAAAAAGTTTTACTTTTCAGATGTACTAATTTCCCTTTTGAGTTGCTATTGCTCCAGATTCTCTGTATATTCCCCTCAAAAGTAAATGGATTGCTGCCTCTTTGATACAAGTTTTACAGCATCCGAACTCAGTTTCCTTGTATATGTGACAATGGCATCTTCTGCTCCTGAAGCTTGCCAGACCACTTTATAATACTAATCTGTTTATATAAGCCAAAGATTCTTTTCATTTGACAAAATTACTCGAACAACCTTTTCTTAAAAAGCAAATTATTTGTAGTTAATGCAATTCAGAGTAAGCAAAAGTGTGTAGTTGCAGAAACCAAAATATAAATTATAGCATTTTGGGGATCAGTGGCATTTTCCTTCTCTCCTTTAAATATCTGCTAAGGCATTTAAAGGTTAGTGTCATGGTTTATTCCTAACTCATTTGGTCCTTCAGAAAACACTGCATTCCTGAAAACAAACAATATTTTGTGATTGTAACGAGTTATCTAAATTTGGAAAGCCTCTTAAAGGGAATTACAGTTTAAAAATACGGGATAAAAAACACTTGCAATTTTGCAAGTTGAGTATGTATCAAGTGAGGTTCGTACGCTAGTCTTGTCTGCTGGAAAGGAAGAATAAAAAGACTGTAACACCACAGACACTGGAAGTGGGGTGAGTGCCTGGCCCAAAAGCTGAAGCCGCTTCTGCCCACGGAGATGCGAGGGCGGCAGTAGGGAATGAAGGCGGCGGCGCGCACCCTACGTGCCGTTGCTATTATCCCTCCTTTGTTGAATACGGATCGCTACACTGTTTTCCGTCTGCGCTCCGCTTTTCCGCCGCCGCTAGCAGCCCCGGAGCACGGAACCCTGCCACCCCGCATTCCGCAGGGTGGGGACGGGGGAGGATGTGGGGGTGCGGGTGGGCGGTGCCCCGCTCCCCCCGGGGCGGGCGGGCGGCCGGTGGCAGCAGGAGGGGGCGTGGCCCGGCGGCGGGCGCCGCCGCGCTCCCACCAATCGGCGCCTGCGGCGAGGGGGCGGGGCGCGGGGGCCGTTGCCGCGTGCTCCCCCCCCCGGCCCACCCCGCCCCGCGCGGCCGCCGGCCATGCTTGGGGTTCGTCTCGCTGCCGCCGCGCTGGTGCCGCGGCGGGCCCGGGCAGCCGCCATGTCTACCCTGCTGGTCAGCCAGCCGCGCTACGCCTGGCTGCGGGAGCTGGGCCTGCAGGAGGAGAACCCGGGCGTCTACAACGGGCGCTGGGGCGGCGGCGGCCAGGTGCGGGCGGCGGCGCGGCCCGTGGGGACGAGTGGGCGGCGGGAGCCCGGCCCTGGGAGGGGGGCGAAGGGGCGGTGCCGCGAGGCGGCTGGGCCTCGGCGGGGCCCTGGGCCTTGCGCCCCCTCCGTGGCGGGGTGAAGGGGCGAGCGCGGCCCCGCCGTTCATTCCGCCCTCCTGCTCTAGGTGGTGACGACGTACTGCCCCGCCAACAACGAGCCCATAGCCAGCGTCCGGCAGGTGAGCGCGCCTCGGCCCGGCCCGGCCCGGCCCGGCCCGGCCCGGCCCGAGGAGGTCGCGGGCAAGGACCTAGCGGCTCCGGGAGAGGGAGGGGTCCCTGTGGCCGGAGTGAGGGGTTGTTCGGGCGATGATTTGGGGGCTGCTGCGCCTCCTCCTCTCGGCCAGGGTAGCGAAGGGCAGGGACTCACCGGAGTGGGCGGTGGGGGGGCGGGTCTGGGGGGCGTTGAACCCAGAGGCGGATGTGAAATCGTCACGTCTGCTGCCTGTGGCTTTTCTGGGTAGAAAGACTGGGTGTTCACCTGCCTCCCCTCCCCTCCTTGCAAGTGGTGTTGGGACTGCGGGCCTCTCCTGCCCGCTGTCTGTTTCCAGAAGGAGTTTGAGAAGAGGGGTGAGTTGCGGCTGTTGAGTGGAGCTGAGTGGCCGGAGGGAGGTGTGAAGGAGAGCCACGTGGCATTCAGGTGTTAAATTTCTGAAGGTTTTTAGTGTGAGAATAGTGCTATGGCACTAACCCGCTTCTTTTTTTCATTAGGATTCCATTAGCCCTTGATGTCCATTGAGGCTGGTGGAGTAGGACAGTCCTCACAGCCTTTGTTTGATATTGTTAAAAGTAGCAGTATCTAAGATAAAAGGAGATATATGAATATATGATGCATGCCTCCCTTATAGCTCTTCTTTATGGAGCATCCTTTGTCATATGAAGGAACATTTCTGCTCACTTCTTTTTTGTTCAGGCAGTGCTTATGCTTTTCCTCAACAGTAACTTCAAGCAACTCAACATAGCATACTGGGACCAAGCTATGACAGGATATAACCGTCCTGTGAAAGTGGTATTTTGTAGTGCAGTAATATCTGCTAGAACTGTCTTGAGTTGGATGCAGAAGCTTTTCTGTTACATTTGTTTTGGGGTTTTGGTTTTCCTAACTTTTCCTTTGACCTGCTTCTTCATATAGGCTAGTTTGGAGGATTATGAAGAAACAGTAAAGAAGGCTAAAGAGGCATGGAAGGTCTGGGCTGATGTAAGTTAACAGAGACTTACCTTTTATAATGTAGCTCTGGCAGGTAAAGGCCATTAGATTGACCTGTTATGTGAAGATGTAGAAATGTGTTCCTATTGTGTATGTTGCATTAAAGCAAAAATCTGCAGTGAGGAACCCAACGAACAAGCCCAGACAACATGCACACATTACCGTTGAGGTACAAAGATGAGGACATTGACTTGTGGAAAATGTTTGTTTTTAAAAGCCTGGCAGATTTACCCAGGTTTGTGCCTGTAAGCCATTGCCAATAGATCTGCTGAAGTTCAGAAACCTCGAAGGGAGAAAATTATCCCTGTGGGTGTGTTTAACGTCATGTTGCTGCATGCTTTCTACTGCAAGAACTCTGCAGAATATTTGCATACCTAGCTTGTGGTGATAATATTGTCCCCGTGAGGAGAGGAAGACTGCTGGTTTTGAGTGTGCTTTTTTTGTTCACCCACTATCCTGATATTTCACCAAACAGCTGTGTTATTCCGAAACTGTAGTGTTACATTGCTGTGGCAGAGAATAGCTGGGCTATTTTTCCTTAGCAAGTTGTAGTTCTCGGTGTCCTTGTACAAGCTATGACCAGCCAGCATCCATTCTCTTGCTGGCCATGCCAGTCTTGGTTTTTATAGCTACCTGCCACTTCTTTGGTACAAGCTGAAGCCTGAATTCTGTAAGGTATTGGGCATTCTGTATTTTATCCAGCAAGGTAGTTAGCTAGACTGAAGAGAACAGAGTTTAGGACAAACGCAGCAGCTTTCTTGGGATATGTTAGTACTTGTTCTTTTATTACAATTTATGAATATAATGTTGGTGAGTACCTGCCAGCTCTTAATGTGTTTGGAAATAATCTGAAAGCAGTCTAACAGATAACAAAGTATCAACTGGTCAAAAGCATTAAAGCCTCGTCTCAAAGCTGGTTTTTTTTAGTTTGTGAATTTTGTTTTTTTTATATGAACTTATCTGAAAGATTTTGTCTGTAAAGAGATCTGCTTGCATGGTTTATGTATTCGTCGCTTCTCTTTCCAGCTGTGTGTTTGTTAGCAGTTTGTAGTCCTACAATTCCTGTTTCATGCACGTCATTTATTATCAGTCCTGGCTGTTGATTATTATCTAACATACTGATACCACATTAAAAAAAAACCTATTAATATTTCGTATATGAGTTCAATTTTTCCATGATCAAGGCTTCTGTGTGTATCAGCAAACTAAATGTGAGCAGCTATTGTCATAGTGAAACAAAAAGTTTGAAAATGTGATGTTAAGTACACTTGGAAAAGTTCATAAACCAGGTAAGTGTGCTTTTAGAAAAAATGCTTATTTCTTGAGGTACAGCTAATTGGGGGCATTGTGGCTGATGTAGCTGACCAGAAGTAGCAGAACTAATAATTTGAGTGTTTCTGTCAATATTCAGTGGAACTGAAGTTTTGAACAGACATAAATGTGTGCAGTGTTATCAGGCAGGCTCTGTGGGGCAAAAAACAGTTTATTGTAAAGCAGTGAGCATGATAAAAATTAATGAGTAATGATGTCTTGCGAAGATGGGGGAAAAAGCCTAGCAATCAGTGATTTCTTACTGCAAGGGTAGAAAACTAGCAGTATATATGCAGCAGAAGTCACAGATGTTCAGTCTGATACAGATTTTTTTGTTTTCTTTTGTTTTGACTAGATCCCTGCACCGAAGCGTGGAGAAATAGTGCGACAGATTGGTGATGCCTTAAGACAAAAAATCAAAGTTCTGGGAAGCTTGGTAAGGTGTTTTAATAAGCAGCTTAACTCTGCAGAGTGAGGGGGGAGGAGACAAGGTTGTCTGTTAGAACTATTCTTCTTGTTTTTTGATATACCACTGTGCAATACTAACCTTAATAATTGTTAAAATGCTATTAGTTCTGTTAGCTTGCCTAAAGAAATTTTAATTTAAAAAAAGGAAAAGGGGCGGGGGGAGTAGGCGGGGAAAGTAAGATTGCATTCTGGCATCCTACACTGAAAATTAAGAGTATGTAATGGGAAAAGAAAGTGTAATTCATTCTGAGCCTCTACTGGGGCCAGGGGGAGAGTTGTAACTGTTGTCCCGCTGTTTTCCCTCTTGCCTGGCCAGCAGGACAGTCTTGATACTAAAAGTATCCTGAAAAAGACCTTCCTTCAATACAGAGCTTTTAACCTTGAGCTTTTTCTGGTGATCTGCAGGATTTTGCAAACTGACATGTGGAGGTATAAGGCTTCAGAAGGTGAGATGGTCTTAATGAGATCTGCTTGCAGTGCTGTGCAGGACATAAAGGTTGAAGGACCGCTCCTTTAAAGCACTTGCTAGTTGCTAGGGAGGAAAAGGAGACAAGTGGGGAACTTGCCACTTACCTTTTACATGGCTTGCCTACATGTGCTCTATTCAGAAACATCTGTCACTGAGTAACTCTGTGTGTAGTCAAGCCCATACTGTTAACCTACAAAACTTTGTTCCGCTGTTTCCCTTGATGTTATCTCAGCAGAGTTTCTGTGGTGGAATTAGAGCGCTAGTGTACTTTTGTAGTCAAAAACAGTACAGCTCCCCTGGTGAGTATGGACAGACAGGTGTTTGCTTTATGTTCCTTGGACAAAGCTGGTTGTGTATTGCCAGAGCATTTTTCTAGTTTGCCAAACATACAATAACTCTGTTCAGCCCTTCCAGGATAAGGGGTGAACTTCAGGGTGAAAGCTGTGCAGTAGATATCCAGGTTGTTTGTAGGACTTTTCCTGGCTTTAGGATTTGTAAAAGAGAACAATATTGCAACTCACCTTTTCATAAGCTGTTGGAAATTTCCAGCCTCATCTCACAGCGTCCTTGTCAAGCACCAAGGTGTATTTCTACTGCACTTACAGACTCACTGCTGTGTTTCTTAGTAATATGTGTGATGCCTCTCCATTTCTGGTCGCAGATAGGGGCTATTCCTTCTGTCTCAAAGATGACCACAGGTGTCATAGAAATACCTAGAAATACATTTAGTCAGCTTTATTTTAACCTTTGCATGGGGAATAAAACCTTGTGGCAATCCTTCAAACCCGATTTCTTGCATTATAGCTTTTTCAAAATGCAATTGTCAGTCGAAAGTGGTAGGTGATATCTGCATGAAAGTTGCACCTAGATATCAGAGCCTGACTGTAAAATTAAGTGGGGGTAAGTTAGTGACTTCTCAGTTCCTAAGTTAATGAATTTTCTCACTGTTGGAGGAAGAAGTCTTCAAATACCAGCTTATTCTCCTTGATAACCTGTATGTCTGTTGTGTCCATCTAACACGCTTTTAACAGAAAGACGTATTTTAGGATTGACTTCAGCTACCAAAAAAAAAAAAAAAATCCTAAACTCCCCAGGTCACTAAAATACTCAGGATGTGCAGATGTTTTCAGCAATGTCTGAAAGCTGAGTCTCTCAAACTCACTTTGAGATGTTGTAAAATGAGTAATTGGCTTATGAAAAATGTAAATAACCATTTTCCTTTACTGGAGCAGAATAATCCCTCTTTCCTATTTTATTCCTTGCCTGGTCCATAATGTATGCAAACACCCTGATGGAAATTGTTATGTTGATCTAAGCCTATGAACCTTATTACTGTTGGATACTCCTTTCAGTAGATTGTTTTTAATTTACTCTGTTCTTTATTTTCCCCTTCTAATTTCCTCCTATTGTATGAGGATGTGACTCCTGTCTAGTTGTCTATTGTGTTTTTTCCTTAAGCTGAGAATAATTCAGGAAGAGGTGAATCTCTTCTAGTGGAAAAATATGTATTAAATCTTACTTGGTGTACAGATATACTTGATGTTAGTGGGAAACAAAATGTATTGGGGATGCAGGGAAATTAAAAAAAAAATTGTCTTGCTCTTATTTTCTTCAGGTCTCTTTGGAAATGGGGAAGATTTTTGTCGAGGGTGTTGGGGAAGTTCAGGAGTATGTTGATGTCTGTGACTATGCTGTTGGTTTGTCCCGAATGATTGGTGGACCTATTTTGCCTTCAGAAAGTAAGTATGTGTGTATGGAAATTGGTGTTTCTTGGTTTGTTTGGCGAGCTTTTTTTGGGGTTTTTTGGGGTTGTTTTTTTTTTAAGAAATGAAAAGATGGAGATGTATCTTAAATATGCAGTGATGTAGTGCAGCAAAATCTCTGTACTGTGAGTTATTTAGGGAGCGTGTTGTCTGGGCCTGAATGTTCTGGTAGGCAGTAGTGCCATCTAATGAGGTGCCTAGCCTGTGGTATATAGAGAGTCAACAGGTTTTCTCTCCACTCTTTGAAGCACTGGCTTCTCTTTGACTTCTTTGTTTATGAAGGTGCTAGAGGAAGAGTACATATGAAATTCAGAAGTGTACTAGGAAATGAGAGACCTTTTTGTCTCACCATTCTGTTAACTGAGTAGTTAAACCTTATGTTGTGATGTTACTAGGTTTTTCCACAATCTAGCTAACCTTGTTCCAGTAAGCTGCAGGGCATGTACAGTACAGCTCTCCACAAGCTAATGTTCTGATGGACAGAGGAGTGGTGCTAAGACCCTTGCTCACTTGGTTTCAGTTTTAAAAAAAAAATGTTATGTCTTTGCCTTCAGGACCTGGCCATGCCCTTATAGAGCAGTGGAATCCTGTTGGGTTGGTAGGAATCATCACAGCCTTTAACTTTCCTGTAGCGGTTTATGGGTGGAACAGCGCAATTGCAATGATCTGTGGAAATGCTTGCCTCTGGTAAGGTGTAGCTCTCCAATGTGCTAACAGTATTTTAAAATTAGTATTTAAAATTAGTTACTATCTCAGGCATTAAATTGTTATCAATTGTCTGCTGTTTCTGTGTATTCAATTCTATCTCCTGTAGGCTTAATTTCTGTTTATTTTTAGGTTCACTTGTAGTCAAAGAGTTTTGTTTTATTTTGTGGTAGCCTCTTTTAAGATATACTGAGATTCAGAGATATCCAGGACTTAGCCAAATGACCTGTGAATAGAGAACCCAGGTTGAGGTCTTGTAGCAGTGGTAGTGAACAGTTAATATTTTCAGAATTGGTACAGCTAAAATTAAGAATCTGAGTAAGTAGCTTTACTTCCTCTCCCTGCTCCTGCTTCATTTTCATTTACCTACTTCACTCTAATGTCTGGCATAGCTCTTGTTCATGTGGATTTCAGTAGAAGCACTGAATGTTCAGATGTGGACAGAAACACTTGAGTTTCTATCTCAACCCACGCCTGAAAACCAGCCTCACCGAAGTCTGCTGGTTTTGAGATACCATAAAAATTGCATATTTGAATTATTTCTTACTCTTGAAGAATTGAAAATAATGTCATTCCTTTTTTAAAATTTATTTATTTTTCTTCTTAGGAAGGGTGCTCCTACAACGTCCCTCGTTAGTGTTGCTGTTACAAAGTAAGTTCTGATTTCCTTTCTTTCTATTGCTTTTTTTATTAACTTCTTTTCTATTTGAAATAGTGCTTAGTGGTCAGAAGAACTGCTTTGCCTTTGTTACCTAATGAATAACAGTATATATAGAATGTTACTTATACTGTTGGCCATTTTTTTTTTTCTGGGACCAGGGCTGTGCTTCTGCTAGTATAGGTTTAGCTATGTAGAAGATTAATTTCTCACAGAATTCAGCTTCTCTCAGTGACACAGTCATGTTTCAGAATCATCCCATTTTTGGGGAATCTCAGCCCGACATCCACACCTAGTTTCTTGGCAGATTCTTCTGGCTGGCTGTGTAGACCTATATCCTGAAGATGCCTTCACGTAATCTTCATTGTCCAAACTTAGTAACACCTTAGCATGTGTTTCCAGGATTCAAAACTAATTTTTGATGAAAAGGAGAACTCCAAATAATAAATGTCATAGTGATACTTACTCTAATTACTTTGCTTACTATAGTTACTATATTAGCCTTTTAAGTACTTGCCTATTGTGTACTACAAATAACATCTATCTTTAAATGCTAAATATAAATAGGCCTCTTTAAAATAACTAAGTGGTAAGTCTTGCAGCTTTAATATTAACTCCTGATTACAATGGTCCCAACCAACTTATGAGTATTTTATGTAACTCCATGAGGTTACATAAATGCCTCTCTCTAATGGTGAAAGACCATACGGCTGAGGTTTTTACACACTGATCTAATTCTGTCTGTGCCAGTTGTGTGGGCACGTAATGAATATATTTGAGAGTCTTGCTTATGTGCGAGCTGTGACTGTAGCACCGAACCTTGGTGAGAGAACTGTGTTATGTGTTGTACAGTCTACGTGTCAGTTAACTGCAAGACAGCTGCTTTTTAAAAATCTGTAGCTTCTTCGTGGGCACGGTCAGACTGTTTTAATGGTTCATTCCCTACTGTATGCACCTGTCAAAAATCTCTGAAGTTTTACATCTTTGATTCTAGGATAATTGCCAAAGTCTTAGAGGATAACAAAGTGCCTGGAGCAGTCTGCTCTCTGGTTTGTGGTGGAGCAGACATTGGGTAGGTAACATTTCTTGTGTTTTGTGAAGATGTGTAGAGGATAAAGAATATTCTTTGAGGTACTTCAAAGTACCTCAAAGAGGTACTTGTAAAGTTATTCTTATCTCCAAGAGTTCCCAGTACATTCATATACCTGTTCCCATAATTTTTATCAACTGATCTGAAGCTCTGCTGTAAAAATAATACTTATTTCTACTTGCTGTTGTGAGATCAGCTGCTAACAAATAACTTACCAGTTATTTAATTAAGAGACCTGACTAAGTTTATATTCTACTTCAGTATATGCTTACACCCAAAGAATACAGCTAATACTAAATTCCATTCATCATGTTCATAAGCTTTCTAGTCCATTGGCCTTTTGGACCATGTGTGGAAGAGAATAGTTTTCAATGCTCACGTAGCACTCTGCACATGCTCATGGATGCAGATCTGTGCTTGGAAGCTGTACAAATCAAATTGTTTTGTTTGATTATTATAATGTGGAAATTCCCAGTACAAATGTATATTCAGATGTATCTTTTTGAGCACTTCAAGAGCAGACAAAACAGATGGTAAGCATTTAAAAAAAGTCATAGGTATGCATATTTCCTTAGGGAATGTAATGTTTGGAGCTGATCTCACTATGTGCTTTGGATTGAATTTCAAAATTAGTACAGTTCATCCTCTTATGGTCTGAAAAGAGGGGGGGAAACAGCTGTGTTCCTCTTTTTTCCTGACTAAGCAGCAGCTTTTCTGCCATCTGCTCAGTCACTTCTTTCAAATAAGTGGCTCCAACTTTAAAAGACCTCCCTGGTTGAAGCTGATTTATGTGGAAGGTGCAAGCAGCTTTTCCAGCTGTCTGCTCTTCCATCGAACGTGGTGGTATGTCTCCTGTTGTGCAGGACGGCCATGGCGAGAGATGAGAGAATGGACCTCTTGTCCTTCACTGGCAGCACAAAAGTGGGCAAGCAGGTAGCACTCATGGTTCAGGAGAGATTTGGTGAGTGTATGTGGTCTCCACCACTTAACTTCTTTCCATGGTTGGGAAAGTCAGGGGAGCCCCATAGGCTTTTAAAATAACAACAGCTTGTTCTGCTTGCCTTTTGTGTTACTTATAAAAAAAAATAATGGAAATAGGATGTTGAAACTGCTTAGCATTAGATACTGCATTTTTCAGTTATTTCTGCCACGACTCAGTGCTTTTTCCAGGGTATCCACAAATCCATGGTCCTACAGTTAATTCTGCAGGTTTCCTTGGATATAATTGTATGGAGATTGTCAAGATGAACAGCCGGGTCATGTGGTCTTTGGCAGTGTGTTCATGGAGAAATGTCCCCTTACCTTTTACTCCTTATAAATACAGGAGAAAAGTTATGATTTTTGGGGTGCTTTTTTTTTTTTGCAAATATGCATAATAAATATAAATGTACAGGCATGAGTCCATGCACAGCTGCTAAATTCTAACTTTTTAGTTATAAACAGAAAACTTTGTGAAGATAATTTTCCCATATTATACCTTTGAAGTTCACAGGAGTGTAAAAAAAAACAAAACCAAAAAACAAACCCCAAAACAAAACAGCAAAAAAACCCCTCCACGTCAGAACAGATTGCAAAGGTTCATCCAGAAGTAGGTGGTGATTCCTTCTCTTGGATTTGAGAAGGCAGTTGCCAGAAAAGTAAATAAGCCTCGTTAAATTTTATGTATGCATTTTGATCTCCATAGCACCTCCTCCTCTTCTTTATCTGCATCATACTATTTATGCTGCAACTTTTCCTGTGTTCATCTTTTCCTTTCCGGTGCTATTTTTGCTCATTTTTTAAGCTTCCTTCTGCCCTAACTGCTCTCTAGGTATCTTTAGTCACAGTGTGTGACAGGTGTAGTATTCGGTGTGATTTTCTGCTTTGGCTAGAGTGATTGGTTGATTGTGATGCTTAAAACTTCTTGTCTATCCAGAAAAAATACACTTAATGAACCATAGCTCTAGTTAGAGGTGAGCTCAGTGAATGAGGTGCAGTGAATACATGTGCACAACATAACTTGTTTTGTGTGTTTTTATTAGGTCGAAGTCTGCTGGAACTGGGAGGAAACAATGCCATTATTGGTAATATGCACTGTAGAAATATAACCCCTTACATGATATTCTAAAGTTAGTATACAGAAGTTTGTAGCAAATTGTCCCTTTTTTTTGTCCACACTGGGAGTTTAAAAAGTGTGTAGTAGAATGTTGGTTTTGTTTTTTTTCTGTCCTCAGTTTGTGGAGAGGTAGTGTTCTAAATAAAAAGTGAAAGTTCAAGCTCTTGTATGTATTCACTGTTGAAGTGAAGAAGGGAATGGGAGAAGCGGGAAGCTTCAGTAATATGATGTGGCCCATGCTAAATAATTTTTTTTTAGTGTAGTTCTAATCTCATGAACACCACATTTTTAGCATTTTAGAATATAAGTACATATATATAAAGTCTTAAGAAAGTTATGATACTTGAAAGCAAAGCACACATTTTAGTGGCACATTTTACAGGTTTAAGTAGCTTAGGGTGACCTAGCGACATAGTTCCCAGATAAACATAACATAAATACTGTGAAGCTGAGCAATGTGGCAGAAAGAAAATATAAACCAGATAAATACCTAAGTTGCTGTGCTGTTGTGTTGTAGCCTTCTCTTTCACCTCTCTCATGCTATGAACCAATATAATCGCCTATCTAGAATATTAAGCTCATTTATATTTTACATTGTTGTGTACCTGTGTGTTTTAGCTGCTTTTTTTGCATGCTGTCTGGGTACACTTTACCATTGTTTCTTTATGCTGCTAAACATCTTGTCAGTGAGAGAAGGACAAGGTGATGAAATGGCAAGAAAATGTTTGTGGTTGTCTTGAATTAAAATGAAGCTGAGGTTCTTTACAAGCTTTATTGCAAAAGGCTCTCTCCAGCTGTTCAGACCTACAGTTATGTCCAATTGCACGTGTCTAATCCCAGGTGTAAAAGTAATAGGAATTTTGAGGTGCTTCTGTGTGTCTTGAAGTGTGCTGTGCTAGTGCAACTATTCCTAATGCTCCTTGAACAAGCTGTCAGTTTATTATATTGTTTAGTGTCTTTGTCTTGTGAGCTGCCTGTTTACTTCAGTAACATGCTGATGTTTTAATTTTTGTTAAGTGTTTGAAGATGCAGATCTGAACCTTGTCATCCCATCTGCTCTATTTGCCGCTGTGGGAACAGCAGGTCAGAGGTGCACAACTGCTAGAAGGCTGGTGAGTAGATGTGTGCTGTCTGGTTTGGGTAGCTCCGAATTTAAACCTAGTTACAAATTAACTCAGAAAATGGCTAACAATTCCTAATATTATGGAGAACAACAAATAATCTGTGAAACACATTTGTACCTTGCCAGAAATACATATCATGGGAAAACTAGATGGTAGTTTATAATTCCACTATAATTCTATCTCTAAAGAGTTTATTTGTATGTGTTTCTAAATGTACCTGGTGATAAAACTCAGGAAAGCTAAACTTACCATACTTCCTGTATTTATCTCCATTTTCATTACCAGAGTTTCTTTGCTTGTGCCTCTGATAAATTTTGGTGCAGAGTTTATATTTCAGCAAAGCAAGGGTGTGTGTGTTGCTTATTTCATTATTAATTTTTAACCAATCATTTTCAATGAGTTTAGAAGTGTTATAATGTCAGCTTATGCCTGTATAGTCTTTTCAGAGTTAGGTTGATTGGATAAATATTCGTCAAAATTTATGCAGGTTAACTTTGGGTGTATAGGAAGGGCAGTGATCCCTCAACATACAGCAATAAAAATCACTTGAGTATTTGTCCTAAAACACCTGACTGAAGAGTTTACAGAACACACTGACACCATTGATGTGAGATGAGGTAAAACTAAAACCAATTTTTCTTTCTTTACTTCTTTTAAATCTTAATAGTGAAGACTTTAAATCTCAATTTCATGGTGTTGGTGCTGTTTCAAGGCCTTGCTCATGTGTTTATTTTTAACTTTGGGATTTGTTGAATATGTGCACCATTATCTCCACACTTCATTAAGCCCTCCTTAAAATGCAGTAGTACTTCAGGAAAAGTTACATATGATGAGGTGTCTTACAACTTTCTTACTGCATTTTGTTTAGTTCCTCCATGAAAGCATCCATGATGAGGTGGTGACCAAGCTTGCTAAGGCCTATGCCCAGGTCCGCATTGGTGATCCGTGGGATTGTAAGTAGCTATTTCCAACTCATGGGTTTAGGAGATGAGCTTCTGTTTGTTTCTTTCTATTTAAACTCCAAATAGATTATAAATCAAAACTATCTAATTTTAGAAGCTTACCAGGGAGTGGGGATAGCTGCTTTCAGTTAGAATACAGGCTCTGAAAGGGAGGTGAAGAATCCAGCTAATACTGCTCTTCTTGGGCAGATTAAATAATTGCTCCCAAAATGTTACATTTAGAATACTTACAAACATGTATAGTTTTGCTGAAAATACGTCTTTGGTTCTTTTTAGCTGACACTCTGTATGGGCCTCTTCATATGAAAGAAGCAGTGAAAATGTTCCTTGATGCAGTAGAACAAGCAAAACAACAGGGTGGCTCTGTGGTCTATGGTGGAAAGGTGACTTGCTTGTATTCTCCCTGCTACATTTAGTGCTCTTGGAAAAGCAATACAATAACATGGTGGCTTAGGCCAGGATTGTATGTCAGTTTGTCCTGTTAGCTGTTACAGGATGTTAAATTAGTGAATCTGAGAATGTTTGAATTGCAGCCCTATATTTAGGGTAAAGATGGGTCTACTTAGAAGCTACCTTCTACTCCAAGAGATGCCTCAGAGCTTTTGGCTGTTCCTTGCCCAACTCCCTAGTTGGCAGGTGATGGTGAAAATACTAACAGCAGTGTAAATGGTGAATATCAAACACATAACTTCTCTCCCTGGATTCACAATATCAAACTTCAGGAAATACTGAAGACTCAGCAGAGCACATCTTCATCATATGGGATGTTTAATAGTCGTGGACTTAATGTTCTGGCGGTTCTTGTCTTTCTCTGGCACCTTCTTTATTCCTAATACCTTTAAATTTCTTACCTGCTTACTAATCAGCTTAAAAGCAGGAGAAAGTAGGTGGGTTTTGTCAACAGATAGACCTTGAGATTTGATTACCTGCTTAGTAGACTTAAGTTATGCTTCTGTATTTAAACTACTTAAATCAGTAGAAGTTAAATTATTTACTTGGATGCCCTGATCTTCCGATTGCTAGGTTCAACTCTAGTAATCAGACCACAAAGGATTCCCTTCATGCACTAGTACTAAGCAGGAAGCTGGTTTGAACTTACTCAATTGTTTCTTCTTTTATGTGTTTTGAAGGTTATAAATCGCCCTGGAAACTATGTTGAACCAACCATTGTGACAGGCCTTCCTCATAATGCACCCATTGTACACACTGAGACATTTGCCCCCATACTGTATGTGCTGAAATTTAAGGTAAAATAATAGAAGGGAATTAGTGGAGTGTCCATGATGCTAACAGGAGAGAGATTTCGGATGTATGTCGTGTTCATGTAAATGTCCTGACACTTGAAGAAGTGGTAGCTGTTGTTTTGCACTAGAGAGTGTCCGCTGCAATGACAACTTCACTGTGTAGCTATGTTTATGCATTTTCTGTGAAAAGCACTGGATTTTAGATGAGGGTTTGTAGAGGAATACATTTTTATTGCTTATGACAACTGTTTAAAAGACACCTGTGTGTTTTGTGCAGTGGTAGAGGTATCCTGTCCCTGACTTGGTGCACATGTATTTGCCAAATGGCATTTAGTATATTTGTATTATGCCTTTGGTATGTTGTTTTTTTTCTCACAGTGCTTCTTTGTAACTGCTTTGCTCTGAGCAGTCATGGTTTAACCATTAATACGTGCTCCTTTTAGGAGGAAGAGGAGGTTTTTGCCTGGAATAATGAAGTAAAACAAGGTCTTTCCAGCAGTATCTTTACCAAGGATTTGGGAAGGATTTTCCGCTGGCTTGGGTATAATTTAAATTACTTTTCTACCTTCTTGAAGCATAACATCAGTCTTTCATGTCTTTTGTAAACCTGGGCACAATAGTAGAGCATTTTATAGCCCTCATTTTAAGGAAGGAGCCTTTTCTGATCCTGGCAAGTAACTGTGTTGTATCTTTCTTTGTAGGCCAAAGGGATCTGACTGTGGCATTGTGAATGTCAACATCCCAACCAGTGGGGCCGAAATTGGGGGTGCTTTTGGTATGTTACTGAAGCTTTTTTCTTTATCCTTTAAATGCTGAAATCCTCTAGCATCAGGTCTGGAGACTTGTATTATTCCTCAGGCTTCCTTTTTTTTCAAGTCGGGGGCATTTTTTTCTAATTATTTTGGAGGAGAATAAGGCAATACAGCAGTAAAACTAGTGTAATTTAGTTCTCCTCACCTTATTTTTCAAAGTTTCAATCTCAAAAAGTGATAAAAATCCATTTAAGTGTTTAAATCTGAAGACATCAATGAAGTTAACTTTGAATTACACTACTTTAGCAGAAAACAGATATTGACCAGAGAGAGCTGGATTTCAGCTTTTAAAAATACCTGTATTTGATTTTTAAATTCTCCACATATCATTCCCTCCTCACCTCATCAAGGGAATGTAATTCAGAAGTATATTCTGAATGTGTTTAGAGATGTGGCTAAGTGGAAGACTGTTTAAAACAATTTTAATTAAAAGTCTTGAGCATTTCTGTTGTGTGTGTTTGCATGTGTATATAAAAATTACAGCATATTTTTGTGAGAAAGTCTTGAAATACTTTTTTGCCTTTATTTATCTTTTTCATGTACATGGAAGGAAGTGAGGGGAGCAAAGAAGAAATAATCATCTTGCCATTGAAATTGTACAAGAACCGGCATGTTCTTGTACTCCTGACTCATGTTAAAAAAAAAAAAAAAAAAAAAAATATCTTTAAAACGTGGTCCTCTGGTGCCAGAGTGATGAGACCTTCAGCTCCAGGCAGATGTTTTTTAGATCAAGCATAAGGAGAAAACTAACTGTATGACTTGTATCTGGGGGTGTTCTGGTAGTTATTTCAGATACAGAACAAGGGCAAAGGCATAGTTTCTCCCGTGAATTTTTATAAAATGTCTCACCTGGAATTAGTCCAAATTCCCATGCTCCAAAAAAATGTCAAGCTTTCATTTATAACCTTTTTTCCTACAGGTGGTGAAAAGCACACTGGAGGGGGAAGAGAATCTGGGAGTGATTCATGGAAACTTTATATGAGACGTTCTACATGGTAAGATGGTCTTTTAAAATTCTAAATAAATGTAATTACAGATTAATGTACAAAAGTTCAAAACGTATAAATCCTTGACTGCAGGAGGTCATCTTCACTAAATGTGAGATGACTGTGTATAATCACCTTTTCTTCATGCAAGAGTTCACATCTGTGTTCCTAGGAGATGATTTGAAGGATCAAGATAAGTCTTTTTTAGTCGCTGTTCCTCAAAAGGAAAAAAAAAAATATATTTTTTTTCTCTCTTGCCTGATTTTTAGCTCTGCTAAAAATGAAATTACAGAAACTTATCAGGAAACACATAAAGTGGCAACCACAGTCAGAGGGCCACTGTTTTGCTAGTGGTGGGTGATGTAGCTATGTGTTGGGTATCCATGCATAAATCTCCTGAAAGGAGATTCTCTACTGGCCTCCTTAGCCTTTAACTGTGCTAACTTTGGTTTTCATGCAAAGGCTTATGAATGTGAGAAATCCTACCTTGGTTTTTCTGGATGGACATTCTCCTAGTCAGAGATTAAATAGAGAATGATACATTACTTTCTCCTTGATCTATCAAGGAAGAGATAATGGGGAACACGGTCTTCCTCCATACATAGTTACTGTATTGAAAACCAGAGTAAAATCAGTGCATAGCCTTAAATAGGCAAATTGCTTACAGAAGTCTTTTGTATGTGTAAGCCAGAAATCAGAAGCCTTGTACATGGGAAATAGACTGCGTAATCTGTCTTAGTGATCAAGTCTGGTCTTTAAATACTTGTTTCTCTTCCAGTACAATCAACTACAGCAAGGATTTACCTTTGGCTCAAGGAATCAAGTTTCAGTAACAGCCTTATGAATGGCCATGCCGTGAACTCTTCTAGCATTTCAAAATCAAGCACCTTCTTAGCATCATGGAGAAGAAATTAATTATCTGAAACTTATCTGCAGCAAAGATACTAATTCTGTCAAAAATCAGCTCTAAAATCACTTTCAGTGTATGAAATTACTACTTCAGTCTTCAAATGAGAATTATGTGGTCTTTGGGAAGAAGGGAGGGTGACTGAAACTAAGAAACTTGGATTCAGGCAGCCTGGATCATCTGTTGCCTTATGACTATATTTCGGTTTCAGCACTGCTTGTATCCCCTGCCTCCCCACTGTTCACTGCTATGTCCAGCTAATAGGTCTGTGCTTCAAACTATGCTGAGTCTCCTACAGATAGCTGTGGTGCTGTGGGGGTGGGCAGTACAGGGCTGTTTTTAAATACATAAATAAAGGCACATTTTGTGAAATACCTCAAGCTTCTAGGATTTTTTGTTAGTTGTTTTGAAGCAAGAACATTCAGCTGACTGTTTTAACACACTAAGTTGCTAGCTGGTAGAAGGATCACTGTGCTAAAGAAACCCTGTATGTTGGGAGATAAAGGAGTAAGACCAAGGGCTACTGTGATCTCTTGAAACCTGCTTGTAATGGTAGAAGGGTCACAGTAATTCAGGTTGTCACAGCTGTTGTGACACCCTATAACTAAACCAGTTGCAGAACTAGAGATGCAGCCAGGAGGGAATACTCTTCCAAAGAGAATTTGCTGGGGAAAGGCAAATTGTTTATATGTGTTTCATTTCAGGTGAGGGTTTCTCATGGCCACTGATGACTACAGCCATCAGCAGCTCATTCAGGAGCCTTGCTGGAGTCCAAGATGAGAAAAGGCACAGTGCTGCTAGGCTTTCTGCAAATTAACTTTTGAGGTTTTCAGTGTACCGTTTTTAGAGATCATTTATTTTCATCTCAGTCTTACATACCAAATTTCCACAAGCTCTGAACATGGCAGAGCTGAGAGATGTTCATTTTGGGCTCGGATTCTAGGACTCTGATTTGGCTTTTGATTTTCTTTGATACTCAGATCTTTCAATAGCAATGTCACCCAAATTGTGTTAAAGGTCCAGTGTACCCAATGCTAGCTGGTCTTATTTCACCTTAATATCTAGTTTTAAAATACATAGTGTTTTGAATTTTACATCTGTATTATAGAAAGTATTTTGGTTTTCTAGAAAACAAACAGTAGGCAGCCAAAGTTTTTTTTCCCACTGGGTCTCTTATAGCCAGTTGAAGTCTCTCATGTGATTCTTTGTGCTTGGCCATTTAACTAGGAAACAGATTTCATAGAGTCATAGAACGGTTTGGGTTGGAAGGGACCTTAAAGATCACCCAGTTCCAAACCCCCTGTCATGAGCAGGGACACCCCCCACTAGACCAGGTTGCTCAAAGCCTTATCCAGCCTGGCCTTGAACACTTCCAGGGAGGGGGCATCCACAATTTCATGAAAGAATATGGTGTATTTGCACAGAGAAAGAACTGAAGTCCCCTAAGCAGATAGAGGGCAAAGAATCTAATTTCTAAATTCAATTACTCAGAAAATAGCAAGTTGTAGAAGCTGTGTTTAACACTGCTCTGTGTCACTGAATGTCACTGTGAAACTGTCTCAACAATGAAAAACAAGTTCAACAATTTCCCCTTTTTGCTGCTTATTCATGATTTTTGGATAGCCTCATGTCACATCTGTTGGTCTAGAAAATAAAGGCCTTTTTACTCCTTTTAGATAAAATAGTTTCACAAATCCACTGATGTAATTTACAGCAATAAGGTTAACTCTGCCATCTGGCTTTGGGTATCTGAACTCAGGCTGTGGAACAGAACAAAAATGGGATGGTGAGTGTGATGTTTGACTGGTTTTCAAATCATCTGAAAATGAGTATGAACAGAAAAAAATGTAGAAATGTAATCAAGAGGGTGACTGTATAGCAAACACCTTCAACCTTTTTTTTAAAGGTTAACTTGCCATTTTGATATATAACAACTCCTACTTCAACACAAACTTTTGAGTACTGTTGCAGGGAACTTGGCTTGAAATACTTGTGTAACTGCCTCTGTGTACTATAAGTGCATCAGATCCACTTTATGTAGACAAATCTCTGTAAGTAGATTGCAGAATCACACAATGGCAGGGGTTGGAAGTGACCTCTGGAGATCATCTATTCCAACCCCCCTGCCAAAGCAGGGTCCCTATACCGGGTTACACAGGACCACATCCAAGTGGGTTTTGAATATCTCCAGAGATGGAGACTCCACAGCCTCTCTGAGCAGCCTGTCCCAGGGCTCTGAGAACCTCACAGTAAAGAAGTTTTCCTTAAGTTTGTCTGGAACTTTCGGTGTTCCTGTTTTTGCCCATTGCCCTTTGTCCTGTCACTGGGCACCACTGAAAAGAGCCCGGCCCCATCCATTTGGCCCCTGCACTTCAGATATTTATAGACATTGGTAAGATCCCCTCTCAGCCTTCTCTTCTCTGGGCTGAAGAGTCCCAGCTCTCTCGGCCTCTCCTTGTAAGGCAGATGCTCCAGGCCCCTCATCTTTGTGGCCCTCCGCTGGACTCTCTCCAGAAGATCCTTGTCCCTCTTGAACTGAGGAGCCCAGAACTGGACACAATACTCCAGATGTGGCCTCACCAGGGCAGAGCAGAGGGGGAGGAGAACCTCCCTCGAGCTGCTGGCCACGCTTTTTTTAATGCACCCCAGGATACTGTTGGCCTTCCTGGCCACAAGGGCACACTGCTGGCTCATGGCCACTGCTGTCCACCAGCACACCCAGGTCCTTTTCCACAGAGCTCCTCTCCAGCAGGTCAGCCCCCAACCTGTACTGGTGCATGTGGTTATTCCTCCCCAGGTGAAGGACTCTGCACTTGCTCTTGTTGAACCTCATCAGATTCCTTTCCACCCAAGTCTCCAGCCTGTCCAGGTCTTGTTAAATGGCAGAACAACTTTGTGGTGTGTCAGCCCCTCCTCCCAACTTTATGTCATCAGCAAATTTGCTGAGGGTGGATGCTGTCCCTACTTCCAGGTCATTGATGAAGATGTTAAACAACACCAGACCCAGTACCAGCCCCTGGGGAACACCGCTAGTTACAGGCCTCCAACTAGATTCTGTGCCACTGATCACAACCTTCTGAGCTCTGACAGTCAGCCAGTTCTTGATCCATCTCACTGTCCACTCATCTATCCTATACCTTCTAAGCTTTGCTAAAAGGATGTTGTGGGAGAGAGTATCAAAAAGCCTTGCTGAAATCAAAGTAGAAAACATCCACTGCTTTCCCCTCATCTACCCAGCTGGTGATGACATCACAGAAGGCTACCAGACTGGTCAGACATGATTTCCCCTTACAAATTCATCCTGGCTTTTCCAAATGTATTAATTTCTGTTCCAAAGATCATGTTATTTGCATTGTCATTGGACTGCTAGTATGGCATTATGGCAGGTAATCATAATGCTTCATCTCCTTTCCAGACAGCTTTGAATTCCTTAGATTATTTTTGCAGTTTGCTTCTCTCCGCCCTTCTATTTACGTAGTTACCTGTTGTTGAAGAATCCTACCTGAACTGACTGACTGGCTTCCAGTGAAGTGGCTCTTGGGGACGCATTTAAAGACAGCTGCAGATTGTAATAGGTTTTGGCAAGGATTTGGTTGGCTATAAGCATTTATGATTGTGATCAAGTATTAAACTAAGGAGGTTTAAAAATACTGTATGTGCTCTGTTTCTCAATTTCTGCTTTAATTTGGAAAGTCCACTCACGAGATTGTAAAACTGCGTTAGCTGTTGTTTGGTTATCTCATCCAAGGAAAGCAATTTGAGAAGTCATAAAATTTATATTGGAGTTACTGGTGTGTGCAACATAATGGAACTTGCAGTTTTAATACAAATTCTATAAGCGGCTTCCACTGTTGCATAAACTTAATTACCACTGAGTGTGTAACACCAGTGAATAACAAGTGTTAAATGACACGTGATCAATAATTCATTTGTTAGCACAGCATTGCTTAATGTGAAATGACCTTGATGAACAGTCTTGCAAGTAACTTCCTTTCTTTTTGCTGTATTATTTTTAACTGAGGAAAAATGCAATTTCTACTAATGTCATTCTTATTTATAAACACACAGAGCAATTGCTTTTTTTAGTGAACGGTGAAAAATCAAACCTGCAGGCTGTGAGCTGCAGGCTGCCACTCTTCCATCTATTGCATCCTATCACAGTGTCCATTAGCAGAGGTGGTACAGGAACTGTTTTCAGGAACTGGGAATACTACTTGCCAATAGTAGGTCTCAGTTTGGGTTTTATGCAAATAGCTGCCCTGTGGTGGTGAGTTTAAAACAACTAGGGAAGTGCTCGCTGTTACCTTTCTGTACGAACCGACCAACCCATTCATATTGTGTCATCTTGTTTTTCATGGTATTTCTTCATCCAGTTCTACGCTTTGTTTCTGAATGGGTTCAAAACCAAGAGGGTGCCAGAACTCTTAATTTGTAGGAGCTGCCTAGGGTTCTGGATGAGATATTATATATATAGTTGCTGCATTCAAATCTCATTAGCCTGCACTAATGCATTAAATTCTCTGCCTTAATCTCAACAGGAGCTATGTAAAAAAAAAAACCAAAACAAACAAAAAATATGTAACTTACAGGAAAGCTCTGTGTCTGGACTAGCTTCTGAATCATTTGCCCTGTTGGTGCTGCACTGATGTGTTGGGCATGTATTACCCAAGTGTGTACTCTTAGTTACTTGTGTGGAAGAGGGAAAAAATGTTAAAGCTTATATATGGGTAAAATGACTTAATCACTTAGAATTAAATTTTTAAGTAAAAACAATGGCTTGGCAAGCACTTTTTAAGTGTCTTGTGTTCAGTATTCTGAAATGTGTATTCCTTGATCAGCAAAACATGCTGTCATTTGTTACACACCTAGTGTTTGAAAACTAACAAATTAATTGCATTTAGTTGTTTGCAAACTTCGGCTGCCACTGAGGTGCTTCTTGCAGCGCCAAGCGTCTCATCTCACCTTTGCATTTCGAACGTGTTTGCCTGTGGGTAGCTGGTACAAAGGTACATCCTTGTTCACGGTGTCTGTTTCTTCTGGTGAATTATTAGCATTGATTTTCCAGGCAGCTCATTGCTTTCCTCCAGATATCGGGGAGATGCTTCTGCATTTTGGGACAGGAGATGCACAGTAAGGTGTAGCAAAGCCTTTTTTAATTGTGTTCCTCCCGGTGTCGCTGTTGGTCAGGCTAAAGCCCGCTGAAGGGCGGCACAGCACCAATCCCTCCTGAGCAGAGCAGCCTTCGGGTTCGCTGCCCAGCTGGGAAAAACACAAACCTCTTCATCTCAATGTCTTTTATATTCTGGCACATCTGGGAACACTACTTCTGAGCTGGTAATTAAATACATTTTATTCTGCAAAAGCCTAAGTTGATTAGTGGAATTGTTATATAAAACATTAACTCCAAAAGCCAGAGGATAAAAATAATAAGTGTTTCAGCTGGGTACTCATCTCCAGGGTAGAACAAATTGTTTAACACATATTTTACGCAGTATGTTACTGTTCTCTGGCATTATGGCTCTGTTTTCCTGCAACCTGATTTCACTGTGGGGTTAAAGAGAACAAGCAGTGCAAGCTAGATCTCTGAATTTTGGGGGAAGGCACATCCTTTCATTACTGGGAAGCTGGAAGTTAGTGGTAATAGAATTTCACACTTCCCTAGCACTATCCTTACAGGTGTCCCAAACCTCCCTTAGATGTGGTAGCAAAGTTAGCATCACCCATTCACTTATTCAAGGGAGTGTTATGAAGGTAATGAAATGACAGCAAGAAAGTTTAAAAATGAGAGACTGAGGAACAGGAGGGGATAAATACTATCTCTCTTGCTTCTAAAGCTTTTATTTAATCCCCAAATTATTACTAAGCACTTATCATCTCCTGTCTTTTGTAGATTTTAAGATGCTATTCACTCATTGGTCTGAGATACAGACTGACTTATAACAGTATAGACTTCTCAGTCCAGTGTCACAGCTGTATTTGAAATCTAAAAAGTGCAACACATACCTCTTCTTTCAGTAATATCTCTTTCAACTACATTTTTTTTTTTTTTACCACAGTTGCTGGTACTTTTATATTTTTAACACATTTATCACCAGAAATATGCAGGATGCTCATATAACTCCAGAATATAAGCCCCTTTCTAGCTCTTATGTGACTATATTAACTTATGACTCTCTGTGCTCACAATTATGTATTTGAGAAATGAGGGATATCTGTTTGCCCTGTAAAGAGTAAACACATTGCTTCCCCTCTTAATTTGATCCAGATAGCACCTGATTTATGGTCTTGCTCTAAGGCAGAACAAAGAGCAGAGTAAGGTTATGGTGATGTTTCATGATACAGTGCAAGTTGAACTATCCTCCTAAGCTTTGCTGTATTATTAAATCTTTGTAGATTGAAAAAACAGTGTGAGGATCTTAGCTAAAGGAAGGGGTATGTAGGACCATGGAGTGACAGCAAAGGAGACAGAAACTTAAGCAATTAGAAAAAAATAAGGGATGGAACACAAGTTAGGAAATCTAAAAATGGTGAGTCAAGAATTGCTGTTCCAAAGTAGTCTTAGCCAACACTGGCTGCTGTGACCCTGTCTTGCTTGTTAATTTACTTTCCATACTTTTTGATTATTTGTGTTACTGATTTATTGTATTTATTTTTTTTTTACCCTGCAAATTCTATGCTGCAGCGACTCCCTGCAAAGTCTGACAGGCACCATAGCTGTGCAAGGGACCTGTCAGAAGGCAGCAACCGTCACTGGCTGCAGAAAAAGGAAGGGCCTTGAAAGTGAGGATGAGGAATGCAAAACCACCAGCAAAAGAGGTGGTGAAGGCAGGGTGAAAGACAGACAGCATTGCAGAGGAGAGAGACGACCCAGTGTCAGGCTTTTAGATGCTGGATATTACATTGGGAATACTGTGGAAGATAAGGTTGGACAATTGCAAATGGGAGGTGGGGCAGAGTGCACAGGATAGGATAGACTGGAGGAGCATGTTTTTGAATATTGTATAAAGGAACAAAAGGATAAGAGAACTACTGGGTGAGAGGAACAGGGAAAGGAGCCAGATGTAGTTTATGCTAACACATAAGGCTGCAACAAGGACAGATGAAGCACAGACAGACTTATGGAACAATATTGTCCTAAACATCCATATCTATTAAGAGTTCATTGATTGGACCATGAATCTAGCAGTCAGACAGCAGTCAAAATCTAGCTGTCAAAAAAATCTATTGTGATTAAGTAAAAAAATAGCCAAGAACACAAAGGAAAGCAACTGAGAAGAGAAGAAACATTCTTGTTGTGATGGTTGTGTTTCTCTTTATATTTTCTTTAGTGTAAAAATTGTCCCAATGTCATTTAGCATGTTTTATGTAAAAAAAAACCAAACCAAACCAACAACAAACTAAACCTTAAATCAGTCTCTTTGTTCTGTATTTTTTAACATCAGCTCTGATGTATTCATCCATGCATTTCAAATCTCTGAATTTGTTAGATTTATGCCAGCTAATACTTTTCTAAATACTCCATCTAGCATGCTGATAGTATAATTTACTCTTATGGCTGTTCATTGCCTTCTTCCTTCTAAACAATTGTGTTGGGTTTGTGGGGGGGAAGGGCCACCCTGTGAGAAGCTTCGTGAAGTTCCCCGGGCTCCAAGGCTACCCCTCCAGCCCAGGCTGGGCCAATGAGCACTAGAGAAACACCTCTGTGAATCCCTATGTGTGAGGGCAAGGACTGTCCTGAAAAGAAGAAGGTGGAGAGAACCTGGAGGAGCGGCCATTGACCTGAACAAAAGACAACCATTGGCCTAAACAGAGACAGAGCTTTGTTGCCAGGAGGAAGGAGGAGGAGGAGGGAGGGGACAGAGAACCTGAGACACCCAGTTCAACACTCATGGAGTAGGAGAAGGCAAAGGAGGTCCCTGCAGCCCATGGAGGTTCAATGGCAGAGCAGATGCCCACGTGTAGGCCATGGAGGACTCCACACTGGAGCAGAAAGCTGAGCCTGAGGGCAGGTGTGACTGAAACTGAGACCCCGAGAGACGCTCAGTGCCAGAGCAGGGGTGGACGCACAGAACTGGGGGAAGGAGGAGGTGCACTGGACCGGAGATCTGTCTGCAGCCCGTGGACATCCCCATACCGGAGCTGGGAGCTTAGCCCAAAGAGGTCCATGACTCCATGGGAAGCTTTGGAACACCCTTGTTCCTGGACTTTTATGCTGGGAAGAGCAGCAGAGGTGAACTGACTGAACCCCCATTACCTGTCCCCCTGTACCATTGTGGGGGGGAGATAGAGTAATGGGGAGCAAAGTGATTTGAGCCCAGGAAGAAGGGAGGGGTGGGAGAAGGCGTAAGATGTGGTTGTTGTGTCTCACTGTGCTACTCAGATGAATGGCAATGAATTAAATTGATTTTCCTTTCCCAAGTAGAGTCTGTTTTGCCCGTGACCATAACTGGTGAGTGAGCCGTCCCTGTCCTAATTCTAATCCGTGCCTGCTTTGTTGTGACTCCCACCCCATCTCACTGGGTGGGGGGGAGTGAGTGCAGGACCACATGGTCCCACTGTGCGTTAAACCACCACAACAATAAATACTGAAAATTCACAGAAAGGCTAACCCTTACTGGTACTTAGCCTGTGTTATTCCATGTTGTGCTGTTCCTACAGGATCTAGTACATACACAGCATACTTCTTCATACATATTTGCACAGCTCATAAATTTTTATGAATTCTTCAAATCACAAATTTCCTAACTACTCTAAGTAAGAAGTTTGTAATTCCTCAGTGTTAGCTTGTTTCTTTGGGCTTTTTTGAAACTGGGTTAAGATATTGGTGTTTCACAATCTGATGGGTTTGCAAAGAATACATGATTTGCTTGCCTTACAATGGCACTCAGCTAATCAGAAAACATATTTTGAATTCTATATTTAAGCTGCTAAGAAAAGTTGTTTTGCAATGTGTGTTAAAATACCAGGAAATCACGGTCTTTCATTATTTCCTTACCAGAGATCACAATGAGTTCTGGCATAGAATTACAGCAGATATGACCCAAGTCAAAACAATTAACTCCCCTAAATACCTATAGACCAACATGTATTTTTCTATAGCATCTCCATGACTTTGAATGTTTTGTTTCTCTAGTTCATCATTCTGTAGCTTCTTATTCCTCAGCACTGAGGTGAGATTAGTCAACCTTTGTTATGGTTCAGTAAATCAACAGAGCAGAAAATATCTGTGCTCTTCTTTCCTGGTTATTCTGGTTTAGCACTGTTTCTGTTCAGACTTTGTACAATTCTGTATAACTTCTCTAGAATTATATTTGCTGGGAGTTGAGAATTTGGATCTGTATGTGTCTCTACCAGGCTATGCAATTAAGATTAGAGGTATTAATTTTTGCTTTTTTCCACTGAGACAGGATGAGTACAGTGAGTGCAGACAAAGCACAAGTCAAGTTCTTCCAGATTTCTGTGTCAAACTGTTGTTGTTCAGCTTTTGTTTCCTTCACAGCTCTTCCCCAGGACAGAGGATGTGAGAAGGTGTATTTTTCCATTATATGCTACTCTGTGGCTCTCCTTGTCCAAGTGATGCCAGGCAGTGGGCAGAGCTGGGGCGCGAGCACGCAGACACAGCCTCCCTGTTTGCCGTCAGCAGGGCCTGTTGCCAGAGGTACCAAATAAAAGCTTCTCACTACATGTAGCACAAATGTGACAGCCTGACTACAGCATTTCCAAAGGTAAGAGCAATGCATGCCCACAGCAGTGCATGAGGGTCTCAGACTGAGAAGGGTCTTCTCATGTCTACAATATTTCTGGATAGATTACTGTTGCTCTACAGTTACCTGGTGCAGTGACTACAAGGTAAAAGCACAGAGATTTCAACAACTTCCTTCATACACTTGTGGTCAGAGCACTCCACAGCAAGATTTTGGCTTGTGCATTGAATTAGAGGCTGAGCAGAGCCTTGGTTCAAGTGCTGCCTCTTCCTGGTGGTTCCTACATGGGACCTGTCCTGCCTTCTGGGACACTGATGTTTTCTCTGGGATCCACACAACTGCCAGACAGTGGATCAGCTGCTGTGTCACAGCCTTTGGCTGCCTGATTCAGAAGGTTTTCTCTGAGCCAGGCCAAGAAATCTCACAAGATCTGTTTGTAACTCTTTTCTTTCATGACCAGGGGTATTTATGTGTGTGCATGTAGTGTTATCCAAGCTCGCTCTTAAATATAGGTAAGTGCTGCTAAAGGCAGTTAGACATCCAAAGCAGCATCTTCCACATCTAGCTATGTTTTTACTCTGGATGCTCATCATTTCTGGCTCCTCCTTCCTCTGCCAAACTGGTGTGGAATTACTGCTGAAGGTGACTTAGAAATCTCTTTATACCTATATCTGAAGGGAAGGTACAGCATGAAGGAAACTTTCAGGGCAGAGTGTGGTTGGTATGTGGGAAATCCGCTGCGTGGTAGTTCCCTAGGTACAGCCCGCAACCTTAGAGTCACTGACTCCAAGAGAAACAGCACAGAGAAACATGGGGTGGAGTGGAGACACCATGGCCAGGCTTGTGCATAGCAGAGGGGAACTTGATGGTGCTGTGGAACTGACAAGCCACATGGTTGCTACCCTGAGCCAGCAGTTTCTAATCATTTTGCCAAAATCATGTCCTCGGTGGAAGTTTGCTCATTATAATATAATTATAATGCTAAACTACACCTCCATCCCCAAAGCTCCCCGCCTCCAAGGTGTGACCACCCTTCACTGAGCTCCGAATTTTCTCAGGTCTACACCTTTAAAAGCATAGTGAGGAAATTTTGCACCAATTATAATAAAGGTTTGTATGACTAGAGTCACTCAAGCTCCACCTGAAAGTGAGAAAACAGTATAAAATAGTCTAAGAGAGGGGGGCTGTTAAGGAAGATACCATTGCAGACAAGTCAGGAGGATATCATCGCGAACCATCGCCAGCTTCTGGGGCCAGTCGATGGGCTGAGCCTCTCTTGCCCCCCATAGGGACACCTCTTGGGTGAGATTTGAACCTTCCCCGGGAAACTTAGAAAATATCTCTAGAGTGGCTTTTTCTTTCTCTTAACATGTTTGTAGATTCATGTTCTTAAGTGTCTACACTTTGTTTTCCTTAACTTAACATGCTTATAGATTTATGTTCTGAAGTACCCACACTCATTTTTGCAGTGTATTTATCACCGGCAACCCAAAGGAACCGTTCCTGCAATAAACTGCACAATTCATTAATCCAGTCACGACAGTCCCCGTTGAAGACAACCAAGGATGGCTGTGCCAGTTCATTCAAACGTGGCTGGACTGGAGGTGCATTGCATTCTCGGTGTATCCAGCCATGAGAGCTCTCACTGAAGGGGACCGAGTGGCCGGGCTTGTTCAGTCAAGGCGACGGGACCGTAGTGCCGCACCATTAGTGCATCCGGAGCCGTGACAGTTCAATATATTGAACGTGATTGGACTGATAGTGCCAAATTTGGCATCACTCAGCACCTAAGCCCAGCTGCCCCCAGCCCTTCTGATACCTGAGGATAAGCTGGAACACAAGAGGGTTTATTTTCTGCCAAATCTCTCTGACCTGTTATGCAACAACTGGTTACTTGGATGCTCTAACCTATTTAGCAGAGCTGGTGCAGCAGCGGTGATGCAACCTACCTTTGCACTCTGGGCTTTGCACAAAATAACACCAGCTGATTTTCCTGGAAGCAAGTCAGGGATATTGATGGCACTGCACCACAGGCATACTGGTGGGGATGGGAAGCAGCAGCACATGATTGGGAAGGGTGGTGACAGTTGGGTGGCAGCTGTACTGGTCTTTAATAAACGCAACTACTGGGAGGTTGGACAACTGTCACACTCTGCCCCACTTAAGTGCTTAACGATAGAGGAGGTAGAAATACACATGTGTTTGAAGTGACTTGGGCAGCCATAGGACTAAAATCTTAAGGATCAGGCAATGCTCATTGCTTTACACTCATTTTTAATCTCAGGAAAGATGTTAGCTCTTCAACCTTATGGGTGGTGCAATAAACAATGATGTAGCTGGCCTCAAGTGTTCTGTGTGGGATTGCCCTTTGCAAGTGCTAGAGAGGTGGTAGAAAGACAGTGTGGGTTATTCAAAAAGCCCTGTGTGCCCATGCCCTTGCTCATGACACATGTTATTGCCAATAAAACCTCAGGTGAGCAACTTCCCGTTCTCATCAACCAGGCCTAGGAGAGAAAAGAGTCAATTGCACACGGCTTAGAGGAGCAAGAACCACTGAGTCTATAACAGAGGTATGAGTGGATATTTATTTTTGTTCCGCTCATTTGCAGTTCCTGAACTGTGCCCTCACTAGGCCAACTCAGTAGTACAATTACTGCCTTTTTTTTTCCCTCAGGAAACCCGTATTGGAAGTAGCAGCTTGGTAGCAGCTTGCACAGCCCTGCTTCTCGGGTACCGTCATTTGCACTGCTGCCAAAAGGCTGTCAGTGCCCTGAGCCAGAAGCCACCGTTTGCTCAGACCTCCGAGCCAGTACACACTCACCCACTGCAGCAATACACACTTAAATTCCATTATCATATGTGTTACACAATTGCATGTGAGGCATATGCAGTGGGTAAATGCCCTGGGAGTCCAAATAAAGACAATTACAATACATAGACTTTTGTCCTTTGGGCAATTTCTTGATCATAAATTGATTAGATAATCTAGGCTGCTAATGCTTATTTTTTTGATGGGGCAGATTTTATACCTGCTTTCTTAATAAGGTTGACTGATGACAGATAGGAGGACAAATATGTTGGAGGAAACATCGAGACTTCATTTCAGCTCATAAAAGATCTGTGTTTCCTTTATTCAAATTGCACATCCTCATTGCTCTGCAATGATGGAAAAACTTTCGCAGCACTTAATGTTACAATTTTCATCCCAGCGTGACTGATAGGAATGCTGCAGTCTCTGGTTGTGAAGCTGCAGTTAGCCTGTGTGCAAGCTTATTTGCTTATGAAATTTCTGTGTCAAGTTCAATGTACAGTGACATAGTTCTTTCCTCCTAGGGCTTCCACCAGTCCCTGATGGGACCGGTGTGGGATGAACATCCAGTAGAAATGCATCCTCTCATGCAACAGTAGTAGCACATAGCTTTAAGTGGTGGTGTCACCAGGAGAAGTAACAACTAGCAAAAGTGGTGAAATAGCTGGAGATTATAAATTTTACCAGTGAAGGTACACTATAGAAGGACTTTGTCTGGGAGTGATGGGAGTGGAACTGTTCTGTTACACTGGGGACTTCCCCAGGCAGAGTCAGGAAAGAGCAGTAGGGAAACTCCTGTACTTCTCTGAGCTTTCCAAATCCAGACTCCCAACCACCCTTCTAGGATGGCCCAGGACACCACACAAGAGTAATTTAGTGGCTAAAGTAGCACAGCTATTACATGCGCACTCATCCATGCATGGAGTGTGTTTTAACAAGTTTTCACTTGTTTGAAAAACTGTCAGGAAAAAAGAAAAAAACAAACAGCCTGTTCTATGATTAAACATTAACATCTCTGTTCTTCCAATGTAATTTGAATACATCTGTTTTTGCAGTACATTCTCGCACACTGTAAAAGGAAGAATGGATCAATTCAGACAAGAATAAATATCCGCACTATGGAAATCAAACTAGCTTGAAGATCTCTCAGTCTGAGTGCTGAATAAAAAAAGACAGGTCTTGGAAAGACAGGAAAAAAGCTTTTGAAAAGAACACTGTATAGTACATTATACAGTTGTTACTGTATGCTTCCTACACAAAAAGAAACACATTTTTTCACCAAATGCAGAAACATGAAAGGAATTTCTAGTATTACCTTAAAGAGCTTATTATAAACATTAAAACATATGCAGGATTTGCTGTCTGTGCTTCTTACAGAGCCAAGTAGAGCTGATTCACGAAAAAGAAGTGAGTGGGAAATAAATACTGGTAAGCAGAGAAAGAGATGAGAGAGATGATTTCTTCTTGGTGTTGGTGCCTGGAGACTAATTTCATTATTCAAAACAATGAGGAAAAAGATCTAATGAAGTGTGTCAGCATATAACCTTGCTTTTGCAGGAGAAAAATGAATATTGCATTTAGCTTACAGTCCATCTTATCCTGAGGCATACTTGCTATGACAGACTTGCTTCCAACTTCCATATTAAAGGCTCACACAACTTTCTAAAAAAATCTGATTTCCACAGATTGGAAACAGTAATACAGGCCTGATTGTGCTAGGTAAATCTATCTGCTTCCTGAGGGAACACAACCAACCAACCAACCAAACAGAAAATCACAGGACAGCTTTAAGTGGACAGGACATTATTCTTTGATAATCCTCTATGGTCACACATTAGGAGGAGTTTTCTCTGGTGGTTACAATTGAGGAGTGCAACCAGAACTGGACAGAAGCCTAAGTTATTGCAGCTGATACATTTGGTCCATCTCACTTGTCTGTGCTCCCTGGGGAAGCACAGATATTCTTGCAGTTTCCAGTGTTGTTTCACTTTGCATGGAATAAAATTACAGTAGACTGAAAAGTAGTATTGTTGCCAAAACTCCTTTGATACTGGGCTATCTTACAGATTGTTCTTCATATACCTGGTGGAAAAGCAACTATTTTTGGATGGGTTACTTCCTAGCAGATCAGCTTTTGTATCCAAAACCATCTGGTAGCACAAGAAGGGAAACGGAGGCAGAGAAGATGGGCTGTAAGCAGAAGGAGGGAGGAATTAAGTATGGGAGCTCTCAATAGTCAGTTCTGAGCACCTAAGTGCTTTAGTTCTAACCCTAATCCAACTCTTGTGCTTTCATTAGTTTAATTAGACCCAAACTATCAACTGTTTTCATGGGAAGAGTTACTGTGATGGTCAAAGTGTTATTTCAGAACCAGAAATGTATGAAGGGACTTGAAAGGTATGTGTGGGAGATGATAGGCTCCCACAATCAAGAAGTTAAAGTCTTTCAGCTCAACGATTTTCTTCGTTATAGTCATTACTGTTGATCAGAACCTGTAGAAGGCTGACCATTTCCAGATCAGATAACGTAGATTTTTTTTTTTTTTTAATGTGTGCTGTTAACGGCACTGCTTAGAACTGTTTTGGGGGAAAACATAGAAGGACATCTCTTCACACTGGTATCATAAGCCAGTGTCGTAAAGCCGTTACCTTTCACATGATTCATCTGTGAGATAAGGTTCATGGTTCATTACATACATTGTGGAAACAGCTGTTACTACAAGCTGACTTTCTTCCCACCTTGCCCCTGCTCCAGAATGCAGCCACGTGTGCATATTGCCACGACAGCAAGCTCTACGTTCAGGACGGACTCAGGGCTATATTTTGCCCTGCGCATCAGGTCCAGCACAGGGCAGTAAGATTGTATTTAAGTTACTCATTACCTTTTCTTCTTGGAACAAGCCCTTATCTGTCTATCTGTAGATAGCGCGAAGAGCTGGTTTTTAATTTTGTACTTGACAGCACATTGGAATGATTTTCCTTTAATCTCCTGCTAAGCACTGCTAACATGCCTACTCAGTGGAAAATTACCTTATCAATACCATTAAGTGAGAACAGCAGTTGAAGAGGGCTTTATCGTAGAGTCCAAACTACCTGTGTTGCCAAAGACTAATAAATCCTTGTTATGAAGCTTAATATAGAATGTCACACCTCCAGAATAGGATGCACTTAACTACATCATCATGCATCATGACATGACCTTGCTCTTTGTTATGTAAAGCCTGGAAAAAGATATCTTTTCAACTTTAAGAACATAATGAACTTTTACGCAGTACCCAGATGAACTCAGTACAGAAACTGGCAAGGCAAGAAGGTCACATACACAATAAAATACATTGGCACAGGCTCCACACACAATGGACAAAAGAGGAAAAAATGGGAGGGGGAAAGAGCTGCCTAGATTGAATTCACAGAGGCTGGCAGCTAGTGAGCCTCGTCAGTATGAAACGTTTATGGAGGGCAATAATTTCTAGGACACTCTCTTCAAGGAGCTAATTTCCAAGGTTTTTTGGCAAAGATGTCTACTTAGTAAAAAAACACCTAACTCAGGGTGGTTATTCCTTCCACCAACAGTAACACTCTTGGAAAGCTATTTGGACCTTCCAGGAGATGGAAGATTTTTGGCACAAACACTGTCCATTGTGGGGAAAAAAGGTAAAATGATTAATGAAAAGCATTTGGAACTTCAGTAGGGGACAGCTAGAACATTCTTATACTCTTTGTACTAGAAACATGAGCTTGGAGAAGGCTTCACTAACATGATTGTCTGTAATTCCTACTCAAAGCCTAATTGCTAAGATGCTGCAGCCTGACCATTCATTTGTAAATTATAATAGAGACTAAACGAGGTACAGAAGAAAGATCAAAGCTTCTGATTATTATATCAATCCTGCTGGTATCCTCTCGGAGCACTTTTCTAACCAGTTCCTTCTTGGGCTCATCCCCTTTACGGATTCTACCAATTGCAGGTACAAGCAAGGGCTCCTAACCATGCTGTAATATGGACATGGGCCTAGTCAGCCAAACAATTTTAGATTTTATCTAAGGTGAGTAGGCAGAGTACCACTGGACAGTTTGACTACATGGAAACTTGAGGGTCAGCAGAAGCCACCAAGAGGAAAGCCAGAAGGTCTGAAAACCAATTATGCACGTATCAGTGAAATGCCTATATTTTGGACAGGAATAGTGACAGGCATCATAACATTGTGTGAAGCTCAGGGAACAAACTCTCATAAGTGCTGCTGAGCTAGTGCATGTAGTGTATATTATTTTATTATATGCATTTGACTGATTTTTTTGTTAAAAGTCTAGGAAGGCTACTGATAAACAGGGAATAATTTAAGATAAAATCAAATTAAATTTACTGGCATCTATTTTGTTGTGGCTGTTTGCTGAACAACAGGTTATCATGAAGCTCGACGATCATAAAATTTTATTACACAGTTTTTATAACCCAAAAAAGCAAAAACCCTACTCCTTTTGTAAAATCTCATTACATCCAACCACGTTTAGCAGACAGCTCCATGGGGTTCACACCATAAACCTGGAAGTGTTCAAATGAGATTAGTCAATTTTCCCACTTGAGTAAATTTGCATGCCAGACTTGGATAGTCTCACTAGCCAAAGTGAAAGCAGGTGCTGGCAAAATCCTTTCAAACGACATTATTCCTCTGCTGTTTACAGAAGAAGACACACAGGCACTGAGCACAAAATAAACTGTTTGCTCAGTTTTCTGTTTAAATAGCCAGCTTTTTCATGATCTTTACTATATGTCGCACCTGTTCTGTAAATGCAAAATCTCCTATGTCTTGGGAGTAACACCTCACCAGCAGCTGCGGCTGAGCCAGCTGAGCAATAGCCCACGCAGGCCTGGATAGCACCGACCCGGAGATTTATTTGGCATTTGTCAGCTGACTATGAGCTGTAAACTTGGAAATCAAAGTGCACACATAGCAGGAAGCGGAGAGCATTTACTACACACTTGCATGAAGGTTCAAGTGAAAGCAGTGACAGTATCAAAATCAAATACATACACACAAAGCTGCTTGGCTTTTCTCCATTTGCTAACAGCAGTTACTACCTTCCATGTTCTGCTAAGAGGGGGCTTTATAAGTCTTCTTGGAGTATCAGCTGCATCCTTCACACCAACAGTATCATGAACTTGATACCCTTCAGCACAAGCCAGTTCAGGCAACTAATTTGGCAGAAAACCATTTAACAATGCCACAACCCAACCAGCCTCTCCAAACCCATATTACTTTTTATCCCCTCTGTTCTGCTATCTGTGAAAATAAGCAAGAAAATATCAACTGGGAATATGGAGGAGGGGAGAAATGGAAAGGACTCTTCCTCTTGACAGCAGCCTGAAGAAGAGATGAATTCCCAAACATCAGAAAATCATGCCTATAACATACTTCCATATTTTGCACCGCCACATCCCCTCAGCAACTATTAGCTATTTGGTAGACGTTCATACCATTGAGATGGAGAAAAACATTGTGTCTTGGGATTTTCCTTAAAATTATTTTTTTGAGAAAGAAAATCAAGCAGCTGTTTGTTTGGTTGATTTTTTTTTTTCTCCTTTAGAATAAGCACTCACATGAACTGAAGAAGGGTAGACTAAGATTGTTAAGAAGAAATAATTGAGTCACCAACCACAACTAGAGAAAACATTAGTGATGTGCCCCTGCTGCTTTCCATACATCTGGAGTTTCAAAGCACCTTGCCAGAACCTGGTACTACTACTAGGTCCTTCATAGCTGGTGGAACCCAGTTGTTTTTCCAGTTGCTATGCTGTGAGGGACAACAGACAGACAAAATTTGACAAACTAAAAGAAATAAGAAAATTGGCATTTAAAATCAGATTTTCAGGCAGCCTATGCAGCAAATTATAAGTGATCATTATTAACACCATGTGCCAAATATTTGGTGTAGATTTATGACTTCCCCAAAGTCATACATCCTTCCTACCTATTTCTGCAAACTAGCCCTTCACCTTTGCCAAGCAGCAAAACCCCTCCTTGTGGCCATGTTTGCACTACCTACCACAGATGCTGGGAGAAAGCCCCCTTGCTCTTTGCCCGACTCTGACCTTCCAAGGAAGCAGGTTTTCTGGGCTCATCACTGCTGGTATTACTTCCCTCCCAAATAGGACTGGGGCAAACTCTTTCTCTTCAGTCACAAGACTGAATTGCAGGATTTAAACTATTTCAACTCACATTTCTAAACTTCCCCCCCACCAGGGTCTTGCATGCACTTTGTCTCCCAGCTTGGAAGTACGGCAGTACTGCACAGGGCCCAGCTGGGCACAGATGCCTGAACAGTGCGGCATCCTCCAGACTTCCTCCTCCCTCTAGGAAAAGGAAGAGCAAGGGCACCAACTGAAGAGCAGAGAAGAGGTGGCCATACTGAATGGCATTGGTGAGCTGAGGTGACCACAGGGTCACAAGCACCAAGTGCCACTTCTTCCTCTGGAGCATGATTTGCACCTCCATTTGAAAGATGCTGTCACACCTTTGTCCAGACAAACCTCTCTGTAGCTGCTGTAACAGGCTAATGATCACGCATCCACCTCTGATTACTCATTCACCTCCGTGATTATTCTGATAAGGCTTTAGCCTGCCTGCTTTACATAAGGCCTGTGCCAAACATTCTCTCTCCTTGTGTTTTCCTACAGCAAAGCACATCCTTGCTGATGTAATAGAGTAATAGGCTGACTCAGTTCAGCTGCTGGATATAATCAAGTCTCCTTGAAGTTCCTCTGATAAAGGTGACTTGAGGCATCAATTTTTAAACTATAACAGAACTACAGACTTCTGTTACTGACAGAGAAAGGCAGGGAAGTAGAGAAGGGAGAAGATGAGGTCAGAGGCCAAAATGTTGCATAAGCTGTGCAACTGTGGCAGGACAGTAGGGAAAAGGATGTAAAAAGGTGAACCACCCTCCTCACCCCCCTTAATTCTGTAGTTTTCCTGTGAAACCAAGTATTACAACAATCTCATGATAGCTGAGGAAGGAAAGGCAGAGGCTGCAACAGGGAGAATAGTCAAGTCTTACAGTTTTCTGACAGACCATGCCCAGAGCCAGGAAACCCGAGCCAGGCAGGCACATTAGAGAGCCCACAGTGCTCTCTCAAGATGCCTCAACATTACAATACTCATCCAATATCCCTCAGGAAGGAATCATCTGAGAAAACTATTAACATTTTCTCAAAACTCTGGGATATAAATTTGTTCCTACTGCTGCAGTCCGGGAAGACCTCGAGTACAGCTCAGTAAGAGGAAGTACATCAGCAGGATGCAGCTCCTAACCCTTTGTGTTGGGTACTGTATTTGCACAAACTTTGTATTATGAGGTATGAGCCTCCTCAGATCATGAGTATCATGTTTGACTAAAACTGACAGACAGAATTGGGTTCATCCAAATTATAGTACCGACTTGCTTGTTTTAAAAAAGTTTATTTAAACAAAGTAGGTACATTTCACAGAAATGGTTATAAAATGCATAGCATATTATAAACAATACTGTTACTTTACAGATGCTAGTTGTAATTATTCTAAATATTGCTTTTTAAAAACTAATCAGAAATGAGAAAGCTAAAATCCCCAGTTATCACATCTTAGGCACTGTGAAAAAAATAGTATGGTATAATAAAGCAAGTGTCCAATTTTTCATTCACTCTACTGATTGTATTGCTGCATCATTAATTTGCAAGTTCCTAATATGTGAAAATATCTGGTCCCTGGAGTCTCACACCAAGACTAGATTCCATCAACTGGAACACAAATTGCACTTGCTCAGCCAACCAAAATCCCATGGAACTCCAAGGAAAGCTGACTGAAGGTCTGGACACCAATTAACTCAATGGACAGAGACCATATGAGGGGACAAAAAAACCTAGCAGTTCTAAGCTGTGCAGACATGTCACACCCATACTGCTATTCGTAAGCAACTCGATTGTAAGTTGGTGAGTCCATACGTATTTCAAGCTTGACTTCAATGTAAATTGAATGCCCAATAGAAACTGACCTTACCCTCAGTGGTGATGCAATGCCACACAAAGTAGAATCGAGCCTTTTTAGAGCACCTGAGAACTAAGCACACCTTGAACATTCAGAACTTCATGTAACCAAATTCAGAAGTGTCTGCTTTCTGATCTTTGGGATGCCAAGGCACAAATAAATAAAAAGGAAGAGCGCAGCACCAATCCATAACCATAGCTGAGACAGGTACCAGCTCATTCACATAACACTTCAGCACATGATTCATGACTGAAATACTTCCCATATACATTTCAATGATAACAGGCAGAAAGCAAATCTGAGGTAAAAGGAGTTGCACCAGGTTTGCACTGGTGTAAGCAAGTCTAGAATTAAGCAAGCTATAAAATCCATTAATTCACACACAACAGAGAACGAAAAATCCCCTTATTTTCAAAACATATAGCTACATGTTGATTAAAAACATACATGTTTTCAAAACATATAGATACATGCTCAAGAATAAACTGACTTTCTGCATTATGACATGAGCTTTACAGTAGTTTAAGCTTGGCTTGGACTGAAAATAAAGATGCTTGAACTCTGGCCAGCAGAGCTCCTTTGGAACTGTTTGTCAAGAGAGAAGAATGAGTTCTGAAGCAGTCCAAGAACACCAATGTTTCATTCACCATCTTCAAGTAGCTTTTGTAAGTTGTTCTGTATCTTAGAAAAAGAGAAAAATAATTGGGAGGCAAGAAGTTTTAAACTGCATTTAAAAAAAAAAAATCAATACATACTTTTCAATATACTCTCTGTTTGAATATTACTTCTGTTGCAACTATTCATACCAACGGTATTCACGTTTTCTGAATGTTTTCTGCACTAGAGTCAAAGGAAACATCTGGATATGATCAGCCAGCAGCACACCCGGCTTTCGAGTATCTCCTGCAATTTCCTCCTATAGATTCTCTCCCTCATTAGGTATGAGAAAATAAGATAGGAAAAAAATAGAGCTAGAAAGAAAGGGACAAGAAACTAATTTCTTTTGATCTGGATCAAAACCCAATAAAAGCCCCAAGCTTCAAAGTTGAGGCTCTTAGGTTTAAATGGATAATTCAAATAGTTTTGTAACAGCTTCAGCTACACAGCCAGCTATGACATATGCAAAGCAAAATAAGGTTTTCTAACCATTAGCAGACAGGTCCCATTTGCCAAATTGAGTGTATTGATTTGGGTTATCTTCCCTTAGTTACACTGAAGGGAATGCCAGACAGTCACATCCTCAAAGATGATTTGCACAGACCTATTTTCCACAGCCTATTTAACTACCTTTCATCTCTTTGTCCTTAAAAGCAAAGAGCAAGGAATACAGTGAGTCACATCCCCTGGCACATGTGTTTTTCACATTGTAGTAACTAGCAGTCACTGGCTACATGTAGTCACAGCTACATTCAGACTTAAATTTGAGGAGCCATTGTACTTCATGTTGGTTGGACTTGATCTTAAAGGTCTTTTCCAGTCTAGGCAGTTCCATGTGATCTATGTTTGTTCAAGATTACAACTTTTTAATTCTACCTCATGGTTCCTAGCCCCAGTGCACACCTTTTTCAAGAAGGGCCTTTTGGGGAACGGAAAATTATAAGAAGCACCTAATTTTATGAGTCATTTAAGGCAAACACAGGAATTTCCTTTTCATACGATATGTAAGAGTAAGGGAATGAGTAACATAAGGCCATGTTCTCCCTCCCCCATTTTAATGCTTTATCCTGTGATAGACATGGTGCATTTTAACAACCTGTTAAATGTGCTTAAATGCTAAAGCAAAATTCTGCTAAGCCATGATAATTCCTTGGATCCAAGTATGAAGTAAAGCTTGTAAAAATCACAAGACCACACTGAAAAAGTTGTTGCAACATACTCTTGCACTGAATATTTTTTAACTGGAGGATAATTTTAAGTTTTTACCCTAGATAATTTCTGTGGTCTAGTTTACAATGTTGTTGTTGCACAGGAAGAGAGGGGAGTGACAAGAAGTTATACTGGAACTTCTATGCTACCTTTGCTGCTGAAGACAGCTGCAGCCAATACTAGCACTTTTCACTAAGGCATACAAAACAGTTAAGCAACTGCAGTAACTCTGCTCAGAGAACATAAAGCTATTATATTTCTACCAGTTTTGCTGCACAGGGGTAGGGTCAAACATCCTGTTCTAACCACTACTCATCCAGATTAGAGACGACTGGGATGTGGCAATATGCAGCTACAGGCAATGCTCATTTAGCTTGTAGGCACAACAATAATTGTGTCTTGAGTATTTGACAAATACAAGGTAAGACTTTAAGGGTTCAATCCTGTAGACACCAACTGAAAAGCCTGTGAAAGGTCTGCACACCTACTCTTTGTTTTGCATAGGTTTATGATTTAAGTCAACAAGTGCATATAGTTTTGCAATTAGAGAATGGTAAAAAGTAAAAGTTAGGTACAGGGAATCGCACAACTGGTGCAGCAGCATATGTGTAACTAAAGTGAAACAGATGGATTCCAGCCCCTTCATATGAAGAGGCTGACTACATATAAAAGCCAGCATCATTCTTTTTAATCAAAAAACCAAAACTCAAACAAAAGCCCCAGAGAGAAAATTTCATCAAACAGTAATAAAGGTTATGTTCAGAATCCTTAGCCTTAATGAACAACAAAAAAATTGAGATCATTACACACAATAAGCACCCCTGAAGCATCCAGTTTATTAGTATTCCTGGTTGTAAGCTTCAGCTCAAGGCAAAACTTTTACACATACCAATAATTGTACTTGGGCTAATTTACAGTGCAAAAACCAGTCCTTTGTCTAGGAAAACAGCTTCTGATATCAAGTCTAGGGGTAAATCATCACTTTTCAAAATAGCAGACCATAAAAATTTAGCAAGAACCTGGTTAATGTATCAGCATCTGCATTACACCACAGGAAATTACCTTTTCCAATTTTATAAGATTAGCAGTTAACTCATCACAAAGGGCATCAGCATTAATTTGCAGATGAGATCCCAAACCTTGGCGCACTGGATGTCTGTCGAACAGAATGAAGAAGTAAGTGTGACAGAAGCGAAAAAGAGGAAAACAGAATTAGTAAGAGATACATGCAGATGGGAATACAATGGTGACATTGTGAACTGTACTTGTTTACAGAAACAAAGGCTCGAGTCACTTTCATACTCTCAACTACATTCTTTATGTGGGCTTACTCTCCAGAACTTTGGATGGAAAACTTTACAGTTATTTCCACTGGAAATAAGTTGAAGAGTTGCCTAAGTTCCATGTCCTGTGGCTTGCAGGAAATCAAAAAACCCAACCCCTTAGCACTGCAGAAGTGCACTTTAGATCATCCCGAATCTTGCACTGTTTGGGATCAGAGCAACAGAAAACAGGACTTTCTCATGTAATAATGCTTCAGAAGAGTGATATAGTGTCCTGCTAATCAAAACATGCCAGAAGAGGGAAATGGCTTTTTACATGGCCTACCATTAGAGGTAGGTTTCCCCTCTTCTTGCATTATTAGTAAAATATAAATGCAAGCCTGTTTAAGATAAAGATCCATTTCCTCCCTGTTCCTTTTTTGTCAAGAACCTAGCTCTGTCTTCTGACACACCTACAAGTCCTACTGCTTTCCACAGGAAAGAGCTGAGAGCAGTTGGGTCCTAAGCAGGTTTGAAACACTTTGCAGGCAGTTCCATCCAACCTGGGTACAGCTCTGGCTTGAATTTTATTTTTCTCCTCTTTTTCAGGTGGTGCTCCTCCAGCTGTCATGCATTCAAGTGGCTCATGCTCCAAGTGGCTGCAGGTTTTGCAGTGAGATTTATAGATGACTTTTTAAGTCATGTTTTTCAGAGCAGCTCAGAAAAAATCCAGTTATAAAAAGAGGAGAAGAGTTAATGCAAAATCTAATGCTGAATAAATTGATTAGTATTCTCAGCAGTATCCAGTTAACTGCCTTCTGTCCTAAGAGAGGAACAGGAAGCTGATACCACTTACAGTGGCATACTGCTCTGGTCTATGTCCCCACACTGCCTCTCTGTCTGTCTGAAGTTTTGTATCCATGCAGCACGGAAATTAAAAAAAAAAAAAAAAAAAAAAAAAAAATCAGGGGCAGATGACATCCCCAGTTCTAGCTAGAGAACTGTGACTATGGCCTTTTTCCCTATTTCCCTTTCAAATACACAAAGAACCTCCCCTTGGTGTAGTTTTGGTTTTTGGGTTTTTTGTTTTTTTTTTTTTGTTTGTTTGGTTTTGTGGTGTGTTTTTCTTGTTTTTATTTTATTTTAGCAAGACAGGATATGAGTTTCTAAAGAGGACACAGGCAGGCCAAAGCTTTAGAAGCAAGTCTGATGTATTAGCCATTATGAAGTACCTTCTGTCATTTTAGGCTAATCAAATTACATTAAGACTGAAGACAGAAGTTATACCTTTTCCACAGAATTATTGTTCTGGAAAGGAACTGCTCACTTCAGCAGTTTACACTGAAGTTACTCACAGCTATCTGAAACATTCTCAAGGCAGTAGTACACCACATTACATTTGTACTAAAAGTCTTAAACAGAAAGCTGTGAGATAAGGCTAGTACAGACACAAGAACTAAAGGACACTAAATTATCACAAGGGAACTACAGTATCACAGTGTTTTCTGAAGAAAACAAGTATGATAGATACTAGAAAAATGTTTTAAAACCCCAAAATTTTACAGACTGTATCTTACTCCTTAATATGGGAATCAAAGGTTGTCATGGAAATAAGACGTTCCTCCAGGACATTGATTTTATATCTCATGTAGAAGGTAGAAAATATTAATACACAAACACTGTAAAAGAAAAAAGGTACATCAGTTAATGGAAACCTTGGAGGTACCTGACAAACTTAACGTTAAAAGCCATTTAAACTGTTAATTGTACATGTTGAATAATAAAGGTATCATTCTTAGAAACACCTCAGGAATACCTATCTGTGGCATTCAGACAGTTATGAAAATCTCAGCCGAGTATGGCTTTGCTAAATGACATGTAAAATGAACTTGCACATAGTTAAACTCTTTTGACAGTTCCTGAACCAAAAGACACTTTGCTTTTAAAAGTAAGAGGTCTGTTAAGTAAGCCTGCCCCAGCATTTCTGAAAAGTATAAAGGTCACAATTCCCAATAATTTCCTTTCTTCAAGTGAAGCTTAGATTATATTAAACCATGTAAACATAAGAAAATCTTGGTATCAACTGCTAACTTACAGAACTGCGTAAAATATAAGTACATGGTTCAGAGATAAGAGCTTCTGGGACTTCATTTTGTGGAAGAACCTGAAGGCTTCGGAATGGCCTGCGAGAAAAAGAACCAAGAGTTACTTTGATTAAAGCAGAACACAGAACACAAGTGGTGTTCTGAAGCATGCAACAGATAATACAAACAGAGGCATAAGAGATCTTCCAAATTATGCCAACTGACATAACTATGCAAACTTATTTCACCTAACTCCAGATAAAGATCTGCCCTTGATTCCGTACCATTTCGAGGATTGTTTTGGGCTTTTCCGTCAGGTCCGCGCTTACTGTGAGCATCTGAGTGGACAGACTTCGCCTCTGTCTTGGAAACTTTCAAGTGAGTCTGTGTCTCAACAACATGGTAATCTGTCAAAAGCAGCATTTTTAATAAAGCTGAAATATGAACTCAAAGAAAGCTATTGGTAGCTTAACACAGTCAAGGAGTAGGGGAAGAGGAGGATTTTAAAAGGTAAATTTCTGAATTTGGATAGAAAGCAGCAGTTGGTTTAGTAGCCTTAAAATAGTCTGGGTAGTAATTCCACAAAATCACTATCAATATAAGGAAGAACCTGGACTGGAAGGGAATGAGGTATACTGCGTTTACATTTCCAGATCCTTTGAAATATGGCAAACTGCAAACTTTGAAGGTTATCACCCAATTTCCAGTCAGATTATACAGACATAAAACTCGTCTCTGAAAAGGATTGAATATGCTAGAGGAATGATTCCAAATTACATTAATAGCAACATCATATAGAGATATTGCATTGTTACTTTAAAAAGGAGATTATAGCTCTCTTTCCTGGCTGTTCATAAAATGCAGGTGATGTCTTGAAAGAGGTGGGAAAATCCAGTTACATTCATGCTTTTGTCTGTGCTTTACTTGCAAATCCTGGACTACTCACAAGAAACAAAATCAGGAGTGACAGGTGTGTTCCCCCCCCCACCTCAATTCCTTTTTCTAGGGTGATTCTTTAACTGGATATTTTTTTTCAATTGTGGAAAAGGAAAATAGAAAGATTTGAAGTAGTTATTAGCTGTAAGAAAATAGTTTTTATTCAGCAGCACTCATGTGGCAAGTGATGACACCACAATTTAGTTACTGCTTCACAAACACTACCAAACAATTAAAAGTACACACCCAGTAAATAGCAAAGACCAATGAAACCAAATAGCCCCAAATCATACCAATGAACAAAAGACACCCAGGAAAAAAGACTCAATTAAAAATAACATGACAGAAAACTGAATTTCATTTAAAATTAATGGTAAAAGTTTCTTATTATACAAAGTCTTTTATAGTCAAGATGGAACCTGGAGCAGTAACAACATAACAACACATCAATATGTTAATATATATTAATTGTACAGCAGAATACTACCCTAGGTTTTGCTAATAACATTCAGTACCTGCTACATAAACCAAGTTCTTCTGTACTTATGAGCTTAATATGCAGTGAGTTTCTGCATAGCATTCCTGCTAATTACGTGAAGAACTTGATGCATATAAGACTACTAACAGTAGTGTTAAGAAAGAACAACTTTGTACAGTATCTTCAAGTATCTTAGCTGTAAATAAAATCAGGGTTTAAAATACAAAACCACAAAACCACATGACAAAAATAACTTTTGATGACCAAAAGCCACCACAGTATGGAACATTATTTGTATAGATTAGAAGAATCGACACTATCACTTCAATTACTTTAGAATAGGGGGTTTTGTTTGCTTGTTTGTTGTTTTTTTAAAGGAGGAATATCTTCTACATTGTTATCTCTGCTAGCATAACTGATGAGGCATGTGGGGAACAGATAGTACATGGATAAGCAGCTGGAGGCCACAGTGACAAATCAGACAAAGTCATTGCCTGAGTCTGGACTGCAAAGGGATATAATAATGGAAACACAGCTATTGTGGCTTTGAGGAAGACCTTAAAAAAACACGTATATCTCCAGGACTATGGAGAATGTAGACTCCACATCAGAAAGGGATTACAGAACCAAAAATGAGAGCTAAGCCATTTTCATTTTCTTGGGGCTCCATGATCCCCCTCACCTTGGAAGCATTCCAGCTCTGGGGTCTGTGAGCCTGTGCTGCTGGACTCTTCCATGTCTTGTCTTCGCTGCTGCACTATTCCATCCAGATCAGAATAGTCTTCGTTGAAATCCTGGTGGGGAGAAAGAATCACAAGAAACCTCAGCCCTGTTCTAAATCTGAACAACTTCACTTCCTCTGGCCTCCCTCCCAACAATTACAGTTTTAAAACTGCTTAACCAGGAACAATCTGATATCAAGATGTTGAGATTAAGTTAGCAAAATAAGCCCTGTATGATCAACAGAATTCAAGCCTCATCTCCTGCCTTCATTTAAGTGAACAGACTAAGTCTGTGTGTAACAAAAAGAGACTATTAAGTTAGACAAACCAAGAAGTCCAGGACAGACATTACTAGAATTAGGCTCTGGTCATTACATGTGGCTACACAGCTCTTTCAGACGTCTGAACTGCTTCGCAGAGGAAGGACTGCAGCTAGAAACACTTCAAAAGCTGTTCACGGCAGAGGAAGAAGCAACTTCAAGTAAGTACAGAGCACTGTGACACCTGACTGCTAAAAAGCGATATGGAGAGTATACAGACCTTGGAACACATCCACAGCATATGTATGTATATATACTCCATGTGATCAGATCAAATTACACCTATGCCAATCACTGCCACTGCTTCCTAATGTTAAAAAACTCATGTAAGTTTTAGAAACAGGTGTCAAGGTTTCCTTCAGTTTCTTTTCTTCCTTTCTTCAGACACTGTAAGTAGTACTTGCAATAAAAGGTGCCATGCAATGAAAGAACCAACATCTAAGCCATTTACCAAGGGCAGAGTTGTAGGATGATCAGCCCTGAAGCTGTTTTCTGCAGAAGAGGGATTTGGACTGTTGCCCACACTTATATCCTGAAAAAAAAGGCAGCAGTGTTAACAAAAAACACTACCTAGCATTTAAAAGGAGGAAAGCATTAATCATGAACACAAACCTACATATAATCTTCACTCCCATTAGTACTTACCTCAAGATGCCTACAGATAGATTTCAATAGCTTGTAGGTGGTATCTCTGGAGAGTAAGGAGACAAACATGTACTGAAAAACAGAAGTTCCAAAACTGTTTGAGAAAAGGCATACAGTAAAAACTTCCTCTATATAAATAAAATTGATACGTGGTTTTGCTGATGAAGTAACTTGCTGATTTCAAGAACTTTCATATAGCAGGAAAAAACTCCATTCCTTCTAGGCCTATGACCTGAGGTTAATCGTAAGGAACATCGATCATGCAAATAAAAGTTACCATGTTCTGCTGCAGGAAACAGAACATAGTCCAGATCTGTTCTTTTTTTTTTTTTTTTTTAAAAAAAAAGACCTTGCATACTATGTTTTGCCTACTCCTTAAAAAAACCCCAACCCAATCCACAACTTGTTTTTTTTTTTGTACAGTCTCCTGCATCCACAAAGTATTTGTGCACTAAAAATGGTCTGGTTCTAAAGCTGCTTTTAAGAAAATAATATTTTCTACTGATTGATGCACTTATTCCTGAGTATCACTGTTAGTAATTGTATTTTGTGCATCTAAGGTATTGCTGATCAGGTAAAAGTAAATGAAAGACTGCTGTTAAAGGTGCCAACACGGCAGGTAACCCTCTGTGCATGCACTTTGTGACCTAGCTGTTTCAGTTCCCCCAGTGCTACTACACAGCCATCTTGGAGAAGGGAGAATGATAGATTACAGAGAGCAGGTGGCAACCAAAGATTCAATTTCTTATTTTCTCATCAAGTTCTATATAGCTTTGTTTACTGAAGATCCAAAGAAAAAAGAGAAGGAGTTATCAGGAGGAATAAAAAATGGTCCTTGTCTGTTACATGACAAGAGACAGAAGAAGCTATAATCATCCTCTAAGAAACCAGATCCTTCAGAGTCTCAAGTCTAAACGCCCACATGCGACCAGTTCCTAAAGCTGTTTAAATGGCCACTTGGCACCTTCAAGAATCCCTCTTATTACTGCCAATAAGTAGGAAAAAAACAAAAAACAAAACAAAACCAAAAAAAGCAGGCAGAGTGCAATAGTTTTGCCCTCCACCAGTACTTACCCTATCTGTGACTGTTGCTATGATCAGAGCATTTGGCACAAGAAGGGCAGTTTTGGTTTTCTTCAGAAGTGTCACTGAGAGCACAGGTATACTAATCTGAAACGAAATCATGTAGTATTAGAGTCCTAAACGTGCATACTAATCTTTATAAAGGAGCCAGCCCACCAACTGTGGTAAGTCAGACCTTCAACACTTCACTAAAAAGATTTCTCCACTACACCCCTGATTACTAATATTACATACAGAACAGGTACAGTTTCAGATAAATACTATTTCTTAACTATTTTTACTTCTGCTTTTATCAGATGCCAATCCAAGCTTTTCTTTGTGTCTTCCTTTCCTGATCCTTTCTGGCTCTTAGAAGACTACAGGCTTAGTTCACAGTAGACCTGCAGAACAAACCAGTCTTAAAGCTAGGCTCCATTGTTTAGTAAAAAAAACATTTCAGAACATATCAGACAAGACAGGCTTGTTGAAGAATGAACATAAAAGGCTTCTCACTACTTAGAGATTCTTTAGTCTGCAACAAGCAGCTGAGTAAACAGCTCATCCTGCAGTAATGTTGAAAGATCCAATACCCACACATCCACTGACTTACTTAAACTGATTAATGGGAATGCCATCCAGACCATCTACATTAACATTGAAAAGTTCTCAATTTTTCTTCCTGCTTTGTGTGTACATCCAACCCTATTAGCTTAATGCCTACTAAGTTTCAAAGTATTTAACTTCAGATATTCTGTATGGGCTTTTTTTGTAAACCCCATTTTACAAAGGACCAAATAACTGGTTTGACTTTCAGTTGAAAAGCTTAGAGCTTAGCAAGTGAGGCAAATACAGTAATCCTGGATACACATGATTAGGATACAGCTCCTGTTAAACATTTCTTTCACACATGCTGTCACAACTACCTGAGAAATTTGGAAGCAAGATTAAAGGTATCCAAAGTTGGTCAATGAGGGATCATAGCACTGAATTAAAAACATGTCAGAGCAGAAGAAGAATGAAGTTACTCTATGCATAGAGTAACTCTTTCATAAAATCTTGTCGACTTTTGTTCAGAACAGTAACACAAAGTCACAAAATGAAAAATTGTTTCGGGTAACAAAATTGCCAGCTACTGTTTAAGCATGGCTAGTCAAGTATCTGCTTGTCATCTAAGGGCTAGAAACTTGCTCTTTAGTTGGTACTTAGTTTTGTTAAAGAAGTGTGCTAGCAGAAAAAACCCAAACCAACTCAATGCATATAATTTTAATTACTCTGAGTCCCAGGCCTGGGTCTAAGAATCTGAAAATCTGGTCATCATTTGTCCTATTAATTTTTTAACATGTCAGCTCTATTTGTCCTTCTTCAGAAGCCATGTGTTTTGAAAATGTTTAATTAAATAGGTCCTCCACTATACCTTTTCTTCTTAAACTGAATATTGTATTGTTCTACAAAGTTTTTGCAACACTTTTCACAATATTTTTTTTCTGGGAGCGACGAGAAACAAGCAGCTGTGATGGGAAAAACCCAGAATCCTCAGCAAGTCCGAACAGAATCTGCATTACTTTTTTTTTTTTTTAAAAAAAAAAAAAAAGCAAAGAAACAACAAAACCAAACCAGAAGATTTTTCAGCAGAAATCCTGCTAATAGTAATGAAAAAAATCCCAGCTTACAAGTCTTCTAATTGGTTCTGTTCACCTCAAAGAACCTTAAATCAGAGATGTTAATGGCATTCTACTGCATGCTATTTTAATGGATAACATTACTGTAATCAAGACTAAAGTGTACTTAAGTGGGATTAAGTACTTGCTTACTGTACTGTTATCCCAGCATTAGATTAAAACAGGAAAATCACTGCAAAGCACTTTATTTCTATCTGGATTAATTATTATTTCAGGAAATAAGGTTTACCTGGCAGCAACTTGGAAAGCAACTAAAATGCTTAGCTTCAGGAAAGACTCGAGGCCAACATACATACTCAAAACAGAACTACCTGGTAAGGCAGTGATGTCTTTCAAAGCCTATTCGATTCTGGAGAAGCAGTCTTTTGTTTTTGAAATGCACAGTGTTTACACTGCAGATTCAAACAGACATTTTGTGTCTTGGAAACTTTGTCAGTGTATCTGACTAAGAAGGTTCCTCTTCCTGTCAAGCTTGATTTCTTCCTCTCCCTCACATTACATGATTTTTAATTATATCCCTGATTTTCCTGGTCTTTCTTTTTTTTTTTTAACGATATTCCTAAAAGCTTGTGCCTGATGAATGTGACTGAACAAAGCTTTAAATGTGTGTTGCAGGGGTAGGGGAAGACAGTTGGAAGGAAATGATTATGCCCATCCCCTTCATTCTTCATTTTCCCTACAATGTTTTCTGAAAACAATGACCCAGAATTGAATAATATGGAGTATCACTACAGCCACCTTTACAAATACTGTCCACTCTCCTATATCTTGTGTTATGTTTTCCCTTTCTATTGTATACACACATATATATTTTTGCATTTAAAACCCTGTTGACACAAGAGCATTTCTTTGTACTCCATCATTATCATTCTGCATCTTTTTTTCCATGTCTTTCTAGCCTACCTTATGGTAGACTTCTACTAGATTTTTGTACACATTTAGCTTATCTTGAATTCAGAGAGCTATCCCACAGTTTGAATAGTCACATTTGTTTGTGATGAACATGAGATTGCTAGTACAGCAGCTTCAATTTTAATGAAACTAATTGTCAAGATAGCTGTTACTAATTATGAATGACAGTATTTCCTTGTTTGTGCCATATGGCTTTCACTGACATACACACCATCTATATTAACCTACTGCCTATGACTAACAGAATTAATTAACTAGGAATCAACAATAATTCAGTTTGTAGAGCCAAGCAGTAAAACACGATAAACCCATACAGTCACTATGAACAATGTGTTGTTAATAACTTTGAGCATTCTTTAAATCTATTCCGCCTTGTTAAAAGCCTTTTCAAAAATAGATGGTGTTCCATCAAAATGCCTGACAGCACAGAATGGAGATGCTGTCACCTCCTAAACTGGTTTCAGCACAGAGTTCACTGAAAAAGGGTTTGGATCTAACTAGAAACTTTGTTCAGGGAAGTACTTGAGAAAGAAGCCAAATAAATTCTCACAGCAAGTTGAGTTGCTTCCTAATAGGAGCTCAAAAACAAAGTAGAGTTTATGTACACAAACAAACAAACAAAAACACTCCAAAAGCTCCAAATCAACAGAACCAGAACACAAATATTTTTAGAAAGGCTTTATTTTCATCTGCATGCATTCATTCACCACAGGGGCCCCAAGCCTTAGATAGGTCATATCTGCACAGAGAAAGACTAAATGATAATCTTGCAAATTAGGATCTTCCCAACTGTTCATGTCCCATTTCTGTTCTTCATACTAGGCTCACAAGTAGAAACTTGTTTTTCTTTCCCCATTCTCTGTTTACACAGAACAAAAGGAGTGCTAGAAGAATCCCTCAAAGACTTAGCCACTCAACTCAGAAGCTAAGTTTAGTTCTTCCTCTTTATTTGTCTTAATATGCTTGATCCTTCTCTTCAGTTCCCCAACTACAGTCTTGTAGTCCTTACACTTTTCAGCGTTCCTTCCTCCTCTTCCTCCTCCTCTTTTCCATACTTCCACCAAGAGAGACATTTTTGTACAGTTTGTGCTACATGGCTTTGGCAATGACCTCACATCTGCACTGTCAGATCCTTTCCTTTCACCTATTTTTTTCAGACAGAAAGTCCTTAAGAGACTTGATCTTTAATAATAATAGTGCTCCATTACTAGAGTGACTTTTGGGCATTGCTTCTGAATGATGACTGTATTTAATAATACTTAGAAGTATTAGTGCATAATAATGTGTACTTCTGGTGATGAATAAATTATTAAGGAATAGCATTACTGTTCTGTACATAAAGATTTTACTAACCTTAGTGTCTTTACCAAAAACCTTGGAATGAAAGCAAATCCAGTTTTCGGAAAGGAATAACTTTCCTTGGTACAGAATTTCTTTCTGCAGAGCACAGGTAAAACCTGAAATAAAAAGGCACTATAAACTTTAAGGTAACCACAACCCAAGCCCACTATTACCAGTCTGGCTTTTGTTTTGCTCTTTCTTCAAAGCTATAATATGTTTAGGTTTATACTTTTTGATAAACATTATTACACCTTGAAATGTTCAGCAACTGTGACTAATACTGACAGGCTCAGAAGATTTCAAAGACCTAAATTTAGACTCAAAATATCGGAAGGACAAAGACTGAAATTCACAGTAACATGCAACTGGCTCTCAGAAGCCAAGAATCCTCCCTGAGAGAGTACCACCTAACTTCCTATAAACCTTCTGACTAGCTTTCAGGTAACTATTATGTAAATGTAAAGAGCTTAATGAAATGTTTTAGCCTTAAATCTGGACTAGGTGACCAACAGAGATACACCACATGGAAAGTAACACTGCTTTTACTTCACAGCCATTGAGTAAACCACTTCTCACTCAGGAACCACTTTGCTTACACTCCTTTCAAGAAACATTTGGAACATATCTATGCAGAATTCAGTTCTTGTAACTACCACAGAGAACAGTAGTATCTTTAAACATTTTAAGTCCTTCTCCTACCAGTGTTTTTAAATCTTAAAGCATCATCAACAGCAAAAACTCAAGCTAGTTACAGGACCAGTACTACCCCCATTATGTAGCTCCTTTAGTAAGGAAGCTTCAGTACCAAAAAAATGTTGCACTAGGTTATTCTGCTAAGAAGTGGAAAGTGGTCTACAGTTCCCAAAGATGCCAAACATCTAAAGATTTAAGTTTTGCCAGATAACAATAGAAACACCCATTGTATGCAGATGAAGGCCTTGTAGCTCTAGGCAGCTGGAGTTTAACGTTTTTAAAATGTAGGTAGCCCCTCTTGTACATAACCACAAGATTGGTGGGTAATGACATAATCTTAGACCCAGCAAAGACAAGGGGGTTAATACTTACTTTGTTTCAGTGGCTCATCAATGGGAACATCTAGAAACAGCTTATGAAAGTGTGCATTTGCCTTCAGCTAAAAAACAAAAAGTCCCACACTCAGAGACACATATGTTATTAGGTATTCTTACAATCGAGTGACCCATTCCACTTCCTGTCCTCCCAATACCTTCCCATTTTGCCCACTTACTTTACAATAAATCCTCATTTTTGCTACGTGGCTATTAAGTCTGTATCCTGCTTAACTCAGACTCTAATACACTGATGAAAAAGGCATTTATGTCCTTATACAACCATGAATTATAATAATGTTAAGCAAGAGGGCTCTCATAGTAGTTAATGTATTTAGTCTTACTATATACATCAACAAGTCCATCCTCTGACCTACCTGATTTGAAGCATGCTTTTTCCTTTCAATCTTGGAGTCACTCTTGATATCCCTTGTCAGGAGTGGACTATCTGTGCTGCCCTTTGTCCTGAAGATTAAAAAAGGCATTCCATATAAGCTTGGCCTCAGTTCATTAGGGGTAAGTTATCAAGAGTTTTCCATGAAACATATTAATCTTTTAATAATTATCTGATTCATCAAGGATCATGTAGCAATAGAAAGGAGTATATCTTATTCTTAAACCATGACAGCTCTCACTGAAGGTCTTTTAATTTAGAAGGAATATTCTCAATCACTCATTGTAAGGAAGTAAAAAAAAAGTTCAAGAAGTTTTTAGAACTTAATTAATTTTTACCGTGCTTACCTCTACATTGATTTATTTCTGGGCATGATGTGAAATACTAACACTAAGCATGTTACTACTGCAATATAAAGAAAGATAAAACTTAGTAGTTGAGAGTGCAAGATAGTGTACTGAAAGCTATGAACTTACTCTACAAAATGTGAGATCATTTGGAAAGTGCAACAGAGAAGAAATGTGGGTGCACAAGTCAGAGGATGGCTGTGAACTGTGTAATGTAGCGTAATTAAATCACTGAGATAGACAACAAAACTATCTAGACAAGCTGAAGAACATGTTGTGCTAAATGGGGAAAGAAAGGTGCTACAAAAGTTTCCACTAGTGCACCTTACCCTGCACAATAGTATTCTTTCCTAAAATTGAGAGGTTCAGGATTTCCAGTAAAAACTGTGAAGGTGACAGGAAGAGAACCCCTAAGTGTAATTGAGATAAAGCTGGATTTAGAAAAGAGATTGTTCAGCAGGACTGACTTAGAAAGCAGGGAGACTGTCAGCATATCTCAGGTGGTGTCTCACAGAATAAACTCTAAATACTTGTGTACATGTACTTGTGTGTCTATCTAAAGTACAACTCAAATTGAAATGAACAGTGAGCCTTACAAAAAACTTATGCCAACCTGTGACCAGCACACAGTCAATCACATTGTATCTGACAGGTTAAGACTGGAAAGAGGGTTTGGAGGGAAAGAAAAAAAAAAAAAAAGTAATCACATATTTCTTCAAATACCTTCTCCTCAAAGATGCTTCAGGAAATTAAGTGATGGTTTTTTACATATCTGCCTTGTGACCAAAACCACAGTGCTAGGTCAATTGCTAACTTCTGGATTAGCTGCTCAGTTGACAAAGTAAAAAGGATATAAAATTTGTATTCAAGCTCTCCAAGTGGGATTTTAGTGTTATTTAACTTTCTTTTAGAAGATTTTCAAATGCATTCCAGTTCTCCAACAAAGGAAGAATGACTGCTTCTGCAGAGACACTACAATACTCTGATGCAATATTCAGCATAAAATCCAAAATTAAAACTTTTGTCATAGCTTTACCATGGACAATCAATACTGCAGGATGAAAGTGTTCTGGCAACAGCTCAGGACTCAAATTGCAGCTCAGTCTGACTGCCTGACAAACTGACTGTGATAGGGATCTAACTAGCAGTGGCATCAAACAGAGCAATGTATTTTTTCCTAGGACAGGGAAGCTAAGCCAGCTGAAAGTCTAAATTCACACTATTGTGACTGCTTGCAGTGAGTAACAGAGCAAACCTTGGAAAGTGGCTCTGATCCCTGTTTATTTGCATACCGTGCAACCCAAGGGTTGTCTGACAAATCTTGCTTCACAGTGCAGCTTCCTGAATGGGCTACAAACATTCCGATAATCTGACTGGAAGAAAACTGACAGCATTTCTGACATTACCTAGCAACATCAACCTTTTTCCGGTCATCAAAATATTCCATTTCACTGGTAGGGGTCTGCAGCAACACATTAGGTGATTTTCCTGCCTTTCTTTTTTCATCTGTTCCATTTTCTCCATCTGAACTGCAGAGGGGGGGAAAAAAAAAAAAAAAAAAAAAAGGAGAGAGAGAGAGAAATGTGTATTGCAGGATTCACACCAATGTCAAATGCCACTGCAACATACTGATACAGCACATATTTAATAACAATCTTTTATATTAAGGTCCTGAAAAGTCATCTACTGCCTTTACTGACTTGACAGTATTATACATCTGACCAGTATTCTGAGCTCCAGTACTGGAATTTCACCAATGAAGAGAGGAAACCTGAAATGCTGCCATGGGTATTTCAGCGCTCATAAAATTTGTGGCTCTAGTTTCCAGTCCAAAGAGAATGTCTCATTTAGGAAAAATGCATTTCATGTTCAGTACTCAGACCCAATGACTAACAGAAATTAATTTAATTGGCAAGTTGGGAGAAAAACATCCTGCATGACAGTTCCTCATGCTTAGCAGATTACTTGTATCTCAATCTTGCAAGAAGAAGCTAAGACCTATTTTGCCTCTTACTTTCCTGTTCTGTGAAAGATCACCTGCAGGATCTTCACAACAAAGCATCCTCTCAAAGTATCAAAAGTGCTGGTTTTATTTTACAAAAGAAGCACTGTCACCACAGTGCATCACCCTTTCACAGCATGTGCCACTGCCTCAGAAATACATATTAAGGAACTAGAGTCTGAAGACTAAGAGATGTGCCAGCAGAGACTTTCCCTGGCTTCCCTTTCTGGAATTTTCTAAAAAAATGTTAACTCAGAAAATTTAGATAAAAAAGCTGTCATTAACAGCAGGGTCTGAAGAATGACAATACTTTAAAATAAGACATGACAAATATACACACACACCCTCCTTTGGAAGACTAAAGCATCAGAAAGACTACAGGATGCTCTCAGCATTAACGAAAGCCAATCTCTGCTGCCCATTAATTTAATGCCTGGCCTGAATGACCCCATTTACAGAAGCTTCCCATTATAATGTTTAATTTCTGCAATTTTATAGCAACAACAGCCACTGCCATCATATGAGGACATATTGACAATAAACAGTTTATTTTCCTGCTAAGACAGAAGTTTTGCTGACAGAGGTTCCCAGACTAATTTAACTTCCATTTTCTTCTAGGAAGGGCATAAAAAGATCCATTGCTTTGATTACACTTTGGTGAATAAGATGAAAAGATACATCTCATAAAATCTTAAATGGAGATCTAATGAGGAGGTAGCCTACCTTGCAGCTAAACTAGATCCTATGTCACAGGACAAAAACCATGGAGTTTTGCCATGGTGCTGACACTTGTTCTCAAGGGGTCCTACATTTACACAGAGCAACTATTCCCCTCTCTAATCCTTCAACCCTTAGCACTCCCCACCACAGGGGCACTGAATTGACACTTCCCAAGTCACACTTTGAGTATACTTGAAAGGGTTACAGCACTAATAAAGTCAATGAGGAACACTGCTTCACTCTTGGATCAGCCCTGCTTGACCACAAGGCACAGGCTTTTATTTTTTTGCCAACATAAACTAGAATTAAATGGGCAATTCAAGAGATTTAAGTGGAACCCAATCTTTTGCCTGAAAAACCCCAATAAGCAGCTTTATGGTGTTTGAGATTTTAAGGAGGGAGAGAACTGTCAACCCAAGGTGCTCCCTGGAAGCACAGAGAAGCTTGTATTCCAAAAGTCTGCAAATCCTGCAAATGTCTTAGTCACAGTTTTGCCACCTGTTATTTTTCTGTTCCCCAAATTACTGGGCATCAAGAGAGGCCAGAGAATACCAGACGTGAATGGGATGAGGAACAGGGGAGGCAAAATTATCAAGTTCAATCACACCTGCATTTCAAAAGAGCAGTGCAGCATGGAAACTCCCACGTAAGACTACACAACACAGCAGTATTTTTAAGGTGTAGCTGCTTAAGCCTAGAGCCTGGTTAGTGTGTCTATCATTGCCTTCAGCAGCCTCCTGTTCTTATACAGTAATGCTATCGACTGATCAAAGCAGCCTGTATCACATCCACACTTCTGTACTACAAATTTGTCTCAGAAATACCTATAAACACAGGTTTTAGTGTTCACTTCCACCTGCCAGCATGGTTAGATGTTAAGTTGCTCTTAAATACTTTATTTACTTACCACTCATATTTTTTCCCTCACTCATAAATTAATACCTACTTAATCATTAAACCTATGAGCCTGTTCTACCCTGTCTTCCCTATTAACCACTACTAACCCCAAACCTCTACTGTGTGAACTCACCCCCTCCAGCTGCTTTCAGATGGCGGAGAGTTAGGGCATCCCAACACACTAATCCTGATGACTATTGTGTGTGGAAATGCTGAGCTATCTCATGCCAGTCTGGTCATCTCTCCAGGATTAACTTCTGCAGCTGAGAACAGGAAAAATGTACCCAAACACTTCAAGAATTTCCCCCAAAATGTCTCAGGCATGAGGAGATTCACCCGTGGAACACATGCCACTGACAGGAGCAACTGTGTGTATCCTTACTGGCTGATATGGTCTCCCTATGTCTGTCTTTCACCCTACCTCCATAAGCCCCCGTCACATAATGAAAAACTACATAAGGATTTGTCCTTATACTTCAGCTAACTATAGCTCCACACAGCAGCTAAGTCCCTAGCAGGTGTCTTTAAAGTATCAGAAGAATCTTAGCGGACCTTCTGGAAAAGGAAAGATCACAAGGTATGACCTAAAAGCAGGACAATCTTGTTCATCAACTCGTATGCAAATTAAAGCACTCCTTCCATTTTCATGTGTGAGTCAGGATTCATAAATGCTTTGTGAAAAGAGCACAAAAAATAGATTACGTGCACTCAAGACACAAAGCGATGCTCACTATAACTATTAGCAATAGTTGCATATAAGTAAGTGAACTGTATTTGCAAATATCAAGGCAAAGTGAGTGATATCAGGACTTTGTTGATATGAAAATAAACATTATTCAAATTGAACATATATTGTGTACCAAGCTTACTTAAAATAACAGCTAAAGGAAAATTATAAAAGTTGCCTCTAGTCTCCAAATAAAGAACAGTTGTCATAGGAAGTATCTTAAAAGCCAAGTCCTGTGCTTACTATGGGATTGTATCTTGTATCTAAGCAACTTAAAATAAACATTAGTTGCAAGCACTGTAACTAAACTTTTTGCAATAAATGTTTTTTTTTAATATACACCAATAACTGAACAGAGTCATTTAAGATTAAATCACAGAAAAGGGAAAGTGTTATGAAACACATTAATCAAGGAAGTGGACTCAGTTTCATTCTAATGATGTTCAGAAGTATATTATTTGTCAATGTATTTTAAGGTCAGAGGAACTTAATCTCTTCTGATCTGAATGGTTTCTGTGATACAAAAACTGTCACACAGGTGTATCAAGTTCCTCATACTGCAGAAAGTTTTCTGAACTTCAAAAAGTGTTCTTGTTTGGCGCTAATCTTGTCCAGGACCTGAAAAACTCAAGACTTCCTGTGAAAATTATGCTGTGTCATACAACGGGGACTTTCCAAGAGGAAAAAAAATTAAGGACAGTAACCGAAAATATAAACTTTTCCCTGTTCCCTTCAAAACTAGTTTGAATAAGAAGCACTGAACAGAAATAACATGACAGACGTGCTAACAGGCCACAGCTTGAAAAGTGAGCCTTAAAGAACCACCACTATCTTTGACAACTCCAATACAGTCTTATCAGATGTGAACAATTCCCAGGCACATGTAAGAGACAGCAAAGACTCCAGAAACTGTACAGTGGTTACTGTCTTTAACTCCCCACAACCACACAAACTTTTCTACAAAGCTTCCTCAGATCCACCCCAGAGGACCTCCATGCTACTTGGTGTGCATGGTAACAGATCTAGAAAGTTCAGCAGCCACAATAAGTAAGTTGCGACAAACCAGCCCCCCAGTCCACAAGCTGCAGATCAGTTACACAGAAGGAAAAAGGCATCTTGAATAACTAGAGACCTCAGCTACAACTTCAATTGTTTACAAAACTGCAGCCAAACTAATATTTCCCTAGGGTTTAATGTGAGTCAGTATTGCTGCGACATTCTCTCTGTGCAAGGAGCATACATAGTGGATCATCCTGTTACCTTAGAAGCTCAGTTATCCTGCTTTGTCTCTTTTTTACAAAAAGGATTAATTTTCCAACAGCGGTTAGACTGCTGTATTATTGCAAATAATAAACCAAAAGAGTGTGGAGTAATTTGTCCCCTACTGTCCACAAACATATGTGGAAATATCAGTCACAAATAAAAGGACATTCTGTACCGTTTTGTTCTGTTTGGTAGCTATTGGATTTACTGGGTAGCTGTTAGCAGACTGAAAAGATTTGACAAAAGAATCAAAGTAGTGCAAAAGGCCCAAATACTAAGAGATAGTGTTATTTAAGCTATTCTTACTCCCAGACATGAGTCTATTCAGACAAAGGAACTAGCTATTCTTTCATAAAATAAAAGCCAAAGAGAGAGGCTCAAAACATTTCAGGATGTCAAATCAAGATGACAGACTCTGACAGCCTTAAAAGCTGAGGAGAGGGAGCAGGATGAAGAGATTTATATAGGCAGCATCCAGGAGACACACTGGCAACATGCTTCAAGCAGAGACAACTGCAAGGAGGTAAGATGAAATGTGCTAACGTCTGAAAGGACAACCTGCTAAGCATGCTGCAGGCCAGAGGCCACCTCCTCTTCTTTTGACCTGTCACATCCTGAAGGAGCAATCATCTTAACCTTCCTTTTGCTAGGCCTAAAGTCTTAGGTCTTAAATGTTCTTTCAGAAGGTACATCCTATCATCCCACTAAATGCCTTTTGTGTGCTACATCAGTTTGAACAAAGTTTTTATGTATGTGTAATCGGAATTTGGACTGCTTTATCCGATGAGCTTGTTTTCATACCTTACAGAGTTGAATTATTTCACCCCTTGACTGAAGAAAGTAACTTTTGCATTGTAAACCTTCCCACTGTCCTCTTCATTGCAGATGACAGTGGGTCTACTGGATAAACCATCAAAAGTGCTTAAGTTGAGGATTTAAATGTTGTCTATTTGTAAGAAGCCTGATCACTCAAAGGCAAAATGCCTCCAATAGCTCTACAGCGGCGCTCCAGCATTATGTGGCACATGGTACTGTTTATGGGAGAAAATACATCTCCTAAAAAAACATGACTCAGAATAATGCTATGACCAAGTACGACCTTTACTGTGCAAATGGAAAGCCAAATATTGACTATCATAGAGACAAACAGGCAGAAAATGAACTACAGCTACTCTGATCACAAAGAAGCAGAGAGTTGCTTAACAGCTGCTACAATAGATATTAAGGATGGCCATAATGTATGCATTTGGTATTTGTATAATTCCATACACTGCCTGTACTTAAGGCTGAAAAGTGAAGGAAGTAAAGCAGCTGATTCTGGAGTACGGCATTTCTTATGTATTTTCTATGACAGATACACAACTAGCAGATGTATTAATACCAAATATGGAGGGCTGCAACACATTAATGAAGGAGCAGAGATGTGAAACCCTGCATGAAGGAAAAGGTCAGTTTGTTAATATAAATAGGTATGAACCAGACTGAGATTTAAATACCTCAGGTTGTTCAAGGAGCAGGCTAATTCTCTTCTCATTAGATCACAGTCAAACACACCATAATGGAGGCAAAGTTATACAGATGCACATTAATTGAATATTATATGCATATGGATGGGCACACATGCATATACACCACAAGTTTCTCTATGCATTTTTAGGACGGAACAGGTCTGCAGGCACAGGTGGAATCTCAGTGTCAGTTAGCACTGAAAGAAGACCAATCAAATTGTTAAAAACTTTTAAAAATTGTGAATCTTATTTTATATATCAAAGCAATTAACTTCAGAAATATTTATTGCGTTCTATTTCACAGCTATCTCTTGGAATGTAATTGCTCATTTGTGAGTAATTTTGTATATCTGTGTTGCTGTATTTTTATTAAAAGGATGAATGAAATTTTTGAGTTAACAGTGAACAGAAAACCTCCCAAAGCTGTTAGGGATTAGTGACTTAGAGGAAGTCATCTTTTTTCCCTCAACTGAACTGACATTTCACTTAGTAACCAGATCAAGTTTCACACTAGCTTACCACTTGGACATCACCAAGATCACTGTGACACCACAGACGTCATTAGCAAGTATGTAAATTCTCTGCTCTAAATACCATCTATTATTAACTGGCTGTATTCCCTGTCTAATCAAAACCAGACTGCTATCAAGTTCCATAGAAAAAAAACCAAAAAACCCACAGAAGAATTCCCCTGTGCTCTGAAACATGAGACACTATAACAAGATATTTTATTTTGTTAATATGAGAACAGGAACATAAGCCATTTAGCTCTTTTGTCTTTTCAAGAGTTTCCGTTTCAGATATCCACTTCAAAAAGCAAAAGCCCTCTTCTACCTATTTGCACTCAACCCCGCAAGATTCCCATGATGCAGTTTTCATGGGAGCATCATCAGGGTGACCAACAACTATTTATTTGAACATAGGCATGGACAAATCCAGCAGACGACACAAATCTTTGACAGATACATTTCTGAAAAAAATGTGAAGCAAAAGTCCTTAGGGGAGACACTCATTCACATCTAGTCTGGACTGGAGCATGTCTTTCTTTCATTCTCCAACTTGTTGGCAGCCTTTAGGGGGAAAGGTTTTCCTGTCTCTAGCCCACCTTATCTTCTAACCTAGAACAAGACAAGAAATGGGATCACAATTCCTACTGAAGAAGAAGCCGGCAGTCTTATATCAGATCATATTTTTATCTTTAACTTCCAGATGTAACAGGAAAAAGAGAAAAGAAATAAGAATTCCTGATCTACAACTTTTCAGTGTGCAGAAAAGAGGGCAAAGGCACTTAATTGTCAGGTCTACCAATTGTTCTATAGCAAATTAAATAGAAGATAAATACTTAATCTATACACAATCCATGTGTTCAGTATGACTTTATAGGCATCTGTTAGTTAGATCTGCTCTGTAACTCAGGCAGAAACAACACAAATCTCTCTCTGGAACAACACAATCATCTTTACAAATGAGGTGTGATCACCAGAGCATAAGCATAAAGGTTTGGCCTCATTACCTGAAGCTACATCTCCATATTCTGGAGGAAGAACTCCAGAATAACATGCCTCCACATGACACAAGACTTGGCTGCCAGTTTTCCAGCATTAATTGTGTTTTTGAAAAAACCTGAGTAGTTAGATCAGACTGAATTAGGACTTTAAAAAAAAAAAAAGCAGACACTAGCAATTACATTAACAACTGCTATTAAGAATGCAGAACAGTAAGAAATGACAGTAGATGTTTGGGAACAGTCCTAAGAACACTTTTATTCTTTTCTCTGCTGCTTAAGAGTAGTTAAAAAACAAAGCTGTCACAAATCACTTGATCAGAAGCTTCCGTTTTAAGGAATTTTTAGAAATAATGACTTAATATGCTGCACAGAAATAATAACTCAGTATGCTACACACAAAGTGTTTTAATCAATGTACAAGTGAAAAAGTAATTTTGATTCTTCAGTCAGGTTATACACAAAGAGAAAGATAGTTGGGTTTGATCAGGCATCAGCTTCTTTGAGAACTGGCATTGACAATAGATAACCCACAATCATTAATGAGATTTCTCTGTTTAAAAGGCAACACTAACTGAGCAGAGAAAATTTACAGTAGGTATTTCAAGGGATGCCTAAGTACAGTTTTTGTAACTCCCCAGCAAAAACAGCACACAACAAGGCCTAATGCAAAACACTAACTGACAAGAAAATGAGCACCTAATTATGTCCATCTACTCTGTTTCATCACAATTTCCACCAAGGACAGAAGTGAATCGAAGTGAAATCACTGTTGGAGGCTCACTGCTCAACAAGGGTCTGGCAATGTTGAATTTCCCACAGTTATCTTTGCAACCAATGATTTGATTTTTCTTACAGACCCATCTATATGTTCATGGAAAAGACCAGAATGATGTAGACAGTCTAATACAAAAGCTATTATTTCACAGTAGGAAACATCAGCTTCCAACAATGGGGCTAACTGACACTAATCACAAAAGTGCCATTGACTGCGATGCTACATATAAGGAACCATTTTCCTTCCAAAGTCTTGGAAAAATACATTCTTATTAGAGTCAGAAGTGACACATGGTGTCCCACCTACCAGTACTTAATTCCATTACTGCAACAATCACCCCAGCATAAGACAGGACACTATACCATTTTACAAAGAGGAGACAAGGGCACTATCCAGTGCCCAGGAGGGAGCAGTTACTTACGTCCTCCTGGAATCTCTCACTGACCCCTGCACTATGGAAAAATTGATGTTTTAAATATTTGTTTACTGTTTTCTGGAAGGAAAACATAATCACTGTAACTTTGCATAGTTCAGAGATCTTCTTCATAAAGCAATAAGCTTCTTTTAAAGGAAAAGTATAGAAACAGGGAGACACAACTTGTCCTGACGTATTCCTATTATCTGCAGACAAACTATTTGCTCTGTCAGGGCAATATTTGAAGAGATTTTTGCTGATCAGCCTAGCTGGATCCAGACAGGTCCTCATGAATTTTGGTTAAAATAAGTGCTACAGAAGAGGCTTGTAAAGATTGCTAGTCCAAACACAAGATCTCTTTGGCATAACAGTAACACAAGTGTAAAAAGGTTAACTGGAAAGGTTATATATGGACTTGGCAACAGCTACGTACAGAGCATGAAGATCATTAGTCCCAGCAGTGGTATCATTAGATAAGCACATCATTTCCAGCTACATAACTGCAACATTTATAGAGATGGTCGTAAGAAGACAATACTCTAATACTATGTTTATGCACCACCTGTCAAATACCAGCAACAAATCCTGATGCCCAAAGCTTATCTGTAGTATTATGTTGCCTAACAAGCATTTCCCACAGACTATATATAAGCAGTAAAGGCAGCACATTTGGGAGTATTTCAGGTTAGCCAATGCAGCACTTTGGTACAAAGAAAAGACTGTTTATATTCATGGCATACATTCACACATGGCACAAGTATTTTAAAAATCTGCTTTTATAACTTAAGCGTGTATATACAATGAACAAAGTATGAATGACAGGAAAAAAGGAAAAAAATAGGAACCATTAAAAAACATCATCATGAACAAATGGAGGTCATCCAGATTGGAAACCTCTTTTCTGTCACAGCTCAATTTTAAAGGTTTCACTTTGCAAGCCTAATCTTCTTTTCAGATCACACATTACAACTTTCGCCATAAAAATATAGAAGAACTACCAGGGAAGAATTAAAAAATATGGTACTTAATACACGTTAGTACCTTCATCCACTGAAAGTACAGAACATGAGTAATACAGGCACAAGCCTACACCTTTTTCCATTCACAAAACAGTAGAAGCTTGGCTGCTGGAAAGAAGTTAACCTGTATCAAAGCTGAAATAAAACTCTGAATCAGTAATAAATAATGTCCTCTTTTTTTCTCTGCATTTCATATTTCTGTCAAGTAAGAGATTTTCAGAAAATAGGTTAGTGAGTTGTGACTATGCACAAGGCAGTCAACTAATTGTCTTTGAAATTATCAACTGATAAACAATTATTAGGAAACATCTGTTATGGCAGCATAACACATCAGACAAATAACCCATAAAAATCACATTCACTCTTCTCCCATAAGTACCTAATTTGCCTGTAAGAATTTTCCACTGCTTTCAGTAGCAAATTTTCCCCAGTATCTGCAATGGTTTTTTGCTTATACATATATATATATAAATATAGAAATACACACACACACACATATATATATATATATATATAAATATTAAACTTTCTGTATCTTTCAGGTCTTAAGTCCCAGACTCCTAATTTCTTTAAGTTATAGTCAGGAACTGGACATTACCTTACGCCGTAACTGTAAGGGGACAGAACACGCCACTTAATGTGAGCGATACCTTGCCATATGGCAGCTCAGCACACTGCCCTAACACAGGCAGATTTAATGGTACTAGGCCAAATACTACCTGTGGAAACCAGAAAACGCTGTATTGACTTCAACAGACGCGAGTATGTGTGAAAGCAGAAGGGAGTCGACATGGAATATCACTGCTTGTTACTATACCTCTGCCATTTCTCCTTAATGTACCACACTCTTTTTTCAACCATAAAACAACTGTTCCACCAGCTGTCCCTGCAGGGGAGCTGACAGGTTCTGAAGCAAGTCCAGCACCACCACAAACACAACACACACCACCCACTTTCAAGTCAGAACAATAAACATCCTCTAAATACAAGGGTTAATTAGTTTTTTGTTTGAGGCCACATCAGGATGTAATAGTCAGGGAATACCACTTGTTTTCTGTCCAAGAACTTTTGATTTGCTTGGGAGAATCTCTACAGAATGACAAACTTTTGACACATCACTATTTTGGGTCCTTGTAGTAACAGTGCCCATCTTCCACAGACAGTTTTCCCTGAGGTTATATATGAGGTATATATCCCACAGATATATAATGCAAACTTTGCAAAGATGTAACTATTGCTAAACATGTCAGAAAACCCCATTTCTAAATCAGTATGAACACACTTAACTGTTTCTGTATAAAATTGCCAGAGTCCCTGGCAGAAAAATAGAATCTTCTCAGATCTAATCTTGAAATAATTAAAAAAAAAACCCAATCCAACAACAACAAAAAACCCCAAAACCTCTACAGCTCCAGTCCTTCAGAAGCACCTATCCCTCAGGAACACCTTTATGGTAGCAGCAGAAGTATACTGAGCCATAAAGTGCACCTCTAAACTGAACATTTTAAGCATATCTCCAGGAAATAGAGATTACAGGACCAACTTAAATCTCCCCTGAGCACAGGAAAACACTAAAAGATTCCCCTAGCCTCCCTGAAACCCTGCTAGGATTTTTTTCAGAGGTCAGCATGAGCTCTGTTGGTTGCATATTGTTCCCTGGAAATACATGAAGGGAATGAATCTCCATCACAACCACAGATATTTATTTACAAAATTTTCTAAAAATAAATCTTCAGTGATCCAACTTTTAGTGAGTTCACTTCTAACTGAATCAAAACCAAGATTCCATTCTTGTTCTTCAGCTGAACAATCTTGCCTGTAGCTTCATGTTAGTCACCAAAGTTACAGTGGTTTCTGAGGTTAACACAGTCAAACAAACATGATGGCTTCACAAAATGATACAACTATCAGTTAAATGGAGTTGGCAAATAAATTCCAACTTTGCTTCCAGCCAGCAAATTGCATAAACAAGTTTCCAGTTTAAGACAAAGCATTTGAACTTTTTTGCCTGCACCAGTCTTTTCACCCCACTGCTGCCCAGGCTCGTACTGCTGAACACCGTAACCTGCAGCATAACAGACTACCTAGCATGACACCTACCTTCTACTGAACAGCAAAAACTGACAGCTAAAAAAAGAAGAGTCACAGCAAGTGAGACTTCTCCATTTATCACACTGGTTAAGACTGACCTCACTTCTACAACTTCTAGCTGATTCAGCACTGAAAGATAAAACATGCGGCGACAAAACTGAGCGCCAGTTAGTTGGTGCATGTGCAATGTCTCTGACATCTAGCTTTCTACACACTGTCTTGGGCTCCTAGTCCCATTCTCAAGAGAAAAATTAGATACAGATCTTGCATACCTGAGGAACTTCATTAAGTTCATTGGCATAATTCTGTGTGGGGATCAGGACCCAAGGCTTGAAGTCAGAAGGCTCTAGAGAAGGTTGGAGAATTATGTCTCATTTGTAACGTGAAGTCACTAAAGTGACTACATTATACAGGAAAAAGGACACTTAGAAGACACTTTGATTCCCCCTAAAAAGGAAGTTATTTCTGACAACAGATTTCACTGCAATACACACTTTGGGAATACACCTGCTTAAAGACCACACATACAACAGTTGGGAAAAAACAAACAAACAACAAAACAACAACAACAAAAACCCCCAGACCTTCTCAGAGTTTCTTTCCAGAGAAAGCTAGTTCCTGGTAAACTTGTTCGCCTTTCTTCTGGAGGCTGTTTATGATTACATTTTTGTGAAGAAAAGTTCTTTGGGGAGGAGAATCAGCCCAGATTAGGAGAAAATACTTTTTTTTTCTTTTGAGGAGAAAGCCCCAGATTTTTTAGTTTCTTCTTTCACAGATGCTTAACTTCTCAAACAGCATCCTTGGGACTGCCAAGTCCCATGTGAACTGAGAACCTGGTATGGAACCAGACAGCTGCTCGATTCCAGCATGATTTTCACATGATGGTCATTGCCATGGCATATGAACACATTAACAACTTGAGACATCCACAGGAAGCCAAAGACCAGTGCAGGAGATTCAGCCTTTAACTCCAGCCGCTATCAGACAATGGGATGGTCAGCAACCTTGGGGGAGTGCAGGGAGTCCTCCCACCCACAGAAAGGAGCATCTTCTGCCTTCTCTACCTTCCGTCAGTTAGCCTAAGCAGCCTTTACCAGCCAACAAGGCCTCCTCTTCCTCCCAAAGAATATTAACTATTTTTTATCTCTTCATCTGCTCAATTTTTACAGCAGCTCTCAGGTTAAAAAGTAGAAGGGGGCTGGATACCGGTATGGCCTTGCTGGGTGAGGAGCAGTGGGGAACCAAGCCAAGGCAGGCAAGCACCCACCGCCCTGCTGGAGTGACCCATCTTGTCTCTGTCTGGGATAGAAGTCAGACTGAACTCTCTCACTTTACGGCACCTTGCCTGTTTCAAAGTTTGTGAACTTTCGACAAAGTTCTAGGTTTTCTTAGCACCCAGAAGAGAGGACCACAGCTTCCCACTGGAGCCCATGCACATTACTGTAAGTGATTAAGCACAGCTGCTGGATTTCTAGGCCACGGCAGAGAAGCATTTCCTTGCTGTGCCGTGAAATTACCAGAAGCAATATTTACACGTCTTGCTCCTAAAAGTATGACACCGGAGTTAAACGCTGTGCTCGGAGCTGCCTGCTGAAGGGCGCAGATTTCGGCTCAGCGGAGATGTTCGTACCTAACCTAAGCCTGGACGCCGGGACTCCGTGGCGACCCTTCCCTACGGACTTCAAACCAAAGCCAACGCCCAGAACAGCGAAGCCCCTGCCGTGCCGCCGACCCCAACGCCCGCCGCCCCGAGAGCTCCCCCCGCCGCCGCCGTGACTCTGCCGAGTAACTTTCCGCGGCGGCCTCTCGCCTGCGGGACAGCCCGGGCAGGAGCCGCGGCCCCCGCAGGGCTGCGCGGGATCCCCGCCGGCGGGCGGTCGGGCGGGCTGGCAGCCGCCCCTCCCGGTCCGGGCCGTACTCACAGCCGCAAGGCGCCCATGTTTTCCCGCCTGCTGGCGGCCCGCGCAACCTTCGCCTCCTCCACATCGCACCGCTGTTCCGTCATTAGCACCATCGGCACCGCTCCGGACCCCACAACACGACACAGCCCGCCGCCGCCGCACGGCACTCCACTGGAGGGCCGGGCTGCCTCGCCCCACCCCCGTCGCCCCGCTCCGCCCCGCCCCGCCCCGCCCCGCGGCGGGCCCCGCCGCCAGTGCCGCTACCATCATCTCGGCCCGGCTGGAGCCAGAATGTGGGGCCGCGGCAGGAAGCCGCTAAAAACCAGTTCCGTCGGTCCGTCTGGGGCCGGCTGCCGCCTCGGGCCGCGGCGGGGAGGTCGGCTCCGGTTGCGGCTGCGAAGTGACTGACGCGGCGGCGGAAGGCCGCGCTCGCCGCGTGGCCGATCCGCTACGCGCCTTAAATTATTCAGTCGGGACGTAGTCCAGTGAGACGCTGCCTCCCGCCAGCGCGAACAAAAGGTGTCCTTAATGTTTTATACCGCGGGAGGCGAGATGCGGTTTCACACACAGACGGTCTGAGGAGGGAAGGTGGCGGTGATGGGCGGCCGGGGCCCGGAGGTGAAGGCAGCCGGGCCTGAGCGGGTGCAGCGCGGCCCACGCCGCTGCCCGGCCCAGCCCGGGCAAGAGTCTGCAGGCCGGCAGTGAGTCAGGAAACGGCCTTCCGCAGGTTTCTGTCAGAGGAACCTTCTGCCCCTGGAGTCTGGGGCAGGCGGCCGTGCACATCGCAGTGCTGGACTCCAGACAGCTGTACTTACATGAACTTCGGTGGCAGTCAGCTGATCTTTCCATCTGTGGCTGCCTCGGGTGGTTTTTTGTTTCCTTTCCCTTCAGCAGCACCCCAGGCTGGTTTGCCTGCCAAGGAGATTACCTAACGTTGCACAAAAAACCCAGAATGAGCAGAGCCCTCGCCCGGCTTGTGCTCGTGGGGCGGTCAGGGAAGTTGCGTGCCCTCAGAAATCTAGAAGAGCAGCCTTTGGCAGCAGTCATCTTGCATAGCAGACACTCACAACGTGCCTATAAGAAATGTTTTTGTTACATGGTTAAAAGCCAAGTAAGGTTTTGGTTTGGTGAACTAATATTTTCACAAGGCAAAGATGGAGTCTGTGGCTATCACATTAGAGTCTAAGGAAGGCGAACCTGGAGATGATTTCAAAATAATTTATCTAGGAAAAGGTATATTTTAATGCTTTAATGTGTTAGAATGTATTAATAGGATTAATAGTAAACTATATTAAGGCATGCACAGTATGTCTGGAAACAATAAGAGAAGTGACTGCCTACCCTTCTTGGTTCTAGAGGCCTTTCATTGCATTAGAAAGGTATCAGTTGCTATTTTAGTCCTGACTTTGAGGTTGAAGGCAGACTTGTGGTTGAGTAACTTGTACAGCTCTACCCACTCTGTCAGAACAATGCTGGTTTAGGTCAGAATCTGACTCAAGATATTTGGCCAACTAAAACAGCTGCCTTTTGAGTGTTTATGTCTTCAGTCTCTTTCAGTTTTAGCTACAGGAGATAAATGCTACTGCTGACTGTTCTATTCATTCATCTCCAGAGATTCCTGCCTCTCCACAGTGGTGCAAGAACTGGAAAGGAGCTGCTTTGTCCCTGGAGTTCAGTCTCTGTTTTAGTTTTGTCTGGCTCCATTCTAAAGGTATGCAAACCTCTCTGTTTTAATTAGTCAGAGTATGAATTGTACAAGAAACTTACATTCAAATAAACTGGTGCCTGCAGCCTAGACACTAAAAATAAATCCTTACTAAATTCTTTGTTGCATATAAGGATACCTTAAGTCTTGACAGAGACTTGGCTCTGGCAAATTTTCAGTATGTGCCTCTTCAGTGCATTTTTTTGTTACCTGCTAGTGACAACGGAAGTAATAAGCAATTACCATAGCTTGTGTTTTTTGTAGAATTTGAGAAAGAAACTCCGTGGCCAAGCTTGGTCAAACTGCATGGTGCAGCAACTCCAGAGCGAGAGGACACACTCCTAAGTGATGAAAGTCCTGAATGCCAAGATTCTCAGTAATATATGTGAGTATTGACTTATATTAAACAATCAGATGTGGATGGAATATACTTGAAAACCTTATGCTTTTAATTTCATATGCTGTAGCAAGGCTTACACATGCAAAAAAAGCACAAAGGACCTTTTACTGTACAGTTAAAATTGCTCATGTATACAGATAACAATAAAGCAAGTATGTGAAGACCAAGCTGTTAGCAACAGAGACCCACTGTTGTGTGAAAATCTGGGCTGTGTTTTTCTCTAACTGATGAAGTGCAGACTGGGGAGAGAAGGAGATATTGGTGTCCTATAAAATTACCAATTACTGTTTTAATGCCTGCAGTATTGGTAATGCCATGCAAGCAAAAATTGAGATGTTTCTGCTGTGAAGAGACTACATTTAGCCTCAGAGAGGGCTGAGGGTTTTTGGTAATCAGGGCCTTCAACATTGTATAGAACACAGCAAAGGATTAAAAACTAGAGATTAAATAATAGGGAAAACTTTAACAGAATCACAGAATGGTAGGGGTTGGAAGGGACCTTAGGAGATCATCTAGTCCAACCCCTCTGCCAGAGTAGGTTCACCTATAGCAAGTTGCACAGGACTGCATGCAGGCAGGTTTTGAATATCTCCAGAGAAGGAAACTCCACAACCTATCCAGATCTCGCTGAATGGCAGCACAGCCTTCCAGTGTGTCAGCCACTCCTCCCAGCGTAGTGTCATCAGCAAACTTGCTGAGGGTGCACTCAGTCCCTTCGTCCAAGTCCCTGATCAATATATTGAATAGGACTGGACCGAGTACTGACCCTTGAGGAACACCACTAAACACAGGCCTCCAACTAGAGTCTTTTTGATTGTAAAGGATTTAAGATACATGTGGAAACCCACGAAGCAGAGTGGAGAGAGACTCATGGAGTTCATTCCCTATCCCAAGGCAAGGCCCGCTATTCCTGTGTAATTCCTATCAAGATACTTGTCTAGGTTGTTCTTAAAAGTCAGCAGTGTATTGAGGTAATCAATTCCAGTGTTTGCTGTAAGGGAAAGTCCTATTTAAGTAATCTCTGACATAATCCTGAATTATTCTTGTTGAGATTTAAAACCATTGCTTCTTAATTTGTGCAACATGAAGAACAGTGAAAAACTGTCTCCCATGTTCCCACATTTTCTTCTTCTCTTTAGCTTAGGATAGAAGGTACGCATTTTGTTTTCTGGACTTTTTTTTTTCCTATGAACTGTCTCTAACAGGGTCAGATCTTTTCAGAAGTCCAGTGCTCTAGGCTAGACTACTAGAAGCCTTACAAAGGCTGAAGAGAGAGAAGATGAAGATATTACTTTATCTGTCCTATACACAATACCATTGTTTATATTTTGTAGTAAAGTGTTGATGTGTTTCACAGCAGTCTGAGGCTGGCTCAGGTTTAATTGTTGAACCACTGTTACGACCTGAAGCTTTTATAAAGGACAACTGAGACGTCGTTCTCCTCAAGTACATTAGCAGCTGATTATTAGATTTGAGTAGGTATGACCTTGTAAATATCCTTTTAAAATTCCACTCTTCTTTTTTTCAGATTATTTCTTCAATTTATCAGAATAATTAGGAATCTTGTCTTAAATGATACCAGAAAAGAAAGAGTAAAGGAAAAAACAGTAGGACTGCTACCCATGCCTAGAGATGCTTCAATAGGATATTGCTGATGAATGATAAATAAGACATTCTACCTGGAAATAAACAGGGTTAGAGATTGTCTTGATCAGCAGTATTTAAGTATCTTGGGGTTTCATTACAGTAGTTATAAAGGCTGTTCTTAAAGTATTTCTCAGCTTATGTGGAGAATATCAGCATGCCTAAATGTGAGGAACTTTACTTGGGGTGGACAAAGCAGAAAATGAGTACAGTGATTTCTGGCATTCTGTATGTTTTGAGCACATTTCTCCTCAGTAGGGAATTCTTCTATACTTCTTTGCAGATGCAAAAAAGTACAAAGAGATACAGCATTGACAGTACCTGAGTACAGGTAGTTCTGGATTATAGGTCATTATCTGTCTTGTCTTCAGTTTTCTGTATGTTATTCTGCGTTGGTAGGATTCTGTGAAAGCTACTCAAATGCCTTGGAAGCCATTAAGTGATGAAAGATAAATAAGTCCTTTTATTACTCTGTTGAAATATGATAGGAAAAAAAGACTTATGTTAGATACCATAGAAACAGGAGCTGTGATAGTATGAGGCACAAGCTAACAGGCATTTGGAAAGATGCTGAAACAGTGAAGAGTTTTGATTTCTAGGATATATCCAAGTTAGGCACAAGCCAGAGTGAAATAACTTAAGAGCTTGGGAGGAGCAGACTAGAAAAGAGAAAAAAACTGCACTAAAAGATGCTTCACTGTTGGAAGAGGTTACCCAGAGGGGCTGTAGACTCTATCTTTGGAAGTTACAAGACCCAGCTAGACAAAGCCATACCTGATCTGATCTGGTGTCAGCAATATTCCCACCTCAAGCAGAAATGTTCAGAAACATCTGCAAGTCAGTCAGCATGCTTGAAGAATGCTGTATTGGGTTTGTGTGGCCAGGTTTTGGTAGTGGGGGGGCACAGGGGTGGCTTTTGTGAGAAGCTGCCAGAAGCTTCCCCCATGTCTGACACAGCCAATGCCAGCAGCTCCAGGATGGACCCACCACTGGCCAAGGCCGAGCCCATCAGTAACGCCTCTGTGATAACAGAATTCAGAAAAAGCGGAAGAGAAAAAAAAAAAAAAACAAAACAACTGGTTGCTTTGCAGCTGGAGAGAGAGGAGTGAGAACATGTGAGAGAAACAATCTGTGCAGACACCAAGGTCAGTGGAGAAGGAGGAGGAGGGAGTGCTCCAGGCACCGGAGCAGAAATTCCCCTGCAGATCTGTGGTGAAGACCATGGTGAGGCAGGCTGTCCCCCTGCAGCCCATAGAGGTCCATGGTGGAGCAGATGACCACCTGTAGCCTGTGGAGGACCCCACACCAGAGCAGGTGGATGCCTGAAGGAGGCTGTGACCCTGTGGGATGCCCACACTGGAGCAGGTTCCTGGCAGGGCCCATGGAGACAGAGGATCCCACATCAGAGGAGGTTTGCTGGCAGGACTTATGACCCCGTGGGGGACCCACACTGGAGCAGTCTGTTCCTGCAGGACTGCATACCATGGAAAGGACCCATGCTAAAGCAGTTAGTGAAGAACTGTTGTTCATGGGAGGGACTCACGTTGAAGTTCATGGAGGACTGTCTCCCATGAGAAGGACCTCATGGTGGTGCAGGGGAAGAGTGTGAGGAGGAAGCAGCGGCAGAAACAACGTGTGATGAACTGACCCCAACCCCCATTCCCTGTCCCCCTGTGCCGCTGGGGGAGAGGAGGTGGAAATCTGGAGAAGTTAAGCCCAGAAAGAAGGGAGGGTTGGGGGAGGTGTTTTAAGTTTTGGTTTTATTTCTCATTATCCTCTGATCTAATTGGTAATAAATTAATTTCCCCAAAGTGAATCTGTTTTGCCTCTGCCCGTAATTGGTGGATAATCTCTCCTGGTCCTTACCTTGACCCATAAACCTTTAGTTACATTTTTCTCCCCCTGTCCAGTTGAGGAGGGGGAGTGATAGAGTGGGCTTTGGTGGGCATCTGGCATCCAGCCAGGGTCAACCCGCCACAGATGCTCAAAATAAATGGAGTAAACCAAGTTTCTAAATACTCTGTAGAAGATAACTAGGACCAGAACACAGTGAGTGGTGCAGTTTTGTAAGGAATGAAAAGAAGTTCTGAAGAGTTCATCCCCACTCCTTGGCTGGATTAAGAGGTTAGTAATTTATTTGGTTTTTAAAGTATGAGATTGCTTTATGGAGACCTGTATCGGGTGATCAGTTTCTTCTGAGCGGTTTGCTCAAAGTCTTATCTTCATATCCATTCGTGTTTTTTGTTTAAAGGGGCCTGGATTACTGTATTGGTTGAACTCCTGTTTGGGCAGGGAAGTGCATATGGTATGTGAAGTAAGCTGGGCTGAAATCTCCTTAGGGCATTTCTCACCACAAATGATGAGGCATGCTGAAGCTGATCATTGTGGCTGAATACTGAAGCAATTGGGTGAAACAGACTACAGTATAATTACGTACTGGAGCACCTAGCAGGAGAAAGGGGAGAAATTATCACGCAAAACTTCTAGGGTATTAGTAATGTTGTGCCAGCCCCCCTCAGAGCGAACGTGTAACGTGTACGTGTACTCCATCAGCACATTTACTGCCATTTTAGTGCCACTGACTTTCACTGAATTTACTGTGTAGACTCACAGAAGACACACTGCATACTGTGCATCTTAAGGATGTGTCTTACTGTGTGTCGTACTGATCAACAGTACGGGAAAGAGGGCTAATGGCAAAACACTGGTGAAGTAAAGGAATATCCATCTCTCTCCAAATAGTTCATGGCAACTTCCTTATATTCTGAAAAAAGCAGCCTTGTGAGATGCAGTAGTTCAGTTCTGCTACCTATGAGGTGGCATTCAGCCAGTTTTGACTTTGCTGAAAGCACAGGTCAGTGTCTCCTCTTAGTTAATGAGAAAAAAACCAGTTATGGCATACTTCCCATGCAATATATTGCCCTGGATGCCTCGTGGATGGCATTATTAGAATGCCGTGATGCCTGGATCTTGTAATAATGAAAGTACCAAATCCTATGGCAGTGAAATCCATTTTTCTGCATTTATAACTGTCATTTAATAAGTTGACCAGCTAGGCAGGAAAAGATAAATACAAATATTGCTTGTTCTGCCCTGATGGATCAGCTTAGCTTGATTTGTCATCCTCTGCTTACAAGTATCCGAAGGAAATTCTGGGTGACATCCAAGTGTGACATCTCTATACAGATCACATGGACAAAAATTTCAATCCAGGTGCACCAGTGTGTTTAAGACATCAAACAGATTACTTGCATCTAATGAATAATGTGCATGCAGGTATCTATAGAATCTGTGTATCATAAAGGAATATACATGGATACCTCTTTGAACTAGATATGCATGTATGCATGCAGACATTCATGGTACATCTAAATATGGTGGGTGATCATGTTGTTGAGAGAGATCTTTAGTCATCTGACAGTCTCTGAAGAGCAGCAGTATAGTATGTTAAGTATGTAAGAAAGTTAAAGTTAGCACAGTTTCTTTCAAGATAAATTGAATCTTCCACAAGAACAAAATAGTGCCCAGACTTTCCAGGAGTCTAGGAGAGGATTGTTCTTATTCCAAGGAGAGGAACATTAAAGTGAGGAACAGAAGATAATGCGAAAGAATGAATCATGCTATCAGTTCTCTCAGAGTCCTTACGTCAGAGGGGGTTGTGAATAATAAGCTATTCTACTGAGCTGGATAGACTTACTGTTTTGTCTCAGAACTAGCAGCTATATTACTCTGGGGCAAAAAAGGAGGTAGATAATGTGTCTTGCATAGCAAGGCCACATAGGGTGAATGCCAAATCCCAGATGCAAGACTTCAAGCAATAGAGTGCTTACCAGTGTTCCAGGTACTCATAATGGAACTATAAAGATGATATACCTTTTAGAAAATGGTAGGTATGTTCTTATCTCTTTAACATGGCTGCTTGGATTAGTCTGAACTAAGCCTCCTTACAGCAGTGCATTGGATGTTTCTGAGGGGTATAATTTCAAAGCAGAAGTAAATTTCCTTAAAAAAAGTTCACATTCCCATCCAAAAATCTTCAGAGAGAAAACCTGAATTTACAGATTCTTTCTTGTGTCCAAACAAAAACCCAGCTGCAACAAAATATTCTTTGCAGTTTATGGTGCAAGTTGTTAACACAGTTTTTCTATTGTTCTGCAGTATGCAGAAGATAGGTAAATATTAATGCCAGATCACAGATGGAAAATGCAAGTATTATATTTAATTGATTTATGCATTGCAATGCACCAAATGAGCTGCCAAGCCAGAATTAGAGTTGAGTACCATTTTGATTTCCATTTCCATGACTTTGAGTTTAGAAAACATACCTCTCCATACTGCACTTTTTTCTGTTGTGTTTTTTTAAATTTTTTTATTTATTTATAATTTTTACCTGATATCAATGCTACTGGCAAATACTGCATCTTTGCATTTTTATTTTTTTCTACAAGCATTTTGTACACATTCTGCCTTTGATTATTGCTAGAATTAGTGTTAAAATACATACCAGTATGACATTCACAGAACTCGTGGTCAATATTCATGACCTAAATGGCTTAAAAACTTCATTGTGTTAAATATTTTTTTTTCAGGGTCATTCTCAAGATGGGTCAAAACCATAAGGCTTGAGATTTTTCTAAGGTTTAGGAGATCTGGAGGGAAGGTATTGACTGACATAGGGATGGGCTTCTCATCCAACCTGGCCTTTAACACTTCGAGGGAGGGGGCATCCACAACTTCTCTGGCCAACCTGTTCCAATATATCACCAACCTCACAGTGAAGAATTTCTTCCTAATATCTAATCTAAACCTACTGGGCCCAAAACTGGCCCCTGAGGAACACCACTCGTCACCAGTCTCCACTCAGACTTTGAACTGTTGACCACAACTCTTTGAGTGTGACCATCCAGCCAGTTCCTTATCCACCGAGTGGTCCATCCATCAGACTCATGTGTTTCTAATTTAGAGATAAGGATGTCATGCAGGATGGTGTCAAACACCTTGCACAACTCCAGTTGCTTTAGCCTTATCCACCAGTGTTGTAACCCCATCATAAAAGGCCACCAGATTGGTCAGGCACGATTTGCCCTTGGTGAAGCCATTGCTGGTTGTCACCAATCACCTTCTCATTCTCCATGTGCCTTAGCATAGTTTCTAGGAGCATCTGCTCCATGATCTTGCCTGGCACTGAGGTGACACTGACCGGCCTGTAGCTCCCTCAGTCTTCCTTGTTACCCTTTTTAAAAATGGGGGTTATGCTCCCCTTTTTCCAGTCTGTGGGAACTTCACCAGACTGCCAGGACTTCTCAAATATGATGGATAGTGGCTTTGCAACTTCATCTGCCAGTTCCCTCCGGACCCGCGGATGCATCCCATCAGGTCCCATGGACTTGTGCACCTTCAGGTTCCTTAGGTGCTCCCAAACCTGATCTTCTCCTACAGTGAGTGGCTTTTCATTCTCCTGGACCCTTCCTATGCTTTCTAGGACTTGGGCAGTGTGGGATGAGCCCTTGCTGGTGAAGACTGAGGTAAAAAGTCATTGAGCACTCAGCCTTCTCAGTGTCCCAGGTGACCAGGTCTCCTACTGGCGTCTGGAGAGGGCCCACATTGTCCCTAGTTTTCCTTTTCTCTCCAACATACCTGTAGAAGCCTTTTTTGTTGACCTTGACATCTCTGGCCAAATTTAATTCTGTCAGGGCCTTGGCTTTCCTCACCTGATCCCTGGCTACTCGGGTAATTTCTCTGTACTCATCCCAGGTAACCCATACTTCCACCCTCTGTAGGCTTCTTTTTTGATCTTAAGTTTGTTCAGGAGCTTCTTCTCCATCCATCAGGCATCCTAGGTTTTTTTTCCTGCCTTCCTCTTTGTTGTGATGCTTTGCTCCTGGGCTTGGAGGAGGAGATTTTTGAGTATAGGCCAGCTGCCCTGAGCCCCTCTTCCCTCCAGGAATTCATCCCACTATACCTGATCAAGCAGGTCCCTGAAGCGGTTAAAATCTGCCCTCCTGAAGTCCAGGGTGGTGAGCTTGCTGTGTGCCTTCCTCACTGCCCTAAGGATCTTGAATTCCACCATTATGCATGGCTGATACCTGAGTTATGAAAACTCATAAGTTTCATAGTCTTCATTTGCTTCTGAAGTCAGTTCCGCTCTATGTCAGAAATAACACTGCCATGGTGGTACACTGTGAGCTCCCCTGTCTGAAATGTTAATAACCCCCTGGATTCTGGCAAATTTGTGCTTGTTCACATGGTGCCAGTTATAGTGATGTGACAACAGAGATATATAAAAACTTAGGCATATAGACACTTGCTGTCCTCAGGCATGAATAATTAGCATACACCAGAGCAATCATTAATACAGTAAATTTTCTCTGTGGATGCATCTTCATATATGGAAAATATGCTCTAAGTAAATAGGATTGTATTGGAAATAGTACCTGAAAATGCAGAGCCTGCATTTCTTTTTCTTAAAAGCATTTTCCCTGATTTTTCATATGGCTTATTTTGGGTAAGAGTTACCACGATTGTGACAAACACATGAAAAGTGGGTTCAGTGAGAGATGAGTCCAGCTACATTGTGTGCAATAACACATTCTTCTTACTAGATTGTCTAGTATTTGCAGCCTGCTATTCATCTTTGCTATTCATAGAAGTGTAGTTTCACAGCAGGGCTTTATAATCATATTATCCTTCTTACTGAAACAGCAACTGAGTAAACTGGATTTCTAGGCAGCCTGCCTCTGCCACTTGCTACTTGGCAGGGAGGCTGATTATTGAGAAATCTGAGGCAAAGGACTCTGTTCTTTGTAAGGGCTGATCACGCTGCTATCAGAGCATACGTGGTAGCTTTTTGCCTACTGGTTATCTGGTGGTAAATAAAAAAGTAGGTAAATCTGCCCAATGTTCCAGGCTGAACAGAATAAAGAAGGCAATCATTCTATTGCCCAAATTAGAAGTGGTAACTTCACCTACTTTTGTTGAACCCTCCATACGCCACTGTATGTCCTGATGTCCTGTGTCTAATTGGAAAATGAGATCAAGAGAGGTGTACAAAAACACATGTGGATATTGTTTTAAAAAACAAACTCTTAAGTGATTAGTTCTAGGTAAAAGCCTTTGAGAGCTCTAATTAAAACCTAAAATTTCTGATTTCTTATTCTCTGTTCAAACTGTTAGACATTATCTCTCTGACATTTGACTTGGAAGAAAGGACATTATGCAGATATAATATTAAAAAGCCCTAATAACACTTCAAAAGGGGAATAATGAGGCCAGCAGATTTATTTACAGTTCTGACCCAATTAGTGATATGAGCTGTCACCCCATATAAAGAATTTATGCACAGCTACAAAGAAACACAATTCAGTCATGCAAAGAATATGTAGAGGTGCTTCCTCAAATGACTCTTTAGGGCAGCTGGGCACTGAGCAGATACTAAGGACAATGCTTGGTAAAGAGTTTTCAAGAACTAATAAATGTCTAAAGCTATTATGAATAGCTTTTTAAAGCTATTTTATTCATAATGAGTTAACGTAAATACTATAGATATTTACTTTCTCTCCTGTGCAGTAGATGAGGAAAAGTAGTAAGTGCTACTGACCCTCTGACCCTGCCTGCCCTCATTTATCCATGCTGTCAAAAATCACAGAATCACAGAATGTCAGGGATTGGAAGGGACCTTGAGATCACACAGGAAAGCATCCAGGCGGGTTTTTAATGTCTCCAGAGAAGGAGACTCCACAACCTCCCTGGGCAGCCTGTTCCAGTGCTCTGTTACCCTCAGAGTAAAGAAGTTTCTTCTGAAGTTTAAGCAGAACCTCCTGTGTTCCAGCTTGCACCCATTGCCCCTTGTCCTACCGTTGGACATCACTGTGAAGAGCCTGGCTCCATCCTCCTGACACTCACCCTTTACATATTTATAAACATTAATAAGGTCCCCCCTCAGCCTCCTCTTCTCCAAGCTAAAAATACACAGCTCCCTCAGCCGTTCCTCATAAGGGAGATGCTCCACTCCCTTAATCATCTTGGTGGCTCTGTGCTGGACTCTCTCAAGCAGTTCCCTGTCCTTCTTGAACTGTGGGGCCCAGAACTGGACACAATATTCCAGATGTGGCCTCACCAGGGCAGAGCAGAAGGGGAGGAGAACCTCTCTTGATCTACTAACCACACCCCTTCTAATGCACCCCAGGATGCCACTGGCCTTCCTGGCCACAAGGGCACAGTGCTGGCTCATGGTCATCCTGCTGTCCACCAGGACTCCCAGATCCCTTTCCCCTACATTGCTCTCTAGTAGATCATCTCCCAACCTATACTGGAACCTGGGGTTGTTCCTGCCCAGATGCAACACCCTACACTTGCCCTTATTATATTTCATTAAGTTTTTCCCCGCCCAGCCCTCCAGCCTGTCCAGGTCTCTCTGGATGGCAGCACAGCCCTCTGCTGTGTCAGCCACTCCTCCCAGCTTTGTATCGCCAGCAAACTTGCTGACAGGGCACTCTATTCCCTCATCCAGGTCATTTAAAAATATATATTGAATAAAAATGTGCATGACTTATCCAGAACTCTTCCTTACAATGTATTCTACCTCAATGTGAGTCTGCAATCAAACAAGTCCACCCTTCCAAAGTAAGAAAACAGATTTCCCCTTAAAAATTGTTTGTGATTGTTCTATCAGCAAACCCTTTAGCAGTGCTCATTCATGTAAGCATTCAACTTCTGTGAATACTCCTTAGGATTATGATAGCATTTATTTTGAAACATAATTTAATAAGCATTGTAAAGTTTCATATAGGCTAAAACACACATGAAAACATTTTGTTAAATTCCCTGTTCTAACAAAGCATGCATCTGTTTTGTACAGAGATGCACTCAGATATCATAGATAGTATTGCATGACCTTGCAGAGGTAATTTTAAGGCTCGAGTTTATTATTAGTGTACCATGTTATACAGATTCAAAGCCCTACTTCAGTGTAATAGATAAGGAAAGACAACCTCTTGTCCTCCCCTAAAAATTTCTCTTTCACAGTAGTGCTCCCTTTCCCAGTGCAGTCAGTAACATAAGTGAAATTATCATCTCTGCACGCATTGCCTTTTCATATTAAACTTACTTTTCTGGGTATTTGCACCAGTGTGTTTGTCCCAGCGCCCTCCTGTGTTGCTGCCCTATCCACCCCCCCGGCATCAAGTACATACAGAACACTGAAACACATCAGGATTTACCTTATGAATACTGATCCGAAACTCTTTGTAGTGCTGACTGGGATGTCATTACTTGACTTTCGGAAGCTGTTCTGACTTTCAGAGTGAAAAACTGAGTCCTCCAAGGAATTATCTTTTCTCATCATTTTAATGGAGTTAAGTGCAGAGTTAGGTAAGTTCAGTTCTAGAGCAATCCTTCAGACACACAGCCTTTCACTGCTATGGGACGTGAAGTCTTGATGTGACTCCAGCTCAGGCTAGTTTTTAGAATCAGTTAATGAGTAACATATTGATATGACATCATAAGGTAGTTTTCTTTTTTGTCTGTAGCACTTCATAGGTTTACTTGGAAACAAAAATAATCAAATTTAGGTGTACTTTGTCTTTGGAAGTCATTATTAACAGCAATAACTTGTTTTGATGAATTAAGAAAAAGGAGCAATGTAAAACAAGACTCTTAATTCAAGTGTTTCATTGACAGGTTTGTACCAAAAATTGTAACATGGTCTGTCATAAATTCTACTTTGTGAATTATCTACCTGTCTCTAATTACCCAAGTTTGAGTAACATAATTGTATATCTTTCAGAAATTACTATAACCACCCATCCTGACATGTCAAAATTATTATATTGCATTTCTCCAGTGACGAAATGGTGTGGATGCATGCTTGTAGCTGCTATAAAGTCAACTGCAGTTCAGTTTAAATACAGTTAATCTTTTAATTCTCAATGTACCAAAACCTAACTTAACTAAACCAGTTTGCCTAACCATTTTTTTTCCATAGGAAATGGAAAACATTAACTACAAACTTACACAGTTTTCTGTGTGTTGAAGATGAATACAATGATTAGGTTAGTCAAGGAAATGATAAGTAATGTTTCTTTAGATTGCAAGACCTCTTTAAAATGCTGAATTAGCAACTCAAGGCCTCCAGAAATTCTATTAAACGTTGCTTAGTGCCTGTATGGTAGTAAGGGTTTGTCTGTGAGACTGAACAAACATGTCAAATGTAGTGCTCTCTTTCTGTTCTCAGCATCTATAAATAGATTGTGAAACAATACAAATGTATTTGGACTGTTCCCAGGCTTTACTTGTAAGCTCAGAGACATTTAGTCAAACTATGATATCTTTCTCCATGGTTGGTTTTCGGGGTTTTTTTTGTTTTGTTTTGTTTGTTGTTCCCCTCCCCCCTCCTTGTCTCTGATTTCTTTGCATGACTAAATACCTAGTTTTTGCTTTTCTAAATATAAAATTTATTCTGTGATGAATCTGTAAGTGTCAGGAACAGCAGGAGAAAGTAACTTTTAAAACACAGGATTAGCATAAAACCTAATAAGCAAAGGTAGAGATGAAACATCAGTTTCCTTGGACGTGAAGATTCCAAATAAATGTGAGAAGTCTTGAAAGAAACAAAGCAGGAAAGAAATTAATGAAATACACACTTTTCATCATCTTAGGTATTCCCTGTGAAATGGAAAATATTGAACACTTGTACTTAGAAGCAGTATTGAAGCTGCTTGGAAATTGATTTGGACTTCTCGTTTTTCTGAAGTTAAACGTTCTGAATTAATGCCTCCTTCAGTAGCTGTGCTATATATCTTTGGTTTCCTGCTGTCTAGGCCTTTGTGTTACTATGATTCTGCTTGATCCCGCATGATCACAGACTACAAACACTGGGCTGGCTCGCTGTGCAAAGTCTCTGTACTTTATTCCTTCTCCATAAAATAAGCAATATAGCCTTCAACAAATACAGTAAACAAAGGCTATTTTCCTCTCATCACAAGGAGAATTGGCCTTGGCTCTGTTTTGTTGTTCACATCTATCCACTTAGGATAGGAAGTCTTTATTCTTTTTGAAGAAACTGACTTCCTCAAAACTGCTTAGAAAACTTCAGTGACATAGTGAGCTCGTAAATCATTAATATGAAATATTTATCTTTGAAAACAATCTATTTATATAGTATAATGTAATGAAACCCCTTCATTAAAAGGCAGAATGTCACTGTGTTCCTTCTGCATGTTAAAGAGCAAGTACAGAGAGAGGGCAATTGAATTTTTCCCTGAATGGTTAATTGCAGGAATAACACCTCCATCCCTGGGAAGGTGGTGGAACGGTTCATTATGGAGGCCATCTCTAAACATGTAGAGGAAACGAAGGTTATCGGGAATAGTCAACATGGATTCACTAAGGGGTAATCATGTCTGACCAATCTGATAACCTTCTGTGATGGCATGACTGGCTGGGTGGATGAGGGGAGAGCAGTGGGTGTTGTCTACCTTGACTTCAGCAAGGCTTTTGATACTGTCTCCCATTGCATCCTCATAGGTAAGCTTAGGAAGTGTGGGTTAGATGAGGGGACAGTGAGGTGAGTGAAGAACTGCTCGATGGCAGAACTGAGAGGGTTTTAATCAGCAGTACAGAGCCTAGTTGGAGGCCTGTAGTTAGTGGTGTTCCTCAAGGGTGAGTACTTGGTCCAGTCCTATTCAATATATTTGTGTCTTGGATGAAGGGACTGAGAGTACCCTCAGCAAGTTTGCTGATGACACTAAGCTGGGAGGAGTGGCTGACACACCAGAAGGCTGTGCTGCCATTCAGCGAGATCTGGACAGGCTGGAGAGTTGGGAAGAGAAGAACCTGATGAAGTTCAATAAGGGCAAGTGTAGAGTCCTGCACCTGGGGAGAAATAACCCCAGGAACCAGTACAGGCTGGGGGTTGACCTGCTGGAAAGCAGCTCTGCAGAGAAGGACCTGGGAGTACTGGTGGATGACCAGTTGACCATGAACCAACAATGTGCCCTCGTGGTCAAGAAGGCAAATGGTATCCTGGGGTGCATTAGAAGGGGTGTGGTTAGTAGGTCAAGAGAGGTTCTCCTCCCCTTCTGCTCTGCCCTGGTGAGGCCACATCTGGAGTATTGTGTCCAGTCTGGGCCTTCTCAGTTCAAGAGACGGGGAACTTCTGGAGAAAGTCCAGCGGAGGGCCACAAAGATGATTAAGGGACTGGAGCATCTGCCTTACGAGGAAAGACTGAGAGAGCTGGGCCTGTTTAGCCTAGAAAAGAGAAGACTGAAAGGGGACCTTATTAATGTTTATAAATATCTAAATGGCAGGCGTCAAGAGGATGGGGCCAGACTCTTTTCAGTGGTGGCCAGTGACAGGACAAGGGGCAACAGGCACAAGCTGGAACACAGGAGATTCTGCTTAAACATGAGGAAAAACTTCTTTACTGTGAGGGTGATGGAGCCCTGGGACAGGCTGCCGAGGGAGGGTGTGGAGTCTCCTTCTCTGTAGATGTTCAAAACCCGCCTAGATGCTTTCCTGTGCAAATTGCTGTAGGTGAACCTACTCTGGCAGGAGGGTTGGACTAGATGATCTCCAGAGGTCTCTTCCAACCCCTACCATTCTGAGATTCTGTAATTCTGTGATTTTTAGCAAGGAGTAACCATGATATGATTTCCTTCCTTCAAGTTTTTGCATCTTTGCTATTGTCCACAAAAGAGTTCTTTTACAGAGCACCATGCCTTCCTCTCAACTACTGTATTGCACCATATGGTACCACACAGTAAGTCTGTTTTCCTGCCTGCAGTTATATGACCACATCACATATACCTGTACTGAAGGGCTGCTAGGTTTGCTCATGCTAGTGCTATACTAACCACGGCAGGTACTTACCTGGTGAGTTAAATGCTTTTATGGCTACACAGCTGGTATTACTGAGCTAGTTTAGTACTAGCTCAGGCGTGACTGCATAGAATTGTGGAATCATTTAGTTGGAAAAGACTTTTAAGATCTTCAAGTCCAACCATAACTATAACACTGTCAAGTCCACCACATGAACTTTGTTACAGTGACACTGGCATTATGTATGGCCATGTGAAGCAAAACAAGGCTTGTATGAGAGTGCCCTGAGACTTACTGCTGTTGCATATTAAGAGGGCTCGCCTTTCTTGAGTGTTGCAGCAGTAACTGCCTGGATTAATGGGAAGAAGAGGAACAGGCCTACAAGATGCATTTCTGGTGGGAACAGAGAGGTACAGTGGTGGTAGTGATGTCATTATATGCCCCAGGGATATAATGCCCTTTCCTCTCCTTATTATCAGGCTCAGTCAAACTGAGTTTACTATTGATTTCTAGTGCCTCTGTACAACTGCAATCTTGACATGTTTTTGAGATTGTTTTGGAGCTGGAAAAGAAAGAGGTGGTAGTTTGCAGTTAGGAGCCTGAAGGGCTGGCCTGATGGTGCCTGTATAAAAGATAAGACTTGTATTCATGCCATTTTTGTTGGAACGGGACCTAAGCTGGGTGTTCAACCTTGGTGTTGCCCTATTTTGATGCAGACATATGCAAACCTTGTAGTTTATTATCATTATGCAAATTTTTAAAGCAGTCGGTCACTCCCTGTCTTTCTGATTCCTGGTATCCGTAAAACATTTCAGGGGAGGTTTAGATACCTACAGAAATTTCACCTATAGAGGGATATGGCCAGATACAGTACTTCCTTTTCTTAGCTGCTTGCTTCAGATCTCTTAGCAGTAGTTAATGGACACCAATACCTTTTCTCTTTCTGAGGCGGTGGATCAGGTGTGGGGAGAAGCTGATACTCCTGATGGTGTGGCTATCTGCTGTACACAGACTTCTCCCTAGAGAATTGTTCTTCGTGTTCTGTAGAAATTGGTAGCTCAGTGGCTTGTAAGGTTGAATATGTTTTTTGACTGTCTCTTGCTGTTCTGTACCATGAAAACAGCTTTTCCCCTTTATTTTTTGTTTCTCTTCCTGTAATCTACTTTTCTTCAACTTCATAGGCATATTTGACCAAGTGTATCTTATTTTTCTCTATTACCAAACTATGCCCTTTAATTCTGACCTTTGTCACTGACACTCTGTTATCGCTTACCTGATAGACTGTATCTAGTGGAGTCTAGCACTGTTGCAATTGTTTCTGATACGCAGACAGAGGGGAAAAAAATAGTTGTTGGTGGCCCTGAACCTCATACAATTTTATTCTCAGTATTCAATGACCATCACTGAAAGGTTAGAATTTTGAAAAAATTACAATTCTCTTTTCTTTTTTTATCCTCATGACTGCTGTGAATTTTTTTCAGTGAGTTACTCTGGGAAAATAAATGGTAGTTTATTTTTGCTTTTTTAATTTCTGAAGTATTTCTTCTGAGGAAAGAACTACTGTGAAATATATTAGCAATACCAACTGTGTTGCACCTTTTTGAAATCATAGAATCACAGAATGGTTTGGGTTGGAAGGGACCTTAAAGATCATCTAGTTCCAATCCCCCTGCCATCAGCAGGGACACCCTCCACTAGACCAGGTTGCTCAAAGCCTCATCCAACCTGGCCTTGAGCACTTCCAGGGAGGGGGCATCCACAACTTCTCTGGGCAACTTGTTCCAGTGTCTGACCACCCTCACAGGAAAGAATTTCTTCCTAATATCTGATCTAAAGCTCCCCTCTTCCAGTTTAAAGCCATTTCCCCTTGTTCTGTCATTAACTGCCTTTAGGAAAAGTCCCTCCCCAGCTTTCTTGTAGCTCCTTCAGGTACTGAAAGGCTGCTATAAGATCTCCCTGGAGCCTTCTCCAGGCTGAACAGCCCCAACTCTCTCAGCCTGTCCTCATAGGAGAGGTGCTCCAGCCCTCAGATCATCCTCGTGGCCTCCTCTGGACTTGTTCTAACAGGTCCATGTCTTTCTTGTGCTGGGTGCTCCAGAACTGGACACAGGACTCCAGGTAGGGCCTTATGAGAGTAGGGTAGAGGGAGAGAATCACCTCCCTTGACCTGCTGGCCACGCTTCTCTTGATGCAGCCCAGGATACGGTTATTTGCCTTCTGGGCTGCAAGCGCACATTGCTGGCTCATGTTGAGCTTCTCATCCACCACCACTCCCAAGTCCTTCTCCTCAGAGCTGGTCTGAAGCCACTCATCACCCAGCCTGTATTTGTGCTTAGGATTGACCCGACCCAGGTGCAGGACCTTGCATTTGGCCTTGTTGAACTTTATGAAGTTAGCACAGCCCCACCTCTCAAGCCTGTCAAGGTCCCTCTGGATGGCATCCTGTCCCTCCAGCATGTCAACTGCACCACTCAGCTTGGTGTCATCGGCAAATCTGCTGAGGGTGCACTCAATCCCCCTGTCCATGTCTGCAACAAAGATGTTGAATAGTCCTGGCCCAAGTACTGACCCCTGAGGGACACCACTTGTCATCAGTTCCCACTCAGACATTGATCTGTTGACCACAACTCTTTGAGTGTGACCGTCCCATCAGTTCCTTATCCACCGAGTGGCTGCCCATCCATCAAACCCACATGTTTCCAATTTGGAGAAAAGGATGCCATGCGAGACGGTGTCAGACGCCTTGTACAACTCCAGGTAGATGACATCAGTTGCTTTAGCCTTATCCACCAGTGTTGTAACCCCATCATAAAAGGCCACCAGATTGGTCAGGCACGATTTGACCTTGGTGAAGCCATTGCTGGTTGTCACCAATCAGCTTCTCATTCTCCATGTGCCTTAGCACAGTTTCTAGGAGTATCTGCTCCATGATCTTGCCTGGCACTGAGGTGACACTGACCAGCCTGTAGCTCCCTGGGTCTTCCTTGTTACCCTTTTTAAAAATGGGGGTTATGTTCCCCTTTTTCCAGTCTGCAGGAACTTCACCAGACTGCCAGGACTTCTCTAATATGATGGATAGCGGCTTTGCAACTTCATCTGTCAGTTCCCTCAGGACCCACGGATGCATCCCATCAGGTCCCATGGACTTGTGCACAAAACGTTATAGGTTTTATAATAAAGAGCAGGGGAATGGATGATTTGGTATTTCTTCAGTTTGTTCTGAATGTCAGAATTTACAGACTTGTAAATTGGAATAAGGTTGTGCATAATTAGTCTGTTATAATACCTAGAATAATCTTGGAGAGGGGAAGCAACATTCAACTAGTAGGCTAAAGCACTGAGTTCTTGCTTTATGGGTTGGGCTCACATAATTTTTCTCTGTAGTATGTAAAGAAGCAGCTGCTCTGATTCAGGGCTGACATTATCTTTCATGGTTCGGACTGCTTCCAGTTTTTATTTTTGTTTTTGCTGCCTAGACAGAGTCTGTGCAAAAACTAGTATTTTTTCTGTTGACTGTACGTTTGAAAAGTGCATCTTTCCACAGATAAATCCAGAATGAAATATGGATCAGATCTTGTTTACTATAAAATGGGTTTGGACATTTTTGATAAGTTTTATATCTAGGTTCCTACATTAGGTTCCTCTTTCTAATCTCAGTTTTCTTGGTTTTCCTCTTGAAGTTGTGTTTGATCTGTTTCACCCTATGCTTAGTCTGCAACAGTGAGATGATACACTCAGTTTGTATGGAGTGAGTTTTGAGTTGCCTGTGTCTACTTAAACTTATACCAATAGTTTGTTGAGTATGTGGGGTGCTACAGGCAGATACATAGTCTGCTCCGAATGCTGGGTGAGAGCAGAACTGGTAGAATCACAAATGCATTTATGGAGCACAGAGACAAAAAACTTATTCAGCTCGTCAGGTGCAATGAGAGCGGTAGATGAATATGTAGCATAGAATAAAAACACCTAGAGGTATATAGGAATGAACTGAATGGTGTGGTGTCCATGTTTGTGGAAGTTAGTGACTGTTTTCAGTAATCTTGTTGTAGGAACATGCACTTAAAACTGTGTCTTTTTTGCTCTCTGGCATGGTGGTCACCTCAGTAGATGCTGTTGTGCATACTCCAGTGTATGAATGCTCACCTTTCTTCCCACAGAGCTCCCTTATGCTCAGCTTCTGGATGAGACTTACCAACTGGGAGTATTTGGGCTTATCTGTGTTTGGGAGCCTCTGCCTCCAGGCAGGAAAAAGTATTTCAAAAAACAAACCCATACCAAATGAACTAGGAAGCCATTGGGGTGGAAAATAGAGTCTGATGTAGTGGGGTTATTGAAAGCAACTCTTGACTTGGAAGATGGGGTTTTGTAAAGTTTTCTTGTAACAGTGAGGAACCCTAAAGACTGAAAATTTGGTATATGTATAGCTTCAGTGCTTGAGCACCAGAAGCTGATAACGAAATATAAGACAAAAAGTGACTGACTGTGTTGCCCTGTGTGTGTGAGAGATTTGGTTTGTTAATAATAATTAAAAATACATCTTCTGGTTGATTGAAGGACTCCTGCTATTAATAATGCCTAGTCTGAGTGGCTTGGGTGAGAATGAGAGTACAGACTCTGTGCCAGTAAACAAGAGAATGTAGGCATGTGAAGCAAATAAGCTACTAGCATCTGATTTTTGCAGACTGCTGCTTATTTGAGTGAATGGACCATTCCTTGCCTTATGGATGTTTGCAGGATATGCTTTAAAAAGGTAAAAAAATAGCTTTGTAAATGGCTGCATTTCTTATTCTTTAAGTGATTTCTAGATGCTTGCAGTACTAGTACTCTAAGCATTAAAAAATATGAATTAATTTTCTTTCTATTCACGTCTCTGAATAGTGTAATAAGATATTAAAAAAACCCCAACCAACAACTTTTTATTTATGCATTTGAATTGCATAAGTTTGTCAAGATCACGTTTTCAAACTTTCTGAGGTAATGGTGAGGATTATAGCCAGGCCTCATGTCAAATGTTGCTAAGAATGAGAAGTGACAGTGTCTTACCAAGCTGGTGGCTGCTGACATGAAAGGAAGAAATAAATTCAGTAAGCAGCACTATGAAATGTTGAAAATATCTGCGTACCCACAGTACTGTCACCTCTAGGGTAAGCCTATGCTAGCTGCTTTCTATCTAGAACTCTGCTTCATTAAGCACTTCACTTGGTAAATAAGGTACTATTCTGCACAGTGTAAAATACCAGTTGACAGTACCCTCTCTCAAGGGCTGCATTGCCAAAGGCATTAGTGAATAAACTAGGAAATTCCAACAATGTTTGGCTAATGTAGCAGCACTAGAAAGATGCATGAGTAATAATGATGGTGAGGTAGCAGCTGCTAATACAGTTGTCAGTAAAACAAAAAGGTGGTAACAGGAACAAAACTTGAACAAGGGCAGGTTTAATATGTGAGTGTAGCAAATTGTTAGAAGGGAATTTGAGACTTAATACAAAACCTCACCAAGGTGAACAGAAACTTCATCAGACTTCTAATCAGATCACTGTCAGACAGTCCTGTGCTGCAACAGTGAACTTAATTTGTATGTGGAAAGCATGGAAAAAACTTCACTTGACAGAAACTTGCCTACAGTAATCAATAAAGAAAGTCTGAACAAATAATGGATTTGGTTATTTGATTTTCTCAGGATGTGATTAGACTAGCCCATGAGGAAAGGAAACGGATCCAGGAAATTTAAGCACTTCAAACCTGTTTTATTTTTCTTTATAAGGAAAGTGGCAAGTTACCTCTTTGTTGCAGTCCTGATCAGAATATGGGCCCAGCTGTTACATTTCCTTTCTGCCTCTTACCATATATTTTCATTGTGTTTGACACAAACAATAGGAGGAAGAGTTGGAAAGACAAGTTTAATCTTATGTGATTGCACAGTAGAGTACTTCCTGAAAATGAAATAAAAATACATTAAAAAAAAAATCATTTTGAATGTCTTTTCAGAGAGAATTTTCTGTCCCTGTATATGCAAACCTCTGTTTTAATCTACTGTCTTTGTCGGTGTGACTGTGCTAAAAGCAAAATTTTTTCTCACATATGGCAATTAGAAGGAACTTTGTCTGGGTAAAAGGGAAACTAAGGTTTAGGTGCAGCTCTTTTTCCCTTGAAGATTTTATTGTATTTAGCTATGTACACAGTTTAAATTATGCAAGCCTTGAAGGGCATGGAAGAGCATAAATAAATGATGTAGTTCAGAAACTGTTTCAGAAACAAACTTCTTGTTTGCAACCTGAATATTTATTTATTTGGTTTTGCGTTTGTTTTTCCCTTGAGTTGCTTAACTTCATTTGTTCCAAGACACTTTTAGGTATTGTACATGAATTGCTGTACACACTAGTCCTGCCGCGAGTATTAGTTGCTCCATTTGCCGAGTTGTGTGACTCCATCTGTCCCTTCTGCCACCCGGAGCATAGTTGCAATAACACAGTTTAGCTCTTGTGGCTGTGCACTTGTGAGAGACGAGATGAGACTGACTATCCAGACCTCTGGGGTTACTTCTCCTCTAGTGTGTCTGGAGACAGTGAAATACCTGAACTGAGGTTGTCACTGAACGCTGCTGCTGAAGAATGCAGGTGGGGTGAGTTGTACTCTTATCATCTCAGCTGCTGCTGTGTGTCCAGTCAGCAAACCAGGCTGTGTTGTGGGGCCACAGAGAAGGAAGGAGGCTGCAGCATTCTTCAGCAAATGGGTGAGGTGTTGGTCGACATGTGTCGACCTGTATGCATGTTCTAATGAGGAGCATTGTAGGAACAGCACCTAATGAAGTTAGTGCCACCCTTGAGAGCTGAATAACAGTAGATCTGTTTTTACAATTACATTAAGTGAAACTTGAAGATGTGAGGGTATTTGGGGAAGGTTAAAGGAACTCTGCTGATTTTGATCTAGTCTCTGTTACCAATTAATGCTGAGTGTTTGAAAAACCTACTCAAGCCACCCTTGTCATTCAGATAAGTGAGGTAGTGAGAACCTTCAAAACTTTAGCTCTTCAGTTTGACCAGCAGTAGAAGACTGTGTCCTGGGGTCCCTAATACTTCAAATGAATTACATAAAGCTATTGTTTGGCTCAAATTTCAGTAGGTAGCATTGGTTAAAGGAGCTGAACCATGGTAATTTTTGTCTGTTCATCCCTGCATGCATTCCTTAGATGATGATTACTGGGGTTAGGTTTTAAGGTTTCCTTTACATATCTGTTTTAATATTCTTACAGCAATTTTTTGTATCCCTTGATTGAGACTGAACAAAATATAAAAAGATTAATGCAACAAAGTTGACAATTTAAAAGAAAAAACGTTTGTATTAATTATTAGTGTTTGCAGAAACATGGTTGAAAATATAAGGAAGTGCTTTTAAAATCTGTACTAGGTCTGACATTATGCAACAAGCGTTTTATACTTTCCAGTGATTACATAGGTTATAATTTAAAATTAGAGGACTTAGAATTCCCATCCAGACCATTATTGTATATTTTTCTGTATTGGAAAATACTTTCTATAGTTAACAAAAAATATAACAAGCTACCTAGTAAGCTAATAGCCATAAGAAGCCCAGATAAGTTGTTGATGTGTCCAGAACAATCTTTTATGTTTAAACCTGAGTATAGATTTGTAGGTCAGTTCCCAATGCCAAGCTATCAGTTTGTAACTGATAATATAATAGTACCATAAGTGTACAAAGTCTGTGCTTGAACAGGAGACATAGCTCACTGTTCCACTAAAATTGGAACCAGTACTACTAGGCTTTTTAACACCTAGCTTTAAATTCTTAACATTTTTAATTACAAGCAAATTTTAATTATAATAAATATTACCTATTAATTTGCTTTCTGAGTGATCATAGAATCATAGAATCAGCTGGTCTAATCTGGCAGTAAATTATTTGTGTTAAGGAAAGACAGACAATACCACAAATACCTTTTGTTTTTTCTTTTGACTTGCTAGTTTTGTTGCTAACCTTTAATATTTCTGTCAGTTTTATATCTAAAAGATTAAATACACCTCTGAAGTCACACTTAGTATCAACTTTGTTTTATAATCAGAATAATTCTGCACTTTAAGAAGGTTGGTTTTATGTCAGCCGTTCTAAAGTAATGTTAATGCTATGTACTTAAAAATGCTGTTAAAATTCACTGTTTTGTACTAGGCTCTTGAGGTGTGATGGTAACTTTGCATGTATAATAGCAGTTTTCATGAACAGATTTCTGTGTATTGTTATTCAGAAAAGCATTGGATTTGTTCTGTGCCCAACATATGTTCAACCTAATTTCTGGGTTCAGCCTTGTTTCTGAGCTTTCCCTTAGACGCTAGGAGAGGTAGATTGTAATGTGATTCTTCACTGACCATCTGCAATTGCTGTTGTGAATTCTTCTCCTCTAACTTTATTTAGGCCTTCAGCAATAAGACACCTATTTTCTAAATTCTATTGAAACTTCTAATGATTAAATCTCCAATTTTTTATTATGACTGTTATCTTTTCTGATGCAGTCTGCTGTGCTTTATTGGCTTAGTACTTTCCACACTTTTGTCCCTCCCCTGTTCAATAGTTTCCCTACGACTCAACCCATTATTCCTCCCCTCATAATCCTATGTATCCACAACTTTTTCTGTGTGTGTATGTGTGTAACTTTCTTTTTCCAAGAGAAAATACCACCTTTTGTGTTCAGCTGCCATTTTTTACACCAACATTTTCTGAATCTACTCTCGCTCTTTTTTTTTTCCCCCCCTTGGTATGCGCTCAAGGGGTATGGAAGAGCATTGACTATTACTTTGAAATGAAGACAAAATGGAATAGGCCATCTGGAAAAAATTGTGTTTCTCTGAGTGCAGTGAACTTGTGACATTTATCAGTGTATAAACTGGAAAAAGTTCAGGAAACAAAAGGTCAGGTTCTGTTCCCTACAATTTTTTTTTTTTTTTTACCTACAATGTAAACTTTATTTGCTTTGAAAATTATTTTCAAACATGTTGACCCTTTCTTTGAATTAATAAAGTAAGAAGACTCTCCCATCATATAATTATTTGGTTGAATAATATACATTATCACTAGAGCGGTCTAGGCCTTGAATTATTTTAGAGAACAACAGTTAAAAAAGAGAAAACATCTCTCCAAGCCTGTAACACTAGGGCAAAGTTTAATTTTCTGATCTAATTTTGCATTTTGCCTCAAGAAACAGATGTGATGGAGCCAGTACCACTCACACAGGTAATAAGGAAAAAGCTGATAAAATATTATTCTGAAGCCGTATCCTATTTCCTTATTTAAAGAAGCCCTGCTACCCCCAGCGAATATTTTCCTATTCTTGCTCCCCTCACCCAGTTCCAATACAAACATCCTAAATACACGGGAGAGCAGCACCGTCTGGTGGGTCCTGTCGTTGCGGTGGCCTGTGCTGGGGGGCGTTTGCTTGCTCTTCCCACCGAACCAGTCAGGGACCCCACACCTGCAGCTCTCTTGCTGGTGCTGCAGCTGCCTTCTTATTTCCTTGGGATGGAGGCTAACACAAATTATAAACTGCAGGTCCTGCAGTCAGTTTTGAAAACAGCACTGCAAAAATGTAGTGCATGAATTTCCTACAGTTTGGAGTGAGTTCAGGATATTTAATAATCCATTTATTTATTTATTCTTAGAACTATTCTGAGAGCATTTCAGTTAAAGAGCGTCCTTTACAGAATTCCTCATTCAGGAATTGCTCTTGATTATCTCTGCAGTGCGCTTAGTAATAGTTAACACAGCTTTTTTTTGGTCTTTCTTCCAAAGAAAACTTTTTCAATTGTGATCCATTAGTCTTTCTGACTCTCATAAAATGATGCCTAAATGTAGTTTATTTTTGCAAGAATAGAAGTTAAAGCTACTTTAAGAGGTTGAACCAAGAATAATGGAACAAATGAGAAAGCTGAGATCTGAAAGCAGACAGATGTCAAAACAGGTGCTTGGTAATTTACTTGTTGTGAGTTATTTGCTAGTTTTAATGCAAAATGACAGAAAGAAAGACATTTACAAATCAAAGGAAGTCATATATATTTTCTGTATAGCGAAAGTATGCCTATTATGCTGCTTTTTAGTCTGCATTGTCTACATTCAGTGACAGTATTGCATTTTTATTGGATAACAGAGTAAAACGTGTGTCCACCTGGTATGTGTGAGTACTAGTGAGATCCTCCTGCATCAGCTGTAGCTCAGTCGTGATGTGGATGTTTGTGGTTTGTTAATTGTAAGGGAAGCTATAAAAGTTGTGGTGAATAATTCATACACTGCATACTGTTTGTTGTGAATAGTAACTAATTTCTGTGAATTAGTAGCTTGAGCCTTCAAAAAAAGAGAAAAAGATAGGGGGTGGCTGGGTGGTAAGGAAACACTTGGGCAAGTGTATAGTTCTGAGAAGGTCAGTTAGCTGCTGAACTGCTGAGTGTTCTGTGCTTTAGCTTCATCAGCTGGCAGGGTTTAGTTGTATTGTGCTTTTTTTTTCTCCCCAATCCTCTGGGAGGGTACTTCTCATCATCCAGTTTGTGTGCAAGAGCTTTAAAATACTAGGGGTTTAGTATATTAAATCACACATCTGAAGTGGATTATGGAGAGTGACACATACGAGATCCTAATCTGATCTGATTGCAAAATGTGAGATTTGAATATGTCCTGAATATGATGGGGTGGAACGTGTAATCAAAGGAGCTTTACCTCTGGAGCCTGGATTTAGAAAGAATTGTGTGTGTATATGCCAGGGAATTTATGCTCAGTCACAAACCCTTTGTGATAACTGTAATCCATAGCTTGTCTGCTTTCCAGAATACACTTGTTAAAATGATGAACACTAATCCAGACTGCCTATTGTATGATATAAAATTGCAGATGCAGATCCACTGCAGCAATCTGACAGTGGATCAGAGTTGGTATGAAGGCTGTTGCCAGGCTTGCGTTTGGAGAGGGCCCATCGATAACAGTGTTCCATTTGCTAGGACGGTGCACAGAAAAGCAAACAGCACATAGAGCCTACTTTATATAGCTGAGAGATCTCTGGGAGTAATTCAGTGATCTGACTTTATTGCTTTTCCCCTGTAGTAATATACCTAGTAGTGTGAAGTTCTTCACCTGTTTCACATTGAACGTCCTTTTTAGATTTCTTCATATGCACAGATGCACTTGTTCTGGTTATTGCTTCTTTCCTTCCTAGTTCCCCTTAGTGCTAAAAGGTGAAGGAGTCTGGTAATGGTAGAACATGTTGATGGACTGATCCTGGCAGTATACCTGCATAATGATCTTGCAACAGTGTTCTGCTGGAAACATTGAGTATACACAGCTGAAGGCAGCCCCACTTGAAGCTGGAGAAACAGAAGAGGTGACACAGTCCTAAAGCTGATGTAGAAGTACATACAATGCTGGTTGATATTAGTAAGGAGTGCTACCCACTGAATCCTTGAAATTACATGTGGACCTGAGTACACATCTTGAATTACAAAAATTCAATGGAAACTTTGGACTAGAATTATTTAAGGGGGTAAAAAAGTGTTTGTGTGATTTGCTTGTTTGGCTTTTTTTTTGTGTTTAAAAGAGTCCCTCACCCTGTGGGGGGGGGAAAAAAAAAAAAGGACTCCAAACTTGCTTTTAGCATCTTTGCAACCAGAAGTCTGTCAACACCTTTTTATAAATTACACTTTCTCAAAGGGGATGGGTAGAAGAGGGATCAGAAATATCAGCTTTTCCATAAAATATGCTGAAGTGTTCTAGTTTACCTTTACTGCATCTATCTATTTATGAACCCATGGCTTTTGAAGACTTCTGCAGTGTCTGACTTAATCTCCTGATCTGGAGACTGAATTTTTCTGCCCAACTTTTCAAAGAAGTGTGTAGCTCTTTCTCTTGTGTATAGATAGCCACATAGTCAGTCCATAGTCAGGGTTCTGGATTGCTAGAATTGCTGACTGCCTATATTTGCATCCCATTTTCCTTAAACATTTCCTACTTTTCCTTATAAGAACAAGCTTTGTGGAATTGATAAATAGTACTACACAAACTAAAATAAGGATCGAATGTGCTTGAACTCTGTTTCATCATAAGCACTATATTTCATGGTTTAGCTACACAGATATGAGACCAAGCATCATTTTAGTGGACATCAAGTGTGTCTTGGCATGGTTCCTTTGACCTCAGCCACAGCAACAGCATAGAGGCTGCAAGAAGCTGCTCATTTTCCTAATCTGGCTATTAGTGTATTTTTTTCCTTCTGTTAAATTGCATCCTTATTCTTGTAGGTTTCATTCTCCGAGTTTTTCACATATTTTATTGAAAAAAATAATGTGTTTCAAATATTTAGAAACGTATTGACACAAGAAAGTGGGGTATTGAGCAGGAGAAATGTACATGTTTGACAGTGAATTATAACAGCAATTTGAAAAAGCATTTTTCAGTCTGTAACCTATTTGTATATAACATCAATGGAGGGAGAACAAGCTCTCAAATCAATCTGAACTTCTTTGGTGGACTTCCCCTCCCCCACTATCTAACTGATGAATAGGTTATGTATACATGACACTCATCCTTGTTTGTTTTGTGATTTAACTTGATCTTAAGTGTTACGTTAGGGACATGAAGAATGTATTCAATTTCTCATGCACTTAAAGGCCTTTATGGAATTCCTGGCTTGCACACTGGCTAAACTTTAATAGCAAATTAATTTTCTGTCTGGATTACATTGAAAAAGTGTGTATTTAATATCTTAGCTCCTCAAAGCATGCACAGCTCTTACTTTGACAGTTGGTTTTTACAAGTGCCTGGGGAAAAAACCTAGTTTTTTCAATGAATAAAAACCTGGGTTTCTTAAAGCAAATGAACTTGTACAGTTCTAAATATTTTAATTCTTTGGGATTTTAATTTTTTTTTTTGGGTGTGTCGATTTGTGCTACCCAGAACTACTCGGGAACACATTGAAAGCAGCTTTTTAGCTTGTAGGAGCTTGCAATGCTATAGCAACTGAAGAAGAAATATTTAGTGTCCTTTTGATTGTTTTCCTGAGGAAAGCAGTTCTTCGGATATTTCCATGTTGAAAATAACATTTCATCCCCTGTGTCTTTTCTTGTTGTTATGGTAACAACTGGATGCACTAGTGCACACTAGGAAAGACTCAGAGGTGTTTTGATTTCATAGTATGCTTGATTTTGTTGTATGAAATCTTTGTGTGCAGGAAGGCAGAAGGGTGTCAGCACACTCCCTAAAGCTGTCGACACAATTGGCAAGAAAGAATTATGGTAATGCTTGCCATGTTACTTATTGAATGGACTTCATTGTAATAAATACAAAACTCTTCCCTCATCTGGCAGTTAGTCAAAACACAGGCATCTTGGAAAACTGTAATTTCATTTTGTCCCAAACTGTGGAAATTAAAGTGTGCCAGTGGTGATATGTAATCTCCAAGGCGTGTTATAAAGCTAGATAAAGCTGTTAGCTGAACATTTCTGTGTGTACTTACCTTCAGAAGAGCTTCAGCTGGTGTATTATATTAATGATGCCTTACTTTCATTCCAGGGTTCAGACTACTCAGTCTTTAAAAGGTTAAAGAAGCTGTTGGTGAAATGTACAAGGAATGCAGCCAAGAAAGCAAAGTTATCTTGGCCTGCATTGCTTACACTGAGGGTACATAGGAAAGGTTGCCTTGGGTTCTGTGATGCCTTTCATCCTGGGCAGTGCAGCATCAAAATGCATGCTTGCCCTCTGAGGCTTCGGCTTTTGTTCTTGATGTCTCATTCAGTCTCTGTATAGTTGTTTTGGTTATTTTGAGAAAAAATGTCGTGCTCCTGCTGTACTTAGCAACTGTGTTTTCAATTTTACATAGAGAGTTTCAAATGCCATTATAAACTGAGCTAATGACTACACCATTAAAATGTCAGTGTATCTGAAGATGGAGCTAATACTAAAAAAGTTAAAGAACTTGAAAGATTCTTTTTTTTTTTTTTAATAGTCTACACAAATTTAGAGTTTGTATAATTCAGACATATTTTTATTTAATCAACTAGTTCTGTATATGGCATGATCAGGAAAGGGCTTTCATTTTGTCATAAATTAAGATGCAAACAACTGAGGCTTGCCAGCAAAATGCTATTCACATTCTTGAAACTTCGTATTGTTTGGACACAATTTCCACAAAATAATAGAAGGAGAAGACAAGTATAGCTGCACACCCTAAACCCTGAGGACTATTTGTAAATTTCCAGATAGACTTATGCCTAAATACTGTAATTTTGAGTATGTCCTTGTCATTTTAGGTATGTTCTAAGATGGAGGCCTGTCCTTGTAAAAGTGCCTATGAAACAACTCTTGCAAAAAAAAAAAAAATTGCTGAGAGGACCAAACCCAGCTGGTCCCATAGGGGTGTCCTGAGGGAATTGGCTGCTGTAGTTGTGTCTACATTTAGTCCTTATCTGAGGCTAAACTACAGCACTTGTTCTGTCATCTAGTGACCCCTCCTAGTGACACCCAGTTGAGGTGAGAAATCATGAGAAGGAGAGCAGGCCTGTGGGTTGAAATGGAAACAGATTTAATGAAACAAAATTATAAAAAGTTACACTCAGTCTAGTCCAGGGATGGTGACCTTTGAGAGGAGGCGTGACACCCCATCCTCAGTAAACTTCTCACTTTATAATGCATGTGACATTTATGGTACACAATACACCTGTTATCCAGCTCAGGTCACCTGCCCTGGCTTTTGCCCTTCCTAGCTCAAGCACCTGGCTGACTCAAAACTGCTAATGGCCTGCATACCATGACTGGCCTATGATTCTATCCCAGTGAAACCAGGGCAAGTTGACAGTTGTCCATCAGATTTCCAAAGTCTCGACAGGCAGAGTTTCCAATGACTGCAAAAGGGAAACATCATGCTTATTTGTAAAAAAGGTAGAAAGGAGGACCTTGATAACTACCAACCACTGAGGCTTACCTCCATGCCTGCTAAGATCATGCAACACATCCTTCTGGAAGACATGCCAAAACATATGGAGGAAAGGGAGATGGTTAGAGACAGACAAAACACCTTCACCAGGGGCACATCGTTCCTGACTTACCTAGTGGCCTTTTACAATGGAGTGACTGTGGACCAGGGAAAAACTACAGATTACATCTACCTACACTTCTGTAAGGCCTTTGATATATGTTCTCCCACAACATTCTTATTGCTAAATTGGAGAGAGAGTGGTTTGATGGTTGGGAGTGTTAGATGGATAATGGTTTGACTGGATGGCTGCCTCCGAAGAGTGAATGGCTCAATGTCCAAGTGGAAACCAGTAATGAGTGGTGTCCCTCAAAGGACCCTGCTAGCACCAAGGATATTCAATATCTTCTCAACAATATAGGCAGTGGGATCGAGTGCTCCCTCAGCACTTTTGCAGATGACATCAAGCTGAGTGGTGCAGTTCATTCACTAGAGGGAAGGGACACCATCCAGAGGGACTTCACAGGCTTGAGGAATGGACATACATGAACCTCGTGAAGTTCAAGGCCAAATGAAAGGTTCTGCACCTGAGTCTGAGCAATCTCCAATATCAAGACAGACTAGGGAAATGAATGGATTGACAGCAGAGAAGGAGAAGGACTTGGAGATACTCAGTAGAGCTTGAGAGCTCTATTTCAGCCTTGCATAAGTCATATGGAAGCAAAGCAAGGTGGAAACACTAATTCTAGAACTAATTGCAGTTCTAATAAGGTCCACAGGTGGGAACACACTTCCTGCCAAAACTTACCTGACAAAAATCATTACTGTTAAAAATGGTGTGCCAGAGCTGGTGATATCACAGGTAACTGAAATTAATAATTGTGTCCCGAATCTGGAGAACTACAGTTTGTTGCAGAAATACACAGGAGTCATATTCATTTGCTTTTGTGAAGCACCAGTTCAATTAATCTTGCATTAAATTCAAACTCTTTTAAAATTGCAGGTGCAATGAAGCCTGAGGCAGCTGTTAATTTTGTCCAGAAAAAGGCCTCTCTGGGTTCACAGCATGCTTAGTAGAGTCTTTATTGAGTAGCACAATACTCAATTAGCAGGTACTGAAAAATGAAAGCTATTGAATAGACTCCTCTGTCTTGCTTTCCTGTGTGGCACTGCCCTCTTCAGGAGTGGCTTGTGACCCTTCTTGAGTGGTTGCAGGCAGATTCCTTGGCTGCTTCCTGCAGGGGAGTTGCAAATCACAGACACCTGAGAAATGGGCGGTGCAAAAACTTGCTTTTTGTAGCTCACAAGCATCTGGAATCAAAACTCCGTGTAAACCATCATATTTCTGAATAATTATGGCATACCACCTGTGGTAGTGTGCTGACATACTTCTGGGTGGAGTGATTGAAAGGACAGAATAAGTTGAGAAAACTTAAACCATGCTTGAGTGATAATGCAGGTCTTCAGAAAGGAGTTGCCATTGTAACATGGCATATCTGAGGGGCTTCCTACATGTAATGTCATTCAGTTACATCAAGGGATCTGTTCTGTAATGGTAAATCTAGATATAAACATAGAAACTTTAAGAATATGGTGTTGAACTTGGAGAAGAGATGATTTTACTGAGCAGAGGGAGCTTTAACAAGATTGGAGAGGTTAAGCAGCTGGTTTCTACTGCTTTGCAAGATGTATTTAATAAAAGATTGGATATTGAATAAACACTGAAAAACAATGGATGCTTGACAAAACAGCTAATATTTGGCAGAGAGTAGATTTGGTCCATTTCTGAAGGTAGATAGTGCCTGAAACAACAGAGATTACTTGAGAAATTGGAATGCTACAGCAAGAGAAACTGTAGCATATGAGCATGTGGAGATCCAAGCTGTTTTCCAGAAAAAAACAACAACTAAACAAAACCAAACATATGGGCCTTTACAGTTAGTAGAAGAAGAGAAACATCTTTACCTATAGAAAAGGTAAAAAAGGAAAGGAAAAAGCTTACATCAGTATTTACATTTGCAAAACTCAGTAAAGTTTGCCCAGTATGGACAAAGTTCATGAACTACAATACAACTGTTGTAATATTTCTTTTTAACAGGCATTCCTCCAGCAAAATGCAGAGTAGTGTATAAGGTATTTGACTGTTAACTTTGCATAAGTGGTGTGGGTTTTTTTGTTTGTTTGTTTGTTTTTTACTATCAGCTGTACACTGTCTAGTACCCTGACAGAACTGTAGTCTTAATAATCCTAAGGAAAGCCATTGACACAAAAGTAATTTTATTTGGTTCCAGAGGACAATTTTACATCCTTTGAGGCAAGCAGGACTTGACTTTTATGGGCAAATAAGGAATTGGGACAGATCTTACATGAAAATACACTGGACAAGAGAACACCTGTTGCTAGATAAATGTGTAAAAGCCTCTGACTTCTATCAGAGACAGTACTTACAAGACAGAGCCTGAGAACATCTTCCTGCTGTAAACAATTCAGCTAAGGCAGTGACAGAAATAAAAGTACAAAAGCTAAAAGGATCTAGATGGCTTCAGTTCTTCAAACCAAACCAAAGCAAAGCAAACCAAAGCAAAGCAAAACAAAGCAAACCAAACCCAGTAACAACAACCTTCCCCACCACCAGTGGAATAGATTCTTCAGCAGAGAATATTGCAAGGGGCTGGGAGAAGGCCATTGACTCATTATGTATGGACTAAAACTTGTCAAATTTCCATTACCTGCAAAGGAAAAATAACTGGGAGAAGAGAGCCTAGTGATGAATGTTTGTTCTATTTTGGAAGCTTTATTGGGTTTCCAGGATGTACTGCAGGAGGAGAGGAGAAAGGAGAGGAAGAATTACACAACCTATTTCTATTGCAAAACATTTTCCCCAAACAAGCTTGTTTTGTTTAGAAACTAAATTAAATTCCCTCAAGATGCAACTTAATTTGACTTGAGCGTGAGAATAGAATCTGTAATGTCTGAATTGTCCCTAGCCATCATCTCAAATTGAAATGTTTCCCTCTGGGAGCGGTAATACCGTTCTCTTTGATTATGCCCTCAAGTCAAAGGCATGTTGCAAGGCATCTCAGATTTTGTGAGCATTATTGATGAATTTAGTAGGTTTGGTTATAAGCTTTTGAGATTGTTTTGGGCTGGGAGAGAAATGCAGAAGAACTGTTCCTTTTCGTAGTTTCTAATGTGCGACAGAGGTTTATACTATAAAGTTTGGGGGTAGTTGGATTATTGCCAAGCACTCTAAAAAGTTGATTTGGAAATACTAGATCTTCATGCATAAGTAAACTAGGACAGTCTCTCAACAGAGTGCTCCTCCTATTGTATTTTGAACAGCCAGTATGCTTACACTGAACAGTAACAATATTGATGAGAAAATAAAAAGAAGAATTTGGTGTAAGGTCCAAATTTTGAGAGGTTTGTGGGGATTGAATGATAGGTAGACAGGGACACTTAATGACTGATACAGAAGAGAGACATCTTAAAACTAAGGCAAGTGAAACATATCCTTGAGAATTTAATTTCCCTTGCACAAAGTTTTACTGGAATCTTAGTAGGTCACTCAAAACAGACTCCTACAAACAGACCAAACAAACACTAAACAAACTAAAAAGCAGAATCCCAAGCCAAAGCCTCCACTACCTGAATGATACTTGTCCCCTGAGTATCCCAGTTCATGGATATGCTGAAATTTCACAGCTATACTTTAGTAAATGGAAACTCTTTTCTGAAAACTTGAAGAATCACATTGTATTGATTTGAAAAAGTTGTCATCCTAATATTAACTTTGATTTCATTGCTTTGATTTATTGCTGGTGAAGGCAAAGGAATTGTAATGCCCCTTTACCTTGTGGAGTATTTGGAAGGGAATACTAAGACAGTGTGATGGGTGACATACACTCCACTTTCACACAGAAATTAGTAGGAGAGTATTCAGGATAAAATGCAAAGAATGTACTAAATTGTGAGGTAGCACACCAAGTCATAAGAACAACATAAAAGTGCTGAGTACCCTCTATGCAATGAGCATCAGCATCCTGGACACTGAATCACAGATTCAGTCCTGCAAGAGTTATGAAAGACGAGATGATGAAATGGGGAGAGGATATTGATGTTTCTTTCTGATTAAACTACCCTTAAGAATGTCATATTGGCCCACAGTCTTCAAAACTTACGTGTAAATTATAGAAATGTTTCTAGACAATATATCTTTCTGCATTATTTCTCTAAATGAAGAAAGGCAGCAGTAAAGATAACTGAAGAACAGGGAGATGCAGTGATCCTAAGGAGGGTATCTAGGATTCTAAGAGGGATTAGGTTGCCTGTGGGACACTGCTGTTGCGAGGTCCTACGTCACACATTAAGTATATTAGGTACTCTGATGCTACAGCTTTTTTTGACAATCTATTTTTTTACCTGTTTTGATTCCCTCTGAAAGCCTGTGGTAGAGTTCAGTGAATGAGGATCTATTGAGCAAGATAATGCTGATGTCTACTGGAGAGTTTAGTCTGCACTCTGAAAAGGTCAAAGTATTTTGCAAGACAGCATGTATCTTGAAATGTTCTTAAGTGCACAGGAAACAAGCGGCATGCAATTTATTTTTCTTTAAGGTAGTGCTAACCTCTACTGGTCGTGGAAACTTAGTTTTACTGCTGTCTGTTATATTACATTGTTCATGGTGTCATTTTTAAAAAAATGATATGCTTTAATATCTACACTTCATTTTGAGATCATAGTCTAAAATGCACTGAGGGCTTTTACTGTAATTTAAAATAACCAGACAAAATTTCTGAAAACCTATCATAGCTGTGAAGATAAATGGAGAAATTCTGATGTATAGTTAGTTCTAAATGTAATTAAGATTCTTTAAAAAGCCAACAAAACTATAATGCCCAATCAATCTTGCCATAAAATCTGTATGGAAGAAAATAATTTTAAAGCAAGTATTAGTAATCTTAACCGTATTATCTACACAACTACATAAGAACACGATAGGTGTATTTTCTTAAACTTTTCTTGCTTGTTTAAACACTGAATTCCAGCTTAGTTCTGACCACTGTTATAAAAATTTGGGCCTCTAGCTCAACTTTCTCTAACAAGAAAACACAGCTCCATTTTCTATTGTATTGTTTTTGCTTATACAGATGATCAGCCAGCTTCATACTACCTCAATTTCAGACCAAAAATGTATGGGGTATAGAGCCTTTAAAAAAATATATATATATTTTTAATACAGATTTGGTGTGAATGATTTAGGCAAAAGAGTGGAGCTGAAATTTCCACTAGACCACAGTGTAATTACGCCATCTACTGCTGCACTTCTGGTATCACATTTGAATTGTCTGCCCAAGAGACAAATACCATTATGGGCAATACATAGGGATAACCTTAGCAGAGATAATGTCTTGGCCTGAGAAAGTGTTGTATACTTTAAGTAATGTGTGGATTTCAATGAGACACTGAATGTCAGTCAGTTGTCTTCTGTTTATTTAATCCCATCTTCCAGTGGCAAAGCTCACAAATACTAATATAGGACTAGATCATTACTTTATTCCTTTTCATGATTCAGTTCCTGAAGACAGAGGTAATACCAGATTTGCAAAGAATATGTACCATATATTTGCAGTGTAATGAGATCTAAAGGGTGATACAATGCAAAGTTTGGATGCAAAGTGGGTGAACGGCTGTGTTGGCTGCTAGCCAAGGGCTAGCCCAGTGAAGGGCTATCACAAGAAGACACTGAGAATCAGAAGAAAAGGAAAAAGAGGCCTGCCTGAGGTATGTGACATCCTTACTGTTGTGGTGGGTTTGACCTTGGCTGGACGCCAGATGCCCACCGAAGCTGTTCTATCACTGCCCCTCCTCAACTAGACAGGAGAGAGAAAATAGAATGAAAGGCTTTTGGGTCGAGATAAGGACAGAGAGAGATCACTCACTGATTAGCATCATGGGTAAAAAAGACTCAACTCAGGGAAATTAATTGATTATCAATCCAATCAGAGAAGGGTAATGAGAAATAAAAAGAAATCTTAAAACATCTTCTCCCACCTCTCCCTTCTTCCCAGGCTCAACTTCACTGGCAGTTTTCTCTACCTACTCCCTCCAGCAGCGCAGGGGGACAGGGAATGGGGGTTGGGGTCAGTTCATCACATGTTGTCTCTGCCACTCCCCTCCTCAGGGGAAGGACTCCTCACACTCTTGCCCTGCTTCACTGATGGGCTCAGCCTTGACCAGTGGTAGGTCCATTTTGGAGCTGGCTGGCATTGGCTCTGTCAGACATGGAGAAAACTTCTAGCACTTTCTCACAGAAGCCACCCCTCAAGCGTAGCACCTCCTCTACAAAAAACTTTGCCATGCAAACCCAGCGCAACTGTAATTCAGGTAATTCAGATGTATACTTTCTATAGGACAACCACCCACCTCTTTCCCCAAATGCAACTCTTTTTACTTGATTATTTGAATTAATTTTGAATTCCATTACAGAATCAGTGTGATGCTGCTTCTACCTATCTGTCACAGAGGTTTGTCCAGTGTGCTCTCAGGAACAGTTATAGGCACTGTCTTGCATTTCTAAAAGTCTTGCATGTTAATACTTTTTTGTTGGCACATAAGATTGAGCTTTAAGATCATGATTGTCCTGTTGACAGTGGATCTTAAGAGTTTATTCTAATGTACATATGGTTTTTTGCCACATCCTTCTTCATCCCACTAGACTGAGTAGCTGGAATTCTTTCAGCCTTTTGCAAACCACTGATTATTCTTATTGCCTCTTCCAGCGGGTTCACATCTTTCTTGAATTAATGCCCAGAACTGGGCATGAATCTCCAGCTGAGGGTAACTCCATCACTTAAATGAGTGAAGAAATTCTCATGGGAGATAAAACCTATTACATTACACACGTCCCTTTGGATCACAAAATGCACCAGTTAACTCCTAGATCTCTTTCTGCCGTGCAGCTACGTGTGAAGTCATCTATTACCCTACAACTGTGCAGCTGGTTACCTCTAAATGTAGAGCTTTGCATTTGCTTTTACTGAGTACTGCCTAACCTCCACTGTAGTGAGGAATTCAGTTAACTAGAATTTTGAATTCTAATCTGGTCCTTCAATTTAGTCCCTTCCAGATCGATTTTACCTGTAAATTTGCTAAGTATACTTGTTATTTCTTTCAACCAAGCTAGTAAAGAAATAATGAATAGTTCTGGGCTTGGGATAGACTTCTGTAAAACCTCACTCCATACCCTCTTCCAACTTGTCACTAACCTGCTGATAATACTTTTGTTATTTAGCTTATCCTGCGTGTTACTTTCTCTTGATTTCTTATTTCTTGCAAGAACATAATCTGAAACAGCTTTATAATTGAGGCTTAAAGTCAATATATTAACAGTTACTCTTTCTTCCCTGTTCAGGAATATCTATTCTCTATTAGTAGAAAAGAGGAAGTGGGAATAGCTTAATACTACTCCATGTGGCACTTTCTCATTCACTTTTTACCTTAGTGGTGCTTAAACTTTCTTGTTCTCTTGTTTTCTAGGACACTTCACTGTTCATGGAGGCACTGTCCTCAGTGTATTCAAAGGTGGATTTCAACAGCAGTGCCATCTTGAAATCATCCAACATGCTCTTTAACTTGCATGGCTAGAGTTCTTACCTTTCTGTCACTGGGGCTGGTCAAGTTAAACATTGATCACATCCTGAGAGAGGAGGGATGCAAATTGGGATTGAATACATCAGTCACCAAGAACTGTGAAACTTTCTCTCCATTGTGCATCAAACCAGCTTTTTGGGTGGTTGTCTGCTTATTAAATTACTTACCAAATAAGTTTAATTTCTCATTAACTCTTCAAAGATTGGCCTTTCTAGGTTGTTTTCTTTTCTTCTCATATTTTTTAAATTACTAATGGTATTAAAGAATAATCTAGCCCAATTTCTGCTTTGAGCTTTCTTTTTGAAATCACTGAAAAACTAAATTAGCCAAGTTGGTGTCTTCGAAGCCTTCCTTGTCTTTTGATTGCACTGTGACAGCTTGTACCTGTGCCCTTTAAATGTTACCAGCTCTTCTTATTTCCTGCTCTTCTTTTAGACATCCATCCCATGAGACCTCAGTGATTACGTCTATAAGGTTAAAGTCTGCTTTCATGAAGGCTATTGATTTTTTTCTGTGCCTTACTACCTAAGAACCAGAAATATTATTTTTATTCTTTCCTCACCTAAGTTGATTTCCACCTTTATTCTCTGTCATTTCCAAACTAAGCTACTATCTTGAATTTAAAAGATGCCCCCATATGTGGGAAGAACTAGCCTATATCCTGCTCTGTTCCAGTGCTAAACACTGAAATTGCCTATTACCACTAGCTCCTGGTGCCTGGCTGACCTTGCTAGTGCCCACAGAAAGCAGCATGCTGTCTGACCTTGCCAGCTGAATTTATATTAGATTTGTGCTGTGTTACCTTTCTGGTTTTCCTCTTCTGTTATTTAGCAGTTTTCAGTTACCTGGTCCCTTCTGTAATTTGGATGTAACGGGAAGTACGCATATTTGAGATATTACAGGTCAACACTTTTTATTGGTTAGCTTTCTGAAAAAAGAAGTATTATTCTAGATTTTACATAAAGTTCATATGAATTATTCTCCAGGAGGTATCAAATAATAATCTATTAATTAATAGCATTCTATGCCATTGTGTTTATTCCCTACAGTTCTTGCAACATAATAGCATAAGTAGAGTCGCCATTTCATTCTTTGAGGGCCCAGTGGCAGATTTGCTTGTAACAGTGACTGCTGGAGTACAAAAGAATGTTGTGCTGGAAAAGAGGAAATATATGACTGAATTATTTCCTTGCATGTGTTTGCAACTAGTGTTTAAAGTGATGTCTATCTTGTAATGACTATGCAAGTGGGAATGGTGGTGTTAAGAAGGGCAGAAAAATACATATTCATGTTTCTTGCAAATTTATCTCAAAAAATAAAAAAGAAATAATGGGATGTTCATCTCTCTCACCGCTTCATGATTTTAACTTAAGCTAATGGTATTTGAAAAGTATGATTTGCAGAATTTGGAAATCCCAGTGTATTGCCAGAACAAAAAAGAAGTAAACCCAGCCCTACAGCTGCAAAAGTTACAGTGAAGATACAGGGAAAAGAAGTATTTAAACATGAGAGTTACAGGAGCACCTCTGATCCTGCTATCTAATATATGTCAAACCAGTTGATATAAATCAAAGGCCTTTTAATATAGTCAAGTGTATATAAATACATATATATCTTGCATATGTACGCTGGAGCAGGTAGATGCCTGAAGGAAGCTGTGACCCTGTGGGAAGCCCGTGCTGGAGCAGGTTCCTGTCAGGACCTGTGGACCCCATGGAGAGAGGAAGCCACCTGGAGCAGGTTTGCTGGCAGGACTTGTGACTCCATGGGGGATCCACGCTGGAGCAGTCCCTTCCTGAAGGACTGTACCGCATGGAAAGGACCCAGACTGGAGCAGTTAGTGAAGAACTGTCAGTCATGGGAAGGACTCACACTGGAGAAGTTGGTGAAGGACTGTCTCCTGTGAGAGGGACCACACGCTGGAGCAGGGGAAAAGTGTGAGGAGTCCTCCCCTTGAGGAGAAAGGAGCGGCAGAGACAACGTGTGATGAACTGACCCCAACCCCCATTCCCTGTCTCCCTGTGCCTCTGATGGGGAGGAGGTGGAAATCGAGAGAAATGTTGAGCCCAGGAAGAATGGAGGTTTGGGAGGAGGTGTTTTAAGATTTGGGTTTGGGTTTTTTTTTCATTATCCTCCTCTAATTTAATTGGTAATAGATTAATTTCCCCAAGTTGAGTCTGTCTTGCCTCTGCCCATAATTGGTGAATGATCTCTCCCTGTCCTTATCTTGATCCTTGAGCCTTTCATTCTATTTTCTCTCCCCTGTCCAGTTGGGGAGGAGCAGTGATAGAGCAGCTTTGGTGGGCATCTGGCATCCAGCCAAGGTCAAAGCCATCACATACTTCAGGCACAGGTACCTGTTCAACCAATAGCTAAGCTATTTGGTTGTTGTTCATGTGTGTTCTGGGAAAAGTAGCAACAGAACACATAGCAGAGCTTTCCCTGTTTTCTGGGTGGCCTCTTGAGCTGATAATTTTTTCTTTGATGTTGGTTATTTTTACAGCTGAATCTGTTTTCTGGTGCTGGCAGTCAGATAGTGACAGGATCAAATCCAGGGAAGTTAAACAAATATTCTGTAAAATCTAGTAGATCTTAGACCTTCAACTGCTGTCCTAAGGTGCTGTCCACTTACTGGGTTTTTACTGATCTGTCTCCAATATTATTAAAAAGCAACTTGGCTGAACATCTGCATATCAGCTAATCATTCATGTAGTCCTCATCTGATCATGCCTAGAGAGGAAACCACTCTGTGTCTTGCTGCATGACGTTATTGAAGAGAGTCATATGTAGTAAATACACTGTAATAGCTAACGGAGATTGTCTGAGCTTGGAAGAATGTATTATTTTAATTAACATAATCATATTGGGGTTTTTTGACAGTTAGTGAGTTTAAATAAAACTTCCCTTTTGCCTCCTGGGAAAAAAGTGGACTAAGCAGTCTTTGTGTTTATTTCTCTAAACAGATGGTTTTTGTAGTCTGGAGAAAACAAAGTGAAATTCTAGCAGTAGGAAAGTGAGATGTTACAATATGTGCTCAACCTTCATTGTGTAGTTGTGCCTTGTGATAAAAGTGGTCAGATCATAGGAAAATTTGGATAAGCAGTAAGGGAGAAGGCTTGGCCATGAAAATTAGTTACTGTATTACTCTAAACATACTGGAGCACTGTGGACTGTATACAATTTGTACTTCACCTAAAACAGCCTGATGACCTGTAATGACTACGGTTTGAATCCTGTAATCTGAATTTACTTAATAAGATAATTAAATATCTGAAGTCAGTTCATTTAGAGGCTAGAATGGATTATGTCTCCACATTTACAGATTTCTGCCCTTCTAGTTGTATGCATGGCTGTACATTCTCAAAAGTTTTGTTATAGCTTTTCTGTCAAATCTCTTGTCTTAGCTTTTGCCATAGCAATTGGGACTGTGAAGAGCTTCTTGTTGTCCCTGGAACTGAGAAGAAATTATGAAATGCTGAATGAGACAAAATGGGTTTAGTCCTCATTGCAGTGTAGAAAAGTGCTCAGAAAAGTTAATTAAACTCAGGAAACAGACAGCAAGATAATTAAGATTAGGCCTAATTTTACATGGCAGGCATTCTGTGATGTTCTCTCAGAGACTAAAGGGACATAATGTAGAGAAACTCCAGGCTTTCAGACAAACTGTTGAAAGATCATTACAGCTGATGTTGAACAGCAAGACAGACTAACGTGATGGGGCATATGTTTTCTTTTACACTTCTTTAAAAGTAAACTTGTGCCATAAATGTAAACAAGAACTAAATACACAGTATTACTCGCAGTGTGGTATGTAAGTGAATCTGTTGCTGAGAAACAATAAACATTAACACAAAGAACCTGGATGCATTTGTTACTTCCTCTGCCAGAGCAAAGTCCGCTATGCTGCACCGCAGTTTACTGTGTTCTATAAAACTACTGAGAAAGGTCTTTTGTTTAAATCAGGCAAACAGCATTTATTTCCGTACTATTGGGAACCTCGGGCATACTCTGTAGTATTCCATTCACTGGCAGTGTAGCTTCCTAGTACTGACAGGAAAAGAAAATCTGTACAGAGGTTGACACAAAACCTCGTGACGTGGTTTTACCCTCTTACCATCAGGCTGATGGAATCCTCTCTGTGATGCTAGTATTGTGGCATGGATATAGATTAAATAAGCAAATAATCTAACACATCTGAGTGTGTATCACACATCTCAATCATGACAGTTTCATAATACTACTTTTTCTTACAGCTTAAGTTCCTGAATTCATAGTTACATGTAAATTTTAGCTGTCATCCTAAGAATATTTCTAGTTCTCAGTCTTTAGAGAAAACTTTGAAAACATAACTGAAACTATTTCTTAAAGGAAACAATTGTTTCTTTGGACAAAGGCACCCATCCTGCCTTTCAATATTTAAAGGGTGTTTATAAGAAAGATGGGAACAAACTTTAGCAGGGCCTATAGCCCAACTTTTTGCTTCAACCTAATTGCAAAATCTTTTTTTTTTTTTTTAAATGACTGATTCATAATTACTTAAGATTGGTGATATAAAAAAACCTGTTTACTTGGGAGTAAAGGTATTTCAGATGGATGTTTTTATGAGCAGTTCTTGCAGTTAGTTTACTAGTTGTGGACCATCAGTGTAAATAAATCTGGGTTTGACACAGAAGAAAGATTGATGGGATTACTAGAGATTAGTTGAATCAAAGTGGTTCATTTTCAGAATTACTCATCTGAACTACTCTGTAGCATATTCAGTTGCTGGAACTTAGTACATCAGCCATAATTTCGTTTTCATTAAGAACTGTTTTACTCCAATATTGCAATAATGAAGTATTTTATTTAGTATCAGCCTAATACAGAACATCTGAAATTACTGTGTTCTTCTCAGCTTGTCAGAGACAAAAAAACCCAACAGATGCTATATTTCTTAAAGAACCCAACCGTTAATTATTTTTAACTTGTAAAATGAAGAGCTCTACCAGCAAACTCTCTGAAAAGTTATTTGGTGTCCTGGAAGTCAATTGTGTCATTTTGATAGGATTAACTATGTCCTTCATATGAAATAAAGTGAGTGGACTTAAGCATTAAAAAAGGAACTGAACCTTAACTGTGTTACTGGACCAGCTCTTCTACAAAACAAAGGCTTCATATGTTGCCAGCTGTGCACTGAACAAGCCAAGCCTCTCTGCTTGCTCTGTGCTCCTAAGGTGGATGTACTCACTGCTACAGTGAAAAATGAATGTATGAACCTAGTGCAGCAATTTTGTTTTTCCTGTATGTCCTCTCAGTGTTAATATTTTAAGATTCTATATACATACCTATTACACACCCTCTCATCAGATAGCTGATTATTGTAGTATCTCTTTTGCCCTGTTTATACAACAGGACACAACTAAATGCAGCTACTGTACCTTGCTTACATATATTGTATTTTCCCATTATGGTAAAACTTGTGTTATCTTCACTATTGTCATTCTTTTGAACTGAGCATTCAGTCTCCCCCCTCTATTTGGCAACTAACTTTGTCCCCTCTGAATTTGAAAGCTTTTCCTTTTGTGTCCTGAGATTGAATGAAGCATTGTATATTGTGGGCGATTTGAAGTTGGACTCTTCTGTCAGAAGATTGTCTTGCTCTTTTTTTTTGTGGGTATGAAGCATTTTTGATGCTAGCTACTTACTAGTGCAGATGCTTTTCCTAGGTTGCTGATCAAGTCTTGGACTCAGCATATTTTATGGATACTTGTGTTCATAGTGAGTGGGTATATTTGTGGTTTTGGAAAAATATGTACCCATTCACTTATACCAAAAACTAAACAAACCAAAACCCACAGAGTTTTCTGTTTCACATATGCAGCTCTTTTCCATAACATGATTTATCCTGAGTAAATGGTTTTCTCCTCAGAGGTTCCCTGGGAGGTTTTGTGTCACCATTATGGTACACTCTGTATGTCTGACTCTGATTTTATGTCCTGCTATATCAAGGCCTGCATCTTGACACTGAATGTTTCCTTGAGACATTGTTAATGAGATTTCTTGTGCAGTTATTTCTTTCAAGGCTGGCTTGACATACATATTTGCTTCGTGCAGCTGTTAAGAGGCTAAAATTTTAGCTACTGAACCAGCTTTGGCTTTTGGTTGGCTGTGGTCCTGTGGTAGAGTGATATGACTGAATTCATGGCTAATGGGTGTAAACATGATGCTAGTGAACAGTCATCTGTTGTCAAAAACAGCCTGTTTCTGAAGTGTTTCAAGCATTTCATGCATAATCACACAGAATTGCAGGGGTTGGAAGGGACCTCAGGGGATCATCTAGTCCAACCCCCTGCCAAAGCAGGTTCCCTACAACAGGTTACACAGGAAAGTATCCAGGCGGGTTTTGAACATCTCCAGGCATGGAGACTCTGGGCAGCTTATTCCAGTGCTCTGTCACCCTCACAGTAAAGAAGTTTTTCCTTACCTTTGTGTGGAGCTCCCAGTGTTCCAGTTTGTGCCCATTGCCCCTTGCCCTGTCATGGGGCACCACCAAAAAGAGCCTGGCCCCATCCATTTGGTCCCCACACTTCAGGTATTTATAGACACTGATAAGATCCCCTCTCAGCCTTCTCTTCTCTGGGCTGAAGAGTCCCAGCTCTCTCGGCCTCTCCTTGTAAGGCAGATGCTCCAGGCCCCTCATCATCTTTGTGGCCTCCGCTGGACTCTCTCCAGAAGATCCCTGTCCCTCTTGAACTGAGGAGCTCAGAACTGGACACAATACTCCAGATGTGGCCTCACCATGGCAGAGTAGAGGGGGAGGAGAACCTCCCTCGAGCTGCTGGCCACGCTCTTTTTAATGCACCCCAGGATACTGTTGGCCTTTCTGGCCAGAGGGGCACACTGCTGGCTCATGGCCACTGCTGTCCACCAGCACACCCAGGTCCTTTTCCTCAGAGCTCCTTTCCAGCAGGTCAGCCCCCAACCTGTACTGGTGCGTTTGGTTATTCCTCCCCAGGTGAAGGACTCTGCACTTGCTCTTGTTGAACCTCATCAGATTCTTTTCCACCCAGGTCTCCAGCCTGTCCAGGTCTTGTTAAATGGCAGAACAACTTTGTGGTGTGTCAGCCACTCCTCCCAACTTTATGTCATCAGCAAATTTGCTGAGGGTGGACTCTATCCCTACTTCCAGGTCATTGATGAAGATTTAAACAAGACCAGGCCCAGGTCTCAATACCAACCCCTGGGAAACACTGCTAGTCACAGGCCTCCAGCTAGACTCTGCACCACTGATCACAACCTTCTGAGCTCTGCCAGTCAGCCAGTTCTCAGTCCACCTCACAGTCCACTCATCTATCTCATACCTTCTAAGCTTTGCTACAAGGATGTTGTGAGAGACAGTATCAAAAGCCTTGCTGAAGTCAAGGTAGACGACATCTACTGCTCTCCCCTCATCTACCCAGCTGGTGATGACATCATAGAAGACTACCAGATTGGTAGCCAGTTGTTTCTGGTTTGTGCAGAGAAAATCTGCAGGACACCCCCTTCCTCAAAGTCTGAGTGAAGCCTATGGTGTGGCGTCCTGCATGCTTTTGCTGCGGTGGTGATCAACCTTGCCCAATCCTCTCCGTCAGAGTCTGTTATCCTCACAACAAAATCAATACAGGGAATATATATGTTCATTTCAGTTATGTCTGTGCCTCTAAGGTAGTGGCATATGGTTGATTGTTTGTGATGATGAGGGCAGTGACCATATCACCTGGGGATGCCCTGATCCTGCCTCAGGGCTGGCTGAACATGAATCAGTTCATGAGTGTTCTGGGTGCATACACTCCTTCAAATCAAATTTGAAATCAAATCAGCACTAGTTTATCTTAACATGCTGGGTAGATCCCTACTGACATTCGTATTTTGCAATGTAAAACATGAGGTTTTGTGTTTATTGGCTGAGAAGCAGATTTGTATTCCTTTCTGTTTTTCTCATTTGCCTTGCTGTTCTTGCTTACAGAGCTTTAGCAATGTCCATCGGTCAATGAAGCCCTCCCCTTCCCACTCCCCAAAACTGGGAATGCTCTCAATTTCCAAGAAGCATTTGGCTCTTGCTGCTTGCACTGTGTTTCCTGGAATGTGTCACCAACTGCTCACTGTATGCTGGATATCTTTGGTCATGTTTGGCAAATGTCACTACTAGGCTTTACTGGAAAGTCAAATCCAGCCATAGCTGGATTTTCCTAAATAGCTTAGAAGTATTTCACAGAGAATTCTGTGTCTCAAGTACATTAATGCTTTAACATACAGTGGCAGTTTTCTCAGTTACTGATCTTGATAGTTCAGGACATTCAATAGCTGATTCATGTTAGAATATCAGATGCAAATAATCTTACACTCTTAGTTTGTGTTCAGTCTGCTTTTTTTGGTTGTTTGTTTCAGTTTTGTTCTCCCCGAAGCCATGGAACTAGTTCAGTTCATTTGCTTTATCTGTTTTCTGTTTTCCCAGGTGGTCCAGATCCTTTTGGCCTGCTACAGAACTGTTTTAGATACAAAGTCAACAGTGTTCATCAGTGGTGCTTTTTACTGTGGCAAACCTTGGAAAATGAGAATGCTAGTTTTTCAGACAATTATGGAAATATTTATTTGGGGCACTCTTTTGTGACTTCTAAAATCTGTCTTAAACTCACATTTTCTTAATCTCGCGAACACTGACTCATCCGTTAATGACACATTCCCCTTTTTCAAATATTTCTTTGTCACTAATGACTCACAGAAGTTACCTACCCACAGTGTCTTCTTTTGCTGTTTGCACTATTGTTTTAATTACTCTTATATCACAAAAGTAACCAGGAACTAGATGCTGTATTGCTTAAGATGTTTTTATCTGGTTTAGTGTGTTTATGGAGAGGATGCTCTAGTCCTGTAAATACATCAGAATAATCTATAACACCTTGGTAGAGGTGCCAGCAGATATTATGGGCCCTGACAGAATGTTAGTGCTTTTGCTTACATGTCTATGTATTGTATGGTTTATGTGCTTTTTCTCCTGCCTAAAATTTTAGCATGCCTTTTTCTAGAATTTTGCTTATAATTTACATTGTCGTAGTGTTGCATTTGTAAGACTGAATAATTTTATCTTTGGCTGCAAGTTATTTCACCTCTTATATAGCTCTTTTTGTAGCTTTGCAGGTTTGCTGGTACCCCACTGTCTATTTGGCATTCATTTTACTGTTTGCCTGCTGCTGCCTTGTGTTTGCATCTGGTGCTAGTCCGAGTTCTAGAAAACATTTATTTGTGCTATTTTTCATTGCATTAAGTCATAAAGTGCAGATATTTTGCTTTCATAGTTGTGTATCTTTTTCTTTGCTGCAAGTTTTAGCACAGTGACACAACTACCATGTGGCCCACTAGGCCTAGCATTTTCCATTTTCTTTAAAACAGCTCCAGCTGTTCATTTTGTTCATCTCTGTAGTTTTACATTTAAGCATTTCCTTTTGCATAGCTTCTGCCTTATTTTCTGCTTTTCCTGTATGATTAGTGCATCTCCTCTGCTTATGTGCTTTATGCTGTAAAGAAATGTTTTTCTCTCACCTTTTTTGTGGGTAAAGTGTGTTAGTACTCTAATAGCCTGTGTATTTCTTCCTGGTCTGGTTGACATGTTCTAGTTATGAGTATCTTTTCTTTTGCATTCTTTTTTGTTTGGTTTTTTTTTTTCTACCCCCCATCCCCCCCCCCCCAGTTCAGTGGAATTTTCACTTTGTTTTAATTTGCAGTATTTCAAACTGATTAATCCATAGCCCTTTTTTATCTGTCTTCTTGGTGAAAGGAATTTGTGATCCAGCTATGTTCTCCTCCTGTTTCTTGTCTCAATACTCTCCTAGTTTTACAACTATAGGGAATCATTACTAGTTGGTGAAATCTTTTCAGCATTCAAACTTAGAAGAAAAAACCAGCAAAGATATTGTAACAATTGAGACTTTATTCCTTTTTCTGTATAATCATTACTTAGTATGTTCTAGTGGGAAACTGTTGATTATAACTGTATGAATCTTACACTGCCAGCAAGCTGATACACTATGTTTTTTCCCCTTTCCTATCAAAGGCACTAAAATTGTCCTTAGGATTGTTTTTGTGGTTCAAGCTGCAGACCTCAGATGTCGTGGGCTTCCTCTAAATCTGAGACATTTCTGTTTTACTTGCATTTCTAGCAAAGAAACAATACAGCTTAATGATACTCTTGGGGGCTGTTTTTAGGTAGAAAAACAATTGTTGTGGAGAAAGAAACTGATTTCCTGAAATGAGAAGACTATTCCAGTAAGAAGTCATACTTTCCTGAGAATTTATTTGCATGTATTTATGTTTGAAAACCAGTTTTATTGAAAGCTCTCTTATGTATAATAAAAATACAGCTGAGGAAGTACGTGAAGACCAGGAAGCAGAAATGTAAACTCAGTGTCAACATCCTTTTTTCTAGATTTCAATAAACATTTTATAATACATTACACCTTATCATCAACTTCAATTTCCACTCTGAAGTTAAAGGTTGGAAAGAACACCACTGTTATCAAAGGGTGTGGTGGGTTGACCCTGGCTGGATGCCAGGTGCCCACCAAAGCCCACTCTATCACTGCCCCTCCTCAACTGACAGGGGAGAGAAAATAGAATGGAAGGCTCAAAGATGATGAAGGGAGTGGAGCATCTCCACTGTAAGGAACGGCTGAGGGAGCTAGGCCTCTTTAGCTTGGAGAAGATGAGACTGAGGGGTGACCTTATTAATGTTTATAAATATATGAAGAGTGAGTGTCAGGAGGATGGAGCCAGGCTTTTCTCGGTGATGTCCAATGTAGGACAAGGGGCAATAGGTACAAGCTGGAGCACTGGAGGTTCTATGTAAACATAAGGAAAAACTTTACTGTGAGAGTGCCAGGCCACTGGAACAGGCTGCCCAGGGAGGTTGTGGAGTCTCCTTCTCTGGAGACGTTCAAAACCCACCTGGACACGTTCCTATGTGACCTACTGTAGGTGATCCTGCTCTGGCAGGGAGGTTGGACTAGATGGTCTTTTGAGGTCCCTTCTGATCCCTGACGTTCTGTGATTCTGGGTGACTTGGTGAAAATGAATTTAATTTATTACCAATCTAATCAGAAGAGGATAATGAGAAATAAAACCAAATCTTAAAACACTTTCCCCCAACCCTCCATTCTTCCTGGGCTCAATTTTCTCCTGATTTCCACCTCCTCTCTCCCACCAGCACAGGGGATGGGGAATGGGGTTTGGGGTCAGTTCATCACATGTTGTTTCTACTGCTCCTTCCTCCTCACGGGGAGGACTCCTCACACTCTTCCCCTGCTCCAGCGTGTGGTCCTTCTCACGGGAGACAGTCCTCCACCAGCTTCTCCAGCGTGAGCCCTTCCCATGACTGACAGTTCTTCATGAACTGCTACAGCCTGGGTCCATTCCATGGGGTGCAGTCCTTCAGGAACAGACTGATCCAGTGTGGGTCCCCCATGGGGTCACAAGTCCTGCCAGCAAACCTGCTCCAGCGTGGGCTCCTCTCTCCATGGGATCCACAGGTCCTGACAGGAACCTGCTCCAGTGTGGGCTTCCCACGGGGTCACAGCCTCCTTCGGGCATCCACCTGCTCTGATGTTGGGTCCTCCACAGGCTACAGGTGGTCATCTGCTCCACCATGGCCCTCCATGGACTGCAGGGGGACAGCCTGCCTCACCATGGTCTTCACCACAGGCTGCAGGGGAGTCTCTTACATCTTCTCACTCCTCTCTCTAGCTGCAAAATGTGCTGTTTGTTTGTTTTTTGCTTTTTTTTTTTCTCTTCCCCTTCTTAATTCTGTTATCACAGAGGCGTTACTGATGTGCTCAGCCTTGGCCAGTGGTGGATCTGTCTTGGAGCTGCTGGCATTGGCTGTGACAGACATGGGGGAAGCTTCTGTCAACTTCTCGCAGAAGCCACCTCTATGATCTCGCTTGCTACCAAACCCTGACCATGTACACCCAATACAAAGGGTTTTGCTTTTCTTCTATTTTGTGACTCTGTTTTTTTTTATCTTGAAGCAAAAATATGGAATTCTGAATGATTGTTTAAAAAACCCTGAAAATTTACAAAAAACTTGTGCTCTTTGTCTAAGTACTTGACACAGTATGTCTTTGTTGTGCAACTGACCTATTATGCATGATCACACCTCTGGTTAATTAAACTTAAGATTTTAAAATTATTTTTCCTATGGATGCATAGTGTTATTGTTAGTGAAAGGATGGATTCTGTGTGGGTGGATTTTTTTAAGAATAAATGGTGTAATATCAACATAGTATCACTGAAAAGCTTTAAGATAATGAATTTCAGTAAGAAGTTATTCTGCTTCTGAACTATATGAAGTCAAATGATCGTCATGAAATTTCCATACTTAAATATTAGCAGCATGTCTTATCTTGTTAAAATATCTATACTTGCTGTATCTCTTTTTGGGTTTTTTTGGCAGTTATTTCTACTATGTGAAAAAACAACCAAGAGCGTAATTTCTCTGAGATGATGTTTTGTATGCAAATTACACCAGATTTTTCCGGCTTAAGCATGAATATCTGCTGATTTATTTACCATTGTGATGATTTATTAAATTGTAAAATGAAATGTGTAATTGCAAATGAAAGTGACTCAATTAAAATAATAATTAAAACCTAAAATCAATCTAATCTGAGCTGGACAATTTATGCTCCTGAAGTCTAATAAAACAAATTCCCATTTTCCTCCTTGCTTGATGGCACTCAGCTTTGAGTTCCATTGAGAAAGGGTTATATTTACTCTGTGTACGTGCATGTATATTTAACCATCTCATATGTATATTAAGGCATCTTTATGGTTTAGTAATTTAGATTAGACCTGGGTCCTGGAAACAGCCATGCTTATACTTAACATGACATCTATAGCTGATCTAAACGGGATTACTTGCTTGCGGTAAGTATGCGTGCTAACGCTTGGAGCATGAATGCCTTAATGTTTTGTGTAACTCAGTTCTAGTTCAGTAGAACCCAACTGTTTGTTAAAGAAGTCACATGTGAACCTTGTCTGAGATGACTAAGTTTGGAGTAATGTTGGTGTCACACTCTGAAAATACCATGCTCTGAAATTTCTGGAAATATGCTGTTTGATGGAAAGAATTTTTTTTTTTTCCTAGAAATATCTGCTTCAGATATATTTTTTTTTTATTAAGACTTCTGTGGTATTTCCCTCCTGGTAGACTGCTCAGGAACTTCAAGATTCAGGGTCCTTGTTTTTGTGCAGAGTGATACTTGACTGCAGGATCCCAGGTGTCCAGAGTGTAAAGATGAGGGTAACCCAATTATGTATATTGATGCTGCCAAGGCTGCAGTGGCCAAGAGTGCTTTAATGGCTACAGATTTGGATACAGTGAAGGTGCCTCTTTTTGGAGCTCAATTCAGGTGTGTTGAGACGAGAGCTCTTGGTATTTTGAATCTCTGTGCTTTGCTCTAGAAAATCTCTGGAGTATTGGTGACTGAGGGGATACTGAATGTATTTAATTTGGTAAATATGAAACTAAAACATTTAGAAACTAAGCTGTGGAGGGAACTCCTGGTATTGATCCTTTCTGGCATTAAAGTGTTGCTGTGGCTGGCTGGATAGCATGCCATGTTATGTTGGTAGTTTAATGCAACTGTGATCAAGGTGGTCAGGTCAAGCTAAAAGTAAAGAAAAACATTTCATTCATAAAACCTACTTAGCCTTTCTATCTGTGTTTAAAGACTCACATTACTCAGATTAATCGTGCTTCTCTTGCTTGCTTGCTTGTCGGAGCTTGAATTCCTACAGATAGCTCCTTTTCTCTGTCCCTGTATCTAGAGACTAAGCTATGGATACTATCCTGCTCCGTGTAGCAGAGTATTGGCCCTTGGGCCTATACGTAGCCTACAGCTTCAAAAGAGAAACCTATACTGGGAATGAAAGCAAGGATTTTGTAATGTTCTCTTCTTTCTTGTTGAAGATCAGTTCCATCTTCCCTGTGCCTTCTATGATTTCTTAATCATTAATTCAGTTAAAGTCACTCTGTCTGTTTTCGCAGCCCTTTCCTGATGAGAAGCTAATATGCTTTGGGTAATTACTGTCCAGAAGAATAAACAGAGCTCAAACCTGTTGCTTGTCTAAATCCTGAGCAGTTGGTTTTACCCAGTATCAGGTAGGTTTCTCTTTATCACTGATGAGCTATGCTATTAAAATCCTGATGTAAAGCATCATGAATTCTATGTAAATGCACCATTTGCTAATAAAAAATTACTGCCTAGGTTATGCAACATATTAATTGGTCCCATTTGAGGCTATATAATGATAGGTGGGTTGTGACATGCTTTGTTACTACCTTTGATGGATAACACAACAAATGTGTTGGTTCAAGTGTATGTTTTGCTTATTTAACATGCACAGTTTTCTCTATAATTTTTTCATCCAGCTGAATCAGTATCTGGATGGAAAGCCAAACTATACATACTTTTAAAGTATGTTTGCATTTATATCTTGTTACTGAAAAGGAAATTAGTATTATGATGTGGTAGGTAGTTAAGGTTGCACTGTCACTTCTACTTTACACCTCTATCTTCAGATGTTTTGTAGCAAAAAATACAGGTTCTGAAACTTGTTGAGTGCCTGTGAAAACTTTAAGAAAAGAGACTTTCAAGAAAGCTGTTTTTATTAGTAGAGAATTCAAGAAAAGTATGTAGTAAAACATACACTTTATCACTTGCATTTTTCTTATAGCTAATACCAGAAATGTGGGACATTGACAGTTGTAGTTTGACAGAACAATAGTTCCTATTTGATAAATGCTTTAACTGTTGCAGTGAAAACTAGTTTTTCTTTGGAAGGTCTGTGCTTCCATATGGGTGCCTCAGTAGTTAGATTTTTTGAAAGGACTTAGCACCCAGCGGGACACAGTGAAATGCTAGGAGCTGCTGGATACTGAACTCTGAAATTCTGGCCCAAGTTCAAAGTGTGCAGCTAAAGTGTTGTACTTCAAATACGCATGATACTTCCAGCCATGCTCACAGAGCAGGTGCCTAACTGTTCTGAAAATCTAAGTCTGTGAGCTTGAGCACCTGTCTCTTAAAATAAAGAACATGACTCTATTAAAATGAGAGAACATGAATAAGATTCTGATTTCAGTGTTTTATGGCAAAGGTTCCACATGTTATAGCTTGCCAGCAATGTGGAGTATTGGTCTGTGGTATTGATGTAGAGATGTGTATATTTTGGTTTGAACCAATTGCTATGAACAGGACCAGGTCCTTCCAAAGCAGGAAATACTTCCTCACTGTATTTACACTCTTTTAAGAACAAGTTGTTTTATAATATGGATGGAGACTTTCCTAACCATCACTTAAAAGCACAGGAATTATCCTTTCTGAGTTTCTGTCTTCTTTTCAGCTCTCTCCTTGCCCTATGAATCATAGCCTCTTCTCATCCTATTTTAGGACTGACACAGCTGTGAGACCTCCAGAGGCACTCACTGTACTGAGCTAACCCAGGCAATATAGGACCTGCTACCAAAATCCAACTTGCTTTCTGCTCCCAAGTGAAGTCTCATTGCTTGTGAAGCAGTGCAGCTGCAAGGGTATTGAGACTGAGGCATGGAAGCTTTATCTTGGCACGGGTCTGTTGGCTGTGGAAGAATTAGTCTTGTCTTATAACACAGATGTAGCAGAGAATAAGAGTCTTGATAGTTATTTCCTTGTGGATTGTAGTGAGAGGGTATATTATTTTTATCTTCTGTATTCAGTGAGTTCAGTGTATTCTTATTCATTAGGAAAATTTTATCCATACTTACACAACATGAAAAGGGCATTTTAGCCAAAATCTTATTCTTAAAAAGAGTAATAAATGCAGTCATTCAGGACGGTGAAAGGCAAGGAATGTAAATTATGTGTAGCTCAGTAAAATACTTTTCCATACATTCTCTGTTTCCCAGCTACTCGCAGATCTGTGCTCTTTGTCTTAGTCACTCTAGTGCCATAACAGGAGCCCAATTTAGTTATTTTCAAGGAGAGGAAAAAATGATTGAAGAGAAGCTCTCTTACCATACACATTTCAATTATAGCCTATGTATACCTATGCATGTAGCTGCTTATACTAATAATCTGACCTTTATAATGCAGAGATGGCCTCTCAGAGAATGACTAAGGTGACTTTATGGGGCTAATAAGGGTGACATAATGATTCCTGTCTGTGTCTTTAACAAACAACATGGTCACAGTTTTTTGCTCTTCCTTATCTAGCCACTCAAGATAAGCTTCTTAGAAGTGATGAGCTTCGGTTCAAAGTTCTCCAGTAAGAGATTTTTTACCCCCAATTATTTGTCTAATTATCAAGTAGAGATGTAAATGAGGATCTTCCTGTCATCTTGTTATAAACTGAGGACATTCTCTTAAAATAATTCGGTTTTGCCTACTACAAATCCCCCAGATACCACAGGAAGGAATAATGTTATGCTCTTCTTGTATTTGTGAATTGGTCTTATTTTTGGCATTGATGTCAAAGTCTACTATAAGTATTTGCATTTGGCCATAAAGAAGTTGTCATCATCACAGTACAGTAATAGCTTTGCATGGGACATTATTGTTGTCACACTAACACGCAACACACAAACCCAGTGATGTGCTTTTTGTGATGACATGGACAACTGTTATTGTCTCTTGTCAAATATGGTTTTGCTTACATAAATGTTTTTGACATTTGATTGTTCACATTTTAAACAAGGAGGCTTTTAAAAAACATATGTTGCTTTCCTGGCCTTGGTGGGACAGAATCACGGGCCAGCCACGGTGTGCAGGCCGTGAGCAGTTCCCAGTCAGCCAGGTGCTCAGGCTAGGAGGGCCAAAAGCCAGGGCAGGTGACCCGAGCTGGCCAACGGGTATATCCCCCACCATAGAGCTCAGGCTCATTAGAAAGGGAAAGGTTTGCTGAGGATTCTTCTGCTTTGCCTCTCAAGGAGACCCACCACCCCTAGACTGCGATGAGTATAACTTTATGTACTTTTGTTTCATTAAATATGTTTTACTTCAACCCAGGGGCCTCCTCTCCTGGATTCCCCTTTGCAGCTGGGGAAGGGTCATTGAGGGATAGAGTAACTCCCTCCCTTATTGCCTAGGTGGGAGGGGGATGGGTGGGGTGTGCGAGCAGCTTTGTTGTGCTTTTCTACCAGCCAAGCTAAACTACCACAACTAAATAGAATCAGGTTTTATGCAAATCAAAGCCCCAGTGCAGCTCTCCAGTGATAACTGAGAATAACTCATTCTCTTCCAAATAACACTTACTTGCAAGTACATCTTGCTCTTATCAAACTAGCTAAGGTTTACATTGTACAAAAGAAAAGATATCAACAAGAGCTCTGAATCATACTTCCAGCTATCATGCCACTTTTGTCTACTATTACCTTTAGTTAAAAGGAAGTCACTGTGATTTTTATAACTTCATTTGAATGGATAAAGCATTTCTCTTGTGAAGAAATATACGTGAAAATACAAATGCATGTCACTTACAAGTATACTCCGCGTGGTATGCTGTTGGGTGATTAGGTATTTTAAAATTGACAGTAAGTCTTAATTATAACTTACTACCATGAAACTTTAACATTTTCTTAAGCTGATTCTTTTCTATGGCATCAGTATTGCAGTCAAGATGCTGATGCTAAATTAATGTGGGTGTCATGTAGGATGTTTTAGGGAGTACATCAAGTAGGTTTGAAACTCTTTGCCAGTTGTAGATAGGAACTTTCCTTGAATGTCAGAATGAAAAACAGTTATTTAAACATGTTCCTTGACTAGAAGAGCTTATTTTGGCAGTGAAATAAATTAATTGTTGAAATAAAAGGGAAATAAATACTTTGTTTCCAAAATTCAGTTATCAGAAGGGAAATAACACCTGGAGAAATTAACCCAAATAAGAAATACACTAAATCTAAATCTTCTAAATGTTTTACAGTAAATAATAATTCAAGTGTAGTCACTAGGGATATGCCTGTATCACTCCGGCTTTAGTAATGACAAAATGTCATCTGTTTTTAATATAAAGGTGCATTAAAGGAAAACAGAGCTGTTAGCAAACATATCCTGGATGACATTCATGGCCCCAATGAATTGCCTTAAGGCACTGCAGTAATTAAAAATTTACTTCAGAAGAGCTTATTATTCCTTGATTCACAGTTACTCTATCAAAAGCCTCCTGGACCCAAACATTATGAAAACATGATGCCTCCATTACTTGCTTGATTTCTGACTTAAATCTTCAAAGGAGGTGTAAAACTTTTTCAAACCATGCAGATAAAAATAATGAATAAAAAAGACTTAGTGAACATTTAGAAATAAAATAATTAGGCCACAGTGGATGCTTTCAAAAATTTAGCAGCTATTCCAGTATAAAAGAATTAACTTGTGTGCCAGATTTTTCAAATCTAATATTTAGTTAACCAGTCATTTCTTAAAGCATATTAGTAATACTGAGGAGAGAAGTTAACTGTGTTAAGGAAATAAGGGTATTTAAGTGTGAATAATTAAACAAGATTTTACAATATAGAAAACTGTTAAAAAGTTAGTGGTAGAGGACTTAGGTTTTTGTCAAGGGATTAAAAAATTAGATGGCTATTGAAGGGCTTTCTGGAGGGCTAAGTTTTATTTAAATTAGTTAATCTTACCAATTTGTGGAATTTCATTAGGGATTGGTGAGGTATTTTGTTGTCTACAGATAACAGGATGAGGGCGATGTTTATTTGGTCACTGGTGCTGGACAGGGAATCAGAAATACTATTTGGTCTGGCACCAGCAACACAGTTACTACCTTCATATATGCTGAGGAAATAACCTGTCATCTGTGTTTCATGCATAAAATTGGAAATACCATGCTTTCCTTACTTCAGAGAAAGAAGAAATAAAGAATCGTCATGCTGTGTGAAGTTTTGGGGTCTAAGTCATATTTCTGCTAGTGGCTAGTAATGCAAGTTTATGTAGGAATTATAGGGCAAACATGCAATAATGCTTATAGTTCTGGAGTTATGTGAACTGGAGTAATGTGGAGAAATGACTTGGTTTAATGCTTCCTGTTGGATGAATAATATAGTATTTTTTTTTCTTTTTTTTTTCCCCTTTTGATTTCTTGTTCAACTGTCAGCACAGAAAGCAACTGGGTGTTGAACTGATATTTTCATAAAGCCATCAAGTTTAATTACAAAATCTTTTGTGACTAGAAACAACCAGTTTAGGAACTGCCACTTTACTAAGCATGTTACCTTTTGCTTGCATTGCATTGAAGTTGTTCAAGGAGTAAGGCCACTTGTAAAAAATTGCAGAAGGTCCTCATGACACTGAAACACTAGGCAATAAAATGGTAGGTGATTATGGCCTTTCATAGCTGATTCAGAAGGTCTGATCTCCTTCTCTCCCCACTCAAAAAATGGAAATAGTGTAGATGATTACTATCTTAAATAAGCATAGTGGATAATATTACATGAAGTGCTTCAGCCTGTGGAAAGAAATGGTATCCCCAAAGCTATACCTGTTTAGAGATCCTAGAATAATCAAAGTTCTTAAGCCTGACAAGATAAAGTTCCTCATTTCTTTAGTCTCCTTTTGATTAGGAGTACTTAAAATCTAAATTTTTTTCATGTCTATGAAATATCTGGTCTCAAGAAGAAACCTCACTCTCTCTGGTTTAGTAATATTATCATTCTGCTAGATAGGCAGAATTGAGTGGAAGAAAAGATACAGGACATACTTCGCTAACAATGAAAGTCACCTGTGAAAAAGAATGGGGCTGAATCTAGGTTTCCCAACTAGTAACTTAGTGATCTTGCTGATGGAAAGAATTCTGGTTTAATAATGATTATTATTTAAATTGAGTGGATTAAGGTGTTTCTAATGGATTTGATGTATTCACAGAATCACAGAATGTCAGGGATTGGAAGGGACCTCGAAAGACCATCTAGTCCAATCCCTCTGCCAGAGCAGGAACACCTAGATGAGATCACACAGGAAGGCGTCCAGACGCATTTTGATTGTCTCCAGAGAAGGAGAGTTTGAGTATATATTAATCTAATGCTGTTAATATGTACAAAAAGCCATATTTCTCTGAGTCACCTGTTGTGCATTATGATCTGGTAGCCTGGCTGCAGATGTGATGCCTCAGGAATTTCACTTTCCAGGTCAGCAGCAGCTTAGGTACATCCTGGGATACTGTTACCAAGAGATTCAAGTACAATGACCTAAATCTGCTTTCTATTTATTTTATGAGTGTATTGTAAATACCATATGTAAAAGTACAATACTCTTTGTATTTTAGGAGTGTTAACTTGACCAAAACATTTATTTCAAAACTTTTTTTTCTCCCCAGAATTGTCCAATGGAGACAATTTCTGAGTCTCAGATCAGCATGCAACTCATTTATCCGAGAGAGCTATGCCCTATATTCACAGTGGCTAAACCCAGTCACACAAACCTGTCAGCGACAGAGTCCTATCTTAATATTGTAACTGTTTAATTCTTCTTCTAAAGTATGATTAAAAATAGTTTCACAAACATATCTGAGAGGACATGTGGCAGTGAAATATTATCATTTTTCATTTCTTCTGATTCTTTGTCAGTGATTATCTGAGTGAACATTTGAAACAAACTGCACAAGGTGAAGGGAAAATGGTTTATCCTTTCTTCATGTGTAATACAATGTACTAGTAGGAACCTTTTTCTCGCTACAAGAACTGAAGTAGCTGCAATGATTATCTACATTTATACAGAAATGTCTACATTTATGCAGGTCCTTAAAATACATCTTTCCCACTAACTCAGATTACCGGGTTGCCTATAACTCTGACTGTTCTAGTTCAGCTTTGTTTTATTAAAGGTGCATCTGAGGTCAACTGCCACTAACTGTATTGTTAAATATTGATTTAACAATTTGAATTAATTTAATTTTCAGTTGTTCTTCCCTACTTAATGTATAGCAGCACTTCAGTGACCTAGTCAATAAGATCAATAGTACTCCTGAAGTTCAGGCTACAGCTGTCACTGACTTGCTATGCCCTTCTCCTTGATCTCTTCGCTCAGGGCCAGCCAGGTCTTAGTAAATGTGCAATCTTTATGTCTGCTAAATATGCTGTGGGACTTCTCCAGCATTCTGTGCACACCTATTACTTCTGAAGCAGATTTTGTGCCTTATACTGATTTTTTTTTAATCACGCTGCTCTTTCTCCTTCAACTAGAAAAAAGATTAAATAATGAAGGCATGTTTTATGCTTTATTTGAAGGTTTTCTGCAAACCCTTGTGTAACAGTTAAAGGCTCTTTATATAAGTACATACTTGGTAATTTGTAAATAGCAAGTCTTTACTTGACAACACTTGCTAATCTGTGTGTCAGAGCTAAAAGGCCAATATTTAAAGACATAAATACAGCTAGGTTAAGCATATACTTTAAACATTTAGTTAAATGTCCAGGGTTGGTGAATTAACAACCTGGAGAATTATGCCTTAATGAGAGTGAAAATATTTGGGCAGGAAAATGTTAAGCCCTTTGTCAAAATAACACTTAAATGCAATGTGCCTCTTTGACTGTTTCTATTCCATGAAGGTGCCACCTATGACAAAGAGAAGTCACAGCTGGCCAGTGTTCAGGTGGCAAACTGATGGCAAGTGTAGGTTTGAGTGTATATACTCTGAGTAAATATTTTCTCTGAACAGTTTTCATTAATGTAAGAGGTCTTCTTTTCTTGACCTCTGTCTCTTTTGAGCCAGGAGTATACAAGTGTAAGTAGCTGGAAAGTCTGTGTGAAAAAGAAAGTCAGACAGGTTCACCCACCTGTAAAAGAGGTGTTCCAGGACACCCTGCTTTTCCTTGAACCATCAGCACCCAGGTATGAGAAAGATAAGGCTACAGAGAGCCAGCAGAAATGATGCAGTTACTGAAGCCACATGCTTTACATGCGCAACAAGGAAAGCAATGCACTCCCTGGCCCCTGCTCTGTACAGCTTAGAGAATGTAATTAGAGAGCAGTAGTTTAGCCTGGGAAGGTACTAAATTAACTGAAACAGGCATGGTAAAAGAATCAAGCTTTTTGTTCTAGCCCCAGATAAAAGAATGAAGCATGTGGATCAATAGTGAAAGCACCATGTCTTTCTGCACTGGCTGACCATCTCTGAGGATATACTTTGAGAATCTGACTGTTCATGACTATCTTTATGTATTTCCACGTGGATCTGTTTTCTCAAAGCTGCATCTTACAGACCTGTTTAGATGACATGAAATAGGATGTTTAAGAGGAAAAATGGGAGATCTGTGCAGGTATACATTTCAGGTATGTCCATGAACATGAGAAACTTAAAGGATGATAACTTCAGATTCTAATTTAGTGAAGATCAAACTCTGAAGCCACTTTTCTCTCAGAAGAAAGTCTGTGTCTTTGCTAAAAAAGAAAGCTGCCTTTGTGCTTTGTGACCATTCTCTTTCATTTTGTCACCTTTCAAAAAGCCTTTTTAGCTGTATGGAGTATAACAGATTAAAAACACCTCAGGGGGTCTTTGTTCTGAATTGCTTCTTTCCTTATTTGTTTTTCTAAGTTATTCTTAATGAAAGTAGGAACCATCTTGTTCTTAAAAAGAATTTTTCTTCTCTCCCATATTCCCACTCCACCCCCCTGCCCCGTTTTGCCATGTTCTGTAAGCTGATTGAAGGAAGTTGTGATTAAAAATTCTCATCATGACCATCTGCATATGTGCCCCGTACTTTGTCATTTGGCAGTTGGGTATCAAAATAGGATCATCAATGTTCTTCGAAAGCTAAGCAGGTTGGACATGCAATTTAGATGAAAAACAATTACACTGTGTTAGCTTGCTTTAGGCAAGAGTATTAGGGCTCATCTTGGAGACAGGAAACAAAATTAGCACTTCATGAATTTTAAATGAGGGAAATTGTATGTACGTGAGAGGTAGAGTTGTGTGGCAGAAGCTTTTCCCTACAATCTTTCTCTAAGTAGTTCTTTACTCTCTAGAATATTCCCTAGTCTGTGCTACTGGCATTGGCTGCAATATTTCCCTATAACACAAGTAGTGCTAATATTGTCTCACTAGAGTTTCTTTCAGATCATGTTTTTGATATTTATTAAAAACAAAAGGCTTGGGCCTCCTTGATAAGCTTCACAACCAAAAAGAAGGAGGATTAAAAGAGTTAATAGATGTTGTGCAGACTCCTTTTTAGTCAGACATTTTTTTTTGTCATGTTATCTGTGTGGAGCCTACCATGCTATGTTTTTAAACACTTCTAAGTGATCATTCTTAGATCTTTATAAGCAACATTCATGAAAGTCTGTCTGATAAGAACACTAAACTGAATGACATCTTTTTTTGCAAACTTATCTGCAAAAAAGTGCATATATTGCTGTTTTCTAAAGTTCTGCAGGCTAAGAACAAATGTGTGATACAGTCTCTGCAGAAATTGCTTTTTAGGGTGTGCAGAGCAAGTTCAATGGTAAGCATGTATTTTAGTGGTTTTTTTTTCTGAATGAGGGCCATAATCTGTCCTGCAGCACTTGTAATGAAGTTCTGAACATCAAAAAGAAACTAACAATGTAAGCTTGTGTCCTCCTTAAGAAAAGTCTTTGCTCTGAACTGTAAATCTAACCATAAAGAAATTCTTAGAGCATGTTATTAACCATATGACTGAAACAGCCTGAGTTGCAGCTTGCCAGTATTGTGTTGCTTGTACTTAAAGTCTGTCAAATGTTTAATGAGGACAATATGTTTCCCTTAAAACTAAACATAAAACATTATTCAACTTTCTTTCTTATTTTTTATTCTTCTTTAATGAATAAAATGCTTAATTTGATGTCAGAATTATAAGCAAATTTTTGTTTAGTGGATTTAGAGGAGTCTGAGTGTAGAAAAATCTTTAAAATAATGTTTTCCTGAACTCTAGCTGTGAGATATAACCTAGCCAGTTTTTGTTCTGACTCCATCAGTGGTTAAAAAGACTTTTCAGATTTGGTCTGGATATCGTGTCCATTAAAAATTTTACATCTTAATCACAATGTTCCTGGAACTAGGTTATATTTTAATGGGTAAAACAGAGATTTGCAGCTCTTGAGGCAGCTCTGGGTTCTTACTCCTGATGCTTTTTCACAGAAAAACAAAAATAATTTAGGTGATGTGGAAAGGCAGAGTTTTATATGGGTCGTTTTTTCCAAGTCTGCCTATTTGAAAGAACATTGCAGTATCAAGCTGGGGAAGAAGTCTGGGGATTACATTTTTAGATTAAGATCTATCATTAAGATTTTAGGGGCAGGTATAGATGAGAAGTAAAGCAGTGTTGTATTTTAATAAAAAGTTTTACATCATGTCTACCATGGGCTACCCCTTGATCTGGAGGTGTAGTTTCATGGCATTCAGATTCATTGAGTGATTGTGACTGGGGATAAATTCATTATAATGATTTTCTTAGCAAGAGATTGTCTTCAAAATCAGCAGCATGCTAACCAAGGTTGTGAAATTCCATCCCCTCTGCCTAGAAGAAGGGGAAGGGCTACCTAATTCACCATCTGTAGTAGGCTACCGGTGATTGGGATGAGTTCTCATTTCAGCCTGTTGATCCTGTCCTAGTTTGCATAACAGCATCAAGACAGCTCTAGTATATCTTATGTACATTTCACCTTCCAGAAAATTGACTATCATGTATTCTGAAGAAAAGGCACACTTAAGTTTTTCTGTTTTGTATAAAAGTCTTAAATAGTCATTGAAAAGCCTGTGATGCTTTGTAGAGTGGTGAGAACTTTCAACTGGATGATCAGGTTTTTACTTTCTATTTAGTGAGTAACTACATGATTAATGTGAATCAAACAAGAATCATGTAGAGCTAGAGTGCCAGGTAGAGTGCTCTGGGACATATTTGGTACCCTTAGGGAGGATACAGCTTTTCTTTTACCGTAGAAGAATTAGTAACTGTGTTGCTTGGAACTGAGGTTTCTCTTTATTCCCTTTGTTACAGCTGCTCACAGTAGAAAAATATACCAGTCAAGTGAAAAATGTCATTCCCATGGGGGGGGGGGGGGGGGGGAAAAAATGTGTTGCATTTTGAAAAGATGCCAAATTGCCATGAAAATAGGCTAAAAGTAGGAAAATCAGATATTTGTTTATCTATTCATGGTCACCAAGAGGGAAACTGCATGTACTACTTGATCTGAAGAAAGGCACATGAGAACTTTGGGGAAACAAGCACCTGAGAGGCAAAAGGAGAAGTATGCTCAAATCCACTTCCACTGCAATAGACATGGAATCCCACACCTGACATTTGTTGGCACATTGGGTGCCATGACTATAACAATGTGATCCAAACTGGGAACTGCTGTGTGTTGACTGCCATATAAGGACTTACATGGTGTATTTGGAGGTCAAATTTACTGAGCAATGACAGCTGTGCCCAGAGGTTCTGTTAAGTGTAGGGCATTTTTCAGTGCACTCTTACAGGTTAACAGTAAATGCACCCAACTAGAAACTAAGTGAATAAAAGTGGATCCCAGATAATGTTGTAGCATGGTCCCTGTGAGCAGGGGCAACCCCAGCCTGGGTCTGGTAGAGGGCTGTGCAGCTCTTGGGCTGTGGCTGTGCCAGCCTGCCAGGGACATATGCATTTTATCACTTGTTACTAAAGTGGGGACTGCTGTCTGGCAGACCTTCACCTGTCTGTTTCCAAAGCTATTTTAGGAAACATTTGGCTCTTGAGCTGTCTAAATATTGCTAGTAGCAAGCTTCAGTACTCAGTGTTGGTGGCCACATGTGCTTGGCAAGGTCGGTGGTTCTGTGCAATCCAACTCTGTTTTGCCTCAGAAATGTCTGTATGGGGAGGGATGCAGCCCTTCTGGCTCTTGTCCCTTTCCAAAAAAACAGCTGGTATTCCTCTGGCAGCAGACTCCTCTATTAGATGACACAAAGATAAGAGAAACAGTGTAATGCAGGTCAAGCAAAATGGTTAAATAATTCAAAGAAGTCCCTGTTGACATTCTTGTTTAGACGCTGATGGGGGGAGTGTGTTCAGAGCTTCATAGCAAATGTTTGCATTCTGTAATCCTGAAAGATAATATTTTTTAAACTCTTTTATATGCATCTGGACATTTTAACCAAGCTGAAAAGTAAAAATACAGGAGGAAAACAGTAAAATTACATGAATCAGATAATTAGTAGAGCATTTCAAATGGCATTGAATGTTTTTACTTGAAGGACAGTGGTCCAATAGCTAAAGTGAATAATTTTAGATTCATATGTAAAGCTCAGTTCACTTATAAATATCAAATTGATAATCTTAAAATTGTCAGCAAAACCTAGCTGTCAAAAATGTGTTGAAAGAGAGTTCTTTTTTGCTTTAAAAGGATGAAAAGTATAGTCCTAGTATTATAGCATATGTTGTTTTAAATATTCCTGAATTTTGAAGGAAGAACCAAGGAATTTTAATAAGCAGAAGATCAAGAAAATTTTATCGGTTGGGCCCTAGGCTTTAATTAAATACGAAGTTATAAGCTGTTCAAAAGAACAATTATTGAGAAGTGGTTATTGGGGGGGAAGGGCCAAACAGGTTCACACTAAGTAGCAGAGACTAAAAAATAAAGACTAAAGTCATTCAACTACAAGTGCATAGGGCAAAGTGTATTATCCTGTATCTCCTCGAGTGTTTACCAAGAAAAGATGCTGATGCTTTTAATATTTCTTTTTGGGAGTGTACAACTGACTTGCATTAGATTCAAGTATGTCTAGGAAATTATCTTTAGGATTGCACACTCATGAGTTTTTTGTTTACATACAGACTTGGGATTATTGAAGTTTTAAGTGAAGCTACAAAAAAGAAAAGGGGGATGATTATTTCAATTAAGTTCTCCAGTAGTTTTGCCCCAAGGAAAGCAAATAAATGACAGGCAGCTTTTTTTCTTCGTAGTCCAAAGAAAACATTCATTATGGGGTTTTTTTAATACCTGTTGGAAAGTCTCTATATAACTACGCAGGTAACTGAACTATTTTTGTTCTGGTGTAGGGTTGATTCAAGAGTTTGTGGATTGGAAAAGAGAATGAGATGAGTCCTTCACAAAGCAGCATGTCGACTTCATTGAACCTTTTGTGCTTTTAGTGCTTTCATGCTTAAAGAATGTGACTAAGCTGTCTAATATGCTAGCACTCCAGTTTCTTTTCTCCCATTCCTGGCAACATCCTACAGCAAGCTGTTCCTAAATATTAATCTGCCTTTTATCTCAGTTATTATTATTATTATTATTATTACTTAATTTTATTTTGTTTTAGCCTAGCACAGGGCAGGCATACAGGCTAAGGAAAAGCTATGAAAACAGGCTGCAAGGAAACACAGGCAGCTGGCTTTAGAAAAGGGTGTGATAGCTTCACTGGGCTAGCCCTTGGCTAGCAGCCAACGCAGCCATTCACCCACTTTCCCCCCACCCCCAGGGGACAGGGAAGAGGATTGGAGGCAAGGATAAGGAGGCTTGTAGGTTGAGATAAGAACAGTTTAATAATAGAAATAAAAGAAAACTTAAAAATACCCCAAACAACTAATATTAAAATAGTAGTGATAATGATAACAGTAGTAAGATATACAAATGAGGGATACCCAGTACAACTGCTCACCACCCATTGATAAGCCCGGCCCGTTCCCGGATAACGATCCCGGAGGAACAACAATCCTGAACTGTAGCCACGATCCCGGAAGAACCAGAACCTGAGAGAAAACCGGTGCAAATCCACCCCCTCTTTCCGGTCAGCCCCAGATAACACACTAAACATGACAGATATGATCTGGAATATCTCACTGGCACACCCAAATGCCAGTTTGGGGTTTGCTATTCACTGCGCTTCTCCCTCCCAGTCCTAATGCAGCTGTGACCCAGCCAAACGCGGTGGCCTTGGGCTCCAGCAGCAACTGATAACATTGGTACTTTTATAAATGATGTTCTCAAAGCATGTCTGACCTGAAACCAAAACACGGCTCTTCTAACTACTGAGAAGAAAATTAACTTTATCCTAGAAAAACCAGGACAAAGGGTTTCAAGATTTTAAGAGTGAATTCTCTTGTTGCAATGTGCTTTTTTAACTGATGTTTCTCTGAAGGCTTTGAAGAAAACTCATATAGAAACTATCAAAATTCCCCCTGCAAATTGTCTCATGGGAACTGTCAAACTTTGCTCATGACAACTAGAGAAATTAAGCTTTATGAATAAACAAATACTGTGTGTCCCGTGTAGATATCAGTGTATATATTTTTATTCCAAATGTTTTCTGAAGATTTAGGTAGCCTTACCATAAGTAGATGTTGCAATAACTAGACTGCATTTCATATTTCACAGTTAAGAAATTTTATTTCTTCTCAACTCCTGAAAGGATAATTTCACTGCTTTCCTCCAGTTTTTATGTCTCAAAAGTGGAAACAGCATTTACAAGAAAAGATTAATATTCCTTTTCTTTTGCCTTTTCCCTTCACCTCACAACTTCACCCCTGTCACAAGTTATACTCCAGGGCTGTCTGTACTCTGGAGACAAGAGCCTTCTGGTTTTCCATTTTATACTTAGTCTCAAAAGACCCTTCCAAGGCAAAAACCTCACACATTTTAAATGTATGGCATTATATTATATAGTTTATATATTCAACAGATAGGTTTATATAATAATTTCAAAAGCTAATATATAGTTTTTCAAACTTGAGGATTATTATGTCAGTTTGAAGTGTTTAAAACTTCACTCCCTCCCCAGTTACTTAGTCTTAAATAGTTTCAGTGATCATTCAGTGTTCTTTCTCTTTTGATAGTTGAGCCTTTGGGAGTCACATCTTTTGGGGTTTTTTTGTTTTTTTCTTCCTCCTCCTTCCCCCCCACCCCTATTTTCTTCACATTTTTTCACCCCACCAAGAGGGCTGGAGATGTGTTCTTCAAAAAGTAAAAAAAATATATTAAAAAAATTGAAAGTTGAGGTTCTTGACTAATACATTAATTCAGTGGTTAAGACTTTAATATTAAAGGGTTAGTTAACGTTAGACTTGCAGAATTAGCATACTGGTGTCAGTGTTTCTGGGGCCAAATACATACAAGTGTTTGAAGCCAGGGACGGCGTCAAAGCTTCATGTGCTAAGAATTACTAAGTGGCCTGAAAACTTCCCTGATGTGGAATCTGAGTTAGTCCTGATCCAGAAGTAAAGCCTCTGAGGAAAGCACAATTAAGGAGGTGAATGAGGAAAATGGAATAATGCATCAGTAGTGCTGCTTCTGCTTCCATACAGCTGTACCTTAGACAACTGACTTGCTTGCTGACTGGGGTGTGGTTTGACACATGCCTGAGGAACTGCAGCCTGGTACTCAGGACAGGATGCAGCACCTGCCTGAAGCTGAGTGGATTACCCTGAAAGCTGAGGCAGCAAACACTTGATTAGTGTGTGACAGCACTTTTCATAGCAAGTGGAACCAGCAAAAGCTGGTTCTAGTCATAGTTTTAGACTGGTGGAGATGGTAGCTTTGGCCTCCTGAGCTCTCAGGATTTAGTGAGCAGAAAGATGGTAGCATCCTCTGTTCTGTTCCTTGCCCTCCTTTGCCTCTTTTGGATCTCTCAGGCTCTGCTTGGTCAGACTTAAATGTGTAGCCTATGGTCTTGAACACATCAGAACCCAAAATGCAAGTCTATTTTTTTTAATTTTGCAAATGAGTTCTTACGATTTTAATGGGTGAAACTAAACCCTCAAATTTATGGGGTTTTAAACCTTCAGGCTATCTAAATTTAAATTTAAGACATTGAGTTAATTTCTAATAGAAGCTGAAGGGGATGTGATCAGAAGTCTTTTAACTTAATCTTCTGTATGCTGTCATTGATCTGCAAATTTTTCTTTCAGAACATTTTTAAAACCCTTTTCGCTTTGTCTGTTCCCTGCCTGCTGATTGTGAAAACCTATTTGATTAGAGATCATCAAACAATTCATCCAGGCTTTTGATCTTTGGGAAAAGGTGCCAGTTAATGTTTCAGCAATACACCCCTAAATGGGAGATTGGATGGTAAGAACTCTGTTTGCAGGGGAAGATTTGTCCATTTGACAGAGGTCACTTTTACTGTAACTAATAACAAAGCAGTGGTGTGCTTGGGATTTCAAGAGAATAAAAAGGCTTTTAAGCAGCTCTTACTCCACCCCCTGCCATATGGAAAAAGAGCCTAAACTAAATCCTATGCTACAGAATTGAACATGCAGATTTGATCCTGCTTGGTGTTTGTGGGTGGATGAATTCTGAAATAAAAATGAAATAATGGTGAATTCAATTTTTTGGACCAAAGATTCGGGCTGTTTAGCAGCATGATGCACATCTCTTGTCACCTAGTTATAGAAAAAGAGTTTCTTAAAGGGTGTGCCTGTCTCACACAGTGTAATGTAGCACAGATCCCCTTTGCACATGTACGCCCCTGCTGAAGCTAGCGGTGTTTGAGCCATCAGCAGAACTAGAAGTAGTGCTGGTATACCCCTATGATTGGTTTAACATAGTGTGCAGATATAACTCTATTGTTGTTGCACCTGAGCTAACATATACTTCCCAAATTGTACTGTGCCACTGTTGAGCACAAGTTCTGCTAAATGGGATCTGTATGTCCTACAGGACCCTGTGTGGGATACACTTTAGACTACTAGAGGACTTGGATTGGCAACCCAGTCCTTGAGAGGTAAAATCAGCACCATTTCAATAGATATAGAAGACAAAAGCAGAATATGAAAAACTGGGTGGCAATAAAGGTATATCTAGAAATAAAGAACACATTTAAATACATTGGAATGAAGCACTGAAATTTCGTTAAGACCACGTTAAATTCTTCATCACAAAATTCATAGACTGACTGTCATCTTTAGACAAAGATGACCCAAAATGCCGAAGGATGGTAATACAGGATGAAATTCAATGGCTTGGGGTTTTTTTTTTTGGAGGTCACAATAGCTAATAATCCAATTACTGACTATAAAGAAGAGTTCAATTTTTTTCCTTGTTTTCTGTTAATTGCTGCTGGAAGCTTTCAGGAAAGGTTCTTTTTGCCGCGTTTTTACAGTGCTGATACAATAAAGATCTTGCTGGGTCTATTAGGTGTTAGTATTAGGCACATATACATGACAGCGTCAGTTAAACTACGTTTTAAAATGTCACTGTTTTTCAGGAATGAGGTCAATATAGACACAGGCTGTAGTTAAAGCCTTAGATGCAGTGTTCTGTCACTGTTTGTATGTCTGGCCTCTTTACAACAGAGGGCTGGCAACTGCAGCTGTAGTCTATGGGACAAGAATAGTTGCTGGCTTTCCAGTAGTGCTTTGCAGCGTCTGCTTCTAGCAATGGAAAGACACATGATGATGGAATTTAATGTCTTTCAGGGCAAAAAAAAAAACCTTTAATGAAATAGTGTTGAGTTTTTTTTCCCCAGTTTTAACTGACTTGCTTAATGAAGTTTTTTTCTGTATCTCTAATGAACCTTGCCATGTGTCCTTTGACTGCAGACATTTTCATTGATGCTGTTATCAGAGGCCCTACATTTGATTGTAGCAGTTTGGTACAGATATATTGTTAGGTTAGAAATAATAAATTTCTATGCATATGGGTGGCATAGTCAAGCTCTTTTAGAAACTGCAATATTCTGTACCAATGGGCCTTGCTTACAGCCATGGGAGAGTATTCCTGTTCATGGACTGCAAAGCTTTCTGAAGCTGTATCCTAAATAGATGGTACATAGAGACTATATAAGGAACATACGGTAGATGTCTTTCTCTGATTTTTCTTTGGGATAAGTTACAATTTTGAAGTAATTTAAAATACACCCTGGAAAAAAGCTGGTTTTGCATTCCCCTGTGTATTTGTCTCTTCTGGGTGTCTGTCTTATCACACTATCTCCTCGTGACGTGACTGTGTTGCAGATTATTTTATTTGAATCCAAGTAATATTTATTTTTATGTTGCTTTTGCTTTTATTCTCTATGCACGTGGATGAATACGCCTTTCCACTTCCTTTTCTGTAAATAATCTCTTGGATTTTCAAATGCACACAGATAGATAGGGAATGGAAAAAAAATAAAATATTGGCATTATACTGTACACATCAATGTCTCTGCTGGTTGAAGATGAATCTTGGAGAAATAGTGTTCACTGTTCACTCACGGTTCTCCCATGTAAAATCCTGCTTGTTGGAGAAGGATGTATTTAACTCACCATGCTATTGCACTGCACCAAAAGCAACAGCTCACTTCTCTCAGTGTGGGTGAAACTCAGGGTACAACGCTGTGTGTAGGGTCTGCAAAAGTCACCTAGTCTGTGAGTTCAAAGGCTCCCTATATTTAACTGTTTCTCTGATTTAGGGCTGGCAGAGCCCTCTCTGAATGTATAATGCAGAATTTAGTCTGCGCCTAGTCATCAGTTTGTGGAGTGCCCTTTATGTTATACAGCTGTCAAGTCTTCTGTGCTAGATTGATTTCTCCCTCCACCAAAAGACTGACAATAAGACCAAGTGCCAGTCATTTTTCTTAATTAGGTTCCCTATCAAATGCTTGCTTGCACTCCTGGCAGTGTAAGTTGAAACTGGCTCTTACACCCAATGAGGTGGATCTACCATTTTTAAAAGGCTTATTTTAGCTTATTGTATATTTGAGCATTCATTCCTTAATCGTCATCTGTTTTTTTAAAGCTATGTCAAAATGCTTAAACTGAGTATCAGCAGCCTGTAAAATCGTGAGAGGAATTAAGAAAGACACAGCTTGTCGCAGGATCGTTTAAATGGCTGTCTTGCTGCTTTTCCAACATTACCCTGTCTGACAGTGGCAGGAGAGTACATAGCACCTTCCATTGTGTTTCATGGATTTGAGAATTGTGGAAAGTAAATTTGTGGCTAAGAAATTAAATGGCAACCTTGACGTAATAGACATGTCTTCATTCTTTCCAGAAGGACCTCTGCTAGCACAAGGAGCGTTGGCAAGTGCCTACTGGTCCCCCTGTATAACTCCTTTATGCTGCATCAAAAGAATAAAAAGTATACATGATCAGGCAACTAAGACTTCTGTGTAGTGTTGCTCTATATTTTGCTTTTTGACGTCATCAGTCTCCCTCCCCTTCAAAACTGATTTAGTAACCTTCAATATGAGATTAATTGTCTCTTCCTTTGGGATCTCTATGTGAAGTATGATGAATTTTAAAAGGAGTCTTTACTCAGAGAATTCCCTGGGAGTTTTGTCTTCATGATTTTTTTTTTTTAAAAAGCTTCCTTTTTTATTTTCCATACAGTGCACTGTTTTGGACTTTTTCCATTGTCAGCTCCCTTCCTTTCCTGGTTTTAAGCTAAGAGAGCAAAACTTAGAAGACAAAGGCAGAAATATTGTGCCTAGCATGTCCCACTGACAGTAGCACTGCTTCCAAACGTCATAAATAAAGAAGTCTACTCTTCCTCAAATCAGCTTTTTGATTAAGTCCACAAATTTTTAATTCACAACACATACCTGCCTGAACAAACTGAATAACTGTATATACAAATGAAGTGAGAATTATACCCATGGTGATTTTTTTTCCTATTTAGCTGCTGCTCAGCAAAGAGCAGAAATGACTCCATCTGAAGTTAATTTACTAACATTAGTGACCATAAGCTTCTGGTAGCGACTCTGCTTCCAGCAAAAACAAAAGTGCTTGGACATACACAAAAGCTACTATAGAGGATCAAAATGTGGCCAGATCAGCAAAGATCTTCAGCTGCAGAAAAGTGAGTGAACATGAACCTTCTCATTTATTTCTGTGCCCTGAGGTGGGGGGGGAAAGCATCCTAATATTTCTATAGTTGTCAAAGGCAAAGCAGCAGCAGACAGATGCTTTCCCTCCAGGTTTGGCAATATCCAAAATCACTCGAGAGCTCACAAGCAAGCTGCTGTGTTACCTTTATGTGGCCCATATTTCATCACACAGAATTGAGACAAGAAAGCTTTTGAGGAACTTCCCTTTCTAAATAATTTTTTTCCCAAGTTGTGCTGCCTAAGCTGCCTGTAGTATTCTGTGGTCCAGACAAACTTGATCTGCTACAGGCAGTTCTCCAGTTCTCAGTGTTAGCTCTGTGGCTTCCTGTCTCTAATTTATTTGTTTGAGTTAGTATTGTGATATGCTTTTATAGTTCTAAAAGCAATGATACGCTGATGCAACAAGAGCACTGCATGTTCTTATGGTGTCAATACCCATGGCTTGACTTAAATGGCTTGTGAGTTTGATGTAAGATATCAAGCTTCTAAAGAACTGCTTGTGATATCCTCATGTCATGAGAGTGCATGGCAGGCTCTCCACTTGCTTTTAAGTATATATATTTCCATGAGCTTTTAAGTATATACAGTGAACATACTCTTTGCAAGTACACCAGGACAGCTTTTCTTTTTTTCTTTTTTTAAAAAAATTGTTTATTACTTTGACATTTGAGGAGTTAAAAGGTGCATCTTAAGCACTGAGTTCTAAAAATTGGTTTTGACCTCTTGTGTGACAGAGAAAAAAATATAACTTTATTTATGGAGAAGCTGAACAAGCGATGTTTGCAGGCAGAACCAGGGAATATTAAGATCTGCTGCTGTGAATAGTTTCTTTGTACCAGACCATAAAAGAAACTCTCAATTTCCACCATTACGAGGTTCTGTAACTTCAATGGATCCATTTCTCCAGGCCGAACTCTTGTTCCGTGTCTAGAATTTAATAGATGGTTGTTCTTTCTTTATTAACATCTGTGTATTACACAGCTGTGATCAGCTGATCTGAGGGTGGATGTAAACCAAGGATCTCTTTCCTAACCTAACTTCTCTCCTGACCACAGCTCTTCTCCTCTCCCTGCACTGCATTCACCTCTGCTCTTTTCAGTGTGTAGGGTAATGCTTAAAACTGGTTCCTACTGGTTGTCTGTCTAGAAATAAAACATATAATGACAGGAAAGGCATACCTTTCCTTCTGAAGACTTCTGATTTTCATTTGCAGGAGCTTGATTGTTTCTGGATTCTGGATTTCCGTCACAATTAGCTGACAATAGTCAACTGTTACTGGGACAATTGTTACTTTTTTTTTTTTTTAAAAAAAGACTTTCCACTTTTTTCTCAAAGATTTTTAAAATGAGTTTTGTATGTGTATTTGTTTGTATGTATACACTCTGTATATTTGTTATCGCCTTTTGTGTACTTTGTTTCATGTATGTAACAAGTGTAGTTGCAGACCTGACAAGTTGTTATGGATTATTAACACTTATTTCTAGTGACTTATTTAGAGGGGAAAAAAATAAATGTAACTTTTTAATTTTTATGTACAGTGGCCTAATGTCAAGTTATGAACTTCACCAATACAGATTCTTTAAGGGTAAAAAAAAGCAAGTGACTACTTGCTTCTCTGGTCCTATCAATTGTTCTACTGTGATAGCAACAATTATTTTTTTATCTGCATCTCTAATTCTTAAGATTTTGATTTTTCTTTTCTTCTCCATTGCTAACACACCAGTGCAAGTTGTGATTGTGCATTTTAAACCTGTGCAACCTTTCCACTGCTCTGGTGGGGTTCAGTCATACACATGATGTAACAGATGCAACTGGAGCTTCTCAGGATGTTGACATGCATTTGGGGTCACAGAACACAATTTCTGTGAAGAGGGTGATGTGAACTACATACTGCCCATTTTCCTGTAATTTCTTATCCTGCCTACTGATTACTCAAAGGTGGTCAGCCAACGGTGAGTAACATAGCCAGCTTGACCAGCTTTCTTTTTGTAGAGCACCGTTTGGCTTCGTAAAGCTGGTAGTGTAATGAAAACACTTCATCACCAGATGGCAATGTTGCATGAGACTGACCACGGTGCTTCCCCCGAGGGCTGTAGCAAGAGCTGTGGAAGGAAGCGGTACAATTTGGTCGGGAGAATGACTAGCCATTTTGGCAAAACTCTTTTATCTCCTTTTTAAGTACCTACAATGGAGGTTAGAAAGGATAATTTTATTCTTTATCAAAGTGCAAAGAAAGAACGGAAGGAAGTTAATAAGAAATTCAGCTCAAGTAAAAAGATTAAGGACACCTTTCTTAAAGAAATATGGATTCACACTTTGTCCTTTTGTGATTGTTCTTTTTAATAATTAACACCCAGCGACATTTCCAAGGTTACACTAACTGTATGCAAGAATTCTTCCAGTGGCAGTTCCTGGAAAGCAGCTGTGAGAAAATGTTTCCTAGATGGATGATTACCAAGGTTCCAACATTAAAGTTTTTCCTAATTTTAAGGTGTCAGTTGACTATATCTGTTGACACATAGCATGGTTTAAAAAAGTTTTGTTTCTTTCCCTTGAAATAGCTTTCCAATGTAATTCTTCTTACACAGAATTTTCCCCAAGAAATAATAGTGTCAGGACAGATTCGGTATTGAATGCTTCTTTAAGTTCACTGCTATTCGAATTTACTTGTTTTAGATATTATGCATAACAAACACTCCAAAGGAGTACTCATGTATTCCACTTAATGTATATATAATATGGAATGTACTGTTAAGATTATGGTCAAATATCTTAAAATAATTAAAGTATAATTTAAAAGCTCTATGTGGAAAGATAATTTATTGAAATAGGAGAGCACATATTATAGTCAAACCAAAGACAAAATCTCACTGAAAAAGAAAATGCAAAATCCAAGATTTTCATAATGAGAACCACAATTTAGTAGGGTTGCACTTAGTACCTTCAATAGTACCTACAAATGCACAAAACGTCCCTTTGACTTTTCAGCAACTCTAGTTCATGTTCAACCCATACATGCAGCTGAAATAGTCATGATACCAGTAAATTGTTTCATGCCTTGTTAGGTATTTCTGGTGATGGTTGAAAAAGCCTATAAGAACATGCTTAAATCCATCATTGTGTAGCTCACCAGTTAATAAACTGAACAGAGAGTGTAATTTACTTGAAGTGGTTGTGGACCAATCAGTTCCCTCTTGCTTGAGTGCTGACAGTAGGTGACTTCTTGCCTTTGGGTCTGTCTTTAATCTAGTGGGTAATTCTACCTACTGTATTCCTATTTTGACTCAGGAGGAAGGCTAGAATAATTTAGTGACTTTGTTAAGCACTTAGTTGGAGAGGATGAATCTGGGCCTAAAGCCACATTTAGAAATTATTTTCTTTTTAAGTATCGTCGCTTTTCACCATCTTCCTCCTTCTCCCTCTGTTGGAAGGCAGGAAAACAGCAAAGGCTGGTTACCAGCTATATTTCTAGAGGTCCTTCACTGAGAGCTTGGAGTGCCTCCAGTGGTGGGTTTGTCTGTACTTTTGGACTTCATTTTTATAATTCAGGGTGAAACCGTAAGACAACGTAAAGAAGCAGATTTTCCAAAGGCATTGCAGGAGCAGTACAGTCACCTTTCAGTGGTTCTCTTGCTTTGTGCTTCTCAAGTGTGGCTTTTCAGATGGATGCTGATGAGACTGTCCTGGTTTTGTATCTTCTGCCAGGTGTGAGTCAGCTTAGCCATGCCACCGCTGGTTTCTGCTTTCCTTGAAGCACAACATCCTTTCCAAAGTATCCTTTTATCATAGAGGGAGTCTGTTCACTGCCATGTCTGGCCGTACATCTGAAGGACTGACAGCACCTGCCGTCATTCAGCCTAGACAAGGAGGACTGAGATACTGGGGAGCCTGATGTCAGATGAAACACATGAGAGAATGCAGCTTACAACTGTGCCCAGAATGAGGGCTTATGCATATATAGACTGCTGCAATTACAAATCACCAGACAAATTGATTGTTATTTCCCTTCTGTTACCCTCCTGGTGAGGAAGTTTTTAGAAAGCAAAATGTCGTTGCAACTATAATTTGACATCTTATTGTAAAATGGTTTGTTTATATGTAGGAGCCTGAGAGGCAATGTACTTGTGCAAACTACATGGCAAGATAATTCATTTCAATTGTGTTGTTCATTCAGGCCAAGCCACTTACCCAGACCACTGTACAATAAGATGTCAAACTATTGTTGCAGTGACATCACTTTTCTTTCTAATTTCACACTGGTAATTTTGACAGAACAAGAAGGGCAATGTGTGAAAATTGCATCTCTTAAAGCACATTTGGTCTGACAAGACAAATTGTAGCATTATTGCCTAATGGGTGGAAATAAAACTCTTTGCACTTACAGGATTCCACAATATTGCTTCTTTTTTTTAAGATATGGATACCAGGCTTCCAGTGGATTTTACAAAATCTCCTGTAGACATCTGAATTAAAATCTGTTTAAAGAAAACTCTTAACCAGCAATCCACAGTAGGATGAATATCACCATAAATTATTCTTCTTTTTTTTTTTTCCTTCCCTAAAACCTTGGTATTTCAGGTTTTTTCCCTGAAAAAAAAAAATCCACAAAAAACCCACAAAGGAAGATAGTGAAAACAAAGAGAAATATTTTCCCTCCCTGAAGGACTCCATGATATAGATTTGAAGCCTCAAATGGGGAAAAAATTCTACTCCCTAATCTCCTAGGCTCTATCATAAAATATACTTTTTTTTCTAGTTCTTATGTACTCCCTACTGACATCTAGTGGCTCTGCACTGACAAGAGTCCAGTGCAGAGCCACAAAGATGAGTAAGGGGGTGGAACATCTCCCTGATGAGGAAAGGCTGAGGGAGCTGGGGCTCTGGTTTAGAGAAGAGGAGATTGAGGGGTGACCTCGTTAATGTTTAGAAATATGTAAAGGGCAAATGTCAGGAGGACGAAGTCAGGCTCTACTCACTGAGGTCCAACAATAGGAAAAGGGGCAATGGGTGCAAGCTGGAGCATAGGAGGTTCCATGTAAACATAAGGAAAAACTTATTTACTGTGAGAGTGTCAGGCCACTGGAACAGGCTGCCCAGAGAGATTGTGGAGTCTCCTTCTTTGCAGACATTCAAAACCCACCTGGATGCCTTCCTGTGTGACCTACCATGGGTGTTCCTGCTCTGCAAGGGGGATTGGACTAGATGATCTTTTGAGGTCCCTTCCAACCCTTCTGTGATTTTTATCTAGATCTACCTTTCTCAGTTCAAACTATATTTAGGTCAGTCATCTTGTGTTGTGTTGTGTTTTGGTTTGTTTTGTTTTAAAGGAGGTAAGTTTTGAACTCTCTTTAACTAGTAAAAGAGTTCTCATAAAAATAGATCCCACAGAGTAGCTTCTCTGGGAAAGAAAACATCATGGATGTATTGAAATAATAATAATACTTAGATGCTCATCTGCTTGCTACTTGAGTTCTTCAGAGTCCTGTCTAAAATATGATGAAGGTACAATAAGTAATTTGCCTGCAATCCAGTGTTAGAAGCAGCAGCTGGGTCCCTAGTGAAAATATGGACCAAAAAGTCTGAAGAGGATCACTCAGAAAAGAATTGTGCAGGTTGCTAGTCCTAGCTAGTTTAGTACACTGTATCCAACCATCTCAGTAATCAGCTGCCTCAAAGAAGGGTTAACGAGTCTTGAAGTAGGCAAATATGGAATAATCCAGTCAAAGAGGAAGAATACTCTCAGATTTCACTGATTTTAGCAAAAAAGAAATGAGCTTCTGGAGCACTTTCTTGTAAACGAATGGAGAAATAAGGTTCAATGTTCAATAATTTTCACTGGAAAGGTGAGCACAGGTATTAATTTCAGTCCTTTTGGCTTTGTTTAAAGAACAAAACAAACAAAAAACCACCCCTCAAACACTATGTAGTTTGAACACTGTTGTTTGAGCAGTGTTGACTACACTGACATTTTCCAAAGGTAAGTATAAAATGTTTTGTTTTGAGGTCTCTTGGGTTACTGGTCAAGAATAAATTTACCTAAAAAGAGGGAAGATGCATCTCTGCAATTTGACTGACTACCTCAGTGAAGATCAAGAAGCAGAATCTGAAGAGAAACTAAGGATGATCATAAACAGTCTTCTAGACAAGATGACAAAAACGAGTTAGTTCATTCATGAAAGCTAATAAAAATACCACCTTGCATGTCAGCACATAACTGAAAAAATGTGGATTATAAACAGAAGAAGTTGTAAATCTTAATACACAATCAGGAACATAATTTAACTAGTATAACAGGTTTTGTGGAATTATTCATAACTGGAATGGTAATATACAACTGTATAGCTTGTTGAGGAAAAAAACCCTGTGACCTTAAACATGAAGAATACAATATACTTGCCTTGAGGTTTTCAGTACATGTGCAGTTAGACTTGTTCAAAGTCTATGATAAAAGGCAGGCACTTACATGGTAGAAGCCTAGGTTAATTCTTTTTGTTTACACAAAAATCTTTAATCAAATAGCAAACCTAAACCAAAACATAGAAAACATAAAATGAAAAACTTTGTGTTAAATGGAAGATATTAACAAATCCAAGTAAAGACCCAGACTGTCCAACAAAATACAGGAATTGACGGGTGAAAGCTTTCTTTTGCTAAAGAAGGTGGAGACAGCAAGTAGAGAGAGATAGAGGGCAATCAAATCTAGAACTGCCTGAGGTTGTGAACTTAAAGTGAGTGAAACTGAAATAAGATTTTATGATCCTTGGGAAGGGAAGAAGAGAGAAAGCAAAATAGAGATCATGAACTTCCAGAAAGCACATTTCAGTGAACTCTCAGAATTGTTATTTGAGGTCACATAGGAGAAAAGCCTGATGAAAAAGAAGCTTCAGATAGTTGCCACAGGACATATAGGTAGAGTAAATAAGGCCAAGTCATGGCAGCTTTACAGACTTCAAGAAAGGACTGAAACAAATTATGAAGTTGTTTATCTATTTGACAGCCTGATGGAAAAGAAGTATAATGTGAGGATGTAGTAGCAAAGTCAGAAAGTCAAGGGACAGAATTAGGTGAAGGAGCAGGAAATGTCAAGGGTAAAAAGAATGCATTTTAAAGCAAGTTAATTGCAGGTTCCACAAGTCTATTATTAGTAAAAGGAAGTTGAAGGGAAAAGGAAGTCCTTTGCTTCCCCAAACTGAAAACCATCAAATGATATACAAGCCTTGTTACATTAAGTCTTCAAAAAAAGGTCAGTCAGGAGCAGATGGTTAATTAAGTTAATACCAATGACAAAAGGTTCAGTCTGAACTGTAGAATTAACAGATTAGAGAGCACTTAGATAAATTAGTTGTTTTGAAATTGTCTGGTCTGATAAACTTCATAACACTATGTTTAGTGACCTGGCTGCAGCAATTTCAGAATGGTTGGAGGTTGCCTTTGAGAAATTATGGGGCTGGATGTTGACTTTGAGAAATGATGGCTAACAGCTGTGGAACAGGAGTGCTACAAAATGGCAAGTGTAGTGCCTAGTATTAATTTTTACATAGAAACAGAGAAAGGAGAGACCCAGGAAGTAAGGGCCAACAAGCTACTTCAGTTCCCAGAATTCTGAGCATTTGAAAAATAACAAGGAAAAGAGTAGTAAGGAAAAGAGTAGCAGTGACAAGCAGTTTGGATAGGACAGATGCAGCAAATGCCACTGGCTAACATGGTAGCCTAGAAGGGAAGTTAGAAAAACACCATCTTGATTGCAAATATTGCAGTAGTAAGTAGCAGCATTTAGATAATCTGTTACCACAAATTCACTGTTGAAATGGGGATATTATCTATATTGTGGTTCCATAAGGGGTCTAAGGCTGTTCAAATTTCCATTAAAATGAAAAACTCTTCTCATTTACATTTGGAGATGACTAACAGTAGGAGAAAAAGATTATAAAGATGATCTGGGGAAAAAATAAGGAAAAACTCAAGAGAGAAGAGGTGAACATATTGACATAGGAACTCCACGAGTACAGGGTTGGTGCCCCTAAGGAAATGTTAGGTGTTAACTCATACCAAAAGAAATTTGAATGGCTCACAGTATTGCTTCTTGAGTGGTACATCTGAGCCCTTACCAGAGAAACATCTGGTTTTGAGGACTTAAGGAGAGTCATATATGAACTGAGAGTAATCCAGAAAAGAACAGTGCTCTAGAAAATGTGGCTTATGAAAGACAATTGAAAAGCCTATAAATGTTTATCTTAAATAAAAGGTTGGAAGAGCACTGAGAATCAATTATTTGCATAATTAGAAAGGTACTTGCTAAAAGGAAAAGAATGACTTATTCTCCTTTCTGCGGAGAGCAGAGTGGTCAGATTGCAAGAGGGAAGTAAGGTCAAGGTAGAAATAAGCAAAAAACTTTTCCAATGGTAAGGACAGTGAAACACTGGGATACAAATGGCAAAGGTATCTGTGTCTTCCAATGCTTACAAAGGACTCCATGTCTAAGACGTGTAATGGTAGATAGTCCAATCTTTATTTTCCTACAGCTGAATTCACTAACTCAGTCTTAGTTGAACTTCTTTGTTTAACATGAAGGACTACAGTATATAGGGCTCACCCAGGAAAGGTCAAAATACAACTTAAAAAATATTTATATTTATATTTATATTTATATTTATATTTATATTTATATTTATATTTATATTTATATTTATATTTATATTTATATTTATATTTATATTTATATTTATATTTATATTTATATTTATACTTACATATAAAATATATAAATATATAAATGTAAAAATGTAAAAATGTATAAATATTTATAAATATTTATAAATAAATAAAAAAATTAAAAAATAGATAAATAAATAACATGAAGCTTAGTAGCAATTTCTGTTAAATTATATTTATTTTTGTTATACTTGGATAAAAAAAAATGTATACCCAGTACTGCTAACATTATATTCATGTTAATTACAAAGGCTGTTTGCAAAGTCAGGCTTTCTGTGATCTGCAGACTAACAAATACGGGAGATTGGTCCTGGAGTTTACAAGACGTTTCACTGAATATAATGAATTTTCACACTGGCAGAGAATCAACTTCTTTGGTGTATTTAAGTTGTAATTAATTTCTTTTATTTAATTTTATATCTTTGAATTTTTAATCTATAGATACTAATTTTAATGCTGTACTTAACTCAATGTACATTCCTAGCATGAATTTAGAAAGTAATTGGAATGTTGTTTGTACCTGGAGTAAAAAAAAAAAATAAAATCAGAGTACCAACAGGATAAAACTGTATAAATCTATTCAGTCTCTCATCTCAGAGATAAACAGAAACACTAGAGGCCATTCTGATGATACTGTGAGCATGTTATTTTGAGAAAAAAACCTCATGCTTTTCTTTCCTAATTAGTAGCATGGAAATAAATCACTTCTACTTAGGTTTTCCCTCCTTGTGATAAGTAGGGCTGTAAAAGACCTGCAGATGGCAATTTGTTAGTTTTCTGGGTATATGCTCAAGACATCTTTCCAGGTTGAAAACAGGTTGCAAAGGCTGGAAAGGCTTTCTTGGTGTCTCTGCTTTTACCATAGTATTCCATCTACACAAATTGTGATGCTTAACTAGTGTTTAATGCCTTTCTGCAACAACAACATAAGGTGGTTGACTGACAAGGTATGAAAGATTTGAAGAGCTACATATACAGAAATGCCAGGTTTTTGACAAGTGCTATATTAAAATGCTATCTTTGAAGTTTTAATGATTTTAGTCAAGATTAGGTTACAGGAGAAACAAATATTACTAACAAATTTATCTTAAGCGCCTGTACTCACATCATCAGAAATCCTAGCGTACAGAAACAAGTTTTGGTTCCATTAATCACCTAACATAAAATAGCTATGGAAATGAAGTAGTTGTGAGTATGTCTTCATTTTTTTCTGAGTTCAGGAGACTTCCTAGTAAAGTAGGAATCCTGTATCCTAAGAAACATGTTGGGGAAACAGGAAGAAGCAAATTTGGATATCCTTAGTCAAAATGGAAGAGTGAAAGCATTGAAAATGCATGCTTTCCTATTATCTGTCATCAACACAATAAAAATGTGTGCTTTCATCAACTTTCAGATAAAGTAATTAGATATTTTTATACCAGATTAGTAGCACATTTGTGACTTGAAATACCTGGAAATCCTGTAATGTCCAAAAGATACATTTTGAAATGGAGAGGTGTGTTAACACTTCCAGAAACAGTTCAATCTATTATGGACATATGGGTCTTCTCCTTGGATCTAGATAAGCAGGCTGTATAAGGCCATCTGAGATGGTATGGCAGCCCTGGAGAAAGCTCTCACTCTCTGGATAGGAAATTCTATCAGTTGCATCAAGATTAGGTTCTGTGGTTACTGAGTTTTTAGGAGCTTGCAGTACTTGGCAGCTGTGGAAATTCAATTTCTGTTGAATAGGGCCATTAATGAGTAACAAAAGAACTATGTGGTTCATTTAATATTAACAGCAGAACTCCAACAGAGTGCCTAGAGATGCAAAAGTCATGGTAAATTAAAGCACATCTAATTCAAAGTAACATTTATTGCAACCTGGTTGTAGCATTGGTAGTAAATCCTGCATGGTTTCTTCTCTGAACAGTGGGAAGTTTGAATTCTGGCAGGCAATAGATTTCTGGGACTCTGTCCATTTCCTGTCAAAAATGCAAACATTTCTGACATTATGACGTGAGAGACAGCTTAACTGAAATTGCTTAGCAGAAGATATTGTGAATATTCATAGCCTGCAAGTTACTGTGTAAGACAGATATTCATATACAATTAACAAAATTGAAACAATATAATATGCATACCCGGAGAGGTATGTAAAAGGAAATCCAGACTTCTGCTTGATTGTGGACAGAAAGATTTTTTAAAAGTAAGAAAACATAAAATTATACCTTGACAAAACAGTCATTAAGGTAATACAGAGCTCAGGTCATCAGTGCCAAATACCTAAAGCAATTATCAGCAGATGAAAGCTCTACAGAACCTTCTTTACATCTATACATGCAAATTTTTAAGATTTGTAAATGTAGGTCATACTTATTCTGCTTTATCTTACTGTGCAATCACAATCAGGCCTTATAATTGGGAAAAGCCACAGCGGTGTTTGCTTTTTTCTCATTAAGAAAAGGTAAGTTAAAGTTGAAGGACTTCCAGTTCTAGAAAAATAGTCTCCATACTGTTGAAAAGTTCCCCTGCTCAACTATTTCACTCAAGAGTTTTCAGCTGCTCAGTTAGCCGTTTAGTGTATAGCCTTCCGTACTGTCTTCAGAAGTTACTCAGTATATCGAGGAACTCTCGTGTCTGAACATAACAGAACTTCCTCCATTTGAGAAAGAAGATCATCCATAAAGAGATGGAGTTTCAGGATCTTGCCTGGATGTGGGCTTTATGACAAGGTCTAGAATTGGCTCAAACTAAAATCCACACCCAGGTGTCACTTTCTGTTAATTGAATTCTGACCTTTGAAATGTATTGAGAAAGTCGCCTCTAGTGGAAACCATACTTTTAGCATGGAATTAAAGTCAGACTTAATTTTGAACACTCTGCCTTGGGTACAAAATAGAACAGGGGAACATACTGTTTGAGTTGCTTTTACTACAGAACTGCAGATTCCTCTTGAAAAAGTAAAAAGAGATACTTTTAGGAGAACTCTACTGATTTTCCTTAAGAGTTTTACAGTGCTTCAGTCTTATATAATATATTTGTAAGACTATTTTAAAAAGGAGTGTCCTAAGTTATGTTGCAATAAAACTAGTAAATATTATTCATCAGACTCTGCTACTTCTAGTGTTACTTTTCTTGATTAATGTTAATGAAGAGAGAAAAACTCTCAGTTATTTTCATTGGAAAAAGCAGTGGAATTTGGGTATGTAAAATAATTGTGTCTACTTGCCCAACAGGGAAAAATGTATGAAGCCTTTGATTTCTACCATTTCAAAACAAAATTCAGTAAAGACTAGGCTTTTCTCTTTAAAATTGCCATTTTGTTTTCATTCAATATCCATGTCCTTATTCTTCCTTCAATTCTTTGACAAACCCTAAAGATTGGTCCAAAACTGAAAGTGCCTTTTGAGCTGTGTTTGGATTTCTGCTCTTTCAGTCAATCCACATCATCAGCTAAAGTGCCTTTGATATCTCTTTAAGACCTTCTGGGAGGTGATATTATCATTCTCCTTCCTCATTTCATTCACTAGTCTTTAACAGCTACCTCTGTGGCAGTCTATTAGTGTGAAGCTGCAAGGAAGCGCCGTTTCTCAGGTGGCGCGTGGGTCCCCTTTACCTAAATTCCTAAAGGAATTCCCCTGGCATAGGAATTCCGGAAAGAATCTAGTGTTTTGCAAACAGTATAGTCGTAATTGTGTTGAACCATTTGCTTTATGGGCTGATGGATTTTAGACTTCTATAAAAGCAGCTAATCCAGGTTCTCCACTGGTGGGAATTCTAGGCAGGGGGTCATGAGAGAGAAATAGCTTTATTAGTACTGTGTTTGATCTTTTCACCTTTGTACCTGAAACAGGAAAGAGATGGTTAGTATTAAAAAATAAAATAAAATAAAATAAAATAAAATAAAATAAAATAAAATAAAATAAAATAAAATAAAATAAAATAAAATAAAATAAAATAAAATAAAATAAAATAAAATAAAATAAAATAAAGTAAAATAAATCTTTCCTAGCCAAGTCTTTTTCCTAATACAGTAAATCTCATAAAAGTAGTGCCAGAAGTTTCTCAGACAGAATAATGAAAAACTAACTGCTTTGTACTGAGGTATTTTCTTCACTTTTGCTAGAAGATGGCTTTGTGGAGCAGCTGTGTCTTACAGCTGTAACAGTATAAGCCACCTTGATGACCAGGGTGGCTCTCAGGTAAAATTGTCTTATGAACGCTTCAGTGAAGTAGATTTGTCAATGCTATCCCAAATTTACATCTGGAAACTTATGAGAACATACAGTTTTCAACTTTTCTGAGGTATACAAGCTCCTGGAGGTGCAGATATATATGTGCTGAAAGTTATAAAAATGCTAGCTTTCATGCTTCATAATATTGAAAGTCAATGATATGCAAGGATCATTGGAGAAATCTTTCCAAGTGTAACTAGATGCTTTATCAGCAAGTGCTTGCAATCCCATGGCTTTAAGAGGCATAGCTCCAGATCAAACAAAAAATCTTTAAGACTATCAGGAATTGAAGCCTTCAGCATATAGCTGTGGTATTAGCTGCAAGTCCCTACTTCCTCCTCTTTGATAATCACAGTTTGAATCCAGTTTTAATGAAGGTGCAGGATTACAGCTATTTTATCTTAGCTGGTTTGCTAATTCCCAGTTGACAACACATTTTATAATACTGCAATAATAACTTCAGCACATATAGGAGCTGTAATCACACCAAGACATCCTGTCAGACTTTACAGGAACCACACAGAAGTTAAATAGGACCGTGTGCAAGGCCAAACTAACAAGTAGAAGCCAGTGAAAACATTCAAGCATTCAGATTTGATTAAAGGGCAAGGGATTGGCAGCATCCTTGATCTCTCAGCTGAGAATTACATTGTGAAAAGGTGAGGCAACATCATAATATAATATAACTTAATGTGGAAGTGCTGATATTTCATTAGCAGCCAATGGTTTGGAAGAATGTTTTCAACACATTGCTTTTGAATAGGTTATATATTAAATCCATATAATTAACAGTGCTTAACTATGGCTGAAGTATGGCTACAGCTGTCATTGACAGATTCCAAAATGGCTGGCTTGGAGAAAGAAAGATATGTCTTGAATTTTGTTGGGAATTTTATGTGGTTTTCAGTTAACGTAACAGGTCCTCCCTTTCTCCGTTTCTCTCTTTCTCTCCTTCCTGACAGATTGTAACAGTGTCAGTCTTAGATTTATGGAATCATAGAATCATTAAAGTTGGAAAAAGGACTCCAAGATGATCAAGTCCAACTGCCAACCAAACACCACCATACCCACTAAACCATGTTCTGAAGACCATGTCTACATTTTTTTTTTAACACTTCCAAGGACTGTGATTTCACCACTCCCTTGGGCAGCCTGTTCCAATGCTTGATGACTCCTTCAGTAAAGAAATTTTTCCTAATATCCAATCTAAACTCCCCTGGCACAACTTGAGGCCATTTCCTCTTGTCCTATCACTTGTTATTTGGGAGAAGAGACCAACACCCACCTCACTACAACATCATTTCAGGTACTTGTAGAGAGCGATAAGGTCTCCCCTCAGCCTCCTCTTCTCCAGACTGAGCAATCTGAGTTCCCTCAGCTGCTCCTCATAAGACTTGTTCTCCAGCCCCTTCACCAGCTTCATTGCCTTTCCCTGGACACATTGCAGCACCTCAATGTCCTTCTTGTAGCAAGGGGTCCAAAACTGAACACAGTACTCAAGGGGCAGCCTCACCAGTGCCAAGTACAGCGGCACAGTCACTTCCCTACTCCTGCTGGCCACACTGTTTCTGATACAGGCCAGGATGCCATTGGCCTTCTTGGCTGCCTGAGCACACTGCTGGCTCACGTTCAGCCTGCTGTCAACCAGCACCCCCAGGTCCTTTTTTGCCAGGCAGCTTTCCAGCCACTCCTCCCCAAGCCTCTAGATTTGCATGAGGTTGTTGTGATCTAAGTGCAGGACCTGGCACTTGGCCTTGTGTCCTGGATTTTAGCTGGAACAGAGCTGGGTATCTTTTTTCAGTAGCTAGAATAGTGCTGTGTTTTGCTTTCAGCCTGGGATTTGTTATGAGAGAAACTCTGAGAACATCCAAGTGTTTGCATTTTTGTCACTGGAATTGAAGGATTTTGTGTTCTGCTAGTCTGCAAGTGGAAGATCTAAGGGGGTGAGAAATATTTAAATTAATAAACTAAACTGGCATTTAGATATGCCAATGGGATATTCCGTATCGTATCACATCATGTCTAGTATATTCCTCTTTTGGCTCTCTCTGGCTTTCGCTCGGGCTCTCGCTCTTCCAGGATTGTGGTTTTGGTCCAGGATTGTTGCTCCTCTGGGATCGTTATCTGGAAACAGGCTGGGCTTGGTCGGTGGGTGGTGAGCAATTGTACTGTGTATCACTCATTTGCATATTTAGTTACTGTTATCATTATCACTACTATTTTAATATTAGTATTATTTTATGTTTTCTTTTATTTCTATTATTAAACTGTTCTTAGCCTACAAGCCTCCTTATCCTTGCCCCCCAGTCCTCTCCCCCATCCCCTGGGGGTGAGGGGGAAGTGGGTGAACGGCTGTGTTGGCTGCTAGCCAAGGGTTAGCCCAGTAAAACTATCACACCTTGTTAAACCTCATACAATTGGTGAAGAGTCCACCTGTCTAAGCCTTGAGCCACCAGCTTCTCTAGGAGAACGCTGTGGGAGACAGTGTCAAAGGCCTTGCTAAAGTCCAGATAGACAGCATCCACAGCATTACCCTCATCCACTAGGCAGGTCACCTGATCACAGAAGGAGATCAGGTTGCTCAAGCAGGACCTGCCTTTCATGAACCCATGCTGGCTGGGCCTGATTCCCTGGTTGTCCTGCAAATGCTGTGTGAGCACACTCAAGATAAACCACTCCATGATCCTCCCCAGTACTGAGGTCATGCTGACAGGCCTGTAGTTCTCTGGATCCTCCTTCTGGCCCTTCTTGTAGATGAGAATCACATTAGCAAGCCTCCAGTTGTCTGAGACCTCCCCTGTTTAACCAAGACTGCTGATATGTGGTGGAGAATGGCTTGGCAAGCTCATCTGCCAGTTCCCTTGGTACTCTTGGATGGGTTCCGTCTGTCCCCATGGACTTCTGAGTGTCCAGGTGGTGTAGCGGGTCATTAACTGCTTCATTCTGGATTACAGGGGGTTTATTCTGTTCTCCATCCCTTTCTTCCAGCTCTGGGGGCTGAATACCCAGAGGATAACTGGTCTGACTATTAAAGACTGAGGCAAAGAAGGCATTAAGTACCTGAGCCCTTTCCTCATCTTTGGTGGCAATGTTCCCCCCAAATCCAATAAAGGATGGAGATTCTCTTTGCCTCTCTTTTGTTGTTAATGTATTTGTAGAAGCACTTTTTGTTGTCTCTAACAACAGTGGCCATATTGGGTTCTAGCTGGGCTTTTGACTTTCTAATTTTCTCTCTGCATAACCTAACAAGGTCCTTGTACTCTTCTTGAGTTGCCTGCCCCTTCTTCCAGAGATGGTAAACTCTCCTTTTTTTCCTGAGTCCCATCAAGACGAGCCAGGCCGGTTGTCTTCCTCTCCGGTTCATCTTGTGGCACACAGGGACAGTCTGCTCCTGAGCCTTTAAGCCCTCCTTCTTGAAGAATGTCCAGGCTTCCTGGACTGCTTTTCCCTTCAGGACTTTCTCCCAGGGAACTCTTTCAACCAGTGACCTGAACAGGCCAATGTAACTCCATGGTAATGGTTTTGCTGACCCCCCCTCCTTACTTCACCAAAAGTTGAGAACTCATTTCATGGTTGCTAGGCCAAAGATAGCCTCCAACCACCACATCTCCCATCAGTTCTTCTCTGTTTGTAAAAAGTGGGTCTAATGAGGCACCTTCCCTGGTGGGCTCACTTACTAGCTGTGTCAGGAAGTTATCTTCCACACATTCCAGGAACCTCCTAGACTGTTTCCTCTCTACTGTGTTGTATTTCCAACAGACATCCAGTAAGTCAAAGTCTTCCATGAGAACAAGGGCTAGAGATTGTGAGACTTCTGCCAGCTGCTTCATCTGCCTCTACGTTCTGGTTGGGTGGTATATAACAGACTCCTAGCAGGATAACTGCCTTGTTGGCCTTCCCCTCATCCTTACTCATAAGCACTCACCTTATCATAGCAATTGTTGCATGTTATATAATTGAGACATTCCATAACATACAGAGCTACCTCAACAACTTTCCTTCCTTGCCTAACCTTTCTGAAGAGTTTATAGCCATCTATTGCAGCACTCCAGTCATGAGAATCATCCCACCATGTTTCTGTGATGGCAACTCAGTCATAGCTACCGTGCTGCACAATGGTTTCCAGCTCCTCCTGTTTATTGCCCATGCTGCACGCATTGGTGTAGATGCACTTGAGCTGAACTATCGATTTCACCCCCAATATTGGCATACTACCCCTGGGCTCACCCATCCCCCTTTGAACCTTGTTTAAAGCCCTCCCGATGAGCCCCACCAACTCATGAGCGAGAATACTTTTTTTTTTTGAGGCATCTGAACTCCATCTATTACCAGAAGGCCTGGTGCCGTGTAAACCTCCTCATGATCAAAAAAACCAAAATTGTGGTGATGGCATCAACCTCTGATCCATGTGTTAATCAGGTGTATTTTCGTGGTCCTTTCAATTTTCTTCCCTGCCACTAAAAGGATTGAGGAAAACACTACCTGTTCTCCTGATCTTTCAACCAATGACCCCAGTGCCCTGAAGTCCCTTTTGATAACTTTTGGACTTCTCTCTGTGACCTCATCACTGTCAACCTGTATAACCAATAGTGGGTAATAATCAGTCTTCTCAACCTATGCACCATTTCTTTCATAAAATACATTTTAAACATTTTAAAGGCACTTTAAAAAATGTATGTTTCTGCACTTGGGACTCTCCTGGGGACTGATAGGAAATCATGGTTGAATTACTGTGGTACCTGCAGTAATGAACTCCACCCATTACATTAGGATGCTGGAAGTAATTATATGGACAGAGGTTGCTAATCTGAGATTGAACAGTATAAAGCACAGAAACTAAATAACAGCCAATTCAAGAAAAAATGTTGAGTTGAAAGTTATGAAGTTGTGAGCAATATCTGTTAACTTCAAAAAGCCCCAGAAGAAGGGTAGTCTCTCAAGTAAAGGATTTAATACCTAGAGGAATCCGAATTATGACATGCTTAGCTCCTCATCTGGGAGAAATAATATGATATAAAGTTTTGGCTGTATTGCTTTAAATTTTTTATAATCTTTTCTGTCTAAATTCAATCATGCTCTGCATTAATGTTACCATAGGTGCTGGGCAAGTGGAGTTGTATCATACATTAAAACCAGCCTCAACACCTTGAGGTATGCAGTAGATGTCTGACTGGTTTATGCTAAAAAACCATGTTCCAGACTGTGACCAAAGTCTGTCAGGCCAGGAGTTGAGAGCAGAAGCCTCAAAGTGTGTGCAGGATGTGGAGGACACCACAGGGCAGCAGCATAGTGAGGCTACCTCCTCCAAAACAAGGTCTCAGTTTCCAGCAATCTGTAGCTCGGGATTTTCTGTTTTTGTTCAATAGCCTCATGGTCTTTTATTCACTCACCAAGTTGTCCAGTAGCTTCATGAATGCCTGTAAACACTTAATAGTCACAGTGCTCTGTGGTGAGGATTTCCAAAACTTGACTGAGTCTTGTGTGAAGAACACTCTTTTGGGGAGGGTGAGGGATGGAGAGAGGCACGGGGTGCAGGCAGCACCTCAGTTGTTTCATTTGCTTTGTCAGTCCTTGCAATGTAAAAGGCTAAGGAAAGTCTGTTAATTTTCATTTCTCCAAGCAGCTTGTGACTTTGTAGGTCCCTCCTAACAAACCCCTCCCCATTTAGCTGTCTTTTCTCCAGAGTGAAGAGATTTAATCTATTTAGTAACTCCTTAGGCAGATATCATGTTGTACATGATATATCATGATCATCTATGTTGCTCTTCCTAGCTTTGTCCTTTTTGACTCAAGTCCAGAATTCCATGCATCATCAAAACATTGTTGCCCCATGGATTTTCACTGAGGTGTAATGCCCTTCTCTGGTTTGGTCCCTTGCCCTGGTTTGGGAGTTTTTTGTTTTGTTTTGTTTTTTTAAATAATCTCTAATATCTATTTGTTACTAAGTGTGGATATTTTCAGAGAACAGCCTATAACAGCTTCAGGATCTGAGTGGCAATAGCTAGCTCAGCGCTTACCACAGTTCTGTAAAGCTAAGGCTTCTACCCTCCTTGCCCTATGTTTTGCTGACTGGAGTTAACTGCAATAGAGAGTTTGCTATTTGTAACATCACAGCTGTTACTACCCTCTTCCCATAAGATGAGTATTCAATTGTCTTATTATGTTACTGTCTGTCTTTATGCTGAACCACATACAGTATCTAAAAAATAATAAAGCATTGGTCCCTATACCTGTTTCTAATAGGTATTATAATTTCCTTAAGTATTTTCATAGACTTGTTTGGTTGGAAAAGACCTCTGAGATCATTGAGTCCAACCATACCTATCAACTACTAAACCATATCTCTGAGCACCCCATCTACCCATCTTTTAAATACCTGCAGGGTTGGTGACTCAACCACCTCCCTAGGCAGCCATTTCCATTGCCTGTGAACTATTTCAGTGAAGAAATTTTTCTTGACATCCAATCTGTACCTTCCTTGATGCAACTTAAAGCCATTGCCTCTAGTTCTATCGCTAGTTACCTAGGTGGAAGAGGTCTGCTGCCTCACAATATGAAGAGAAATTGATGCCTTTTGGACAGCCTCATGGGTTTTTGTACAAGTTCAATTTTCAGGTCTGAAAGACCCAAAAAATAAAATTAAACCCTGCCGTAACAACAACAAGGACAACCCCCTTGTCAGATCTGTCCACAGTAATCTCCTTCCTGGTTGTGGATTGTTATTAATTAACCCCCCCCCAAAAACAAAACCACAAACCAAAACCTGAAATATGTGGTATGATACAGTAGTTATCAATGGAAAGAAAAAATCAGAATATGTGAGATTATATGTTTTAAATGAATACTATTTTGTAAGTGCTGTGTCAGCTAAAAAGTTATTATCTGCTTTGGAGATAAAATGAGATTCTTAACATTAATTACCCTTCCAGTTGTACATCCCACCAGTATTCAATGATGTAGTAAAATTTGCCTTCCATTTGAAAGGACTGTTTTGATGTATGTTATCTCTGGGGGACCATTCAGAAATCATTGACTTTTCATTAGGCTCCTTAGCTTTCTTCCAATATTGGAAATACATCCTACAGTGTAATTTAGAATGCAAATAATATAGTTTGTGAATTTTTATGTAGATTTTTTTCTCTTATACAATGTTGCTGTGAAGTTCTGTATAAACAACTAATTGCTCCATTGTTATTTTACTCCAGTTTTAATGGACTATTCACAGATTATGGGGTTTTTTTTTTGTAGCATTAGCAAGGGAAAATGAAATGGAAATGAAGTGAAAGAAATGAGAAAGAAAATAACAGTATGAAGTTGAAATGCAAAAAAGGAAAAGTACTGTAAAATGGCAAATCCATTTTATTTACTGCAACTCCCCTACTTGCTAGTTTCATGTCTTATACAAAATTGCCTTTTCCAGAAACTTAGAAAAAGCTGTTGCTAAAAGTGCTAGCAAATGTATCCACTAGTTTTAGTATCCCACAGCTACTGTGTTGATCCACATGCTTTTTGGTGTTCAAGATAAGATTTTTTGCAAGGAAGGAAGGTATATGCATTGTGATTGTAGTCATCCAAGCTTTCCCTTTTTTTTTTTTTTTTTTTTTTTCAGGCAAGTGATTATGTTGTCTACCTTCATGCCTATTTTAAGTTTGTGTGTTCTTGTAGGGTATGTAGTCAGAAGTGTGGCTGCACCTCTTGTAGGCATCATACTGATGTAGGATTAGCCTCTTTTGGGGAGGTTAGCTGTAATGTCATGTGGCAAAGTACAGATTTGTTCTCTGTGTATGAAGGCATATCTTTGGCTCACTTTTTGGCCATCTGTTAATACTGTCCTGATACAGCTGCTCAATTACCAACTTTAAAGAGAACAATGATATGCTAGCCTGAGTTGCCACATGTTAACTGCGGTACAGATACCCTGAAATATGAATGTATACTCAATTTTTCTGGGAGAACCCGCAATGTTTTTGTTGAAAGTTTCCTGAGTGAATCTATGCAGGCTACCTCCTAACAAAAAGATGACACTGCGCTTGATAACAATAATATATAACTGCAATTGATGCTAAAGGCATTAGTGGCAGTGTGTTGTCTTTGGTTAATAGTGACTCATGCAGAACATCTTCCTGCATTATAAAACATTTTCAGTAAAATGGTTTAGGCTTTCAGTGATTTGAAAAAAATGACAAGCTTGTAGTATTCATGGTTTGGCACTATAATGCCTCAGAGGCAACTTGTCAAACAAAAGTCAACAAATGGTTTACAAAGAGCTACAATAAGAAACAGATGTCATTCTTGTGCTCAGTTCTTGGCCACCCTCTTTATTATAATCTGATATCACTGATTCAACCCTTACATAAAACACAGGCAGCTGGTAGCATTCTTCTAGTAACCCCAAAAGAATATTGTTAGCATGATCAAGTATTTCTGAGCTGTTAAAGATCAAATGATCAATTAGAATTCTTATAGCAAAAATAAGGTCCTCTTATTTGATTTCTGAAAGTAAGTTTGGTGTATCTGAGTTTGAATGGCTAGATTTAGAAAGTTTTGATATAAATGGGATTTCAAGAAAACTTGTTCAGACAATACAGAAACCATTCAGCTGTCTGGGTTTCCATCATATAGGTCTTTTGCTTCTCCTTAAAGCAAGGAATGGAAAGGTTCTAAACTAGAAAATGCATTTTTAGTACGAGTTCAGCTTATGAAAATGTGAATATTGTTTTTTTGTGTTGTATCATCCTTGTTCTTTCTATATAAGGAAAATGCCAAAATTGTGATGAAACAGAATTTTATCTTCCTAATTCTCTGAGGAGTTAGCAGTAGCCTTTCTCTTCCAGTTATCAATGTTTTTTTGTTTTTTTTTTTTACTGTCACTTTTAATTGTATCAGTCAAAATGATTATAAACACAATGCCAATGCTTTGGTACAGCAGGCTTACTTCAGGACTTTTAACCCATTTGGTTTATGAAAGAGGAGGAAACACTTTAGCTATTTTCTGAGTCAGAAATATCTTTGATCTCTTTCCTGTCACTAGTTACATACAGTGATTCCCATTCCCTTTCTCCCATTCAGAAAAACACTATGTAGACCTTTACCTTTAAGTGTTTTAGAATGGAATACTGTTGTGCTTACTCCAAAATATGTCTGGAGTGGAGTGTGAGGCACTGCAGAATGGTGTTTCTAGAACGTATTAAGTATATATACTGGAAGATTCTGTGAATAACAAATATATTTTAAGTAATAAGTTTTCACAACTTTTTAAAAAATGCTTCTTTAATGAAAAGTATTTTATAATGGTTTTAGTAAGTAATTGATTAGCTCTCACAATGGGAAACCATGGCACAGCTCTACCTATTGTTTAGCAATAACTAAAGGTGTGTCCATTTCTTTAATGGAGTTGAACATGACTTCACAGGATGGTTGTGGCTAACTAGCCCAAAGGCCAGAGTCCCCAGCTGAGTGGGGTGGAAATTGAGGTCATCCCCTTAATCTTCATTACAAGACTTAAGCTATCACCTTGTTGTGTATTACCTTCATTCTCTTTGTAGGCAAATCCAAAAGAAAATATGCTGCCTCAGCTGCAACTGTTTAACATCTGTTAGTGTTTGATTACTTTTTAAGTCCAGAGGCTTTTAACAAATCCAGAGGCTAATACCTACTTAAGGTCAGGCAAATAGGTATGGATGACATTCCCTATGGGGGTGTCCCTTAAGAGTAAGAAATACCTAAGCGGACCTTTTCCTGCTCCCTTCTCTTGCATGCTTCCTGCTGTACAACTGCTCCTGTGCCATCCATGCAGGAGGGCTGCTGTTTTTACAGGGAGGCTCTCCTTGTTCTGTGGTAGGGAAGTGAGCTAGATTTGCTTTCAGTCTCTGTTTTTCATTTCAGAGGGAGTAGCAGAGGCTGATGTGGAGCTGCAAAATGTTTCTCTAAATTGATGTCTATTTTAATTGCCTTGTTGCATTTCCCACTTAGGTTGCTTTCCCTATATGTATACTTTCTATTCTTGTTAGTAGAGTTCTGTATTCATACCACTTCCTTATTTTACTCTCATTGAAGAAGCTTTACATGTCTTTCTCCCAGCAAAAAGTGGCTGTTCAGCAGCCTTTGAGCCTGTCATCTTAGATTTAAAAGGAAAAATTTATGGGCTTGTTTTCTTCTTACTCTTTGGCATTGTCCATGTGCAGCTGGCTTCTGCAGATGTTTTCTGAACAGAGCTGTTGACTTTTAAAACCTTGCAAATGTCGGCAGTGGTACAAGTTTCTGCTTTGCTCAGAGTTGCAGCACACAAAATACATCTCTCCTTAGTGAGATCTGGCTGCATTCCTTACCTTCTTAAGTATAACCTTCAACTCATTGTACAGATATATTTGTTTATAACATTAGAGTAAATAAAGATGTGTATCTGTTGATGTTGGAATGGTCTTTCTAGTTCAAAAACCACAATTCAAAATAAGCTGAACATTCCTTTCACAGACCAAACATGTTTTTCTAATTACCTTTCTATACTTTTATACTGCATGGATTTGCAGCTGAACTTCCCTTAACTATTTTTTTTTCCTTCTCTGTATCCTTTCGTGTTACTCCTTGTTGTTGCTTTCCTTCCTCAGCTTTCTCCATTTAATTCCTTTCAGCTGAGAACACTTCTGCACATTAATGTCTTTCATGTCTCCTTTCTTATCTGACTCTAAATGTTCCCACCATCCGTAGAACATCCTTTCCAAGGCACATCTGCAAAGTGCTTTACCTTTTGAGCTTTTGAAGGAAAGCATGCTAGAGGAAAAGAAAAACTATTGACAATTACCCTTTATTCTCTTATACCCACTCATTTGTTAGTGGCTGATTAGGGTAAACAAATGTATGTGAGGTGGTAATGTAGGCAATCTTGTACATATTTCTGACCGTTGTAAAGCAAATAGTGGCAAGCAGAGTTTGGTTTTTGATGGAAGTACTTTACTGCCTGGAGGATGCATCCTAAGTGGGCTTTTGAATCCCAAAATCCTGAATGGTGTAAAATCCCAGAAAGCTAGATCATTGGCTTTTTTTTTTTTTTTTTTTCTCTCCAAAATAATGAGAGTGTTGCTAGTGATGACAGGTCATATCTCCTAGCATTAGAACAGAAATGTTACAGCATTGGTGGCCAATTGAAAAAAGGAAGTATAGGAGGAAGCCAGCCTGAAGCATATTGCTTCCCTTACCTTTGAGAGACTAGTATTAGAACTAAATTTTATTGGTAAGCAATGACATTTCAAGTGCTGGCTTGGAAGTGTCCCAGCAAGGAGCCAAGAAACCAGTGGCAAAAGTGGACGGAGCCCTAGTGGCTTCAGTCTTTGACTCCAAATATAGAGAAGACAATGCTTCCTTCAGACAGACTGCTCTTATAAATTGAAAAGAGGGAGAGTATGGCATTTAATTTGTTACTAAATGGTTTATTTTTCATCTTGTGGGTTTATAAAACAGTAGGTAATTGCTACATGTAACTTTTAAAAAAAATCTTACAAATCAATCTACAGTGATGTTTTTCTTGGTTAAATATTTTCATATGTAAAAATACACAATTTTCATAGAAGAAAATATAGAAGGGATTACATGAAACAAGCAAGAAAAAGGAAGACAGAGGTCTGCTTTGCATTACTTCATTTTGGGAAACTACTCCTAAGTAAGCTGCTACAGGAGTACTGTATCTTAATACTATCAGTTGCATTGAGGAGGTTGTGATGCTCCTGGTGTGTGAATAACTCTGTCAGGAATAGCTATGTCAGTTTTTCTTGAGTTATTCCATACAAGGTCTACCTGATTTAGATTTTGTTATTTGTAGAAAGGGTATTTCAAATTGCTTTACTTTCTGCTAGAAACATAGATTTTAAGAGGGTGCCTACAACTAGTCTAGGATTTGATATGACAGATATTTATATTTAATGCAGAGTGAAACCCAAAATACACTTAACCTTTATTCAGTTGCATTGTAAATGTATTCCACTTTCTTTCAACCAAAGTGAATTATATTAATAACTTGTTATTGTTAAAATGTCAAGAGTATTATCTTTCTCTTTGAATTATAATTTCTCTGCTCAGGGTATTGGGTTTTGCTTATCGCTTCTGACATGGAAAGGAAGAAAAGTAATCTTAAGTGAAATGTTCAAACTTCTCTTGAATAGGTAGGCTATTTCTTTTAGATTAACTCAAGTAATAGTTAGAGAGCTGACATACAGAATGTGGAAGGAGACAGGAACCAGACAATGCACTGAAACTGAAATGCACTCTCATTTAAAGATACGTTGTCCTTGGGACTAATAGAGTGATGTGTAGAACATGTCAGGAGTTGCTGTATATGTCACTTCCTTTTCTTTTCACCAAGATAATATCAAGCATGTAACTTTTATTTTATTGTGACATTATCACAATAATTTACGTTCACCTTTCAGAGCTGAAATATACTTGTTTAGGGATAAAGTCAGAGATGTTCAGGAAGAAAAAAAGCACAATAAGGGGTTTTGAATTTCATTCAATCTCATCAGCAGATGAAATATATCCCCTATGAAGCACCTGTTAATCAAATAGACCTTAAATCGTTCTCACAGAATCATAGGGATTGGAAGGGACCTCAAAAGATCATCTAGTCCAATCCCCCTGCCAGAGCAAGATCACCCACAGTAGGTCACACAGGAGTGCATCCACGTGGGTTTTGAGTGTCTGCAAAGAAGGAGACTCCACAATCTCTCTGGGCAGCCTGTTCCAGTGGCCTGACACTCTCACAGTAAAGAAGTTTTTCCTTATGTTTACATGGAATCTCCTATGCTCCAGCTTGCACCCATTGCCCCTTGTCCTACCATTAGATATCACTGAGATGAGCCTGGCTCCATTCTCCTGACATTTGCCCTTTGCATATTTCTAAAAATTAATGAGGTCACCCCTCAATCTCCTCTTCTCCAAACCAAAGAGGCCCAGCTCCCTCAGCCTTTCCTTATAAGGGAGATGCTCCACTCCCTTAATCATTTTGGTGGCTCTGCACTGGACTCTCTCAAGCAGTTCCCTGTCCTTCTTGAACTGGGGGGCCCAGAACTGGACACAATATTCCAGTTGCAGCCTCACCAGGGCAGAGTAGAGGGGGAGGAGAACTTCTCTTGACCTGCTAACCACACCCTTCTAATGCACCCCAGGATGCCCTTTGCCTTCCTGGCCACAAGGGCACAGTGCTGGCTCATGGTCATCCTGCTGTCCACCAGGACCCCCAGGTCCATTTCCCCTACGCTGCTTTCCAACAGGTCTGTCCCCAGCCTATACTGGGGTTGTTCTTTCCCAGATATAAGATTCTACACTTACCCTTCTTGTATTTCATTAAATTTCTCCCTGCCCAGCTCTCCAGCATGTCCAGGTCTCGCTGAATGGCAGCACAGCCTTCTGGCATGTCAGCCACTCTGTGTCACAGCAAACTTGCTGACTGCATCCAGGTCGTTGATGAATATATTGAATAATACTGGTCCCAGTACCGACCCCTGAGGGACTCCACAACACACAGGTCTCCAATTAGACTCTGTCCCATTGACCACAACTCTCTGACTTCTTCCTTTCAACCAGTTCACAGTCCACCTCACTACCTGATCATCCAGACCACAGTTCCTCATTTTAGCTGCGAGGATGCTGTGGGAGACTGTGTCATATACATTGCTGAAATCAAGATAAACCACATCCACTGCCTTGTCATCATCTAGCCACTTGATTATGTCTTCATAAAAGGCTATGAGGTTGGCTAAACATGACTTCCCCTTGGTAAAGCCATGTTGACTGCTCCTAGTGACCTTCTTATCCTTGATATGCCCAGAGATGGTGTTGAGGATAAGTTGTTCCATCACCTTCCTAGGGATGGAGGTGAGGCTGACTGGTCTGTAGTTACCCGGGTCCTCCTTCTTGCCCTTTTTGAAGATGGGAGTGACATTTGCTTTCCTCCAGTCCTCAGGCACCTCTCCAGTTTCCCACGACTTTTCAAAGGTGATGGAGAGTGGCTTAGCAATGACTTCTGCCAGCTCCCTCAGCACCCAGGAGTGCACTCCATCAGGACCCATGGATTTATGTATGTCCAGATCCCATTACTGATCCCTAACCCAGACCTCATCAACCAAGACAAACTCCTCCTTTATCCTGACTTCCTCTTGGGCCTCAGGGAAATGGGGCTCCTGAGGACAATCTCCAGCAGTGGAGACAGAGGCAAAGAAGGCATTCAGTGACTCCGCCTTCTTTGTATCCTCTGTCACCAGGGCACCCACCTCATGCTGCAGTGGGCCTACCTTGCCTCTAGTGTTAGCTTTTTTAGCTTCTCCCCTCTCACCACTTCAGAAACAGGTCATTCTGCTTCTTAAAGGATAGCTATGTTGTAGAAAATAAGTTAATTCATTGTCAGTATGGAAAGTATAGACTGAGAACTGTGTGGGTTTTACGGTTGAGAACTTTACAACATGTCTTATAAAGCAAACAGAAATGTGAAGTTAAACATGTTTGTATCATGTTTATTGTTCATAACCAGAAATATGTGAGGTACTTCTAATGATTTTACTCCAGGAAGCCAGAACAAATTCAAATTTATATCTTCATCAGGAAGTCTGTTTGTTTCAAAGATGGATTAAATGTTTCACTTTAAATTAGAGCTCTTTATTTCTGCTTCATAAATAATAATACTGCTTTATATTCTATCAGCAAGCAAAATCTGACTACAAGGCTGGCAAAGCTTTCCTTCCTGTTATGAAGTGAAAAAGCCTTACTTGGTTCAAGCCAAGATATGTGTATTTTTACATCCTCATTTTCAAACTAACTACTGCTTTCCACCAGCAGCTATCAATGCATTTATAAAGCTATTGGTGAAATAGCAAGGTCCATGATAACATAATTATCCTTATTCTGCACATTTTTCTTTAAAAATAAACACTGAGATTCAGTAGTATTAGTAACAGCATTGTTTTCCAAGTGGGTAATTTTATTTTGCAAATGAAGGGAATGTAAAACTAGACCTAAATGACAGTGTCAGAGATTCTCACAAGAAGATGTCCTATCTAAAAGAAGTCTGTATGTACTTTAAAACTACTGGTGTGATTTCTTTCACTACTTTAATTCTGAGTAAATGTTATTGTCCTGTCACTCAAACCTCATCCTAGCCTACACAAACAAACAAACAAGCAAACAAAGCAAGCAAAAAAAGACATTTTGTATTTTAAAATCACTGTCAAGTATTGTTCCACTGCAGACAAGGAGGTTATAGTAAAGCCTGGAGTATGGGTGAAGTACTGAGGGTAACCTCATCTGTGAACTTCATGGCATGCTTCTAATTTCTTTAACAGAAATGCTAAAATATGAAATTAATTTATCCTAGGGAAATCTTCTGCTGGGCATCTGACATTTTCAAATTATATTGGATTCCTGTGGGATGAAGAATATATTATAGAGAGATATTGTTTTAAATTATTATCTGTTTTCAAGAATAGATTTTTTTTTCAAAGTGTACTCAAGATTTCTCTTCTCTACCCAGCCCCAGTAGGGAACAGTTTTTAGAATGAATATGGTTTTTAGAGCTTTGTTCTTAGTGTGACTGGAAGGGTTACTAAGGAGTATTTTGGCTGTTCTTAAACTGGCAGAGAACAACTACTCTTCATTGCATGTAGCTGGGAGAGAAAGCATATGGAAACAGCAATTGATTCCATCATGTTGTCTTGTAATACTACAGTACCCACACCCTCTTAGTTGTGAGCCAGATTGATCTGACAAATTATTCTTGTTCTTTGTGTTCCTCCAAGAGTTTTCCGAATCAATGGGCCAAGTGTCTATTAAGGGTATATTTATACTGTGTTTAGACTTTATAATAGCATACTTTAAAGTTAAGGATTGTTAATGGGCTGGATTTTTTTCTAAGAGCAAGTGCTTCCGTGAATATAAAGACAGAAAAAATTGTACTTTATTTTCACCCAATAAAAATCAGCTTTTTTTTGACCTTAAAAAGAAAAAGAAAGGAAAAATAAAGTTATATATTCTTAGGATGACTTTGTGAATAAACACAGTTCCATCTAGTAGATATTTAAAAGATTTATCCTTTTTTAATCAAGCTTATTCTTTTTTAATGTCTTGGAAAAAGCAATTTGCTTGTGACATAGAACTGCCAGAGAGAAATTCCTCAACCTTACAGAAAATGTTAGTGAGTAGTTAGGCAGCTCAATAAAGCATAATTTCACTTAGTAAAAATTTATTTCTTTTGTGGAAGTCAGTTTGGGAAAGAACTGCTTCCTAGGACATTTCACACACTAAATAGCAAAGAACTGGATTCCTGGATTTATTTAATACAACTGCTTGAGTGGAAAAATCTTGTGGATAATATATGGGGCCAAGAACCATAAAACTTTGGACGCTTGTTCCCTTTTTGATGCTGAAAGGCATTAATAATTTTTTGCACTTATATAGCACTTGGGAAATATTATTCATTTAAGCTTCACAGAGTCCCTGTGAGGTACAGAGGTGTAATTATCTCACTTTTTCAAGTGGGAGAATTGAAATTCCTAGAGGTTATGCTCTGCAATAAAACAAGTTCAGAAAGAGAGTGGGAACCCAGGACATTTGGCATTTATTCCCGCTTCTAATCTGCTGCAATACTGCATAAAGCCTCAACTTCTTAGCCTGACATATGGGGTTAACGCTGCTTTCCACTCTGTAGTTGTTAGTGCTGAACTGCATGACCAGGAGATAAGGAAGATATCCATCTGTGGGATCTGTCTTTTGTGGAAGGTACCACTGCCCTGCTTTAAATACTTAAGGAAATTCCACATAGAAAAGAATGGGCAGTTCCAACCTAGCAGTTGGCAATGAAATGAATGATACCTTATTTTAACAGACATTAAAAGTCTAAGAGAAGTTGCCACAAATATAGTTGTAGAGGTAGAGCAAGGCACTAGATGACTCTAGCACAAGAAGGACCTGAAGGTCTGTTTTTTACTTGCTGCATGAGTCTAAGGCAGTTTTTTGTCCTTTTTGAGCCTCACATTTCTTCTTGCATGTTCTCAATTTACTTGTAAGTTATCCCTGGAGGTATTTAAAAGTTGTGTAGACATGGTACTTAGGGACATGGTTTAGTGGTGGAGTTGTCAGTTTTTGGTTTATGGTTGGACTCCATGATCTTAAAGTTCTTTTCCCACCAAATAAATGAAGCTATGAGGCTATGATTCTGCACTGCCAAAACATGCGAGCCAAGCTTAGGGAATCATGGATTTCAGTATTAGGTTTTGTGGCTTTCAGAGTAATCTGAGTGAATTTCTTGTGCAGAAGCTTCTTCCAACTGAGGCTTTCAGTTATTTGCTTGTTGTTTCTGAGAAGTGTCAAGTTGCTGGAATGCGAAGACAACGCGATGTGACATGAATGGACAACAAATTTTAGTTGCCAGCATCTCCCCTGGTGGAGGTGGCGTGGGGGTGGCTGGTGCTCAGGAGCTCTATCTGAGCCCTATCTGAGCTTAGCAACTTATGTATGGTAAAGTTTTCCATTCCTGTGCTTGGTTCAAAAGCACTGCAGAGTATGAAGAAAGAAGTAACTTTAACTTACCTTTCTGACAGGTCCTGAATGCCAGCTACAGAGCAGGTGTAATGGTATCTCTAATTTATACTTAGCTTCCAGAGTGCCCAGAGTGCAGCGTTTTGTGTCTTTTCCTGTGTATATGAGTTGCCCCTGGATCATAGTCTTTCCCCTAGATCCTCAAACAGCCCTTTGCTTTCTGTGGAGAAATGGTGTGATACAAAAACATGTTATCCCTTTGCGGGATTCAATAAAACACTCGTTTGTTTTTTTTTGTGCCTCCCCACCCCCAACCCCAGTTAACAGCATTTCCTTTTTAAATATCAGTTTTACTTCTTATGCACCCCAGCAGCTTTTATATGTCACCTATTCATAATAATTTTTGATACAATGGATTATCTTTTATACATGTTGTTTTTCTTTGTATTTTTCAGAGTGTGCTGTTGTCTCAGTTTTCCAGTAAATTATTATTTTCTCTGTATTACTTTACATACTGTGTTATCTATAAAAGAAAGGTAGGCTCAGTTTACTCCTTTCAGTGCTATCAGAACCTCAGTGAATGAACTCTAGTTCTTCTCATTAACATAGCTTTGTTCTGCTCCGTTTTAATGATAATTGCCCTTGTCATCTTCTTGTACCGTCTGCTGTGAAATCTTGTGGTTAGAAATGGAGAAAGTAAAAGGTGGTGGTGGGGAGAGATTAATTATGTAGAATATTTTGCAAAATTAGTTAATAAAGAAATATTTGTATTTCAAATAATTAAATATCTGAGTCAGAAGTGATTATGTAAACATAGCAGCATACATGGAGGAAGAGCCAAGCTGCTTTGCTGCAGTATATACAGTAAGAGTACAGCTGAAAAATTTTCATTGTTTAGTCCTGAAGTAATTCTGGTGAAGTTAAGACAAATGAAAATTTCCAGGTGTCTGTCTTTCTTTAAACATTGCTCTCCAGAGTACTCTGTCTTGCTTACTTCCAGACTACTCGTCCTGATGCTTTTCCCCTTACCAGCTTATCATGGGTATACCATTTTTAACCATGTTTTTATGAGGCCCTTTCCCAAAGGAATGAGAAAAATGTGTTTTGCTCAGAATGACCAAATAAGTAAACATGATTGAGATTAAATTTTGTTGGAGGCTCACTAAAGTTTCCAAAAGCAGCTTCTCGAATCTTGTGGCCACCTAATTTTGGCCAGGCCAGCTAACTTTTGGAATGTAGTTATGGCTGCTGAAAGCAAAACATGTGAGGTGACCAAATTAAAATGCAATTAATAAAAAGAAATAATAATAAAAAGAGAATCTTCTGCATGGATATGTAGTAATTGTTTCCTGAATTCTGTAACAGTTAGTCAAATTGCTGTTTTTTATAATCTTCTCCAGAAAGCATAGGCTTCACTGCCCCTCATTCAGCATTACTTGTGTCCTGAGAGTCTTCCAAAGGAAATGAAAAATTGGGCGAGGCCTGGAAGTTTGTATGGAAGACTCTATTCTAGGGGAATTTGGAAGATAAACTTAACATGCCATCAAAACAAATGAGGTTACCAGGTGAGAATGAAAGATATTGTTACCATATAACAGAGTTCCAACACAGTGGAGTCAGCCCTGGAAAATGCCTGAGACAGCATCAGGAAAGCTAGCTCCAGGGGTGGCGGATGTGTGTTGCTCTGGTGCTGTGTCTCTAATTAGCTTTGTGATGGGACTGCCCTGTGTTTGAAACATAACATTGCACTTTAACACATGGATGTACCTTCTCATTGGCAATTTTTAATAAAATGCAGCTTAGTGGGTTTTTTTAAGGCATCTGATTGCTAAAGTCTAGTGACTATGAATTTCAAAACCTATGAATGTACTGGAACTGATACAAGTGCTCAGCATGAGCACAAATGAAGAGCAAATGTGAAGGTGATCTGTTCTCAGAGGGACAGGGCAGAGCAATAGATCTTCAAAGGACTCATATTATGCCTTTGGTAGAGTATGGGAATGTGCTTCTGAAGATTTAAAAAGTCTAGTGACCATAGATGTAGTCCTGACTCCTAAGGACGCTTCCAAGCCCATATCTATTACAGCAGAGAGCAGCAGCTGCTGTCGCAATAGGGTGCTTGCTCTGTTCATATGGAGAGGCATGGAAACTCGTAGTGTACGGTTTCAGCTTGCTCCCTCTGATGGAAGGTATGCTGAAACAGAGAGGAATATTTAGTGATTGTGTTCGTCTGTTGAATCTTGGTAAATGCATATCCATAACGTACCATCCAGCTCCACAAAAATCAAGTTGAAAAGTCAACCTGTTGATTTTGGAGGATGTTACATGTCTGGTGTAAAGTGTAAGGGAGGAAGGAAAGTGCTCAGTGCTGGTAAACAGCTGCAAACTGTTCTTGGGTGTTTTGGAGTTGTGGTGTCTGGCCTGTGATCACTTTGCCATGAAGAAGATTAATACATCCCAATGTCTTAATAATTTTTAAAGGCCTATTGGTTAGATACTCAAAGTCTCACAAAATCACAGAAATGAGAATGAACATCTGCTATTAATTTTTTTCTGAATGGGTAAATTAATCATAACTCACTGTTTCAAAAGATCACATTTGATGCCAAATGCATATTAAAAATACTCTGAATTAAATCAGAGTGTTTGACCCTTGTTAAAATAGATGCACAAAAAGCCTTTGAAAGATAGGGGAAAACATTGAACAAGTCAAATGGTTTATTTGTATATAGCTATACTTTAAGGTCCAGTGTGGCTACGACTAACTTAAGTATCCACTGATGAAGGAAATGTTTTATTTAGCTGCTTTTAAAAACAATAGAGCTGTTTTTAAAAGATTACATACCCAGGTGTTGGCTGCAGCAAAGAGAAATCATTCAGCCTAGAAGCATCCGAAGTCTGTTAATTAGACCTGTAGAAGCAGACTGGATACAGCCCTGAGTGTCTGTTCATAATCTGTCAGAAACAAGCTAACAGTGTTCTCTCTGCAGATGGAGTTCAAGTTAAGTTAACAGTGTTTGTCTTTCTCTACATTTTTATTTGCTCAGTCTGCTTCAGTTCTTTGGCACTTGCTAAAAAGCTGTTGGAAATGTTGACCCAATACCCATATTATAGCTTATTTTCTTTTTTCTGTGTTTAAGCATTACATCTCAGCTCTGTGGTTAGGTTGTGGTGGTGGGGTGTTTTTTGGTTTTGCTTTTGTCTTTTTTCAGAGAGATAAGTGTTTTTTATGTAGCAATGTAGCAGTCATTATATCCAGTAGAAATTCCCCATGCACATCAGCATTTGATGGACCATTACCAGAATGTGTTTGTGCAGGGAGTCTATTAGATGTTTGTAAGGACAGATTTTATCCCAGTATAATTTAGAGTAAGATGTGTTTCCTCTGTTGCTCGTCTATTTCTACTAGATAATTATTTTTTTCCATGAGCATTTCTTTTTCACTACTACATATTTAGTTTAAAAAGACAAAAAAAGACATAGTTCATTCATATTTAAAGTGAAGAAAGGTTTATTTTGCAGATAAATGGTGCAGGAATTAAAATGCCCTGATCTCTCTGTTTTTACTAGTAGTCTGTGTGACTTCCACAGTTGTTTTCTCTTAATACTGATCTAAAAGAAACTCCTCTCTGTAAGAGCATTTTGTGGTATGAAATGCAGTGTTTCTTTCAATATTACTGTAAAAGGTAATGAGCATATCTGTCTTATTTTTGGTCCCCTTTAAAAGCCCAATTGTTATTTGAGAGGGACTGAGTCTAATAATGACAGAACCTCTCTTGAAAAATTTAAGAATATCAGTATAAGCGTAGAGCAAGCAGTAACCTGACCAGTTTTAAATCAGTCCTAGCTGAGCTATTGTAACAACAGGTTTAAGCCTGTTGTCCTGAGAAAAAGGTGTGTATAAGTTGGAACAAATTGTTTGGCTTGATAATGCAGCAATTAGTGGGAAAGTATTTAAATTGCAGTTTGAACCAGGAATCTTTCTGACTTCCAATGAAGTAAGTAGCCTGTCACTATCAAGTAAAAACACAATCAAAGAACACATTCCTTCTCTGAGGATGTGAAAATACTCAAGAAAATCTCTGCTCAGTCTGAGCATTAATGTTATTGTTGATAGCTGGAATGTTAGAAGAAGCTGAAATTTTAGAAAAAGTCCTATATTAAAAATACAAGTCTGTGGAAAAAAACCCCAACTTGTCCAGTTGTTAGAGATGTGAGAATGTAGGAAAAGATTCTGCTGAAAAAAGCTGCCATAGTTGTGTTGACATCAGCCAATACTTTATTTCTGCCAAAGCTCTCTTCTGTGGTCTTTAATATTCCCATATTTATTTTTATATGGCTACTGTAGATTTTTCTCTTTTTTTTTTAATTTTTTTGCGGTCTTACTGCGGTCTTTTGCGGTCTTGCTGGTGGTGGAAAACACTTCTAAATTGACTAATGAATAAAGGAAGACATCCTAAAACACAAAAGAAATCATTATTCACAATATCCTTTTAAAATCACCTTCTCTTTTGCATTTGTGATTTGATCTTAACTAGAACCTGCCTCTTCCTTCAAGTAATCAAAGATGTTTCGATATGTGATGTAGCATAAATATGTAGTGCTATGGTCTCTTTTTATAATTTTTTATAAGTCTACCTCTATGGCATTGCTTATATACTTATGTTACCTTGTAGCTTTCATTTTGAATATAGCTGCATTCAGATCACTAACATTTCAGCTTATTTTTTGCTATTGTTTGAAAAGATTGTTTTCTATATGGCCATTTTTTACATAGGGAAATAAGGTGCTTCTGTCTTCAGCTTCATGGGAGACTATTTTGGATAGCTAGCGTTTAAGTGTTCATTTTCCTTCCTTTCTCAAGGGCTTAGTATTTTAAAGAAACACTTCAGCTTTTGCACCACAATAAATTCCTTTGTGCTTATCCCTGTGCTTTTGTACAGGAGTTCTTGGTGCTTTTGCTTGACACTCTTAAGAGACATGTAATGTATTCTCATGAGTCGCTTTACTGATTATAAAAGTAGTACCATCAGGCAAGAGTGTTTTAGTTTTCAATTTATGTGAATAACTAAGTACATAACTTAGAAGTTCCTTTCCTGACGGCTGCTTATTACCTCTAATGTCTTCCAAAGGACTAGGTACATTGCAGCTGTAATTTTAAAGTCTAGAACTATTAAAGAACAACAGTGTTACTGGTGAGTAAAGCCATGGATGGCTAATGCTCAGAAAGTGAAAAATATTTGTAAATCATCTGAAAAAGAAAAGAAAAAAACTGTTCAGACAAGCAGGGTTTAATTTTCTGTCTAAGTGAATCCACTGATAAAATAGGGGCTTAAGAAAAAGTGTGACAGAGGAATTGCTCTAACATTCAGGAGTCTGCGTGTGAGTATGGTCTGTCTTTTCTACAGCGGTATCCAGGAAATATTTCTAAAAACACTGAGGAAAGGATACGTCAAATTATAGGTTATTTGTTAAAGCCAGCATCAATATCAAAGAAATTATCTGTTAGGAAGTTATTATGTGAAGTATTTTTTGAACCAGGGCAGCAGAAGGAACCACTCATAGTAATTTGTGCACTGCTAATTCAATGTTCATATACATATGAAAAGGAATCTTTACTAGTAGGTAGTACTTCTTTCATCTGTTGAAACAATGAAGTCAATAAAATTCTGGCTGCAGAACTGAATAGGATAATTGAAATCTGTATTAACTATTACTAGTCACTTTAAATAACTAGAGGCCTCAATGTCTGGAATTCTTGAAGACTTTGGCAAGTCTCTTCTAAAATATGCATATAAAATCTGTCTCTGATGGGAAAAATTAGATTTCTAAAGCACTTGGAAAGGTTAAACAAAAGGGCATATAAGTGGTTTTAGTCTGTTATGTCTACCTCAGCAATTGATTCTCCTGTGAAATTATTTGTCCCCTGAAGTCCTTTGGCCTGATTGACTTCAAGCAGTAAAATATCTTCTTCACTGGCTTCCGTGGTTGTGGTTTGAATATTAATAACATGTGTAAATCAGGCAGTTTCACTTACACTTAAGCAAATGCTACATTCTTCATCTGTTCCTCAGTTGGGTAAGAATGCTGTACTCTGAGGTCCTGCTGCTTCACAGTAGTATTGAAAGTTACGTAAGATCACTGACAAAGGACTTGGCTGAGAGGCTTGGATGCTTTTGAGGAGACTAATGATTCTGTAACTTCTATAACTTTGGATTGGGAAGATTTGAGTAATTTTGCTCTGACTTCAGTATTATTTTATTTTTACAGAATGTCATACAGTAACACAGTCTTTTAAGAAAAAGGCCTTTTCATACAGCACGTAATGATGAAGTTAGTAAT